>OY728142.1:1659856267-1661056267 GCA_963277665.1 Viscum album
ATAAATCACTCACCCGTATTTGTCGTCTGATTTCAGGTCATTCCGACTTCGTTCGGCCCATTTGGACCACCCTCACGCGCGTTTACGAAGCGCGCGCATCACTTAAAATATGAATATTGAGTCATACCGCACAAACTGCACGTCCGATTGACGTTCCGTCTGCGCGTACATGTCACGAATAATAATTAGAATGTTGCACGGTGGTTTCAGGTCAATCTGAGGTCGTCTGCTATGAATTTGACCCTTGGACGCCCGTTTTGGCCATTTATGACACCAGAACTGCGTTGTCGGTCACCGCGGGCACATGGCACGTCCAATTGACGTGCTGTTTGCTCGAACACTTTAGAAATAACTCACACGTATTTGTCGTTTGATTTCAGGTCATTCAAACTTCGTTCGGCCCATTTGGACCCCCCTCACGCGCGTTTACGAAGCGCATGCATCACTTAAAATACGAATATTGAGCCGTACCGCGCAAACCGCACGTCCGATTAACATGCCGTCTGCGCGTACACGTCGCAAATAATAATTAGAATGTTGCAAGGTGGTTTCAGCTCAATCTGAGGTCGTCCGCTACGAATTTGACCGTTGGACGCCCATTTTGGCCGTTTATGACACCAGGACTGCGTTGTCGGTCACCGTGGGTACACGGCACGTCCGATTTACGTGCCGTCTGCTCAACCACTTCAAAAATCACTCAACCGTATTTTTCGTCTGATTTCAGGCCATTCTGACTTTGTTCGGCCCGTTTGGACCCCCCTCACGCGCGTTTACGAAGCGCGCGCATCACTTAAGACACGAATATTGAGTCGTACCGCGCAAACCACACGTCCGATTGGTGTGCTGTCTGCACGTACACATCACGAATAATAATTAGAATGTTGCACGGTGTTTTCAGGTCAATCCGAGGTCGTCCGATATGAATTTGACCGTTGGACGCCTGTTTTGGTCGTTTATGACACCATAACTGCGTTGTCGGTCACCACGGGCACACGGCCCGTCCGATTGACGTTCCGTCTGCTCGACCACTTCATAAATCACTCACCCATATTTGTCGTCTGATTTCAGGCCATTCCGAAATCATTCGGCCCATTTGGACCACCCTCACGCCCGTTTACGAAGCGCGTGCATCACTTAAAACACGAATATTGAGCCATACCACGCAAACCGCACGTCCGATTGACGTGCCGTCTACGCATACACGTCACGAATAATAATTAGAATGTTTCAAGGTGGTTTCAGCTCAATCCGAGGTCGTCCTCTATGAATTTGACCGTTGGACGCCCGTTTTGGCCGTTTATGACACCAGAACTGGGTTGTCGGTCACCGCGGGCACACGGCACATCCGATTGACGTGCCGTCTACTCGACCACTTCAAAAATCACTCACCTGTATTTTTCGTCTGATTTGAGGCCATTCCGACTTCATTCGGCCCGTTTGGACCCCCCTCACGCCCGTTTACGAAGCACGTGCATCACTTAAAATACGAATATTGAGTCGTACCGCGCAAACCGCACGTCCGATTGACGTGCCGTGTGCGCGTACACGTCATGAATAATAATTAGAATGTTTCACGGTGGTTTCAGCTCAATCTAAGGCCGTCCGCTATGAATTTGACCGTTGGACGCCCGTTTTGGCCGTTTCTGACACCAGAACTACGATGTCGGTCACCGCGGGCACACGGCACGTCCGATTGACGTGTCGTCTGCTCGACCACTTCATAAATCACTCTCCCGTATTTTTCGTCTGATTTCAGGCCATTTCGACTTCGTTCGTCCAGTTTGGACCACCCTCACGTGCGTTTACGAAGCGCGCACATCACTTAAAACACGAATATTGAGTCGTACTGCACAAACCGCACGTCCGATTGACATACTGTCTGCGTGTACACATCACGAATAATAATTAGAATGTTGCACGGTGGTCTTAGCTCAATCCAGAGACGTGGTGTGGCCGGCACCACTCAAAGTGTCTGTCTTTTGTATCAAAAGGAAGTCATTTTAAGTGAAAAGCATCAACTGACATACGGAAAACCGACCAAACACATTCTGAATCTGTTGATAATTTATCCCAACAATCTATGGGTCATATGTGACGTGTACGAGCCAACCCGGGATGAATCTGAGTCGCGGTGTGGCCAGGATAAGTCTAAGTGACTCTCTTTTGTTTAAAATAGACACCATTTTAAGTACATACGGAAAAACGACCAAAAGGATTCGGTTTCCGTTGAAACTTTAGGAGAACGATCCATGGGTCATATGTGACGTGTACGAATCATCCCCGCTTCAATCCGACATGCGGTGCGGCTGACACCACTCAAAGTGTCCGTCTTTTGTTTCAAAAGGACGTCATTTTAAGTGAAAAGCATCAACTGACATACGGAAGAACGACCAAACGCATTCGGATTCTATCGATACTTTAGCACAATGATCCATGAGTCATATGTGACGTGTACAAGTCAACCCCGTCTTAATCCGAGACGCGGTGTGGCCGACACCGCTCTAACTCTGTCTCTTTTGTTTAAAATGGACATGATTATAAATGAGAAGAACAACTGACATACGCAAAACCAACCAAACGCATTTGTAATCTTTTGATAATTTATCACAACGATCCATGGGTCATATGTGACATGTACGAGCCAACCCGGGATGAATCTGAGTCGCGGTGTGGTCAGGATTAGTCTAAGTGTCACTCTTTTGTTTAAAATGGACAACATTTTAAGTACATACGGAAAACCGACTAAACGCATTCAGTTTCCATTTAAACTTTAGGAGAACGATCCATGAGTCATATGTGACGTGCACGAATCAACCCCGCCTCAATTGGAGACGCGGTGTGGTCGGCACCACTCATAGTGTCTGTCTTTTGTTTCAAAAGGACGTCATTTTAAGTGAAAAACATCAACTGGCATACGGAAAACCGACCAAACGTATTCAGATTGTGTCGATACGTTAGAAAAATGATCCATGGGTCATTTGAGACGTGTAAGAGTCAACCCCGTCTAAATTCGAGATGCGGTGTGGCCGGTACCACTCTGACTGTGTCTCTTTTGTTTAAAATGGACCAGATTATAAGTGAAATAAACAACTGACATATGAAAAACTGACCAAACGCATTCGGAATCTGTTGAAAATTTAGGACAACGATTCATGGGTCATATGTTACGTGTACGAGTCAACCACGCCTCAATCCGAGTCGCGGTTTGGCCGATACCACTCTAAGTGTATCTATTTTCTTTAAAATGGACTACATTTTAAATTCATACGGAAAACCAACCAAACGCATTCTGATTGTGTTTATATTTTAGCACAACAATCCATGGGTCATTTGTGATGTGTAAGAGTTAACCCCGCCTCAATACGAGACGCGGTGTTGCTGACTCCATTCAAAGTGTCTCTCTTTTATTTAAAAGACACTTCATTTTAAGTGAAAACAACAACTGACATACAGAAAATAGACCAAACGATTTCGGAATATGTTGATACTTTAGTACAACGATCAATGATTCATTTGTGACGTGTACGAGTTAACCTCGCCTCAATCCGAGGCACGGTGTGACCGATATCATTCCAGATGTATGTATTTTTTTTAAAATGGATATCATTTCTATTAAAAATATATGGTATATGAAAAACCAATAAAATTATGAAATGAATTCCGAATTCCAGATATGATTGTCATCTAAATTTTAAAATGAATTCTAAATGAATTATGTATGTTTATAATTATGTTATGAATTCTACTTTAATTATGGATGAGTATGTTTTTAGGATGCATTATATGTGTTGGTTGGTTGGTCTTCATTATTTGTATGTGTTGGTTTGTTCTCTATATGTATGCATTATATGTGTTACAGGTACAATAATTGGATTGAAAAATGAATTGAAAACGAGGGAATAATTGGATTGAAAATTGAATTGAAACCTAGGGTGAATACCCAAAAATCTGCTGTGCAAATTGCAGAGCAGGCTGCTATGCAATTTTCACAGCAAAGCCTATGCAGGTGTTTTTACCAATGGTTCCTTGAACTGTTGGGATACTTTGTTGGATGTTGTTTTTACCAACGGTTCATGGAACCGTTGGTAAAAACCTTCCCCAACAGTTTGTAAACCGTTGGGAAAGAAAATGCTCTATTGATTTCCCAACGGGCCAAACCGTTGGGAAAGGTCTTTCCCAAGGGTTTGGAAGAACCGTTGGGATAGGTTGATTTTTTCTAACCTATCCCAATGGTTCTGTGGAAACCGTTGGGAAAAGCCTTTCCCAACGTCTTACTTCCCCACAGTTTGCAGAACCGTTGGTATAACATATACCAACGGTTCTGCAGCCTTTCCCAACGGTTCTAAACTGTTGGGAAACGCTGTATTTCCAGTAGTGTAAGATCCTTCATAAGGCATTTGGTTTTGGCCACTTGGTGAGACCATAAGGTCTTGAACGTGGGGAAGAGCCTTGTGAAGGTGATTTAGAATAACATAGACCATGATCATGGTTTCAGAGGTGTGTGGGAAAGAGGGGAATGAGGGTGGTATTTATAATGGAGGAGAGGAGGGATTTTCCATTCTTTTAATCATTATTATAATATTTTTTCTTAGGACTATGAGTAGTCATCATTCATATGACCCAGAATAGTAATAATTTCATGTAATTTCGAACCAATTAGGCATTGATCAACCATGAATAACCTATAATGCAGTAAAACAAGTATTTATCATTTATCTGAATTTATCATATTTTATTATTCATCAAATAGTTAAAAATTTCATAAAAATCCCAAAAGTTAATTCTAATCATTTTTAGATATGTATAATTAAAAAATTGACTCAATTTTTAGAAAATAAATATATAACTATTATTGATTTATTTTTTAAATAATGTAATAATCTATTCAAACCTAACAATTTTAAATCTATAACTCATTTTTTAACAAATTGAAAAATTAATCAACACATAATTTTCTTATAACCTTAAGAAAATAAAATAATAATATGATTTACTATTACAAAGGTTCATATTAATATTCATAAGGGTATATTACGATTCACCAAAAAAACAAGTTCGTTCTATTAAACATCAATAACTTACTGATCTCAACTGTAGATGACCATTTTATGAAGATAAAATCATAGAAGATGAAAAATTATGTTTAATGGCCAGTTATGACTATCTAATTAAAAAAGTTTCATTAATTTCAATTTATTACTTCAAAAACCATGGGGTGTTACAAAAACAATCAACCATTCCATGAAAAACATATGAAACTAAAAATTAAAATTTAATCTTGAAAATATTAAATATTAAAACGTTTTAATAGATTTAGGATTCATTTTATTTGAAATAATTTATTCATAGAAAATTACCCCCCCCCCCACACCCACACAAACACAAAAAATAAAATATTTTACACAATATTGACTCTATGGTGGTAGAAACATAAAATCATTACATTATTTCCTAGAGTTCTTCAACATATATTAGAAAAATGTAATTTAAAGAAAAATATATATGTTTAGAACATTAATATTTAATTGACCTAGGTAGTTTCCCCAAATAGAATTCAGACTGGACATGAGTTTTCTTCTAGATAAAAAAAATATATTTTCATCGCATTTCCGGAATGTGTATTATTTAAAAAACAATTACACAAGAATAAAAATTGTTAAATAATTTCACTAGTTTGAATAATATTACCAATTATTTTTATTCAAAATTACAAAATAATTCAAAAATAATTTAAATGAAGAATAATTATGGACAGAACCCCAATAGATATAATAAGATTAATATAGAAATTAGTTACAATATAATGAAAACATTTACCCTTACATAATTTCAATCCATGAACCAATTTTAAATTATTCAAAAAAATAAATTATTTTAAATGTTTGAAAATAATATAGATATATATATGTTTGTGTGTCAAATATATTTAAAATATTGAAAACAACATAGTTGATAGTTGAAGCATTGTTTCCATAGGGCAGCCTAAATATCACTTCCTTTTATCACATCAAGCATACACAACACCACTATTATGGTTTCTTCAAATGTAAATAATATGGAACATTAGTTATAATCATTATATATATATATATATATACTATTGAACCAAAAATAAATGTTAGAGGATGTGGTTCTTTAAGGTTATGTCTAATGATAAAAAACATGGGTTGTAATGGGATGGAATTTTCAATATTTTCTTCTTGGAAATTTGAGTTTGGGAACAACATTGATATGAGGTAATTCAAAATAATTCAATAATAATTATAATAAATAAATAAATTTAAATAAAAAATTAAATCCCACAATATTGAATATTTAATTTTCCCTTCCACACTCCACTAAAACAATTTAACTATAGTCACTTGATAGATCAATTTCCTATGTTGAAACCACTAATTATCTATGACCTAATTTTTTTGGAATTGAAAATAAAATATATGGTCTTTTATGTTTCTAAAATAACTCTAAATTATCTTTATACTTGGAGAATTTTATCGTAAATACATATTGAAATCTGTATATATCCTAAAAAATTCTCAAATGATGGTTAAAGAAACTAAAAAATGTACTACATTAATGGCTACACAAAATTCATGTTAATGTTCATAAGTATATTATCCTCTGTGATTGACCATTAATCCTTTGATATCATCAATCAAAAATAGATCCTCTGAGAATCTCATGGAAGAAACAATAGGTATAGTGTATATTTCTAGATTATAATCATTATTTTATCATTATTGACAGGGAATAAATGTATAGAGTGTTCGTATGTGTGAAATATGGTCCTCTCAATGTTCATCTTCATTCCGAAATACAAAAATATAAAAAACAAAACATCAGGTGGCTGTGATTTCATAAATAAATAAACAAAGGTTTTTCAATTTTCCTATATGATTTTTTTGAATCAGTATAAAATAAAATGGATCCAACTTCTAAGATACTCTCATTTTCTAAAAAAAATCATCAAATAATTCAGTAGTGACATTTGTCTAAAAAAAATTTGAATTTATTTTATATTCTGATCAAAATTCATTTTTATTAAAGGTATCATTTTATTACAAATATTTGTAATCTTTGAAAAAACCATAAAAAATATTTACAATGAAATAGTTTTTTATTCCTAGAAAAATTATTGTGGGCTTATCCCTTCCTTAAAGTTGGATTTCCATTGAAAATTCCCCCCAATTAAAGTCATTACAGTTATCAATTTAATTTTTAATGAAAAAATATTCATTTCAGTATTAGAACAATTATTCATGAGAGTTCAAATTAAAGAACCATTATCAAAAATCATTATCCTTGATTTCCATTTTACTGAATAAATTTTTAGAATAATAATTAGTAGGATAATGGGGTGAATGTTAATTGATCTATACTTCCTCATGGATAATTATTTAAATATTAACAATATAATCTAACTCAGAAATTATTTGCATTATATTTTTTAAAAGGTACAATAAAATTGAGAATAAAATTCAAAATTTCGGAAAACTATGAAGTACAGTTTTTTGTTCAATTCAAAAGGTTTCCCAAATTCTTCATCAACAACATTTATAATTTATTGACAAAAATATACGAATTTGTTTTCACGATTATGTTCTCATTGTCTCTTTTCTTTAAAATTCAAGGTACCATATCATCAAAACAAAAAAAAATTCATGTATTGGTGGCACTTTGATAATTATTTAATCTTTTTCATCCACATTTAATCATATTTATTATTTTTATATTATTTATATTTAATTTTAATCATTCTCATGTTTTTCCTTGATATGTTCATATTATTCACCCTTCATTATATTTTCATTAATAGGCTCTGGAAACTGATTTTCATGATTATTAACTGAATTTTTGACTTAATTTTGATTATTGATTTATTACAGAAATTTAACCTATTATTTATTATTAAATTCATAAAATTTCATTCATTTAAAGTGTTTGTGATGTTTTTTCTAGTTATACTAACATTAAAAATACATGTATCCATAATATCCAAAATTATCACAATAATTTATATACCATTTATTATTTCTCACTAACATATTCTATTTATTTGTACACTCAAAAAAAATACAATGACTGATATATGATAAAATTATTTATGATAAATTGCTTATAAAAATCCATACATTTTCAATTTACCACCTAACAATTACTCAAAATAGAATATATTAATCTATTCTATTTTTTATTTTTTTTATTTTTTATACAAAACTATGACACCAAATGCATAACTTACTATGTAATTATGCAAAAAATTTATAACTATTATTATGTATATAAAAATTCAATTTATATTTTTCTACGATCTCTTGAAAAGTGATAACTATGGTAAAACCCAAGAGTATGTGGATGAATATCAAAGGGATTATATTAATGAAAATATAAAAAAGATAAATAATATGTGTCTATTTAAGGGACGAAAGAGTATTCATATTGAAAATAATAATATAAGTGAAATAATATAGGGTTATATGTGTGATGTGGAAACGATAGAACATAATACTGAAGGTTATGAGAAGGTGGAATGGAACAATGAAAAACAAGAAATGAATTAATTGAGCTATCATTAAGATAATTAATGTACAAGATAATGGTTTGAAAATAAAACAATAAATTGTCGAGAATGAAAAATATAATTTTGACTAGAATTATCGTTCTTCTTATCCCATCTGGAAAAATAATAATTTAATTTGTTGAAATAAAAAACTAAAAATAGTCTATGAATTGTGTCTCATCTCTCACTCTATTATGCTCGTAGAAGACTAAATTGAAATGAAAATTCTGAAAAGTAATGAATTTTAGTAAAGGGAAATTGTTGAAAAACTAAAAATTAAATAATATAATAAAAATTTCATTACCCTATGAATATTAAGTTATAATGAATGATTAAAATAAAATAATCACATGAAAAATTATAAAACAAAATTATCAATATAATGAATATGGGATATTGGGATTTTCTATGTTGACTAAATACACCACTCCATCATCAATCTCAAACTTCCTTATCCCTCCAATATGATCCCTCATGAACTGTGATCCTTCAACTGGCTCTAGAAGACATTTATATCCCACTCATATCGATGAATGTTTTTTAATCAGTTCATGGATATATGATAACTCCAAATTTGTTTGTTCTAATACTTTTGATTATATTTGTACATTTAGTCAATATCCAATCGCACATATGGCTCCTTATATCTTGAACCCCATGCTTTTATGTGATGTGGGTCAAAATTTTCCATCTTAATCCAATGACTTTAGTTTTTCTCTACAACATAATATCATCCACCAGGTGATTGGGAATTTTTTCTAAGAATCTACTAACTATTTTAACTTCATAAATTAATTAATTATCCCATCATCTATAATATATTTTTTTTTCCTCATATTATATGGATTGGTAATTTTTTTTTCCAAATTTCCATTTGATAATATTTGGCCATACATAATTTAAATTTCCTTATGATACCATCACATAGATCAGAAGGAGAACCATTACGTATCACATTTAAAACCTCTATAATCACCCTATATGTGTTGAGGCAGGGGGAATTACCCTTATACATATTTGTATTCCCTCAATTTACACTTACATAGGTCTTATATATATAGAATCACCTATATACCAAATATGTAACCCCAAAACCACCCTTATGTAGCTTGAGGAACTCATTGCTGACCTTGACTAGAACTAACCTCATGTGAGTTTAACTTTAACCCTTAAATAGATCCAAAAATATAAGATTAAATTTACATAGATTGACAAATTTTATTATACATTTATTTGGAATTGATACCTCAAAAGGAAACATAATGTAGTTCTATAGGATCACCCTAATGAAACCAAACCCTTATAAAAATATTTTTTAGTCAAATAAAAACTATACACTTATGTTGGATCTTGGAAAAAATAATGGGTAAAAATAAAATTAACATTTTATCAATGTCATAAAAAAATTAATGGTTTTAAATTGATGATCTACATATTTGAATTGTTAAGGAAATGTTCTAACATCACATAATAAAAACAATAATTATCCTTAAAGAAATTTTTTAGGGTTAAATCTTGTAACTTTGAGAAAAACAAATTTGAGGACACAAAAATTTTAAAAATATAATTTCACATACTATATAATAAAAAACAGACAAATATTTGATCATAAAAAAAATAAAATAAAATAAATAATCACTTAAACAATTAATAACTAATTTTCCATTTTCAACAATGTATTCTATGAAATGTTTCTTACCCAATTGAAAATTTTAAATAATTACCCAAAGAATCTCAATTTGGTATAAAAATTTCAACAAATTCCCCAAAATAGAAACAGAAAACTTGTATCAATTCAAGGATACATAAGTTAGTTATTATAATTTTTTGTTTCATAATTATTTAAACCTATAATCCTAAATGTATTAGAAATGTGAGTGTGTCATAGTATTTATATAAAACAATAATTTACGTGATGATGATGTTTTGGTTTTCACTATTGGTTTTTGAGAATGGTATAGAAAATATTAGTGGTGAAAATTTTATTGGATGGGAAAAATTAAAATGTTTAGATAAGATAAAATTTAAGTTCACTAGTTGGATGGAATATGTTAAAAATAAATTACTTCCTTTATGAGTTAATATATTATTTGATACTATTTTATTTAGTTTATTTAGTGGCATACATATTTTAAATGATTAGTTCAATATAAATTAAATGATGAAACTTGATATATCATTGGTTGAACTAATGGGATATAAATTTAATGATTAAAAATGTATGATATAATTGAATTAATTTTTTCTATGACAGTTTATTATAAATTTATCTAATATTATCTTTACTCGCACTGTACGTCATACTTTTAGGAAAAATCTTAAAACATGAAAAACTAATGATTATAAAATCCATTAGTCAATGATAACCACTATTCTATAGTAAATATACTTATATATTAATGGTGGAAAAGTAGACCAACATGATTGAAAATAAAATTTTCCTTTGTTTTAAGAGAAAAGAAACTTATTTCATTCATCAATGCGAAGTGAATCAATATTGTAAACTTATCAAAACATAAAACCAAATGAAGAAAATGAGATTTTGTAATGGAATATATTCATGTTAATATATTTTATCATACACACTATATCAAAATATTAAAATAATTCATTTTACAAAAAATTATAAATCTATTGATTTTTATATTGAAAACACGGCAATATGTTACACATTTCGAAATCAATTCACAAGTGTGAGTTTTATTATTTTATAAATAATCATACAGGGACTAAATATATAAAATCAATGAATATACCAACATATTCCTAATGTGGGAGAAATTACCACATTCATTGACAAAATGTTGAACCAAAAATTACATTATCCAAAAATATATAGGTGATATTAGACTAATTTTTTATAGACTTATTTATTCTTTCCTATGATTGAACTAATATATAATGTGTAAAATTTACTTAAGGGGGTTAAATTTTAAGATCCCATATATATTCAATAGCATATCACTAATATGGTTTATATTTATTTTGGAGATATATATTTGAAAAATGTATATATGTATATTTCATGTAAAATATCTATTATTTAATCAATAAAATACCCTTTATACATTTATATTTGTTATGTTTACTATTCAACAGTTTTATAAATTAAAAATGAAAATAAATTTTATTAACATGAATTATTATCTATTTAAATAAATATTTAATTATTATTAATTATTATGTTTTTAAAATTAATATTCTATTTTTATTGATATATGTTTTATTATATTATGAATAACAATTGCATATTATGAAAATTAGAATGTGTTTTATTCATTCAAAAAAATTATTTATTTAAAGAAGATTTCTTAATAGATTTTGAGTTTTATTTTAAAATATATTTTTATCATTATAAAACATTTTAAAAAATATGAATATAATATTATGTATAAATTTTTAAACAATTTATCAAATGTATAGTTAATAGTGTATAAAAAATAACTGATGATATTAAATAGTAAGTGTGATGTATAAAAACTATTTTTTTATAAAACAACATGTCAAATTATTATAATTGAAATTTATATATTAATATAGGTTTTTAAAAATTGTAAATAATTTATATTTAATTTAAATATTTATATTCATTAGGATTATAATTTGATTGAAATTTTTCAATTTGAATTCTTCTTCATAAATAATAGTATGAATTCAAATAAAAATTTATAACTAAATATTTATTCATCCTCTAGAATGATTCAAAATAGATTATAAATATATGAAATATATAGTAAAATATAATATATAAAAACATTATTATTATAATGTTAAATTTTAGCATCCCTAACCCGAATATCCAAGTCATCTCCTAAGTTTTAAACAAACTAACCTTTGGAACACCTCCTTGTACACCATAGGCTACCAACAAATAGTATGGGTCAAAGAGGTGATAACAGAGATACTGTAACCTCAATAAAAAAATACAATAATAAATAAATTATGTAATATAGGTAAAAGGGAATATGATATAAAATAAAAATCCCAACTCATATTAGACTATGTGTTATAAAAAATCATATATAGTGTCATACCAATCAAAAAATACATAACTTGATTTCGAAGAGTCCTATCAGAAAAAAACTAGTAAAAATCCTACAAAATAAAACATCCCAATCAATGTAAATTTTTTATCTTATACATCCCCACCCATTTAAATCCCCCATGTGCATCTATAAGAACACCATATTTTATACTTTAGTCTTCAGGTATTTCCCCTACTTGTGTTATGGGACATAAAGTTTTTCTTTATGCTAAAGGTTCTATAATGGGATTCATAATGAAATGAGTTGGACACCACCTACTGATTAACTAGATATTATCCACATATATATATATATATGAGTGTATGTATAGTGATAAGTAGAGAAACTAATTAAAATAGATATACATGTTGAACCAACACTTGATCATCCATGAGTAATGTTTTTTCTCCTTTTCCCAGTACTATTGTAAGATGAGGTACCCATCCTAATCCATTAATGATTCATATGTCTTGGATAATATCCCTAAACACAACCCCCATTTTGTTCACACCACTTCACTAACCACTATATATACATCTCGATGAAACTTGAGAAACATCATCACCCTTCAATTAGAAATACCATCCCATTATCCCTAATGTTTGAAACATATATGATCAGAATACTACTCTAAATTGATGAAATTATGTACCATAACATCTCATGGACACCTATATTGTATCCCTCTACTTAAATGAGGATAAATAACATCACCTTAAATCCACTCAATCTATAGAGGATACATATATTAATTTAGTATGAAAACCAAATTATAGGCCTTGTTCATTGTTCACAGGACCCCAATGGTCTATGGACAATTGTGATAAAATATCACCATTATTATATGACTAAAACCTTATGAACCACTACAACCCACATGATTAATGTAATATCGTCTCCATTACTCTTAATCATTTTAATCCACAGAGGATACATCAAAAAACATAGAATGTAAAACACATCTTAAGACTTTTTCTATGTTTAGATCACCTTAAAGGTATCTTCCCCATCAAAAGAAAAAAATAACAAATATTCTTTATTTACAACTTAGTGAACCTATAAAAACACACCTATTTAATGACATATCCTCCCACCAAAATTAAAAATCATATAACCACATATTTGGAGACTAATATCACCCCTATATTATACCAATGTATTCTATACCACCCATCACTATATATTAGTTCTGAATATGTAGACAAACCCAATTCAAGTACTATGAGAATGAATTTCTGAAAAATATGTCAGTACAAAGAACACAATATCATAAACCATCAATGTATCCCATATTATATCCTCACATATTATATTATGACTACCCTAGGATGTAAATCTAGTAACTTGGATGGTATAACCTATTATAGTTTTGGTCACTCACCTGAACATAAATTTAATGACTTGGATTTTAAATTTACTATTCTTGGATGTTGTATGGAATATTTTAAAGTCTATTAACTGAGACAGAGTGTGATTTTGAGTCCCGGGGTGCTGATCATATATATTTTAAATATTTGAAATATATTAAATATCATGGAAACACAGATTTTATAAAAAATAATAAATGCTTTTAACTAGGGGATCAAATATGAAATATGAGGGAATCATTGAGTTTAGAATGAGGGTTTACCTAGGTTTTAATTAAACATCATTGGTGCAAGTATTTTTTGGAAATGTTATAGCGGGTATAGAAATGAAGAAAATAATTAAATAAATATTTGCAATTCATTTTTTATGCTATGATGGGGTATTCATTAAGTAGACTATTATGATATAATTCCAGGGTTAGCCGCATAACCATGGAGATGTTAGAGAACCATTGGTAAGAGAATTTGAGGATTTATCTCTCGGGAACGCCAACCGGATCGTAGATAGATGATAGACAGGAAATGGAATCTCAGGATCTCATAAAAAGCAATGATTTTTCTTCTTTATTCATTAATGATTGATCATAATTTTTGGAAATTTGTTTTTTTGGGATTGTTTTCCCCATTTTTAGTTTCTATGAGGAATATAAATCAATCGACCAATGAAATATTTCTTTGATCATCAATCTTGTGGGAAGGGTATACTTACGAGGACTTTTATGGGATAATTAAATTATGATTATACATTATTTTTATTGTTTTAACAGTAATGAATCAACGTTAAGATGAATATTGACTATGGTTCCATCATCTACATAATTATTTTTATTTTCTCCCTTGAGTCATTGACCATCATGGATGTTCTTATTTTGGCATGTGGTTAGACATATCATTATGAATCGATCATTACAAACCTGTTTCTTGGTGCAGTGATTCAATATGGTAGATTAAGGATCATCATGACACTATAGTAGTGTGATTACTTAAGAGGCATATGATCAGACTCTTTTGGATAATTTGTTTTTTTCTCTTCGGTATGTAATGAATAATGGGGTTAAATAGTATTTTCCAAATTCATTTGTCTATAAATTCTTCTGTACCCCAGTGACATGGTCTAAGAAGCTGTGCTCATTGATTTCTGGTGTGAGGTGCATCTAGATTGGTCACTGGTGTAATAAAAGAGATTCATAATTATTTATCTATTATTTTGGACATTCCCATAACACAGGGAGTATAATTTGGAATTACATGGTGTGTGGGACCCTCTCATCGGTGGCTAGGGTTATGTGAGGAAGATAAGTATCTCACAGGGTGTGAACCTATCAAATGAAATATTCTCCCTAAATTAAATAATTGTGTATCATGGTGTTTAAATGGACCTGAGTTGGAGTACACAAGTATGTGAACACCGTGTAATCCCCTACACATACATGGCTTATAAAGTACATGATATAAGAGGTGTACTAGAGCACATGATTATGGAATTCCATGTACTTCTATATGGACATGGTCATGAGACACATGAAGATTACATGGATACGACTTGGGGTCATGGGACACGACATGTGACCCCTTCTAAATGCAATAAACGTTTTAAAAGATGGATTTAATCCCATGTCCTACATATCATATAATTTTTTTGGGTGTTCCCCATATCCATTCCTTGAGTATTAGTATAGAATGGCCTTCTAATTTTAGGAAAAAGCTCTAATTTTTCTTGAATTTATAGATAGATTTTTTTGTAATGCTTCTATAAGGCTCATAATGTGATGCTCTAGTCATGTTTGTTCCCTAAATGAAGTTCTTGGAATATTTTTGATCAACACTATGTGGGATTTTATCATTTATATAACAGGTGAATCAATATTTATTTTTAGGTATACCTCATGGCATTGGGAGTGACCCTTATATGTGTATCATATCTCTTTATACTTTCCACATGTACTTATATTTGAGAGACCCAAAAAGAATTACCTATCTGATGAAAATACTCTATGTTATAATTCCCGTGAGTGTGATCCCCCGGATGAGTGTTATGTGGAATAATGAAGTGTGAATGTTATAATATAATACTTTGGTTGTGACTTACCTTTAGACCATGTGCCTTTATTGAGTATATCTGGATATTCATTTTATATTTTCAATAGAAATATAACTTTGTAGAACTGGTTATTTTTTGTCTATTTTATTCATTGTGGTATCATGGTGTCATACTATGTATTTTTATACTGACCCCAACATGTAATTTCTAGCATATGTTGTATTTTTGTAGATGATCGACCTTTTGATAGAGTCATTAATAGAGGTGGAACAAATGGTGCTTTGTGAGACTGGACACGCTACAATGTTTTCCTATGTTATTCTGATAGTAGTCCTAGTTTTATATTCATTTTTGACTTCTTTTCCGAATTATTATGTTGGGGTTGTTTTTTGGTCATATTTACATTCCATAACATTTTTCATACTATGGTTATCAGATTTAGATGTATATAAGATTTTTCATTCAGGTTTTTTAATTTTCTAATTTTATAGGCTTGGATATGGTTGTATGTGTGTTTGTGAAGGTACTTTGGAAATAACCTCTCTTGTTTGTGATGTGCCTACCTAGTGCAAGTCACCAGACCCTATCCTACTTGGGTGGGGATAGTGGAGTCATAGCATGGGAACCACTAGGATGATTTGTGAAAAAATGGTATCAGAGGAGTTTGTTCTTACATAGGACTAGAGTATATGTTTTTAGTTAGGGGATATAGTTTTAGTATTTTGAGTATCATTTTCAGGAAATGGAATCCATGGTTGGTGTGACGACCGATGTATCCATACACCTGTAATATGATAACCTTTATTTCTACATGGTACAAGAGTATAATGGTTTTAGGGAAAAAGTTGTACATGAATCATATAATAATGATTTTGTTTTTTTTTTCAGGTTGAGTTAGCTCTCCAGATATTCTCAGGGATCTTGGTAAATCATGATTACATTCAAGAATCCTATGAGACATATCCTAGCTTGTATTTAACATCATTATCATTAGGGTGATCTCCTCAGTGATGAGGCATCGATATGAGGACAGATTCTTAATATGTTTCCTCTATGGGGTGAACAATCTATACCACTTCATGTGGAGTTGTGCGGGGAACTGGTAGTAGCATCGTATTGGTAGGGAAGGTTGTGATAACATAATCATTTTATAGGAAATAGACCCCTTTGGTTCTGTGGAAAGCTCAAACCACATGTGGAAGAGCACCGGCCTAAGGTGGTGACCCTAGTTTTCCATCTTATCATTACACCAATAGATCAGATTGTGGTCCTAGCAATGATCCTTAATTTTGACTCAATAGGGAGATGGTGTGGGTTACTAACAATGCCTTATGATGAGGTGACTATACCATGGTATGAGTTTAGGTGCCTTTTCAAATAGGTTTTATCACTATCTAATCTATATTCTATATGTATCCATGAGATTTTTCAGCTCCAGTAGGGTTACATGAAATTAGTTGAGTATTCATCGAAAATTACAAACATCTCCTCGTAGTTGATGGATATGGTTCAGATTAGTTCATCAGGGATCAGACCTTTGAATGCGGGTTCTGTAGAGAGATCAGATCTAGTTTATCTCTAAATGAATTCCAACATTTTCTTATTTTTCTAGCAAGATATTTAGTGATATATAGTTTCATGGATGAGAATATACAACTTGTAGTTGCCGATAGTGGGAAAGCAGGAGCAGAGAACACAAAAACATGGTGCCAAAGTAAGTCAAAAAGACCTTTTTGTGAAAGAAGTTTTGGGATTATGTCCTAGGAGAGAGGGTCTAGGGTTTAAGGCTCAATGGATTTGTCAATTTATCCTGAATTGGGGTAGTTCACCTCTTGTGAGGACATGGGATATCTTACTTGAGATTATCCAACCCATCATACAACTAATATATAAACCATATATGGGCCACAAATACAGATAAAGTAGTAGTATCAAGGATTTTCACAGGGTAGTGGACTTGTAAAATTGGTGGTGAGGATATTAGGATGTGGTTGGTGCTTTGAAATGTTACTACGACCACCCACAAGTAGTTCACACTAGTCTCTAGGGACCTGTAGGAGAGGTCAAGGGACGACCGCAGTAGATCAGAGAATACGACTCAGAGGTTTTGGGAATTATATATTGTAATATCTCGGTCATTTCTATTATATATTCAATATTGATAGACATATACACAATTTATTCCTTAAATTACACATATCACTTACAGGACATTGAGATTTTGGTTGAGCCATGGGCTCAACCTTTATGTTTGTAGTCTCCTACTGGAGACAACTCGTCAATCTTACACTTGTTCTTATAGTGAGACTTGAATCATGGATGTAATAGTTTTTAATGGGTTCTCTTTTTATAAGAAATGGGGACGTGAAAAAATATCATATTTATGGACTGTTTATCAATGGCTCATTCCTAGATTGACTGTTTCTGGTGGGGGATGTTGTGTGTCCATAGTGACAGGATGAGGTTCTCTATTGTCGGTGAAAAGGAATCCCATGAATCATAGGATGGAAAAATGATAAAGAGGGATTATCTGGTCAAAAACAAATTTGATATAATGACCCCTGGTGTAGTGGATGTTATGTTCTCCCAGTTACATGCAGTGGTTGTGGTGTGAGGAAGCCTTCCCTAAAGATATTCAATGTTTACCTCTCCATTGAGAGATATACTTATTCATTGATCTAAACCCGTATATAGAATTTATATCTATTACATCATATCATATTTTTCCCATATAGCTTCACTGGATATGGGTGTATTTTGTGGACTTGCAGTGGAAGGGTATTATTAGACCCTATGATTCACCCTAAGTAGCATCAATTTAAATGTGGATGTGAGGTTGAGTTTATGTGTGTACAACTAAAGCTTTAACCATGTCCTCATAGAATCTATTTTTTTTTTGAATTTTCTGAAAGAAACATTATGGTTAGTTGTAACCATGCTTCTGGATTACAAAATTCATATATTCAGATTCAAAAAAAAATTAAAACCATACAATATCCATGAATTGAAAATAAACTTGTCCTCAATTCCAACCAAATTGTCACCTTGAAGGCCGTGAGATCCATTGTGTGGATCGAGGATTGGATTGTCAAGTAACATCCACATAGTCACCACTGTCATCAAATCACCTTAGACATCGTCCCTTCACTACCATATCCTCTCCAAGAACCTTTTTCATGAACATCTCCAGCCATTAACAAGAGGAAACACCAGCCTGTATTAGTACCACAAAAACAGAAACTTCAAAAAAATTGATTAAGGATGAAATCCCATATCCCTTCACACCACCATCCTCATCACCGAATGAACTCATCACGATCATGTGACCATCTTCATAGTATTGCAAGAAACACTATATTTTTCACCTCAAAACCATACTAGATTCCACCTTCAAACAGAGAAAAATGTCAATAGACACCAATCGATGTGGCCACAATCACCACTATCTCATCTTCACTCCACCAATGAACAACACTAGAGAACAAGACAACCTTTGTAGATCACGAGCCGCCATCAATGACCTCTTTGATTATTTGATATGGGGATGATGTTTCTTGATGGTTGACCTTAGACCATGCTATCCCAAAATACAAGCATGTGATGATGATATACTAAATATGACATTGAGATGTCGCTACATAAACAACGAGTACTTGGTGATGACCTTCGATGTGATGAACTTAATAGTAATGTTTATGGAACACATGAACTAGATATTTCATGCTTTCATATACTGGTTTGTGGTAGTATTCTTCAATGATATCCTTTTGTACTCAACATCTATAGATGAATACATGAGACACATGAAGATGGTTTTGGATAAAATCTAAGAGAAATTTTTTTCTAGAAATCTCTCAGAGTGCCATTTTTATATTTATGTGGTCCACTTTCTTAGACATGTTATCTAATAATATAGTGTGATAGTGAAACCGACCATGGTTGAAGTACTGTTATGATGGGATCTACACTAATGTGTGAAAGAGGTATAGAGCTTCATGGGTTGGAGGACAATTAACATAGAATCATATATGATTTCTCTAGGATACCATCATCGATGAATGATTTGACCCAAAAGGGGAAGCCTTTCATGTGTATGGAGAGGTTCTAGTAGGATTTTCAGCAGTTAAGCTATAAATTGATGAGCTCTAGCTTCTTGGTATTTCTAGGTGGCTTTCTTTAGTAAATAGTTCTTAGTGATGCATTAAAATCTATTCTTAGTTGTATTAAAAATCAAAGGGATGTGGTGGTTACCTATGGTACATGTCAGTTGAAACTACATGGGATTAATTATGCTTCCCAAGACATTGGGCTAGCATCAATAGTCTTCTCACTAAATATGTGGGGACACTACATAATGATAATTTTTATTATTTTCTATTATAATCATAATTTTCTAATTAATATATAATCTCAAAAGGATATTATCATGAGATAGATACAATGGATTGAGTTTATCTATTAGTATAACATTGAAGTTTTCAATAATCCATGAAATGGGAACATGATAGTAGATGCTATTTGTTGGTTATCTAGTTCACAATTATTTAATGACGTGTCAGAGTAGTTTTCATCACTGTAGATATTCAATGTGAATGGAGATGGATAATCTTAATTCCATTCGATGGTTGTTAATCCTTTTGTTTTTTAGCGTGTCAGGGAGGCAAAGCTTGGGGATACCAACAATGATACCCCTTTATTTAGATTTCTATTGGACCAGCTGGTGATTCATTTCACAAAGGTGGGGTGAATTTCATTATTTTCCAAGAATGCATAATGGTTTTAGGGATGTTGCGAGGGATGTTTAGAGAGAGTTTTATAAATCTCTTTAAGGGTACATCATGGTGTTGAAAAGATTTACTAGAAATCTGTTTTAGTTGTTGATGATGAAAAATGGAGTTATAGAGTTTGTATCTAGATACATTACATAAAAATAAGTGATAGATGAGAACCAGGTTCTAGTTGGTTCTTCTCGACCCTTACTAGGGCCAAAATGGAAGCATGATATAATATACATGGACTTCATGATATTCTTACCACATGCATCCATGGGAAATGAGTCTATATGCATACTCATAGACTAAATTTCCAAGCTATCCAACCTATTAATTTTTTGTAATCGATGTTTTGTATACAAAATAGTATTCCTCTATGTGCAAGAGATAGTTTTACTCCTTGGAGTTCCATTGGCAATAATTTCATTCAGTGATGCTTGCTTCACATCACAATTACGTAAGGGATTATGGGGTTATTTTAGGACTAATTTGTTCTTGAGAACTTATTTTCACCCCCAGACTGATGGTCAGACTAAGTAAACCATTCATGTTTTGGAGGAAATTATGTGATCCTTATTATTAGAAAAGGTTATAGTTGGGAAAAAAATCCACCACTAGAGTTTTCATATAAAAATAGTTACCATTACACCATCAGTATAGATCCATTTGATTCTCTCTATAGGTGAACCTACAAGTCACCACATTGCTGGACCAACCCATGAGATCCAACAATGATGGGCCTAGATTTGGTGTGAGAAACTATTCAGATATTTCATATCATCTAGGATTAGACAAAGACATCATAGAGCCATTATAATTCTTATATAGATAGATAACATGGGCCATTGGAGTTACTAGTAAAGAGACTATATCTTTCAATGGGTTTCAAATCGATGTGTATTATATATTTGGATGCAACAACAAGCTATCTTTGAGGTTCATTGGCCCTTTATAGATATTAGGTTGAGTTGGTGAGGTGGTGTACAACATTTCTCTACCTATGTAGTTAGATCGGTAACACGACACCTTCCATGTGTCACAACTTATAGGATACATGAGAGTCCCATCACACATTATTGACTGGGTAAAGCTGGACATTGAGGATTGAGATACCATTACTAGGTTACTGATATAGATTGACTAACATTTGGGGAGTATCCTTCATGGGTGATTAATTCATTTAGTCATTGTCCAGTGGCAGCACATGAATCTCTAGGAGAGAACATGGGAGCAAGAGTCTCATAGTCATGCTCAGTACCCACATCTATTTTTATAGCCTTGTATTTTATTTTTTGGATGTAAACCCACATGGAGTGGAAAATATATTGACAAATAATTTACATTTATTATTTTTTGATATCGTATGGATTATTTTTCATGACCAAACACTAAAAATGAAATATAATTTTGCATCCCGATATGCCTATAATATATGTTTGAAATATATTAAGTAAATAAAATAGAACATGAATTATGTTTTCCTTAAAATAGTAATAACATCAAAATAGAGTCCCAAATCAGATTTATAATGACACAATTGAGTTCATAATTATGATTTTATTATAGGTTTGATTTAACTACGGTCAGCCTCTGACATTTGGGAAAAATTAATAGTGGGTGTAGAAAGGAGTAAAATAATTAAATAAGATATTATAATTCTATTTTATTGAAACTTAGATTAAATATTCATTACATAGACTCTTATGATAGAATTCTAGGGTCATCTGAATAACCTAGGATCCATTGGTGAATTATTAGAGATAGAATTGTAGGATCGCACTCTCAAGAATGGTAACCGGATCACAGATCAACAATAATCATGAAATGAAATAAATATATCTCACCACCAGAAATGATGATTCATCCATCTTCATCAAAAATATTTCTGAATAGATTAATGTTTTTTTCATTTGATTAATTTTCCAATTCATTATTCTACTATGAATGTGAATAAACCGATCAAAATATTGACTCATTTATAAGTTGTCTTATGGTATTGGTTTATTTTTAGTTACTATAACTAAATAATTACACTGTGATTATTGATTATTCACTATTATTCTGATGGTAATGAATTGAGGTTGACAAAAACATTGACTGAGGACTATTGATATTGATTGGTCTTGTGGTTTTCTTCTTAGAGACCTTTTTTCATCTCGAGAGTTCTTCATTTGTCTTGTGGTTCAAAATATCATGATGAATCAATTATTGAATACCTATTTCATGGTGAAACCATATGATATTGTATTTTCAATTTAAAATGACTTAATAGTTGTGTGATGATGGAAGAAGTTTCAAATTAGGTAGTGTTGGATACCTAATTATTAATTCTTCAATGAGAAACAAAGAATCCAGTTTGATGGTGTTTTTCAAATGTATTGGTGGTTGAATTATGTTGTTCCACAAAGGATTGGTATGATAGGTATTAATCCATGATTTCTTATGTGATTTGTGGATGGATTAGTCACTAGTGTAGTGAAGTAGATGTGTGATCCCAAATATTGTATTATAGAAAATTCTGTAACACATAGGATGTTATATGGGTTGAAACTATGTGTGGGTCCCTTTCAGTGTAGGTTAGTATTATGTGAGTAATATAAGTATCATAGAGAGTTCGACCCTATAACATAGTGTGTGGTCCCCTTTAATGAACACCACATGTCCCTAAGAGGGTAAACAGACACTGGTGGAAGTACAATAGCATGGGAATTCCATGTAATCCCCTACATATACACGGTCTAAAAAACTGCATGGGATATGTAATTTACTACATCTTTGGTAGAGTATATTGGTAGAAAACACCTCATGTAATTCTATAAAAACATGGGCATAAGACACTGGCATGTTACATCGGAAGGACTCGAGGTCATTAGACATGACATGTGACCCCTTCTACCTTCCATGTACTTTCTAAAATATGTCTTGGAGTCATTTTCCTCCATATCTTGGAATTTTTTTGTTAAGGTGTAATTATCCATATCTATTGCCATTTTTTTGTGTATAATCATCTATTTTTTCTAAGATAGTGATCTCTTCATTAGGACTTCTTAGATCGTGATGTTGGGATCCTTTTTTGAGGCCTGGGGTGTTATTCTTTATTCACCTTCATTCCCTAAATGAATTCTTGGTATCATTATGACCAGAACTACTATAGTGTTTATCCTCTACATTTTGGGAGAATCTATATTGAGTCTTTTATATACCCTATGTCCTTAGGTGTGATCATCATGTATGAGTCATACCTCTTTCTATTTTCACTATGTACTTCTAATGGAGAGACCCGTGGAGAATTATCTCTCAGATGGAAATCATCAGCTTTATTATAAACATGAGTGTTTTCTCTAGGATGTTTTTTATATTGGATCATTATGTTGGAATCCAGGTTTCGAATTCAATGTTTGTGACTTATGTTAAGAATTTGTGGCTTTATTAATTATATATGGATATTCTTGTTTTATTTACTATAGAAATATACATGTGTAGAGATGACTGTATTTCAATTTTTGTATGATTTATTGTTTTAGGGTGTCCTAATATGTATTTTTATACTCACACATATAAGTTATTTGGCTACAAATGTTGGATATTGTGTAGAGGATTTATATTTATAAAGGTTCCTTGATGTACTAAGACCAATGGTTCTTAGTGAGACTGGATAGACCCCGGTGTGTTCCTACATAATTTTGACAACAGTCCTAGTTTTTCTTTTAGGTAGGACTAGTTTTAATACTCATTATGGTGGTATTGTATTTGGCCTTGTTTTCTTTCCTTTAAATATTATCTTAATCTGATTATGGGATTTGGATCTATGAATGCATTGTTGTTCTATTATTTTTACATTTCAACATTATATAGGATTAACGATGTGGGTGTGTGTACAAGTACATATGTAAAGGTCTACTAGGTTAGTGACATCTATACTAAATTCTAGTCACCATCCCTATCATATTAGTGGTGGGATTGGTGATTCATGTCATGGGACCCACATTAAATGGTTTTTACAATACCAATTCCAAAAAATCACATGACAAAAGAACATGTAAAACTAAAAAATATATTTCAAAACCACATTTAAATGGTTAATATGACTCCACTCATTGATTATCAATTATTTATTTAACTATAATTAGATGAAAACATAAAATATTAAATAATCCTTCTATTAGGTAACAACCAGATAAAGATAATTAAATACTGATAGAAATAATAAATCGACACACAAAGAAATCTAACCATACCTAATGTGGTCTAACATGATGATCGATATAAGGATATTTTTTTAGATATCATAGGGATTTAATAATAATAAAGTGTTGGGGGAGTCATACCTTAGTGAAAATTTTAGGTATGACTGTTAATATATTTTTTATAATGATTGTTTGGGATGATTTTTAAATATTTCTTGGTGGTATAGTGGAATTTTTTTTATAGAAAGGTAAAATATTATTCATGGTTCGGAATACCCATTTATCACTTATAATATGTCATGTGGATCGTGGTGGATTCAAATAATGTAATTTTTCATGGCTATAAAATGGTTAGAAAAACCAAAATACCAAACTATTCATCTCTCTATTATATATATCAAAGAATATTATATTCCATACAGTTTTTATAAACCATATGTTGAGTATTAATTTATTGGAAAAATAATTTTAAGACCAAAATATTAAGCCTTTTACTTAATTCCTTATTATATATCATAGTATCTCATCATTAATACATCATGTTGTTGGTTTTGGATATTCTATTTCATTAGGATCGTATTTTTATTATATCTAAGGGTGTTGGATCTAGATAATTGAAGGTATGAATATCTTATTTCTTATTATTTTACATATCCGACATTAATCTAAAAAATAATAATGTATTAAGGATATTTTTTCAATATCCAAGGGTTATTAAATGATGTAATGATTTTTCTTATATATTGTTTTAATGGAGATTGAGAGGAAACTTGGTCTACTAGTATCTTTGTGTGGAGATTAATAATTTCATGGGTACATGTTTTCTATTTTGATTCATTGATATAGAATTCCTTGAATTCATGTTTCTTATTTTGGGTTTCATGTCTCATGTATCTTTATATCTTTTTTTGACCCCTATTTCACTACAACTTGCAGATCCAATTTATTTGTTGGATGTTTAACATGATTGATGTTATTGTCTCGTTCATCTCTCAAAAAAAATTTATCCATGATTCCTTATTTAATTTTTATGGGGCCTTTATTTTCTATTTTTATTTTACCCTATGGGTAATAGAAATATCAATTAGTAATGCTTCCATGGTATTTTGATAATAGTGCAAAAATTTGTGTCTAATGAAAATTTACATTTAAATATATTTTAGAAGAATAAGTGTATGTTTTCTGTAATATTAATTATTGTTGGATCATTATAATTATTTTAGAAATTATTTATTATATTTTCACCAGAATTTATGTTAAAATATGTTTATTTATAAAGATATAGTGTCTTTTGAATTCTGTAAAATTCTTTTAATGGTATATTATATAATGTAATGATGAATTATATGTTTGGTTTTATAAATGTGTTATCAAGGAAATATCCTTAATGATTGATTATAACATCAAGTTATAACATTAATGGATCAATTTGAGAATTAAAAATCATATGACACAACCATTTTATATTTGATCAATAAAACTTTGAATTTATTTAAAAATCATAAGATAATTACACCTGTTATCATAGTTAAATTGTATTTAATGGAAGATATTTGCTATTTTACACACCATTGGATAACTACCAGTGTTTATTTATTTATTTTATATTATTATACATGGATTTGTTTAATTATCTTATGTGGGTGTTTGGAGGTGTGATTTAGATAAATAATTGAATAGTTGTTTTCAAATCTGATTATATTTTATGATTATTACATTTAAATGATCACTTACTTTTTATATGTATTTGGATATCAGGGTTTTCATGGTTAGAAGTGTAGGTACACTTGTTCAATATTTTATAATTAATCTCTAGCTAGTGGACCAAGGTTATACATAGGTCAGCCTAAGGGAAATTTCACCAAATTAGGGAAGGATGTGCAAGCCAAAGTTTCAGGGCATGGTCAATTAATTTTTAGTCATTTACTAACATGTGAATATTTAATCAATAATGAAGAAGATATATTTATACTAGATTATTCTCCTTGAAAACCTAATAATCCATTATATATATACACACACATATATATATTCCAATATATGGTTATTCGGTAACTTTTGTAAATCTATACTTCTTCATTTCAAAACAATCTCTAAGGCTTCATTAACAATAATTTATAAATTTTTTTGTTAAATGACAATAAAATATTGTTTGTTTATAAACTACCATGTAATTTTAAAAATATATTATTTTAAAGGAAAACTATTTTTTACTTATTTTATAGAAGTAAATCTAGACAACCAACTTTTTTATCTCAATTTTGAAACATGCATGTAATATATTTTCATCTAATGTGTTATGATTTTGGTTGGTGGGTATGACCTACTATGATCTAGCTCATCTATATAAAATATAGATTATATGAGATTTTTTGAATTCTAGTTTTGATTTAATAGAGGTAAAAGTATTGTTATTAATTTTTAAATAATTTTTGTTCTTTTATTCTAGTTGTTTTTTCCTATTGATTTATATAGATAATGAGATATTATTATTATTATTCTTTTAAATGATTTCTAATTCAAATTTTATCATTAAAAATTTATTATATCCAAGTTTTTAGATTTATAATTTAATCTTTGGGACTACATACGACACAATTTGGTTACTCAGTTCTAGGGTGGCGTGGGTATATTCATGAAAAATTGGATTAAATTGGAATGATTCTCTTCTTACTTTGGGAATTATGGTAGATAAGTGCTATTATATTTATAACTAAGAAGGTATATCATGAATAGTTGTTCAATAAACACCTTCCCTAATGATACCTAAGTTTCCATGTTATTTGAGATGTGGTTTTCTTGAGATACATCATGGTTGTCAATTTATTTATGAATTTTGGAATTTACTTTTTTGGTGAATTTTGAGTTTTAATGGAAATTGGAGGATCTAAGGGGAAATTTGTATATATATATATATATATATAGGTATGGTGAAATCATGTGTACAATTTGTGACATAAGTGGATTCCATCATACTTGGTATATTTTCAATAGAGTTGGTTAAACCGTATGGCTAATTCTTACATTGGTATATGTATTTATGATCTTTAAAGTTTTCATATTTTCATATTTTTGTTTTTATAATTAAGAATTAATTTTGGTTAATTGTGGTGTATTAAAATATTTTATTTTGTTTAATTTTAAATTAAAATGAAATATTTAATATTATAAGTGATATATTTGTTAAAATAGAGAAATTTTTATGGAAAAAAATTATGAATTATTTCAGAAATCTTTACAATTTTATTTATTTTTTAAAAAAGTTTAATAATAAATTACATTTCATTAATGTGGCAAAAATATTTTATATTTGAAATGATTTATGGTTTTGGAAATGGTTCTATGATATTTTAGATTAAAAATGATCATTCTTTTTGTGAAATCAATTCATATGATGGAGAAAATTTATCATGTTAATTATTTTCAAGATTTTCATTTGTTATTAAGAATTTTTAATTCAAATATTTTTAAAAATTAAACTATGATGTTTTTATAATTTTTTACTAAAAATATTTAAATTATAAATTTTTTTTTACTAAAAGATACAAAAATATTTATAATGGGTTCCTAATGAATTACTGTATTTATTTCATGTATTTATTTTTAAAAAAATTAGAGTAAAAATATAGATTTAAGGAATATAAGTTATTTCAGAAATAATTCTTATTGAAATTATGTTGGTTAGAGTGGATTAATTATTTATCATTTTAAAGTAAATACATTTTGGAATGTATTTATTTGGAAATTTTTTGTTATATTTGTAATTTAATTACAAGGCGATTTTAAGTTATAATTGATAAATTCTTTTCTATAAGAAGTTTTACTTTTAGAGTTTTTATTGATGATGTTTATATTTTTTATTTATATTGTAAGACCCCATTCAATTTTAAATGGATTCTTTGGTCGATCAGGAATTTATTAGGATAATTTTTTATCTCTTCCAGTCTCTATGCTTCGTGGACTTCATCTCATGCCCTATCATCAAGATTTAATTTGAGAGTTATAAAACATAAATCCAATTAATTAGTTTAGGAAATAATATTAGTAATAATATTTGTTTTTTATAATCATCTATGAGGATATGTTTTCCTCAAAAAATTCTTGAATCACTAAAGGTAAGGTTTTAAACCATCATGATAGAGGTTCTATGTTGGAATTGTTTGAAGTAGGTTATCCATAATAAAACAGAAAAGGAACACTCTTGGGGATATTTAACGGAGTGATTTGTTTTCATGTTTTTTCCTAATGAGTAAAAGGTATCTAAGGATATTTAATTTCATAGTGTCCAATAGAGAGATAAAATATTATTGGTTTATATATTCCATTTTATCAAGATGGAATAATATCTTTATTTTATGGATTGTGCGATTCATTAACGGTCTATTATTTTGGACAGGGTCTTCATATGAGTATTTTATAAGAGGTTTATTCTCACAAACTCAGCTCATATGCATAATTGGTGATGAAATATATTACTGTTAATATATATTTGAAAAGATCTCTAGTGGGGTTGGGTTTTCTTCTTTTCTTTGGTGTGGTGAAGGAATCTATAGATTTAGCTTAAAAAACATTCCATGTCAAACCATGTTAGTAGTAGTTTCAAAAAGAAATATTATTTCATCTCACTGGTTTCTTCTAGAAGCAATCAATTAGATTTATTCTAGTTTGAAAAGGTGTTATATGAAAAACATTCTTATTAGAGGAATCTGAAGACCAATCATGATTTTGGATGTTTGGTTATTTTTAATGGTTATGTAGACTTGAAACACATAAGAAAGGTTGAGGGAAATATTCCTCTATAGATGATACCCTTACCCATATTGATTTCCCTGTCATCACTATGAAGACCATTTGATATTTTCATTTAATGATTTATGCTTCCCTTTATTAAATTTTTGATTTGGATAGTTTTATTTTGGTTATTTTATAATTAATTAAGTTATTTTTTTGAGATTAATTGATTAATTAATGGATTTTATCTAATTGATTTAGTGATTCAGTTAATATAGATTTTCACATTATTTTTATATCTTAATGAATTCATATAATTTTATGAGTTGATTTAAAATATTTTGAACCCTAGTGATATTCTTATAAGGTGAGGAAAACCATCATCATTGAGTTTTATATTCCTAACTAATTTCTCTATATGAATCGATATGGATGTTGATATCCAAATTAAGAAAAAGTAAGTGGTGGAGTCATTGAGAAGCTAAAACCATTGAAGAGATTCATTTTCAATTTTTTCTCTTGATTATCAATTGTGGAATGTTTGTTACTTTAGGAATTCACATGTCTCACTTAATGATTTTTTCACCTTTGGTGAAATGTGTTCCTTGAGATGGGGATTTCCTTTGAATAGTATCACATTGGAATTTTTTGGTGGGTGATGGGGAAATTAAGAGATAGTGTTCCATAATTACAGTCTCCAGTTACCCTCACTCGAGCTTGGGATATACTTTATGGTTTTCCTCGAGGAATGCTTTTTTTGGAATTTCCAAATATTCTCTACTATTCTCTTTTGTGATCTTTTTAAGAGGTATTTTATGGCGTCATAATTATTGTGGGACAATTATTATGTTTTGTTTTATTTCATTTTTAATATGTGTTTTAATTGAAGTTTATCTGGATATTTATTGTTTTGTTATTTATAGACTTATCAGTTACAGAATTATAAACAAGTTCATATAGGAAGATCGATATGTGAATTTTATTTGGAGAATTGTTTATTTACTATGTTTTCCCATATTTTTTCTACAAGGGATATGAATTTTTTGTGAGAGGACAATGATATATTTAACTCTAACAGGGTTAATGACCTTTGTTCATGAGATTCATGCATTGAAATGATGCATCATTCATTTTTTGTTTATATTACTTATTATTTTGGGTTTCCTTGTTTTTAAATTAGTGTTTATGTTTGGATTTATTGACATGATAGTATTTATTACAATTATACCATCAATTTTATTCTTCTTCTTAGTCAATAATAATCCTTTACACATTCATGGAACATAAAGTGATATATAGGGGGGTATTGTCACACTCGAGTGTTTGTTTTTAGCTAGAATATATTTTTATTTTATCTATTTTTTCATGTATATTTTTTTAATATTAATTGATATTTATGGAGTTATATATTAATATTAATGATTTTATCATGGTTTGGGCAAACCATGTTGCATTCCTCAAAAACCATGTAGCTCATGGTGATTTGGGATAGTGGAATTCCACATGGTTCGTGCGTAGTTTAAAAAACTATACAACGAAACATGGAAGCAACTCTGTTGTACAAAAAAATGTGTATGGTTAATTCATTATCTCTCAAATTGTATAGAAAAAACATGCATTGGAAAATAATTGTGACATACCAAGAAAATAAAATAGTAATTTTATTTAATTATGATTTTATTTGTTAGTTTTTTTATAATTTAAAACTAACTGAGAACAGTTTTAAATAGAAAAATTAATGAAAGTAATATATTTTTTATTCAAATTATAAATTATTACATTATATTTCCTGACATATTTTTTGTATGTATAATTGTTAAAATAAATATATATTCTTTAAATAGATTTATTTTTATTAAAATAATCCATAATTTTTTATTCATTATTTAGAATTACGTTTTAATTTTGACACAAAAAATGTTTCGTATTTTTATTTATAGATTAATGTGAGTAGAAAACAGAAACTGAAAACATACTAGCATACATTTTGGGGGCTTAAGTAGTAAAGGCTGAGAGCATCAATTCAAACAATGTGACTCCAATTTGGGGGAAATGAATCAGGGATACTAAAAATAAGAGATTGATCATGTTGAGATACTACAGAAGTTATGAAATCCACCACAATATTCCCCTCCATCCATGTATAATGAATAAATATATGATCATTTATCATTATCTTGCATCGTCTGATAGAATATATGGTAGAAAAATGGACTAGATCCTTTCATGAGAGTGCATTAAAAAAATAAAGTGAGTCAGTTTAGTTCTCCATAATAAGAATGTTTCTTTGAATGTATAATAGGAGCTCAAAAAGATTATAAAGGGTTTCTCCTTGGAAAGAATCACTAAGACCTAAGATAAATGAAAAGGCCGCCATCACTGATCCATTAATATCTATGTTGATTCCACCATTGTGGATAGTTCCCATGCATCACGAGCCATCTTTATTCATATTTATCACTAAAGAGGGCTCCTTCCATCTATAACATGCACCCTGGGCCGGGGGACTTGAACTGTGTAAGGAATGATGATGCAGGATCAAGGAAATGGAAGGGTTATACTCAATGTCTTTATTTACCTTGAATAAGTCTATAATGAGGTTAAATAAATTGAGTAGAATACACATATGAGTTGGCGATGATCTGCCATTTCACAAAAAATTCGTTGAGGACCAATGGAGCCAACAAACAGCTGTGAAAATGGAAGCTCTTGACTTACATTCTATACTATGAATGTCCATCACCTGGAACCATTTATGAAGTAAGTGGTCAGTAGTGTAATACCGATCATACCATCCAATATATTGGACAAATTATCCCAAGATAAAATTTTCCCAATATATATTAAATAAAATTTTCTCTAATGATTCAGTTTGTGCCTCTCGACAGAAAAGGCACTTTGAAGCTCGGTTGACACCTATTATCTGAATATTGTAATCTGTGGGTTGTGTGCCAAGTCAAACTCACTAGACAATGTGCATAAATTTGGAAGGGAGACTCTTACACCCAAAAATTTCACCCCATCAATCTTGAGGAATATAAGAAAATTCAATTCTAATGAAGTCCCTAATAGAGAACGTACCTGAGGATGAGCCTGTAAATCCAAATATGTCTTGGTCCCTAGATAGAGAGATACTATTAAAAGAAAATATATGGTCATAATTTAGTGTGGTATGAATGTGGAGATCATTGTAATTGGATTCCCTGAAAGATTATTCTGGAGTGGGGCATAATGGGAAGTCTGAGATAGAACCCGACTAGGAATGATTTTAGTAGAATATGTCCCTTTTTCCCACAATCCACCGGGTGTGTAGCTGAAGGAGAGGGAGAGACAGCAGGACAATATTACAGATTTTGGATGGTTCTCATCTAGTATAACTCCAATAAACACCATATGTGGTTTCCAAATTCTTTCCCCATTAATAACTTTCCTCAGGAACCTCCCTTGCCATCTTGGTATAAAAACGACACATGGAGTCAGAAGCACTACTCAGGTTGAGACTCCCTTCCACCGTAGGCTTAAAAATTTTATTCCAAGAAGACTATTGACATTTGTTTTGTTGGTTCCCACCACAAAGGAATGATATCATAGTATATTGAATACAGAATATCACATTCATTGGGACCTTGAGAGTAGATAGTATATGCATGAGAATGGAAGATAGGATTGAGTTGAATAGTTTGATCCTCATATCAAAGGATAAGAGCCTATTATTTCATTTGGAGATTCACCACATGATTGTTTCTATGACCATGTATATGTTTCCATTAAGTAAGGAATTTTGGGACATTGAAACACCAAGGTAATTCATAGAGAAGGATCCTTGGTGCATAAAAATACTAGATTCCAGAAACCATGACCGACATTCCACATATTTGGTGGGTGCCAGGAAAAGATAATTCTCCTAGTTATCTACTTGACCACTCCACCCACAATATATATCAAGAGTCTCATTAACCCACTAAATTGACCTACTTCTACCATTGACAAAGAGTATTGTGTCATCTAAAAACATTAGGTGAGAAACACCCCCACAAGAGAGATTTTTGTGATAGGGTGTCACCTTATTAATAGAATATAGTGATTAAGATAGAAAATGAGGGAATCTTGAGTAACGATGAAAAGAGAGGGGGAAAGAGTATAATCTTACCGAAGACCACTAAAATCTTTGAAAATACCAAATTGTTTTCCATAAAATGGTGGTCATCCAAGGAGAGATAAAGAAGCGAAACAAAATTCAATATCCCATGGAATGAAATCCACGTTCTAAAGGACCATGCTAATAAAACTCCATTCCACTCTGTCATAAGCATCTCTCATATCAAGATGAATGGCCACATTGCTACTTGGGAATTTTGAATTGATGTCACTAATAATTTCTTGGGCCAAGCAAATATCCCCTTAGATGGATATTACTTTAACAATACCATGTTGTTCTAAGGATATCTATCTCAGAAGATAGTCAGACAATCTTGTTCTAAAAATGATAGCTAGAACATTTTAGGGAATATTACACAGACTTATAGGTCGATACTGATTCAGATAATAGAGAGAGTTTACTTTGGGATTAAGTACGAGTTTATTTTCACACACCACCTGGGGGAGGTTACCTCCTTGAAAAATTATTACACAGCCCTTGTGGGGCATGTTTTAACTTTATCCCATGCCCCTCTATATGTTATTCTATTTATTTTCAAAAAACATTTATTAAAAAGTAATAATAGGTTTTGAAAATTATGGAAGTCTATTGTTTTTTAAAAAATAAATTTTTATATATAAAAAAATTGGATGTGTAAAGTAAGTGTAACTTTTTAAAAAAATTATATCATATGATTTCTAATATATTTATATTTTTATGTGAATTTTTTTTTGATTATATTATGTTGTTATAAAAAAATTCACACCTTTATGAAACCCATCTATACTACAATAGCTAGCCAACAATGGTGCCACACAAGTGAGAGGGATATTTGGAAGCCCGATAGTTTTGAGTATAGTTCTGTTAAATAGTGTCCATGGATTGTATATGGAATGAGATCATACATATGGTAGAAAAATATAGCATATTCTATGTACAATTCCAGCAGTTTGATTTTAGGTAGCATAGGTCACCGTTTGAAATAAATGAAGGAGTCAGGACATCGCTTCATTCAATGTGTGGCACAGAATATAAGATATTATTCATTTTTCCTCAAGATTCCAAGTTATAACTAAAACTATTTGAATGATTTAATCCAGACCATTTCTTTGTTTTCAGAGTCATCATCAACCACGTGGATGGACAAATAAAATACCTAGAAATCATTCAGGTGCCTTTGACTTGTGTTACATTCTCAACCTAGCATATATTGCCATCTCGGTGACGATGGAACTCCATGAGTGTCGTATTCTTCAAACTGACTTAAAAAAAGAATGAAATAATAATAATATACATGAATAATTGAAAAAAAAATATTATATATATATATAATTCAAATTATATAAATGTTTTATAACATCTTTTACATTATATTCATTCAATATCAATATCCCCTTATTTATTATCTTTCTTAAATCTAATATGTAAACATTAATGAAATATAAAATAAAAATATATTATATTATCTAGGTATAATATATAATCACTCTCCAGAAACCACAAACCTATGTCACATGTTTATAAAGAAGAATCAAGAATCCCCTTGATATGTTTTTTTATCCAAAGGTTGTATACATACACAAATAAACATGTATATACTTATTTACAATTATATAAAAATTAATATTTTAGGAAAAAAATAAAATCCTTTCTAATAATGTTTTTTCTTTGGTTTGAATTCGTTTTTTGTGTGTGAATTGATGAGAAGAGAATGTGAGGATAAGAGAAAAATAAAAAGATTTATCCTCTATGAAAAAAAGCACCCTATTTATTCTAAAAATCATAGGTTAAGTGAACTATTATTAAAAAATTTATTTGTTTTCAAACATATTCTTATAAAGATGATTCATTTCAAATATATTTATGCATAAGGGAAATATTGGATTTGTTTTAATGTTTATCAAATGTTATAACATCAAAATTCAATTTTATTAAAATCTCTTTTATAAATGATTTGAATCCATAAAATTATTTTTTAAGGATAATTTATAAATTTAAAAACCCATATTTTTCAAAATAGTTTTCATGAATTAATTTATAATCAAATAAAATTTATTTATTTACATATTTTTTAATTTTCTTTTTTAAATAAAATTTTATTTTATAAAACCTTTATCATTTTATGTGAAATTTTAAAATGCAAAAATAATAATCCTAAGTGAAGATTTCATTTAAAAATTTAGGAAAGTTGGATATACATATAGTTATGGACATAAAAAATATTATTTCATAAATAATTATAAAACATTTTTTGGATGTTTATTTTTTATTTAATTTAAAGAAAATGATTATTTTTCAATGTTTATAAGGAATTTATTTAATTATAAATGTATTATAAAGAATTTATTTTATGTTTAATATCCAATTTGTTATTAATTATTTTAATGATTTTCATCTAAATTATGGATTTCACCAAACACTTATGTTATTTATAAAGAAAATAATTTTTAAAAGATTAACTATTTTCTATTTTTTGAAAATAAATTTTGTACGATTTTGGAAGCATTTTTGATGTGTTGTGAATTAGAATGATAAATCTTTAAAAAAAACTCATAAAATTTATTGGGAATTCACATATAAAATTGGATGATGAGGAATTGGAGTCAAATAATGTCTTCAACGCGATAATGTTCTTCAAATATTTCTGCTAAGTGGATAAAAGGGTTTCATAAGATACGTGAAGTAACATTTGAGTCTATAAAAGTATAATTATTGTGAAAATAATTTTAATGAGATATACAATTATTTTGAAGTTATATTTTTAATGTTTTTAATATAATTATTATTTTTGATAGGTTTCGAATTGTAATTTTTATGGGGATTTCATAAAACAATATCTTTTTATTTGGGAAAATTCTATATAATATCAATTATTTTATATTTGAAATAAAATAATTTCAAAATAATTTTAGTGTACTTGTTAGTGGGTTTTAAAAAACATAATTTGAAATTTTATTCGCATCCCATGTTTTCAAATATTCGAAATAGGTATATTAGAATTTCTAAAATGGATGGATTCATTTATGGAGTTACTTCTCATGAAGAAATTTTTTAATTTTATTTTCCCCAAATTAATGTATTCTTAGGATAAACATAATCATCTCTTACCAATAATAGAAAAGGAATTAAATTGTATAAACAATTTTTAATTTTTCAATTACTTGTATATATATATCTATTACATACAAAATGATTTTAGTAATGAATTTGGGAGTTCGAGTTTGAGACATTACATTTGGTATTAGTGTATTGGTCAAGAAAACATTGAAGATTAGGTGTTTTTATTTTAAAAAAAATATACACAATAGAATTTTCTTCTTAACTTGAAGGTAATTAATATCTTTTTAATGTTATATCATTTCACAATTCTTATGATGTAAATTCAAAAAATTTAGAAGTACGATAGATGATTTTCAAGGGTGAAATTCATTAATTTGGGGGGGGGGATTGAGCCTAGCATCCCCAAAAATTCAAATAGTAATTTTATTTTAATGAATTAGTTATTTAATAGTATGTTTATAATTTGAAACAAACTAAAAATGGTCTTATATAAAAAAAAATTAGACTATGATATTTTTTAAATTGAAAATATGTTATAATTAATATTAAAAAAATTTCATTATATATCAAGAAATAATATTTTTATTTCTTAATGAAAATAAATTAATATATTTTTATACAATTTTTTTTCTAAAATTAATATACAAAATGAGATTATTTATTTGAAAGTATGATTTAATATAGATATTTTTGTATATATTATATTATTTTATGGAAAAATATTGAAAAGTAACTTTTGAAATTATACTTTAAAGTACATAATTTTAATGTAACTATTAAATATCTTAAAACAAATTAATTATTTTTTTCTTATGAAATTTTTAATGGTATAAATAATAATTTATTAAAATTTTATGTTTTTTTATAAAATAAAATTTGTATTAAAACTCAAATAAATATGTTTAAGAATTTGGATATCTATAGTTTTGAATAAAAAATGTTTGAAATTTAATATTATGGGATTTTTAAAGTAACTTTGAAATTTTTTGGACAAGTAGAAAATATTATTTATTGAATAATAATATTTTATGTTAAAATTTCATTTAGTTTTTATTATGAAAATATAAAAAATTAATCATTTTATGAAACATGCCTGGTCCAAATAGCCATATAGCAGTGCTACCACATGGGTGAGAGGGCCAAGTGTAATCCCTCCATGATTGATTATAGTTCCCTCATAGAGTGGGTAGGTCTCTTATATGGTAATAATTTGTGCATATGGTTGGTAATAATCCCATAGATCCCTTATATAAGGCACATTATTCAATTTTTAGAGCCTAGGTTACCCTTTTGATATAAAAAGAAATTCCAAAAAATTTACTTCTTTTTATGTGGGAAAAAAATAATATACTCTTCATCAGGACTTAAAAATGAATGTTATTACTCTATTTATTTTATTTATTTTTTCTAGACATTCCATTTCTTATCACAATCTTCTTCAAACATGGTCATGGCTGAAGAAAAACCCTCAATTCTATTTAGCCTAACTCATATGTGTTTTCCATTCTTGAAAAAGATTATATTTACAGCTCAATTTCAAAGTCTTGGGAAGAGTGTTTTGTTCTTATATACAATGTAAAATGGGAATAAAATAATCTAATCCTCAATGAAGAAGAAATAAAAATGTTATATATATATATATATCTAACAATATCAGGTAAATGATTTCCATTCAATATTAAATTTCTCTTTATCATTTTCTTCAAGGAATATTACCTGTAATCATCGAATAAATATAAATTATATATATAATATATTATGAAAATATACTATATAATCATAGTTGGAAATCCATAAACCTACATCACATGATTTGAAATAAGATATGAGAATCCCCCCTCAATTTGGATGTTTTATCCAAAGGCTCTACAAAGATGAAAAATAATATGTATATAAATATGTATTTATATAAATGTTGTTATTATAAAAATAGTAAAATGAAAATCCTTTTTATGAAAATGATTACATCAGTTATAAATACTGGTTTTTGGAGAGGAGTAAAGTGATGTATAAAGGAGGATAAATATTTACATTTTCAACTTATATTTTGAATGGTTTTTAAATAATAAATATTTTTAATGTCTTTTAAAGGTATTTTTTATGTATTTTCCATGAAAATATAGAAAAATATTTTTCAAAATAATATAAAAATAAAAAATATTTTATATTATTTATAATATTCTTTAAATGTAATTTCAATGTACTTTTCACTCGTTTTAAAACCCCTTACTATAAAATTTGATGCTCATATCATGATTTTTATTGTTTTTCATAGGCATCTTCAAAGGTCTTGAAATGGAAGGAATCATTTATGGAGTTTGTTCTCATGAAGAATTTTTGTTATTTTAAAATTTTCCACTCTAATGTATTGTAAGGATATGAATTTTTTCCATATCCAAGATAAAAAAAGATCATAAATTTTATGAAGTACTATGTATTTTTCAGTTATATATATATATATATATATAATATACAACATGATTTTAGAATATAATCTAAAAGTGCGGGTTATAGATCTGATATTAGTTAGGCATTAAATTTATTTTGAGGTGAAAAACATCTCTCGTTGACACCGTTTCTTTGCCTATGTATTAGGATATAAACCTAGAGACATGATTTTATTGATTTCGGTTATTCATTTTTTCATTAAAACATTTCTATAAGATAAAAGGGTGTTTTATCTTGATAAATGAATGCATAAATCTAGTATTTCTTATTCATATGAATATCTTATATTTTTTATGTAATGAATCCAATATTCATGATTTTATGGATGGTTCCAAGGTTAATGACTTGATCTAATATGATTTTGTATGGTTATGATGATATAAGATGAAAGGGAATATATATATATATATATAAGAATCATTATGTTGGTTTTCAAATTCATCTTTGGTAACAATTTTCCTTTTTCATTATTGTTGGAGGATTCAACAAATTTGGGATTCATGATTTGGGTTTCATGATTTAGGTAACTTTTTTATAACCATAGTGTTCCATTTATCGTAACCTTCTGTATCCCATTATTTTTTTTTTATGTTTCAAGTGTTTTTGGTGGTTATACAATTCATTTAATATTAAAATTTAATCAATGATTTATAGTTATTTCAACATAGCACCCTAATTTTATTTTTCCCCCTATAACAATTAGTTAGATCAAATAATGTGTTCTATTAATATTTTGATAAAAGTTTGGCAAATAAAGTATTCACATGAATTTATCCCTAAAAATATTTTAAGGAAATAATTATTCATTATCAACTTTAAGGACTAATTAGATCTTGAAAACTATTTTTGAAAATTTTTATGATGTTGATTTCTGATATAATGTGAAACAATGTTTATTTTTAATGATCATTTGCATTGGAAATTTAGTAAAATAATTTTAATTTTATTTATTGTGAATTTATAAAATTATGAATTATATATTTTCTTTTACAAATATATTTCTATTAAATTAACTATAAATAATGACTCTAAGTAATTTTTGGTGATTATTTATTGTTTGGAGAAGGAAAATAAACAGAAAAAAATAAGATTATATAAAACTGAATTTCAAGTTTGATTTCGATGCAATGGTATAAATACCCATATATCTATAGTAATATTTTATTAAATAGAAACTCATTTTTGTTTTATATTCCATGCGACAAAAAACCCTTAAGTGGTATTTATACGATATCAATATACGTAGATAAAGGGGATGTTCTTATGTGGTTGTTCATAGGTTTGAATGGGATAAATAAATTAATAGTTGTTTTTTTGATATGATTATTTTGTACACTGAATACATTTAAATGATCACCACTTTATAAAATGTTTTGGGATGATCGAGATTCCTAGGTGGGAAGACTGGGTACACATATTCACTAATTTTGAATCAATATTTTTCTAGTGACCCTTTTTTGGACTTATGTTACCCTATGGGATGTTTCGACTGAGTTAGAATAGAATGTGTAAGACTGAGAGTTAGTATGGGGTCAATTGATTTGTAGTTGTGTTCTAATGTTTGAAAATAACATCATTTATGACCATGATTTCTCTGTAATAGGTTACTCTCCTAGGAAAATAATGAATCCCTGGGAATGATATATATGAATTAACCAACGTATGGTTACATAGAATATTATAAAGATGTATTATGAATTATTTAACGTTTTCATCTACAACTACCTTAAAATAAATTTATGAATGTTTTTTTCAAAATTATAAAAATTGTGGATTTAATTAGAAGTTCGAGTGTTTTTACTCATATTGAATAACCTACTCATATTACTTCTAAAATTGTACTGAGATATCTGCATTTGCATAATGTAATAATAGTAAATTCTTAAGGTGAGTATTTTGGAGACAAATCTAAATCCTCATTCCTATAGAATTATCTCTATGTGGATTTTTTTCATCTAGTATATGATAAAAATTCTATTGATTTTTTATCTGGTTATTCTATTATGAAATATGGGGTGATCATGGGAAGTGAGAAAGCTGGGCTTCAAGGTCTTATTAGACATCTAATGGGGAGAATCTCAGAAATTTATAGTGTCTCGTACCTAAATGGATTATGATCATATTATTTTTATATTTTTTAGTCTTATTCAAAAAATCATTATAGTACACAACTGTAATGACAAGGTATCAAAAAATGTCATTATTGGGGCTCTATAAAATACATTTGGAGAGATATCTTTTAGTAATGTAACAGTAGTTGACTACATCCAATGAAAGGAGGGAAATAATAAAATAAGATCTAACCTTGGGATACTTCATTATTGGTGAAATAAATGTTCCAACTGATCTTTAATGGCTAGGGACTGGTGATTGAATCTATTTTAGTCCTTGATTTATAGATTCCTTTCATGAAATTAGAATAATATCTGTTTAATGTACACTATGTGGATGTAGAATTTAGTGACTCCTCTATTGCTAGTTTTCAATTCATATAAGGGCTAAAAATATAACTGAACTAAATTTTATTGATGTATAATGAAGGTATATAGTGGAATATGATCCAATAAATATATATTTTAGAGACATTGAAATTACGTTCATGATAAATGTAATAAAATGTTTTTTTGGACTTATTGAAGAAGTCAAAAAAAAGAAGGATTATTCCCTTATCATGACCATTATTCGAACTAGATTGACATATTTTCTAGATGGGTGGAAACCTCATGATATCTATTTTATTTTTGTGTTATATTATTGTGACTAGGATGGGGAAATTAATGATTGTAATCATTTGTAATATGATGTTCGTTATTTACATTCTCTTCATCATTGGCTTGAGGGCAGCTTGTTCCTCTCTGGTCCCATCTTCATCCTATTTTTGTTTGTATTTTTTTTTTAAAGGTATTCTACTCATATTCAATAGATATTATATTTTTTTAGAGATGTAAATCAAAAAAATATATTATTGTATCTATATTATTATAAATTCATAAAATATATTTTCCTTTCAATAGTTGTGGATTTTTTCACAGGGTGGGGATCTACTGGGATTTTTTCCTCAGACCGATATTCTATTAGATATTCCTAATGATTTATTTCATTGTTTGTATTTATGGAGGTGTAAGTGTATATATAAATTTTCACATTTATATTTAATGTTTGACTTGTTTTATATATTTTTTCAATGATAAAATATTTTTTAGGTGAGTATTTATCATGAATGTTTGGTGAAATTATTCACAATGTATTCTTGTTGACGCACAAGTTCTTTTCAGGAGCCTATGGAGATTTCGATGGCCCTTCCAACATTCTTGTGACCTGACATAGGATGCTATTTTATGGGAGACATGGATCCATCTATGAAATTTTTTTATCAAAGGGTATTTTGTGTATTTTTTTCCTAAGGATGTCATTTTGACAGATTTCCGGAGAGTCATGTATTATGAGGTAGATCATGAACAATTTCTTGATCAACACCTCTCACTATAGGTTGTATTTTTTACATGTTTTTATAGTGTGTTTACATTATGTTATCAAGCTTGGTTCTCAATTTTTTTGGGTGTTTTCCTCTTTAATTTTATGGGGTATGGGATTTTTAATGGAAATATGGAGGACTTAAGGGGAATATGGCATCTTTATAGGGTTCATAAAATGATGTAAATAATATTTATCCAAATTTACTTCAATAAAAAAATTTATAGTTAGTGTAATTTTTTCTAGGAAATTTAGTTATTCATTAAATTTTGTTGTGTTTCCTTGATTGTAAAATATTTGATTCTTTGGGTAATTTGAGGCATTTTTTATTTTTCATTAATATTAATGTATGTATAACTATCATTAATAATGATTTTTTATATTTTTCTTGTAAAATTGAAATGGAAATTTTTCCATTTTATATTTTTAATTTGATTTTGAAAAGGGACATATATTCATTATATAATTTGATATACATTCTAAATGATTATAAAATGTGTTCAAACTATGTTGGATTAAAAGTTTCATTGATTTGTGAATGTGGGCCTAAATTGTTTTTAATTTAAAATGAATTTTTTTTTTGAAACGTGTATAATACATTATGTATTGAAAACGATGAATATTTTTTGTATATATGTTAGTATTTTGATGAAAATGTATGGTGCATATAATTTACATGATATAATTAATTCTCTTGATATTCAATTAGAATAATTTAAAGATATTATGTGTGAATTTTTTTTATTTTTTTAAGTTAAACTATTACAATTTTCTGATAGATTTACTCAAATCTTCAAATGAATTTTAAACTGGATCCTATAATAATGAAGGTTGCATTATCTTAAAATACATTGTATAAAATACTTTTGGTATAAATGTTTATTTAATTAATTGATGTTTATTATAAAGATTTTTTTTAAATCCTCTAGGATCATAGATGTTAATTTATTTTACTTATTTGAGAAAATGAATATTTGAAATTGTTGAAATAGAATTGATTTGTGTTATATTTTAAACTTATTAAAATGTTTCATTGAGACTTTTTCTTCCTATAATTCCCGAGTATCTAGATTTCATTCTTGATTTATGAATCCCTAACCCATCTAACATCAGTGTGAAAAAACTTTTATCAATAGTTAATGGATTTGATACTATAGAATTGTGATATTTTTTATCATATACTTCCAAATTGAATATGGTTATTCTTGTGACCTTCATGTTATAGGTTCAGAGTTAGAACTGGTGGAAGATGTACATTAAAACAGATATATAGAATGATCGATTAAGGGAAATATTCATGTAATGATTCATTCTTACTTTATTTTATAATATGGTTATTTTTGGTAATGCTTTGGAATTTTATAGTCTCTAGAATGAATAAAAGATTGTATTGGAGTATGCCTGATTCACTGCCAAACCTTAAATGAATCATACTAATCTAAACACTAATTATTATTTAACATAATGAGATTTTAGGGAATCTCTTCATCCAAATATATCGTGGTTTTCATATTATTTCATCCTCAACATAGATGGAGTAGTGTTGTGTAAATCCCTCAATGTTGCATTAATCTTCGATGGAGAACTATTGGGATTTGATGTTTTTATTTCCTAAGTTTAGTAGAGGACCTATAGTAATTAGAGAATAAATAATTCAAATTCATTCCATGAAAATAGATATACCAATTTCCCTAAAAAAATATTATTGGGTTCTTCTTTAAGAATGAACATTCTTTGATATCGGTGTGGAATAGTGGTTCATAAGAACCCATCTTATTAGAGGACATTAAAGTCCTAACCTTCTATAGGAAATTTGGATTATCTATAATGGTTATGTGAATTTTTTTATCTTAATATTTATGTATTAAAATGTAACCATTTTGGTAGTTTCAGTTGTATTCTAGTGGGAAAAAACCCCATGATTTTCATCAAATCTTGGGTTCGGGTCCCAAAAATATTTAATTTCATGGGGATTTTCAATCATTGAGGGATGGAGAAAAATAGGTGGTCCATGCATAGAATGGTATGGGAAGAGAAAGGGTCATCATGATCCTCAATATGGTGGTATATGGTGGGTACTTAGTGCTGCTTAGTCTTTGGAATGAAGGAAAAGGTCGAAGTTCCTTCGGTGGCAATGATCAGATTGGTCGAGATAGTCGATGTTAGTCTATGGTTGTAGGATACAATTGTGATAGATATGGGGAGCGGTCGATGGTTTCGATGGTGGGAAAATGGATTTCATCTAATGGGTGGTGGTAGTATAAGATAGGAATCATGGCCCTTGATGGGAGTGAAATTCAAGTGTAACACAATGATGAAAAACATTTAAGGGTTCTATTGCCCTCATATGGATATGAAGATCTAGGATTCAAATTATTAGCACCAAACATTGTAGGGAAACTAGATCAGATTACTGAGATGGTATTTCTTATTCCATTAGTACAAGGAACAATAATTTTCCTGTGAGATCTAGTGTAAAAATAACTGAGAAAGAGTCTTCCTTTTTAGTTTCCTAAATTTGGGGCCCTCATGGGTCATGTAAGGTTCCCCCTCAACCCAATTAAAATTTCTATTAGCCAAAATTTAATAAAAAAATAAAATTTATTCTATATAATTTGAAAAATAAGCCTATTTGAAATATTTTGTTTCAAATCATTAATCCCATCATTGATGTAATGGACTTTTGAGTTTTTATTTTGATCATTTTCGTTTCCCCTTATTGACATCTTAATATCTCGATTGGTATCTATTATTCTATAATATCTATAGTGGTAATCTAAAATTTGTAGTGTTTTTTTTTGGATAATTTATTTTTGATTTATGTTTCTGTTATATATATATTAAGATATTTTTATTATATTTAATATCTAATTTTTTAAGGGTTGAGTAAGTAGATTTTAAATCTAAAGGAAAAATATTTTATAGCAAGGAGAACCACTACTAGTGATTTTCCATGCCTATAGGATATCCCTACTAGAATCGGTATGGTTTCTTATCTGGTTTTGCAACAAGAGATTGATTCACTAGGAATATGAATCCTTTGAGGTTATTTGTGTTTGATTTTTTCTCTTAACTATACACTAAGGGATTTTTGTTTCCTTGGAAATTCAAATAGCACATTGATTTTTTTTCAGTTTTATTGGAATGAGGGCCTCATAACAGGACAATAACATTAAATGGTTATACATGGGAATATATGGTTGGGTTATTTAATAATCATGAGATTTTGTCCTGGATTTATGACCACATGTTACCCTCTCATTACTAATGGTTTGACTTTGTTGTTCTTATTGTGGAATGATTATTTTTTCAGAATTTCCAAATGATCCCCATTTTTATCTTTTTTGGTATTTTTTTATGGATTTAATCAGAGGTAGAAATCATTTTAAGCCTCTTATTTGGGTTTTATTTCTATGATTTATCATATACAATGATTTCATGGTGATATATGGATATCGATCTTTGAATTATTTTGAAATTATATAGTTAAGGATTGGTTATTCTGTTTTCTGCAAAAGATTAGTTGGTGAATTTTCATTAGAAAATTTCCATCCAGGTTATGTTGTCCATTGTGGGGTACTTGGGTAAATCCAAGTGGTTTCTGAGGGATGATTTAATAAATATAATTTGAGTAATGTCAATATAAAACCATTTCAAAGATTACCACCTTAAATATTTGTGTCTTTCATTAATATTTTATGAGAGTTAATTCTTGGATTTGTCTAGGGTTTATATCAAATTTTTGGTTTAGAAGTGTAACATTAGTTTTTTCCCTCTTTAGCTATGAACATTTCACATATTCTCGATTAACCATTTTAGTTTATAATTTCTATGGATTGAATATAACAATGTGGGAAGAATATTCAAACCTCATTGTCACTATTATTTTTGAATGTTGATTTATTTCATCCATTTTTTAGGTTTCTTTTTCCTTTTTTGTGTCGTTTGAAAGATTTTTTAGTTTTCGAGGAATGTTTATAGTTTGAGCATAGTTAGGAAGAACAATTTTGCTTTAACTTGTAACTGTACTACTCATTATGGTTTATTACCACTGTGTTTGGCCTGGTTTTTACACAAATAGACCAACCATGTGACATAACAATGTAAATTATCATTTTTTCAAATCATGGTGAAATTTTAGTGTATGGATTTCAAAATAATGTGATAAATCCATGATATGGGAAATAATTAGACTTAAAAATTCTTTTATACCAAAAAATATCACATTGAATTCATTCTTTGGCCTAAATCATAGGCTCTCAACATAGAGACATTCTCTTTGTAATGTTCTATACCAACAGACATATTTCTTTAGGGGAATTCAGGATATATAGTTGGTTGATAGAATTTTATATGGAGTTGGATGCTAAAGGGATGAGTTATAGTCGATAGTAATTTAATGATGTGGATGATTAATTTACACCATAAGGTGCTTTCCTATTCAATTTAGAGAATGACCATGGTGTAGAGAATCATAAGTGAAATTGAGATGGTTAATCTAAAATCATCATGGCAACAACATGATCACCTGAAAACATAGTGGAATCTAAAAGGGGATAGTTATGTTATTCTATCATTTTACAGGAAACTATATAATTTGGTAGGTTTGTGGAAAGGGCATCTTCTTGGATGTTTATCCAGATGGAATTTTTTTTACTCTTACATTAGGATCCTTTTCCTATTTCAGGGGATCTATAGTATGGGCCTCATTTTATTTCTCAAATGTGGAATTGACCAACCCTATTGAGATGTGGCCCATCTATTTTGTGAGGGACCATTTCTAATTTTATGAGATCTATGGAATAGACCTCACCATGTTTCTGAAATATCTCTTTGACCGACCACACTATGACATCGTCCCCTCTATTGTATCAAGATCTTTTCTTTCATCATCATTTATGGGTTGTCATTGGGGATCTTCTACCATGGTTTTATATTTCCTAAACTTCTTATAAAATCCATAACCCCCTTGATCCCCATCCTTATTCCAAATCATCCCTTGTTTCATTTGAAATTCAAGTATGTTACAAAGAACATTTTTATTCCCATTTCAACTTCTATAAACCCTATTCATTGGACATTGATCCTAGTTAGTCCTAGGGGAGTTTACATCTTTCCTATTCCTTATTTTCTCCCATTGATTCATTTAGAAATGGATTTCTTCCAGGAATCCATAGGTTTTTTTGGTAAAGGAATGTTTTACGATGGTGTGTAATTTGATAATCAAGGTTATCCCTTTTATGTTTTTATTAGAGTCATCCTCTCCCCATTCAAACTATTCACAATGTTTCAGAAATATTTTATGAGGTAGGGGATCCTACGTCTTTCCACTAGTTTTAGATTTGGGATGGATCATGATTTGATTTTTCCTTTGGGAAGATGGTATAAATCGAATAATGGATTAAATTAAATAGAAAAATGAAAATTTCATAGGAAAGGAAAATAAATTAATTTTTTTACCATTTTGATATTTTTTTAGGATTAACCTTGCCTGATGCCTTTTCTAAAAATCACATCCTTTGGGAGACTCGTTTATTTTTTAATCGATATTATTATGGATCCCTTGTCGTGCGATTATTTTATATTATTTAAATTATTTTGAAAATAAATTATAATAGGATAATGAATTGTTCTCTCTTGAAAATATTAGTTAGTTTGGGAATTCCATTGAATGTAATTAATTGAATATGATAAAATACCATTTTGAAAATTAATTTGAAATATTTGAATACAGGTTGTGATATCGTGTCACAGTATGTAGAAGTTGTGGTAATATATAGTTCGAATAATGATTCATGGTTGTGATGAATAAATAGTTGTGATATGTGGTGGTGGTTATGTGGGGACTATTTATATGAGAAATATTAGTTTTTTCTGTTGTGTTTGTGTTGTTCTAGTTTTCTAGTAGTGATGGAATAAGATTACTAATTATGAAATTGAAATGGGGTGGGTAAAAAGGGATAACTAATTCATGAATTAAAATAGGAAATTTGGTTAATGTGGTTTATTCTTAATTTGAAATGAATGATATGGATAAATTAAAATGATTGGTAATATAAAAACATGGAAATTTGATTAACATAAAATTTTGGGTGGAATGTGTCTTTATATTTGTGGTTTTCTTGGGTGGTGTAATGAGTTTTTATGTGGAAAGGAAAATGAAAGATCTTTTGTGGTTTTTAGTGATGTTTTGACTTGAGATGGTTCTCTTATTATAAACTAATAGTTAAGGATTTTGTGGGTTTGGGTTATATATATAAATATATATTGTATCTTTCTTTGGATTTTTTATACTTGCACCTCCTGAGTTGATAACCATGTACAAAAACCCAAATGCTTTCAAATGGTTTTTTTATAATATCCAAATGGTGTGTATGGATGTATGTTTACACTCACTTCCTCACTATATCATCCAAGTGATACTGATGTTCACAAGAAATGAAGGATTGATGGGAAATTTCTACAAGTGGGGATGTTTGATGAGGTTTTTCATAATTATGATCGTGCCTTATTAGAGGAGGTTAGGATTCTAATGTCCATCTTGTTCGTGAAACCATACTATTCTAGATATGTCAATGGTTGAGATCTGATTTGATGGCCCATGAGTCTTTGTTCAAGATGTGATGTGGTGGCCCAAGTGTCATTTTGTGGGATGTGATGTCTACTTGTAGGTTGGGTTCATGGTATGATGTAGTTTCATAGGTGTTATCAAATAATATACTATGTAAAATAGATACGTGCTCCAAGACATACAATGTTTGGGTATAAGAGTGGAAATCATTGTGAATGATTTGAATGTACCCTTTTACTGATATAATTCATAAAATGTCATTATACATGGATGTCATTTTTAGTTAGTGTTCTATAGTGAGTATTATATTGGTTATTTAACATTATTAGGTATTGTTGTTTATATTTTCATCCCACTAGTGAGTTAGTATAATCTTTCCACATGTACATGAGAGACTTTTGGAACAGTCCAACAATGTATAATATTTTTTCACCCCATGTATATCAAAACTAATTTTAGGTTTTTAGGAGGACTATTGAACAATATAAGGCATTAATAGCTCAAATATTGGGGTTGTTTCTCTTTCAGTACCTTAAGTTTATCTTTTTAGTATTTATTTGGAGACACATTAAGTTTTCTAATTTATATATTCAATGTGGGATAGTTTTGGTTTTACATTAATTTTATGAAATGGGGGATCTTTGTTTTTGGTTAATCCTATCTAAGGATCAAATGTTATACCGTGTGTAATGCATCCAATTAGAGACATTTGTACACTATTGGTTATATTCTCAAACTAGGTTCCTATTGGGGGTGTGACTCAAGGGTTTTACTAACCATAGTTATTCATTTTTGTAATGGGAGGGGTACCCATGGAGGTAGGAGGTCATAAAACAGTGTTAATAGATTAAAATTGAGAGATAAGATGGATTTTCAAGAAAGAAAATGTAAGGATTTCATGGATTGTTAGGGAAACATGTTCAGTTGATTATATCATTTAACATGGAGATATTAATACTCTATAGAATGTGGTATTATATATCCCCACATGATATTATCTAATGATAATGAGCCTTATTAATGACCAAATGGGGTGGTTCTACTTACAAGTTAGAGACCTAGGAGATGAACATGCATCTTGACTACATATGTTCTTATCTGAATAAGGTAGTATTATAATGTAAAAATTAAATAATTAAAATAAAATTAAAAATATTCTATAATAATATGATAATAAATTTTTTTGGGGATCCAAAATGTAATTTACATGTCATTTAGGATGGGTAGGTTCAACATTTTAATCTAGTTGACCATCATAGGTTTGACCCTATCAAGGGGAGTGATTTGTGGAAACGTATGTTGTGTGTCATTCATAGTTAGTTTTTTAATTTGAGTTTATAATCACTTATATGTGGAAAGAAATATTTTTTTAGGATCCTAGGATAACCTATCGTTTGATACCAACCAAGGCGGTGTACTATATCACTCAAGTGGTCAGTTAGATGAGGGGTACATTACATTAATGGTTTACACTGTATCATATTGAGTTAAAAGAGGAATATTTTTCTTTATGGGACATACAAAATGAGTTTTGAGTATATTTAATACCATTGAAAATGAGTATAGTGAACATGTTGCAGATTATCTCTTTTACTGATCGGAGTATGTCTATGTGAGATCATGGAATCAAATTTATTTATCCTTTTCATTTAACTCCCATTATTTTCTAGAACGATGATCCACATGCACATCATCATAAGGATGAACTATCCCCTTCCAAATAGTATTCACTCACTCCATTAACAATTATGGAATACATGGAAGTATAGAATGAGACCAAAGAATTTGATTATATGCGCTCATGAGGAGGTTTTATTGGAGATGGGAACTAGATGGTTTAATTGAGTAGAAACATTATCAATAGTTGATCTTAAAAACCATGAACATTATCATTTTAAATAGTGCATAGTCAACCACAACATCTTCCATTTTTCCTTATAATGATAGTGGTGTTTAGGAATTTTTTAGGGGACACTGGCTAGTTTTATTAGTATATGGGGTTCATAGTCGTCATCATAATCTTTTACTATAAGTTCTCAAAGCATAGAATGGTGTAGAGGTGAGTTTTGGTGTAAACCAAATTAGTAAGAGAATGAAGCTTATTCTATATTCAAAGGGGTTGGGTCAAGAAGAGGTTTTCCTAAGGGTGTTCTTCACCTTCAAGGACCCCATCCCGATCATAGTCATGGTGCTGGACATTAGTAGCGAGGAAAGAATCTTGGTGTGGAATATTTTTTTTCAGAACCCATAACTATATTGGAAAGATAAAATTTTTAGTATGGTCGTTTTATTATCTAACTTTTATTTTGAATTGATTGAATTTGGAGACTCACACTCCATTCTTCCAATAACTCTTGCCTATGCTCTTAAACTGGATATAGATCAAATTTTATTTCCCTTGGTGTTGACTACACTAGTTAGAGGATATACCAGATTGTTTGATGTATTCTAGGGGAGTGGACTATTAATGGGAAATCATCAGTATGGTGCTGATAATTCCATGCTTCATATATAGTGTTATGATTTCATCCTCAAAATTAATTAGTTGTATTTCATGACTGTGATTATTGAATCATTCTATAGGAGGGTCATTTTCTGAAATGTTGATGGTCTTCATATTGATTTTTTTGGTGGAAAGGGTATTCATTATTTTAATAGTATCATGGATCCAATTCTTTCCATCCTAAAAATTTTTGTTTATTGAATTAGAAGACACTACGATAGTGGAGTCTCCTAGGGCCATCACAGTGTTTATAAATGTTTTTATTGATGATTTTGTGATGCTACCCCAATAGAAAGATATTTAGTTAAAGATAGATCAAAATCACATTAATTCCCTAATTTCAATGAATCCTTATGTGATGAAACCTTCTAAGTTATATGAGTTGAGGATTCTTATGAAAGATCTATTATATAAGGGCTGGAGTAGTTTTCCATCATGGGGTTCTCTAGTACTTCACTAAAAAGTTAAGTGGTTTTATGAGGATATACATATTAAACTAGAGGTTGAATAAGGTGATAATCAATAATCCTTACTCTCTCCCAAGGATCAGAAATCTTTTTGATCAGTCTTGTGTAGCTTGTTAGTTCACTAAGATTGATATGTGGTGCGGGTATCAACAATTAAGGGTGATAGAGGATGATAACCCAATAACGTCCTTTTGCTTATGATATAGTCTCTTTGAGTTTGTTCCCATTCATTTAAATTTCATAAAAAGAGTATTTCTATTCATAGGTCTCATGGAATTCATATTCTATGAGTTCATAGACTAGTTTTACATCGTGTTCCCTAATAATATCTTGATTTACTCAAAACTAGTGGAGGATCATGTTGATCATTTCTAGGTTATTTTATAACTCATTAGACACCAATACTTTTATTGGAATAAGTACACGTTTTTTATGGATGTGGTAGATTTATTTCATTGGGAATTGGATTCCTAATATAGTGAGGTTATAGAAATATCAATGATTTAGTTTCTTGTTAATTGGATAGTATCCATTAGTGTGTTAATGGTTCATAGATTCCCTCTCTCATAGTATATTAGCTGATAATAATGATTTATTTTTGATCAATTTTTTCCCATATATATCTCCAAACAGGAAGGACTGTGTGTTTATCTTGACCGATTTACAATATTTAGAGTTTAACTATGTTAACATGGTATTGACTATTTCCCTAATGCTTTGGTTTCTATAAGAAGGGGTGATATTTTGGGGATTATTGATGATTCCATTCTAGGATTCAGATGAATATTTATGTCATATAATTAAGTGATATGTTATAGGTTTAATCAGCTACGTCCCATTGAGAATAACTATGTCTTCCTTGAACTCGTTCTATTAATGATGATATTTTCACGAAAGGTATAGAGAAATTACTCATTTTGAGAATGATTTGTGGTGTTCACTAATCAAAAGACCATGAGGTATGTATTCTATCACCCTGATCCAAATCTACAATAACAGAGTCAGATGTAGTATCTATGGGACTAGGATTTTAATTTTGTCATATAATTCAAGAAAATAGAATTTCTTTACTCATGCACTATGCATAAATTTGTGAATGTATATTATTCAATTGTATTTTTATTGTGGGTTAGTGATGATGTAGTATCTGAGGAATGTATTCTATTACTCATTCTATCGGTGATTCACAATGAATTCCATTAAAATTTTCATATCTCACCTTTTCAATACATCATGGGGTATCAAAAATTTATTGTTGGTAAGGATGCAATTTTGGGTGCATGAGATGAAATTGGTGATCACAAACATTATAGTGTGATGTCTTCTTTAGGATAATGTAAAAGTTAAAAAGTATGTTCCTTGAGGATTATTGTATCCCATGGAAAATACCAAGTGGAAGTGGGTTTATAAATCAGAAGATTAAATCATGGGACTGACTTGAGTTCATAGACAACACTATGTTAACTAGGTAATCATAGATCGGTTGATGAGGTTCACCCAATTTCTAACGATCAATGGATTAAGAACTATTGATGTATTTTAAATGAGGAAAGTGGATGCAGTTGTGTGGATATATGTAATTATGATGTATATTTTATTAGATCAAAATTCATGTTTTACCTCATTAGGATAGATAGCACTGAATCATTCATCTTGAACTTAGTAAAACCCCAAATGTTTTTTCTAAACTCATATAGACTGAAAGACTAGGTGTCCCATCCAGAAATAAAATGATATGTTTTGGGTGTGAACTATGGACTTTAGTCGATCTTTGATAAAACACCAACCATTGGATGGTTTCACTGACACATAATCTATCACTCATCCATCAAAACGGCCCCATATGCGGTTTGGTATAGTCATCCAAGTTGTTATATATTTTTATGAACTATGGAAGGAGTGTTATTACTTTTCAGTCTCGATGTGGTGTAGATAAAATTAAATAAGGTTCAAGTTGTTCATGATTGGTTGAAGGAAGTGGAAGACCAATAGAAGAACTATTCTTATACTAGGAGTATTCCCATTAAGTTGGAGGTTGGGACAACATGTTTTTAAAGTTTTCTCTTTATTTTGGGAAGTCATGTTTTGGAAGGGAGGGTAATATTTCTCCCTAGTTTGTGGAAACGTTCGAGGTGTTGTGGAATCATGGTGTTCTGGTATACCAAATGGTTCTTCCACTACATATAGATAGGATCTCTGATGATTTTCACATATATAATATATGTCAGCATGTTCATGATGAATCCCTTGTCATCTACAAGTGAGAGTGGTATATCAATTATATTAATAAATTTAGGGATTATACTATAAATATCTTGGATTGTTGGAAAATGGAGCATTATTGGCGAACCATTCATTTTGTTCATGTGAAATAATGGAATGGTGTCTTTGGGAATGGTACATGGGGGAATTAAATGACAATTTATTCTAGGTACCTAGATTTTTTTTTGATTTTCATATTTTTTGTATTTCCTAGATCGTAAGATGTTTGAATCTTAACAATTTCTAAATTTCCTTCCAATTATGATGGTTCATTTTAATTATTCAATCATTTTGAGAGTAAAGAACCCATTACTAATCAAGTTGTGTTATATGTTAACACATTTTAAAACCATAATTGAATGTAATTTTATCATAAAGTATATATAAGATTGATATGGGTGGTTGATTTCATTGATTTTTGGTTCTTGGGGTTAGGTTGGGTGTTGTTTTTATGGGGAATAGGGATTTAAGATGTTGTGAGATAGCAGTGGTGTTTTAGTTGAATGAAATCAATGATATTTAACTCAAAGGATGGGTGTTATGTATATGTTGTGTTTTTATTATCACTGATGAGAATATTTTTAGTGGTATATAATTTTATACTTCATAACTTCCAACCTATTAATTTTTCTAAATTATGGTGATGGATGTTTCCAGGGATGTTTCTAAGGTAACTGGTGAGTAAAATAAGTAGTTTTAGCATAGTGTAATTCTACAACGTGGGGGTTTGTACTACCAAGTTATTGGCTTCAATATGGTGTGGAGTGTAACACAATGAGAATTTTTATAAAAAATGGATTATTTCTTTATAGAATATTCAAAATGAAATACTAAAATTAAATTTTCTATGAGCTATATTTCATTAAATTGATTTTGTTATACGAAACCTCAAGTATAAATGAATCATAATATAGTATCCGGTTATAATCTAGTCATTATGATGGTGGGTAAAAATAAGAATAAATGGTCTATGAAAATTATATGGCTTACACATGTATAAAATAAATTCAATGTTTATCTATTTATTATAAAATAACAAATGACTAATTTCAAGTAAAAAAGAAATGATTTCTGAAAATGACATTATATTTCCAAATGATGGTTTTTTCACTCAATGAACACACAAATTAAATTGAAATTTTAAAACATTTACAAAATTAATTTTTTAAATATAATTTATTTAGTAAACAATTATATTTTATTTTACATATGGTATTTTTTTGGAATTTTCTGAAAATACTAATTTTCAGTGAACAATGAAAATACCAATTTTAGATAAAATGCCTTTTGTTAAAAAACACTAACTAATTAAAAACTACTATTATATTTTAATATTATATAATGTAAAAGAAGTATTATTTAGCTATATTTTATATAATTAATTAATTTGTAATCATATTCTATTGTATTTTAATATAATATTGATTTTTCTTTTAGTAATGTGATTTTTATAAAAATTGTTTTAAAGTGCATACTTTTTCTCCATTTTAAATAAAAAAACACCAAATTATAAATTATTTAAATGTGATTATATATATTTTATATCTATATATATTTATCCAAATTTATATAATTATTATTTCTGGTCCATGATTTAATATAAAATAATCATTTCTTTGAGAGATACCCTTCTTGAAAACCTGATTTTTCATTATGTCAATGAGTTTAATTTTAAATTAAATGATTAACCATATATTAATTCAATTTAATAAAAATAATTCCAATTTTCTAATAATAATAATTTATATTATCTAATAATAATAACTTAATTTTTTTCATAATAAATAAGGAACATAGTAAAAAACCCTTCCCATAGTTAAGGTAAAAACGTTTTTTACAGGGGTTAAAATAAAATGATAGTGGTAAAAACAACCTCAAAATTTTTATAAAATATATTTTATAGCCATATTTCAGCCATATAATTTACAGGTCTCAAGAATAGTCCATTATTTATCCTTTTTCAAGTGAAAACATGGGTCCTCCCTTTTCTTCTAAAAAATAAAAAGTGTTCTGCTCACGTCACATATAAAATGCCACCCACTCACATCTCAAATTCACACCATGAATGAATTTTTAAATAAAAAATTCATAATAAATATCTTTCATACTTACTTAACCACATATTTGAATCCTTTTTTCATAATGACATCTTATGAAGTCTTTTGGTGCTATCCTAATTATTTTTTCTGAAGAAGAGGTATCATGCTTAAGTGACCTTTTTTATTTTATTTCTTCCTCAACCTATTTTAAATGTTAATCAATTATAGTGATATAATAAATATAGTATATCATATATAATTATATATTATTAGGTTTCTTTAATATTTTAAATCATTCTTCTCTTCCATTAAATGGTATATGTAGTCATCAATCATGCGTAATGCATATTACCATCTCATGACCTAATATGATTCGTTTTTCATCATCACCTCTAAAATACTGTTATAATGACTTTAATAATGTATATATGATATTTGTATCATATTTATACATTTTGTGTTATTATTTCATATTTACCCTCTTACATTCCATTTAATGGAGGATACAATAATGTCACTCGTGTGCAAGGTGAACTACCACCTCATGAAGGGATAAAATAAAATTTTCATTAATGATTTTCATGGAAGTTAATAAAGAAAAATGTAATGAATATATTTGATATAAATTAAATACCTATTATATTAATTAAATATTTATTATTCTTAAACGATAATATATAATTCTCTTCTGTACATTGAATAATGTTAATGTCTTTCAGTATTACATGTGAACTACCACCTCCACGAATCAATGTGATTATTTATTCATAAACACAACACATGGATGATAAATATAATTATATATAATGAAATAATATGTTAATTATGATATTTTTATCATTTTACAAAGATAAAATATTACTTACCAAATTTTCTTTCAGATCATTAAAAATTGGCATTATAACTCATGCATACGTACAACATATTGTCTCTATTATCGTAACATAGATCATTTATAATAACCATATTTTATTTTTTTTAGAAGTATAATTTATGAAAAAATATGATAAATATTTCATTATTACTATTCAGTATATGATTAATCAATGAACAATTTGACCATTGTCGACACATAACACCCATTTTGAAACAATGAACTGAACATATTCAAAAACACATGATGTGGACATAAATGATTAACTATTAAAATATGTCATTAAATAAATGAAATTATTTCAATATATGGTACTAGTCCTTGAATATTTTATAATGAAATAAAATATTTGATATAAAAATCTTATACAACAGTGAAATGACATATTTTGAAAGTTTATACTTGACGTAAGGGACTTTCTTCTCAATTTTATTTTAATAGGATACGATATATTCACCACTTATTTATATTGTGTGTTGTATATACTATCAATAAATATTTATTATTATGATTTTCATTACAATTATTGGGTTTTAAAAAGTCATATGAGTTTATCTATTTCATGAGGTTTTGATCTAGATATTACCAAAGTAGTAAGGTACTTCATCTCAATTTCCCTTCATAGGTGCATATTATAATGTTATGCATTTAATTTCAAATAAATCGTGTAAATAAATCCTATTTTTCAATTAATATCATTATTAATTGATTTATTAATTATTTTTATGATTCATTTTTAATTATTTCATCAATCTGTATCTAACATAAAAGTTACCATGTTGAAGGAAAATTCAAAAATAACTTTTTTCATTGAGTTTACTACGTCTTCACTTTTTTGATGTTATAAGATTCTATGTGTAATGAATTATTATTATATAATAAATGAATTCAACAATAATTTTTTTGTTTTTATTTATTAAACAAAAAATCAATTCATTGATTAATTATCACATCCGTATTATGATCATTGTAGGGGTTACACACCTCATATTAGCTTCGTTGGGTCATATGTTTTATTATACACCTATAATCATTTATGAAGTGTATCAATAGTCTCATTCATTTGTTATTTCATTTATATCCATATTTCTATAATATTTAAATATACACATTATTTTATTCTTTCAGGGATCTTTAGATTGAAATGTCACTAAAGTGGAAATTTCATTATGTTATAATATCATTATTAATTGATATAGTTTATTCTTGAATTTACATTTTTTTAGTATTTTTCAATAATTATATTTTTAAATATTTCATATTATTATTAACATTTTTTTCATTAAATTTTTATTTAATAGTTCAATTTCCCTTTATTAGTTACTTAAAATGGATGAGAAAATAAATTCAATAAAACCCAACTATATTTCTATTTTTTGTAGAAAATACTTTCTCCTTACAAATACATGTATTCTAAAACATTTTCAAAAATTTTATCAATAAAAATAAATGTTTTCCTAATGATGTTTTACAATGATTTTTTACATATTTTAAATTGTTTGAAAATTAAATCTTGAAGAGTTTTTTCAATTGGGTTACTTTTTACTGGTTTTACAAAATGATTGAAATGAATGTGTATTTTTAATATTTACTTAAGGGAAATATTTTCCACTATCTTTGTCATTATTATTTTTCAATATTGATTTTTTATCATGAATTTTATTTCAAATAACAAAATTTTCAAAATAAATTCAGAATTGTTTTGAAAAGATATTTTCATGGTAAAAACTGGTATTTTACACGTAAATGTTTTTATTTAGAATTTAATGGTATTACCATTAATGAATGACAAAAACCTTTATTTTAATAACCCTACACTGGGGGTATGAACTATTAATAACATCCATATTATTTATCTAGAAGGATTTTGTGATAGAAATGGATATCATTTCATTACTATAGGTTAATCAAGAAATGAAAGAAAAATGATTATTGTCATGATGAAAAAGTAATTTATTATAAATTTTTAGTTCATGAATGGTACTCAAACATTATTGATGATGATGGGTAAGCCTTATAAGACATATATGATGGGTTCTCCCAAATAGTTTTGGGTGATCCCAATATATTTTATACGATGGGAGCAACCATATTGAAACATGTGATCCTGATATACATTATATGATAGATGTGCCCTAATATCGCTCCCATACACTAGGTAATGTTTTTTGTATTTATAGGAATGTTTTACTGAGCTACCAAAGAGTTTAGTCAATGTATTTAACTACTACCTAGTTATTTATAATGAAAGTTTAAAATGGGTTATGATGATTATGTTCCATATAAAATTATATGTTATCTTTATGATTGCTAAGGATTTTTAATTATTCCATTGATCGAGAATGAAATACAAAGGTTCCTGAATATTGATTCCTATGACACTTTTATTTTATAAATATTTATTCCATGCCTCATGATAGTTAATCTTATTATTCGTAGGTATGAATGTTCTTTTGTTATACAGATGCAATTTGATTATGTCATTATACCCTTCCACTTTTCTTATGCTAACTAAGGACAATAAATTGTTAATACATATGTTTTCCCATACTATAAAACTGATCTCACCCTTAGTAGGTTTAATATTCCCCATGTTATGAAGAATGATCATTGAATTTTTGTGTGTGTCTAAAATGATCTCTAATGTGATAATGTTTTTTAGAGATGTCGACGACATAATATGGAATATAAAAAAGCTAACTATTGTGGGAAAAATACTATCTTGAATTCATTTGTATTATTTAAGTATGCCTTTTTTTAATTATATAGCCTTAAATATAAATGTTCATTAGGTTTGTTTGTTATCTAGTATTTCCATTCGATGTTTTTATATTTTTATAGTGAAAATTATCTCACATTCATCGATATCAAATCCAAAAATGAAATTTTTTATTTATAACATCTAAAACTATGGTGTAGATTTTGGGTGACTAAAATTGGTATAAAAGGGGAGATTACATATATTTGGATATAATTATGAATTCATGAGAGATTGTCTTAAGATATATGGATAAAATCATGACATTATAATATTTGGTTAGATCAAATATTGAATGTATTGGACAAATATTTTAGGTTTTAAGTGATGATGTCCTAAGGTGATTAAGAAAATTTTAGGAGTTTTTTAGTAAGTTAAAGAATGTGTATTGGTTTAGTTTACCATGAAGTATGAATTTAAATTATTTGGAGAAAATTTTAAAATAATTAATAAACATTAAGTTTAATATGTAACTGGATATTGAGGTAATTATGGGAACATGTATTTTATCATATAGATAACCATGGGATTGAAAAGGTATATGGTGACTAAGTGGTTAGTGTTATTTCAGAAGATGAAATCTATATTGTATGGAATATAATATGAAATTATTGAGATATCTTTTGATATTTAAACAACCTTTAATGTTGGGTATAATAATATTTTTTTGGATAGTGGTTATTTTATTTATTGAATGACTTAGTTTTAAATTATTGTATTACTGTTGAATTTTGGAGATTAATGTACTATTTAATCATGTGAAGGATTATTAATTTATGAAAAATTGAACCACATGATAAAAATTATTTTCGTTAATGTTTATAGACATATGTTATATCATGAATATCCCATTTATTTATATGTCTTCGTTTAAAAGGTTATTTTAGTTCATAATGAATAAAAAATAATCTTAAAGTACACATAATTTTTTTAGAAGATAACATTGTGGTGGTAATTGATTAAAATAAGAAATTAAAATCAAAATATAAATATATTTCCTTATTTTGTTAGTCTATTTGGTAAATTATTTCTTGTACTCAAGTAAAATTATCTCAAAACAAAATGTTGTCCTATTACCATCTTTTTAGATGACATCACTGATCTTTTTATCATGTCTCTCATTTATGGTTTTGTGGTTGTTTAATTTCAAATAATCAATCACTTTCTTATAATAAATTGTCTCTTTAACTCTATATTTTTTTTTGGGCAATATGATTTCTTATAATGTCTATATATTCATTTCCCACCAATGTTTTCCTATATGGGAACCCAATTATGAGTTATTCTAAATAGCTATTGTAATTATATTTTTCTCATATTAAGGTTATTTTTTGATAAATATTTATACAACATGTGTTTTTAATAGAAGTATTTTCAAATGTCTAAGCCAAAATTATTGAGATCGTGTTCAAATTATGAGGAACCAATTTATAAATGTGCGGGAGAATGTTACACCATAATATTTTTTAAAAATGGAACCTATGTTAGAAAGTTTATTCTAAATGATACATGGATCTGAAATATACCATGAAATATATATCATTAAATAAATTGTAGTACAAGTAACCCAAAGTATATATAAACCACAATATATTATATTGTTACAACATAGGCATTAAATTGGAATGTGTGAGTTAGAAAGAAAATTATGAAAATTATATCTCTTAAACACGTATAAAATATATTCAATGGTTCTATATTAAATTAGATAATGAAATGATAATCCTTATAAAGAAAATAAAATGTTTTTTTGAATAACAATATTTCTCTAAGTGGTGATTTCAACGTGCTTTAAAACATGTATTATATATATATCATATTTAACAATTTTATATTAATTTTTAAAATAGATTTTTTCTAAAATCAACATATAAATAGTCACTTAGGGAAAAAAATTAGATTTTTTAAAAAATACTGATTTTTCAATGAATAGTGAGAAAACCAAATATTGTAAAAATGTTGATTTTACATAAACTATATGTCTTTATTTTTATTTAATCTACATAAAATATTTCCAATCTTTTTTATGTTGGATTTCCGTATAATTTTAATTTTTTGTTTAAAACCGATTTTTTTGGGGAAAACTGTTTTAAAGTTAATAATGTTTCTCCATTTAAATTAATTTAAAAACCCCGTAGTGTTGAATTTTTTAAATGATATTTTTATTACAAATCTGTAAATATGAATTTAAATTTCAATAATTATGATATCTCATTATATAGTTGATGTAAAATTATCTTTTTCTAGATAATTAAAAACATTCACTTTTTGTCACAACTAAGTGTTAAATTTTAAATTATAGTATCCAATTTTTTAAATTAAATTTGGTAAAATTAATTTTATTTTTAATATTAGAGTATTTATTATTATTAATTAATTCAATATAGTGTTTTCTCATAATTAATAGTGAAATTAATAAAAATATTTTCACGTTGTAATGATAAAATGATATTATCAAGGTAAACTAATAATATAGTTTATATAATGATAAAAAACAAACATAAAATAATTTTTAGGGAATATTTAGATGTTATAATTTCTAATTATTGATAATGGTAAATTTTTGAGACATCTGTCATTTGAAAAATAAGGGTATACTTTTTTCTTTGCAAGAAATCAAAGTGTGTCACTCACATCACATATGAAGGGCCACCAACACTCTACTCATATTCAAACATTCATATATATTTTTCACATTCAATACCTACCAAAATATATTACAAAATTCCATCTCCACATCTTAGAATACTATATTTGACCATAAAAACATTCTAGTAAGTATTTTGGTGTGTCATAATAAGGTTGTCTAAAGAATACGTATCAGGTTTAATTGAGTATTTTTCATTTATTTATAATTACACCTCCATAAAATATTAGTCATATATTATGATATAATAAAACCATTATCTAAAATAAAATTATATTTTATTATGTTAATTTCAAAACCTAAATCTTTCTCATTTTCCACCAAATGGGATATGAAATCAATATTCATGTTTGTGGTGGACTATCGCCCCACAAATCTAAGTCATTCATTTTCCATAATCTCTTACGAAGGATAGTAATGATAATTTATTTGTAGTATATATTAGAAATTTTTAATATATTTATAATTTTCAGTAATTATATCACAAATAACTACTTAAATTATATTCATTGGGTGATCTGATAACGTCGCTTGTGTGTACGACATACTAATTCTCGACAAAATGATGTGATTTTTTTCTCTAATGAATTACATGGAAGTTAATTAAGATAACTCTAATGATTATATATGATATACACAAAAATTATTATATTCAAGGAATATTTATCATTCTTAAAATATAATACCTCAATTTTTTTCTTACACTATAGAATGAAATTGTTATTTGTGTGTATGTGTGGCATATCATCTCCCTGAAGAGATGTTATTCTTTTTTCATCACCACAACACATGGATGAAATATATAAGTATATTTAATGAAATAATATTGTATTTATGGTATTATTATAACTTTGGAAATATAAAATATTATGAAAAATCTTCCCAAGTGAACATTGAAAAATGAAAATTTTATTCACTCGTATGTGAGGCCTATTATCTCTAGGATCGCAACATAGGTCATTATTCACAACCATATTTACGAATTTGATTTAAAAATATAATTATTGTGAAAAAATTATAACTATGTAATAATTATTATTCTATAGATAAAGGAACAATGGCCTCTTTGACCATGGTTAACACACTGAATCTGTTTTGAAATAACAATCCAAACATCCTCAAAACACATGAGATTGACTAAACTAATTAATAATATAAATAGTTATATAATATAAATAAAATAACATTTTAAAGTATATTATATTATTTATATAATATTTTCCTATAAAATAAAAAATTTGATATAAAAAATTTATATTGGAGGTAAAGGACATATATAGAAATTATGGACATGAAGTAAGGTATTTCTGTCTCACTATTATTTTTATGAGTCATATGGAATATTCACCAATTATTTATATATTGTGTTGTATATAATATATTTGTTATTATTTTATTATTATTTCTATTAAATTATTTATACTTATTGATCCATTTTAGGTTCTCTCTTTTATGAGGTTCTGATATATAGATTACCAAGGCAATAAAGGTCTTCATCTCAATTTCATGTAATTAAGGAATATTGTAATGTTATGCACCTAATTTATTTTATACGGTGTATATAAATCCAATTTTAAATTTTATATAATTTATCGTTCATAAATAATGATATTTTAAATTTCAATTTGAATTATTTCATCAAGGAGGTATTGACATGAATGTTACCAAGTGGTAAGTAATTTTAAAACTCAATTTCATTGCATTAGGTTATATTACATATTCATTACTAATGAAATTATAAGGTTATGTGTTTGATGAATTTATATTATCTAATGTTTATTTCCAAAATATTCATTTGGATTATATTTTATACACATAATTTATTGATTTATAAAATTATAATTCATTGTTAAATCATTGTAAATATTTCTCATCTCATATTTTCTTCTTCGGGACATATATTATGTTATACACCTATATTATTTCATGAGAAGCATCTAATACACCTTTGAAATGTTATATAATAAACATCATTATATTAATGGAATTTTTTATATGATGCAATTATTTCATGGGACTTATGACTGAAAAGTTATCGAAGTTAAAAAGTCAGTATGTTACAATCTTATTTTTAAATTGGTTTTTTTTATTAAATTGACAATAGAGGAAATTCGGTAATCATTCTATAATAAATACAATAATTTTTCTTCTCCTATAGATAATTATAAAAAATTCAAGTAATATTACAATTATCCACTATTTGGTACTTAAAATTATCGTGAAAATGGTATTAATAAAATAAGACTTTTTTACTCTCTTTGGCCCACAATCCATTTTCATCAATATTGTTTTTTTTAATGTTTAAAAAATGTTATTTATAAAAATAAATTATTTCATAAGGCCATATTACAGTGTACAAGACCACATTTAAAAAGTTATTAAAGAATATTTTTTAACATTTTCCAAATGGGCCAATTTGGTCTCATTTGAAATTTTTTGAAAAGAATGTTTATTTTTTACATTTCCATCCTGAACTTATTTTTCCACAATAAGGACCATTAATTGTTTTATATTTTTCATTATAATATTTCATTATCATTTTCAAATAAAATTATTTAGAATTTTTATTGAATTTAAATTTTCTAAATGTAATTCTCATTGTTAAAAATGGTATTTTCCACAAGAATATTTTAATGACCATTGAATGGAATTTATATTAGTAAATGATATAAACCCTTGAAATTACTTACACTCAAATGGGGATATGTAGTATTTCTAAAATAATTATTCTATCTCAATATGGATAATTTTAATGACCAGGAGACTATTACGTTTCTATGGGTGAATCAGGTTGTGAAAGAATAATGATTTTTGTTTTATCGAAAAGTTAATGATTCTAAATATTTAATTATTGAGTAATAGTTTGAAGTTATTTACTATCATAGTTATTCCTAATACATATTTTATAATTGGTGTTCGAAAAATGTTTCAGATGAGATTGATATATCTTATTTGAGGGTTGTGCTTAGATAGCGCTAGTTGAGGCCAATACAACTAATTTTATGGTTGCATCTAGATAGTCCTACAATCAATTTTGTAATATTAAATTTATATATATGAAACAGTAAGGGATTTAGAATATTGTTTATCATATATAAATAACTAGAATTTTAATTTTTTTAAATGAGATTAAATTGTATTATGATGATAATAATACCAAGATAAAAATATGTTTTCTTTAGGATTTCTATTGTTTTTAATTATTCCTTTGACCATGATAGAAATCAAATCGCTCATGACAATTGATAACTAGGAATATTATATTTTTTAATATTTTATTCCATGTATTAATATTTATGACCTACGTATTGATGTGTATGATTTCCATTATATTATTCTCGCTCACTTTTATTATGGCATCATATATGTATTCCCTCCTTATGCTCACTGATATAACTTAGTTGACATTTCTTATATTTACCATTACCGATCCTTCGGTTTAACCTTTCTTATGTTTCTTATTCTAAGGGAATTAAATAATAGTTATTACATTTTTTTAGAATGGTTTATATTGTGATGATGATTTTAAGAGATATTAAGGACATAATGTTGAATATTTAATGTAGGTTATTAGGAGAAAATAATGCATTTAATTCATGGATATTGTTTATGTAATATCTTATGAAAATTCTAATAAAATATAAACCTAAAATGCCTTTGGGTATGGGAGTGATCCATTATTTAATTTTTATGTTGTTTGTTTTGGATGGCGAAAACAAGGTCACCTTCATTAGTAACAAAATATAGAAATTTAAAGATTATATATTTATCAAAGTATCTAGGAGTGTAGGTTCCGGGCTATAATATAGAGAGGTCGGTTGCAGTGTAGAGGCTTTGGTGTAGAATTTTTATGGTTCCATTTAAAATGAATTGTTCACATCATGGTCATTATTAGTGGTATAGAATCTCCTAGGGGTTTTATTTTTTGTTATATCATTTATAGAGTAGCTATGGTGTGGGGTGGGGTAGTGGCATGGGACACTTCTTCTTTATTAGTCCCTAGGGTGTGGTGGTTCCTCAGACATTGTGGTCCTTTTACTATTTTACAAAATTGATGGAATGTATAGAATCATATTTCATAGATCTGGGACATACCATCCATATTGTACAATTATTCCTTCACATACATCATATTATTATTCTCTATTTTATATTATATTTAATGTTGAGGGTTTTTACGTTGTAGAGTTATATTTTCCTGATGAACTATTAAATTATGATCCCTCAAAAAACAATCATTTTTTTATATTTTCTCTTATTTATTGGGTAGTCCTAGTGCATCTCATGGAATAATTTCAGAAAATTTTCACTTCCTTTAATATATATCCAAAATAGATTTATTCTCAGTGGTTCTATTTGATTTTTCATCATTTTTATTCATTCATTTTACCTTGTTCTTCATATATAAATAAGTTTTATCTAAGGAAATGGTTGTATTGGTTTTTTCGTAATGGAATGATGTGGGATGGTGTGTTCATTGTTAATCAAGGTTATATCATTCATTAAATTAATTGGAGGTCATTTTCCCATTGTCTCGTCAGTGTACAAAGGTTCTAAATTCCTTGCACATGGTAGGGGATCCTTCATATGATATATTTTTCTATGGGAGATACCATTATTCTATTTTACATTGTGTTGATGTAATTTATGATTAATTAGAAATTAAATTTATTGATTTAAAATTTATGGTAATGGTATGGTATTATGCTTTACCATTTTGATTCTTTGTCATTGATATTAATCTTGGTTAGTACCTTTTCAAAATTTTGAGGTCATTGGGAGACTTTCTTGTGTCGTAATTGATATGATTGGGGAACCCTTATTTTTTTCATTATTGTATATCATTTGAATAAATTTTATATTAACTTATATCCATATAATGTACTGGATGCACATGGAAATTTTGGATTTTGTTAGAATTTCATTGATTGGAAATAGTGAATGTGATGAACGAACCATCTTATTTAACTAAAAGAATATTTGAAAATTTGTTTTGTTATGAAGTTATGGAATGAAGAGATTATAATAATATGAAGTTTTGAAGATATGTTATAGTTGATATGTGGATGTGGTTATGATGTACACTGGTGGTAATTTTGGGGATTTTTGACATAATAAATATAGTAATTTTTTTTTTGTTTTCATAGTCAATTTTTAGTGTGGTAATGTTGTTTTTAATGATAAAACATATATTTTATGGTTTTAAATGGATTATGAACCCATAAAATAAAATGAAAAGTGTGGTTAATGTTTTTTCCATAATATGAAATGAAAATTATAGATTATTGAAATAGGTTGGTTATAATAATATTTTGAAATTATATTAAGATGAAAAAAGGTTGGAATGTGTATTGTGGTTGTTGATTTATTGAGTGGTGTAATTAATTTTTATGTTGAATAAAAAGCTAAGAGATTTTGAGGTGTGTGGTGATGGTTTGAGTTTGGATGGTATTCTTGTTATATTCCCTTAGGATAGACTTATGTGCATTGATATTATTTATTTTTATATATATGGTTTATTTTCATAGTGATATTTATACATGCATCACCTTAGACGATCATTATGTTCGGAAACCCAAATGTACTAGAGGTGTTTTCTTAGTATCCAAATTTGGATGGCAGAAGGTTATATACCCCCTTATCCACACTCTCTATTATGGAAAACATTGATATGCCAAGGTCATGAGGGATATATGTCAGAAGTGTACTAGTGGTGTTTTTAATGTTTTTTTTTCATATAATGCGTCATTTGTGGAAGGAAGTGTGTAACACCCTATGATTTTGTGAATTATTTTTTCATAATAATTTAAACTATCTGATATTTTAAATTTTTTGTGAAACCTAATATAGTTTGTGTTATATGAGATAATAAAGTTATTATTATATTTTATATAACAATATATTGATCTTTCACTATATGGAATGATTATATTAGCATGTTGTATACAATAAATTATGTTTGCATTTTGTTACACATAATTTAGAGTCTATTCATTATGTTTTGTTACACACAAGACCCAGTTTTGATATCTACAATGTTCTATTATTTTATTATTAAAAATTTATTATAGTTTTCACCTAGACACTTGTATAGAGGATGTGGATAATATTAATTAAATTATAAAAATATGGTTTAAACATGTATATAAGAATAATTATTTTCTGAAAAATTAACTAGAAATGAATATAAAAACCTTTTGAAATTATAAGACTTCATTTACTAGAAAACTATACTTATGAAAAAAATATTTTTTAAATCAATAAATTAATTAAACTGGTTTTGTTAAATATTTTTAACAGATTCAATAAATATATTTTTATATTATATTTTATTTAGTGAACTTATTAAAGATCATCTAATGTGTTTCTAAACAAGAGATAATAATAAATCCAGTTTTACAAACAATGATTTATATTTTCCAAAAAGGAAATCATCCCACATTTTAATGGAGAACCTATTTTAAATCTAAATTTTGGAAAATTTAAAAATTATAATTGAAAAAATAATCTTCATTTTTTATATATGAACATAAAAATCATCTAAGGTTGATTTTTAGTATCTTTTTTGGGACGTTGCATTTTTTACATAAATGGTGAAAAATAAACAATTTTAAATCAAAAAGCCATTTTCAACTCTAATATTTTATAGATATATTATATTCTAAATTGGTATTAATTTATATATAGATCAATATATATTTTAATAAAATTTATGATATTATAATTAATTCATATTGAAATTAGATATAAAAACCTTTCAAATGTTTGAACATCTTCACTTTAAAACCATGTTCTCTCATCTTATCAGTGAGATTAATTGTAAATTAATTTCTTCTACAAATGGATTTATAATTAGGAAACAATTATTATATATTTAGAATCATAAAATTTTATAATTTCTAGTATGGTCAAATTAGTTTTTTCCTTAAATTATTTTTGAATATAATTAAAATTAATCACATCGACTAAGATAACAATGAGTTTACTTAGCAGATAAACATTATTATAAGTGGACATATAAACAAGAAACATTATAAAAATTCAATTTACCAAAATATTTAGATCATATACTCCCATTTATATATAATTTACAATTTTTTGATAGACATGATGTAATAGAGTCCTCCCACCGGTGTTTACCTTTTTATATTTACAAAAAATATCACTCCTCCTCCACAATAAATGGGGACCCCCCCAGTTCCTCACAACACTAAATACCTCTTCCTCATCCTAACCCTATAAATATAAGCTCCCAAATACACTCATATAATTCTATAATCCCTAATTTGGAAAGGAAACCCATGTTCTTTTTGTGTGTGCCGACCAACAAGAATTAACCAAAGAAGATATAACTTCATTCAAACAGATCTTTTATTTTATTACTTTATACACCCCTAAATTCTTTTTAATCCTTGATTGTATATTAATCCTAGTAGAAACAATATATTGATAATTTTTATTTAACATTCTAACCTAAAACTACACATAATTCCATCAAATGTCAAACGAAATCATCATTAATGTCTGTGGTAGACCACCACCTCACCGACCAATGTCATTTTTTGTTACATTAAAACCTTTAAATGTAGTTAATAATGTTGTAATTAATAATATTATTATATATATATATATTTTATTTATTTTTAATTAATTAATATATAAAACATAACTTCATGATTTCCTTTTTTGGGAGTATATTTACTTTATTTGTGGACATGTGGACAACCGCCTCCTCAAAGTGATATGATTTTTTCACACTTTATATAGAATGTATTAAGGATGGGTAGTGTACATTTATATGATATATATGAAATTATAATCCTACTATAATTATAATATGTATATATATCTAATTTACTTTCATTCTCTCAACACGATAATAGAAGGAAAACAACATTCATGCATATGTATGGCATACTATTTTCATGAACGGTATATTCCATTTCACATTTCAATATTTTATAGAAAATAAAAAATAAATATATTATAAATATATATGATATTTATATCATTTTTAAAACTATATAGGTGATGAAATAATGATATATGTAAGAAGACAAAACATATAACAAATCAAAACACATGTCATAAACAAAGATGTCATTACCTGAAACATATCTTTATCATGGAATTGTTAATAAAAATGTAATATTAATTCATAATAAATTCGTATGTTGTATCATATATAATAATTTTAGTCTTTGTTATATTTATAATAAAATTATATATTTTATATAGGTGTTTTGAACATGTGTGAGGAATGTCAAACTTAACATAATGGTTTTCCATCTCACTTTTGTTTTTGTGAGTTACATTCTATATTCACCACTTATTATTGATGTGTGGTGTAAATACTGACCTAAAAATATATATATAATGAATTTATTTTATATAATTATATTAGATGTTTTAATTTATTTCATTCTTTCATTTGGATCTCGATTCAATTATCACTTATTTAATAAGGGGATTTCTTGTATAATTTTTATTTGTCCAAGACTCATGACATATTCCCTACTTTTTTATTTTTTGTGGTGTATATAATACTCATTAATTAATTATATGATTAATATCCTAAAATTTATAGGTATTTACATATCTATTTTATGGTGTCTCTTTTATGGGTTTTATGGTCAAACGATACAAATTCAGTTATGGAATTTTGTCTCACTTTTCCATTTTTGAGACAAATTCCATGTTATGAACCTATATTCTTCAAAGAGGTGTATGTTCATATATGTTAAATGTCATTTAATTAATATCATTATTTTAATGATATTTTTATTCTTCATATAATGTTATTATTTTATGGGATGTATGACCAATGTTACCAAATGGGTAGCCGTTTATTGCTAAAATCATATCATTTGTCAGGGTTTTTTATGATAATGCTTATTTTAATGAAATATTATGATTAATATCTCAATATAAATTAGTCATATTCTTCTATTATGTTCTTCCAATATATATTTAACTATTGTTATCATTTTTTACACTTTAGTACTTAATATTAGTAATTAAATGTTTTTAATAAAATCTAACATTATTTCTCTATTTGATCAAAATATGTTTTATTCAAGGACCATGTTATCTAAAAATTATTTAAAATAGCTGTTTTAAGTTATATTTTAAGATCATTTTCAAGGAAAAATAATTTAAAAATAATTTATGTTTTAATTTGACAAAATTTTATTTGATGTTTCCTTTAAATTGTTTCAAGGATGTTTTCAAAGAAATAATTTTCAAAATATTTTGAAATTTAAAAAAAGTTTTCCAAATAATATTTTTTGTTTTAAACAAGAAATTGTTTAAATTATTTTTAATTATTACTATATATTTTTAATGTTGTTTTTCAAATAAAATTATTTTGAATATGTTTTATGTGAAAAAATCATTTTAAATATTGTTTATTTTAATTTAGAAATGATCCAAGAGATCATTTAATTTCCTTCTATATCTAATATGAAATAGCTTTATATTTTTAATTATTTACTGGGATTTGATCCATAGATACCATTTTTATTATTTCCCTGTATGGTTTATGTTTAATATGACATGTTGTTTACAATATGTGTTTCTCTTCCATGAGTTATTCAATGATAAAATTCTTATGAATCCTACTTCCATTCATGAGTTATTCAATGATGAAAATATTTTAAATCATTTATATTTAAAATATCTTATTATATAATTACATTTTTATAAGACCAATTTTATATTAGGGGTTATGAAATTATGTTTACAAAACACATATCTTTTTATGGGTCATGATATGATGAGTGTTTTATTAACTTGTGGTATATGTATATATGATTTTATTATGCTATGTGGGGGATCTATATCCCCTTAATGAATTGGTTAATATTTACATATCATGAGATAATTTTTAATCTCTGAACCCTCACATACATATTCAGTGCATAAAATGCTGTGTATATTATTTTTTGTAAAAAGTCAAAATTAAAACACAAAATATATTTTCCAGGATTTTTTCTAGTCTAGGTTTTGGAGAATTATATATACATCATAATAAAACAAAATTGTTAAAAAAATTATATAATCAAAAAGTCTTCATTTGTGATTCCCCTTAATGAAATAAACAATAAAGAGATATTCTACTAATCATATGAAAAAATATATTTAAAACATAAGGTGAACATAAATTTTCCCAATAAGGGGTTTTAAAAACCATTTCTATGTACCTTAAAAATATTGCTTTTAAAAAAATAAATACTCATAAATTGGTTTTCAATGAAATGAATTTTAATATGTTCATATACTTTTTAAAAGTACATTAATTTCCTATCTAATTAAATTTTTAAATAACTCTTTGTATTTCAACATTTTAAAAGAATTTTTGTGGGTTAATAATGATAATCATTTGGGAAAAAATAAAACCATAGAGCAAGTGAGTTCTATATCATATGGTACAATTTCCCCTTATTGTCACGTCTTTAATTCAGATACAATAACATAACATTCTATACTATAGTACCAATTTTAAGAAAACATTTTAATGGTCTTTACATTCTCCCTCACAACCCAATAAAATGTCAAAATTACACATTCATATATTATTCCATTTAGAATAAAATAATATTACATACTTCTTTACATATCATAATCTTATTTTGAGAATTTATAAAACCATAAGTAGTTTAAATCACTAATTATAGACAACTATTCTAATTTAATATAAATACATATAAATTATTAATATATTATATGAATAGGTGAATATATATTAATATAATTTCCATGAAAAAAATGTATTTTGTTTATATCTATTTATATATATTACAATAATCGAAATATAAAAAAAATCATAGATAATATAATAGCTTTTATTATTGATAATTTAATTTAAAATAATTTTTCACATAAAATGATAACATTTATCTGTTGTCATTAAGTGATAATCATAAAATTATAACCTTAATAGATTAAATAAAATGATAAATCCTCTCATGGATATTTTATTTATTTAATAAATAATATATAATTTAACAATTGAATTTTTTTTTGTTTTTTAAAAATTACTCATTAAATAATTCATCAGAAAATTGATAGTTGAAAATAATCTCAATTATCCTTTGAATTGTTTAAATAAATGTCTTGAACCAAAATAGAAATTTCATATTCTAATACAGGCTTAATAAAATTATGAAATTCAAAGATTCTTGTATTCAATATTATGGTAAGAATTGGTAGACAAATATATATATATATAATAGAAATAAACCTTAAAAATAACATGAGAGATTAATAATAAATCTCCAAAAAACCATAAATTGAAACATAAAATAAAAATATATAAAAAATATTATAATATAAGTTCATAAACAAAATAGTGATTGATAGATAGATAGATACACACACACATATATATTTCTGTAAATAAATATAAATTGATAAATTAAAAATTAAATCAATACCTTACATATATGTGAAGAAGAATAAAATGTGTTGTATTTTGGACAGAGGGTAGAAGAAATAGTAGGGTTTAGGAAAGAGAATCAGGTATTTGTGGGTGTGGAAATTAGAGGTATATATAGAAAATCATTGTATTAAATTTACTATTTTGGGTTCATTTGTTTGAAAAAAATGAGTGCTTTTTTATCTATGTTTTTATGTGTTTGATTTTAATACATATTATAATATATTAATATATATATATATATATATATATTAATATGTAGCATTGGAAAAAATAAAAAATGAGATTTCAAAATATATGAAATATATCAGATCAAAAATAATTACTATGTTGTTAAAATTTCAAAATATCAATCATTCATACTTACTTGAATTGAAAAGAAATATAAGTATATATATATAAAACATGCTTCATTCGAAATCCATTGGAGGAGAAATAGTTTAACTGAAATATTCATGGTTCAGTTTATTTTAAACCATTTAGGTCATTTTAAAATGAATACATTACCAAGATGGGTTATACATGAAAGATAATTCAAGTATATAAGAGAGTTCGACATCTTGACCAACTAGTTTGAGATAAAATATAGTGTATCTAGTGCGGAAGACAATCGAGGATGGCTTGTACATTTCAGATGAGTATGGAATCGATTAAACAACTGTCATCCAATATCATATAAAATTTATCATCCCACTTAAAAACCCAAAAAAATAACACCCATTATTAATCAATGTGAAATTTTTACTTCTCGATGACACAGAAACACACAAACTGGAAAATTATACATGGCCTCCCACCCGGGCTTCCATCCACACTATGCCAGACTGGACCAAGACTCATGACCATACATTAGTCCTGGAATCTTCTATTCAATTTGGGATTTACACGGTGCTGTGCAACTGAGTACCTCACTAAAATGAGGGATTGGCCTTATGGTTTGTCCTTAGCATGTCGTGTGCTCTTAGAAAATTTATGCAAAAAGTCATTGTAATATTTTCTTTATAGGAAGTATTTCAAAACATGGAAAAAATAAAAAAAAATCAAATTAACACAGACATATATATACATATATACTATCTCTAAGATTATATTTTACACCATTTAAAAATCAATTTACTATTTTCAACCAAATTCATGGAACCATGTTTTAAATCTATTTAAGACTCAATGTTATTTTATAATTTTAATAGTTTTACTAATTAAAATATTTTAATAATATTTAATTAACTATATTTTTATTTGAAATTATAATTTTCAATAATTTAAAATTATAAAACACATAGTGGATACTGAAATGACAATGGATACAATTTTCAAATAGTCACAAAAAGAATTTATTAATACCCATGTATAAGAGTATTCAAATAAACATATAAAAATTATTGGAAGTATATTTCTTTCCTATATGAATGATTCCCTACATCCCTATAGTTATTATTGTTATCAATATTATGATCTTGATTACTTTTTTATTTGTGGAAGATTTAGTGCAGGTGGGCTAAACATTTGGTCCCCATGTGTTACTCGGTGGTGAACCTGTTTTAATATTAGGTACTATAATGAGATTTATAGATTAGTTGTGGTACGTTTTGTAAAAAAATGTAATGTAATCAGTGTTTAATTAATAAAAATATTCCCTTTTCTATTTCTTGTTTTATTTAAATTATAATTTTATATTTTGTTTAATATTAATAATAATAATCACATAAGTACATCATGTTTTTGGGGTGTCCCAATTCTCCCCTTAACTGAATTATTCTATTGCAGTTTTTTGACACACTTTATTATCAATTAATCCCCTTCCTACCTTCATTTTCCTACAAAAACAAATTTATTATTATTTTTTGGAAATAATTTTATAAAATTTAATGCAGGCCTTCACATTAATCTCTAATATTTGTGATTTTTCTGTGAAGGTGGGGTTTTTCTAGTCATATTTATCCTTAGTGTAGTTTTAATTTTATCAATTTCTTTTTGCAAAACACAACTTGAGAACTAGTGTCAAAATCATGTACACAATGATAGGATCTTGGAATAGAGGTATTAGATTATGAAATCTTAGATAATTTTAAGTGGACTTGATTTATATAAAAATAAATAAATTACCTGACTTCTATAATTTATATTTCCCTTAATATTCCAAAGAAACTGAAATAAAATATTTCACATAGGTAGGATCTGGAAAGGATACCCTCTCTTGCAGCTTCCATAAGTTCAGGTAAACATTCAAACTTTTTATATTGGCTAAAAAAATTTAATAAGCCCAAAAAATATTTTCCTTCACATGCATATAATGGAAGTTGTTCAGGCATAATAAAAAAGAGATGAAAACCTATCCTCAAAAGTATTAGAGTATATTATGTGTATTAGAATTTTTTAAAAGTATTTAATAAGATATTTTAATTTTTAGAGAGGGTTCAAAATCATTCAAGCATGATTAAAAAATTATCTTCTCATATAGCTCATTTAGAAAAGACAAAATAGATTTTTATGTTCTTTTGTCTTCCATCATAAAATATTAAGAAAAATAATTTTACTAAGAATGCATAGTTAAATAATTTTTTGTGTAATAATTTTTAAAAATTATATATTCCATCACTCTGATACATAGTGTAAATCCTTAAACCTATGCTTCCGGATTCATCCCATAAAATGATTTTTATATTGTTTTTATAAAAGAAAAAAAATACAGAGAGCATTTTATTTTCAAGAAATTTTCTATTCTAGGTTTTTTAGAATTTTATACCTGCATTAAAATTTTACAAAACCACCAAAAATAAATTATATAATGTAAAATACTTTGTGTGTAGGAACTCCTCAAAAAAATATGCATCACGAAATATTCTACTAAAACTATGAAAAAGAAATTTATAAGATATGGGTTGAATTATTTAGACTAATATGGGGTTTTAAAAAAAATTAATACAATTTAAAAATATATATTTTGAATAAATGAATTCAATGAAATAGGTTTTCAAAGCATTGAATTTTAACCATTTCATATAATTTTGGAAAAACCATTAATTTCAAAAGTAAAAAATTATAAATTTTTCCTTTGGATTTGAACATTTGAAAATAATTATTGTTATTCATTAATAATGATACTCATTATGTCCAAAATAAAACCATATGTCCATGAGACATATCTCATATGGGATAGTGTCCCCTTAAGGTCATGTTTTTTCTCCTCACACCATAATATAGCATCTGATATTCTTGTTCCAATATTACGAAACACTTTAACAGTCCTGCCTTTCTCATTCATAACAATAAAATGTATCAAAATAATATATACAAAAATTATTTCTTTTAGAAGAAGATAATATTACATGAATCTTTAGGTGTAATAATCTTATTTTAATTTTTTTTAACTATATATAGGAGAAATATATGATGATAAACAACTATTCTTATTTAAAAGACATATATATACATGATTATTAAATTAGAAGAATAATTTAATAAATATGCATGGAAGGTCCATGATGACTATATGATGGCCATATCAAATGCTATGAATAAAATTTATTGACATTTAAAAATATTTCACACATAAAATTGTATATTTTATCATTTATAATTAACTACTAAAGAATAGTTCACATAAAATGGTAAAATTTATCATTTATATTTAACTGATACTTGTTAAATGACAACCTTAATAAATCACATTAAACAACAAATCCTCTCATAGAGATTTTATTTATGGAATAAATAATTTAATATTTTCAAATAACAAAACAATGTTTTGTTATTGTTAAAAAATATATAGTGAAATAATTATTTATAACAATAATGTATCACATGAATTTCAATTATCCATTTAAGGGTTTAAATCAAATGTTTTTAATAAAAATAAATGTTTTCTCATCTAAAATAGACTTATCCAAATTATCAAATTAGTACATGCATTGATATAATTTTAAATAAAGAAAAATTCTAATCATATAAATATATATATAATAGAAATAACCCTTGAAAAATAAATAATTTGAGAGATATATAAGAAATATCCTACAAACTATTAATTAAAAAAGAAATTAGAATTTAAAAAACAATATCTTATGTTATAAATTATAGAAAGAAGTAATGGTGTATATAAAAAATAAATATATATATCTCCTTTTAAATCCATATTAATTGATTAATAAAAAAATAACCCCATAATTATATGTGGTTACGAATTTAATGTTTTGGATTTAAGATACATGAAGAAGAAATTGAAGGGGTTTGGGATTGAGAATCATATATTTTGGGTGTCCAATATAGGTTTATATAAAGAAACAAACTTGTATAAAATTTACTCTTTTTGGTTTATTTGTTTCATAAAACATACAAGGGTGTTTTGATGTATACATCCAAGTGTTTAGTTTTTATACTTATTATAATATATATATATATATTATTCTATAGTTTTAGAAAAAAGGGAGATTTGTAAACTTATCATATAGATCTTATCGGAGTTAATTGTTGTGATTTTAAAACATTACCAAACTCAATAATTTAGACTTATTTGGATTGAAAATAAATATATGTATATATAAATAAAATTGGATTCAATCATAAGGTGTGGGACAGGAAATAGAGAAACTAAAATAGTCATGGTTTGGTTCATTATAAACCATTCATGTAGTTTTAGAAAGAATAAAAAATGAGATGGGTCATAGATGAATAAGACATCTATAATGGAGAAGAGTTCATTAGATTGACTTACTGGATCGAGGAGTGAGATTGTACATCTATATAAGAAAATGATCTGGATGGCTTGAATGGTTTAGATGATCCCTATGATGATCAGATGGTTGAGATCCAATCCCAAATATAATTTCCCATCCCACATTAAAATCATCACAAAAAAAACACCCTATATAATCCACAATGAAACCGCCACATCTTGATGAAAGAAACACACAAACACTAGGAACTTTATACACGGGATCCCACCCAGGTTTCAACCCACACAATTCCAAAAATGACCAAGTCTCATGGACCACAATGCATCCCAACCTATCCTGATAAATTTGGGATTTTTAAGTTTCTATTTACTATCGTACAACATTGAACTGAGGACTTGTCCTTATGGGTTGCCCTGGGTTGGTGGGGTTCTCTTAGTAAATTGTTTTTTAAAATTTCTGTAGAAAGTTGTATTAATAGATTTGTATTATTTTTTTCAAAACATGTGAAAAATAGAAAATATATATCAAGGTAATATATATATATAATCCCTCCATTAAATGTTACACCATTTAAAAATTAATTTTATAAATAAAACCAAATTTTTGGAACCATATTTTAAATATAGTAATGACTCAATGATATATTATTAATATAAATGTTTTAATTATTAAAAAATTTTCATTAAATACTATTATCTATATAAATATTTTACATTATAATTTAAAATTATTTAAAATTTTAAAACACGTAACTTATATTAAGTATCTAATATAGAATATTTCTAATGGGCATAAAACATATTTATTAATACCTTGAATAATTGAATTCAAAGAAACACAACAAAATTATATGAATTTTACTTTTTTTATATAAGAAGGTTTTTCTACATCCCTCTAGTTCTTAGTGATATTGTTATTCTTCTCTTGATTACATTTGATCTTATGGAATATTCAGGGCTGGTGGGATACACCATTAGGTTGTGTTACCTGGTGGTTCACTAGTTATAATGTTAGCGATTATAATGATCATTTTGGATTAAATATGGTCTTTTGTGTAATTAAATGTAATGTAATAAGTTTTTTTTAATAAAAATATTCCTTATCTTTTTGCTTAATTTTATAACTTCTTAATTTGATTTAAAATGGTAATAATAATAATAATAATAGTCATTTAAGTACATCTGAGATCTGTGGTGTTATAATAATGATGGGAAACGAGCCGAGGATATTGATCCCCAAGGGGAAATAGGTGTATCCTTATCCAAAATGTGAAAAGGTATGTCTTGAACCATGATAGGAAGTAGGTCAATCCTGAATTATTATGGGAAACATGTGTGTCTGGATCCAAAATGGGAAACATGTGTGTCCTGAGCAACATCATTTATAGTCATGGGAGTAATCCTTGACTACTATGATGTTATGAATGAACCCAATTACACAGTATAAATGGTATCCATCGACCTGGTTGCATGTCCATAAGTTTATGTGAGGGCCTTCTTTCATGTCCTTTACTTATTGAGTAAACTTGTCTCTATTTATACCTAAACACGATTTTAGAAGCTGATGATTATGCCAAAAAACTATGTCATATGCCTTTGATATTCTCACATGGTTCATGTTTCTAATTATATAACAATTCATGTATTATGATCTATCACTCTTTATGTGGTGGCTATTGATTATGATCCTCAATATGTGGTGTGTGATCTTGTAAGGTTTTTATCATGTTCTCGTACCCTAATTCTCATGATTATATTTACAGATCACCTTATTTTACATTTCATGAGCATCTGATCTCACCCATTTTTATGTTTCTTTTCCCAAGGTTAAGTAGAATTTTTTAATAGTATTACTAAAGGGGATTATATTTATAAAAGACTATGGTGATCATTTATGAAGTTATAATATATTTCCTTACAAGTTCCTAAAGCCACTAAACTATTACAGACCTCAGTCATGAATTTTTGTAAGGTGATGAATATTCAACTAAAATGATGAAATTTAAATGTTTGGAAAGGCATGGGCTCTATAAAGTGGGTATGATGTTGGTGTACTTGAAGTTCATGATACCCAAACAATGTATTAATTGAAGAAGTTTTGATGTTATGTGCTGGACTAGGTTTATTTGGGGGAGATTTGATGTCAGAGACTAGGTGCCTTCATGGGGGATATAATGGCTAGTCATATTTTGGATATTGGCATTTTGCAGTTTCCCATGTTTCATTAGGCATGATATTACATGGAAGTTATTGGAGGTCTAAGGCATACAATTTTGGATTATGAGAGTGTAAAATCTATATAATTTTGTGGGGGATACCATTTTATCGATATTATTCTTATTATGTTATTATGCATTGATGTGTTGTTTGGTATGTGTTCCATAGTGAGGATTGGATTAGTTAGTTAACCTAATTAGGTGTGGTTTGTTCTAGTATTTCTAATTGGTACATTATAATTTACTTTAAACATGTGTATAAGAGACCTTAGTTATGATTCTACTGAGTATACATGTTATGGTCACCTGATGAATTTTAAAAAAAATCATGTTTACAAGAGAATAATGTGGACCATGTTGGAAAATACATGCTAAAACATTGGAATTTTTTATGTCATTTCCTTAATATTTATATTTTCTTACTTATTTGGAGACACATTGTATTTTTTAAATTATATATTCATTGTGGTATCCTTTTTAGTTTACCATAGTTTAATTTCATGGTGTTTTTTTTGGATTTGATTGTAATGACCCGTCCTCGGGGCCCGTGTCGTGACTACCCCAAACCCACCTTCCATAAGCCAGGGGTTGGCGACTAGCACCAAGGCGTAATTCCTGGTAAAAAGGGAAGGCAATGCCTTTTTAAAGTAAACAAACACTACAGAGCAAGCAAGAAGAAGTAAACACTAAGTAAAAACTGGGTACAATAGAAAGTGCGGTAAAGTGGTCCAGAATACAAACCCAAACTGAATGTAACGTATAACTGAAAGAGAGTACAACAACTGAAAAGTAATGACACAGCGTCGAGCCTCCCACTGGTAGTCCCACATGAAGGGTGGGTACAGATAGCCTCCACAGCTCCTCGGGTCCAGCCGTCTGCTCCGAGTACGCCCCGCCCAGTGGTCCACCTCCGGGTACCGACCTGCTGCTCGTGCCTCTACCACGATCAGTGTTGTCCGTCATCTGCAACCAACATAACATAGTGTGGGAATATCCCGTGCTGGGGTGAGTATAAGCTACTCAGTAGGGACCCCTAGACCCTTGAAGGTCTCCCAGAATCCACAAAGGATAATCCACAAATGAAAGATACAATCACGAAGTAACATCCAACACTACTTAGGTATATGACCATACATATACCTATGTCATCAATTCCAGTTCAGCTCCAACATCTGATCCCAAGTACAACCCCGTCCACAAAGGAAAACACAACCCATTCCACAAAGAAAAGCATAATGTAATCCACACAGGATATCAAGTCAATCTTATCGAAGATAAGGATTGAAAGTCAAGATTCATCTCACACAGGAATACTTATTCGTAAGATGATGGAGATGATCAGATATTTCCACTAATTCATATAAGCCGTCGGACCCACACATGATCGATAGGTACTAACCCACGCAATGACCCACAAAGGATCGATAGGTAACTAACCCCCAAAATGACCCACAAAGGATCGATAGGTAGCTAACCCCCGCAATGACCCACACAGGATCGAACCCACAGAGGATCTGTAGGCGTTGGCCCACACAGGACCGCTGACCACTGACCCACACAGGATCTGACCGACACAGGATCGGTAGCACTGATCCATGTAGGAACGCTGAGTGATGTAGTCGTCGTCGTCGAATCCACGGAGGATTTCTGCACAGTCGTCATCGTCGTCGTAGTCGCAGCCAGCTCTAGGGTCCCGCACATAGCAAGCTCGTTCGGGAGGGTCCGCTCCGCGAGCCGAAGGTCTGATACATCAACTAACACATAGTCCAGAGTTGATGTATCCAAAAGTTCTGTATCATCAACAGGAACTCAACGTCACAGACGACGCATCAATTGGACGCACGGTCTGAGAGTTATTGGCTTTTTCGTCCGAGGGGCCCGGTTGGTTTTTAGGTCAAAACCAACCCGACCGTACTCCAACTGCAACCAAACCTCGAGCGGAGTAATCCAAATGGTCTGTCTCACTAAGAGGAATCCAACAAAGTCCATGGTACGTCAATCAGACTTCCGGAACCCAAGTTATAAGTGTTTCCGCTCCGAGGGCCCGGTTGGTTTCGAGTACGAACCAACCTGGCCGAACACAAAGTACTCCAAAACCTTGAGTGTAATATACCAAAACGACCGTCTCGTTCCAAGGATTGCATTTCCACGGACGGTGCGTTGATCGGTGTTCTGTATCCCATGATATGGGTAAAAGACTGAAAGAGGTCCGAAAGTGGGGGTTTCGGGCCCGGACCGACCTGGACCGAGACCCCCTGGGCCTGCCCGAACTGGGTTGACCTGACCCGGGTCAAGGTCCGGCCCGCTTGGTCGCGGTGCGGCGCGGCTGGCGTGGCACGGCGCGGCCTGGGCGCGGTACAGCCCAGCCTGGGTGCGGCCCGGTGTGCTGGCGGCCCGGTGCGCTGGCTGGGTGGCTCGGCCGAACGGCTGAGCCTTTCGGGATGCGGGGGGGGGGGGGGGGGGGGGGTTGCCCCCTCTTGTAGTAACTGCGGCCCCATGATGGGGGCCGCTCAAGTCCGGCCTGCCCGGGGTTCAAACCCCCGGCTCTTCCACTGTCCGGCCGGCCGGCCGGCTGCTGCCGACTCGAGACCGGCAAGGACCGGTTCCCCTGCTATGACGCCGGCTGCCCGGAACCAGCCGCCGGTTCCCCTGCTCGGCCGTGGCCTATGCCGCGGCTTTGGACCATCCGGTGTGGCGCGATGGGCCCCCGCCCCTCCACCACGGCCCGGTTCGGCTGCAGTATTTTTTGGGGTTCTCCGGCACGGCGCGACATCGCCACCTTCTTGTTCAATTCAAAGGCACGACGCGACGGTGCGGCTCATACCTTACCGCATGACCCCACGCGGTGCGATGGCACCAACCCATATTCGTTCCAATCCACCACAAGGAATACAAGATAAAAGGGGACGAGGGTCTGCCGTGTTTGTGCGGTCCGACCCCCTCTAGTTAACTGGTAACAGGTGGTCCAAAAGTACGAGGAATGATGACAGATGAAGACACGAATATCATCAACAATAAAAGAATTCCCTACCTCGAGCGTAGCATGAATGGAGATTCGTCACGAAAATAATCCTCGTGGAAGGAGGCGTCGCGAATGGAGAATCGTAGAGGAAGGAGGCGTTGTTGGCATCATAGTACACGGCCTCGCGTAGTCGATCTCTGAGGATTCGGAGTTCTTCGTCGGAGATCAGTGTGTTCTTCATGTTATTCGTGTTCTTCGACGATGAAGATGTAGATCTTCAAGCCTCCCTTAGCTTTTCTGCCAAACCTCTCAGGCAACAAGTCCCCAACCAAAATAAAATAAGTACCTCACTTATTTTATTAACATAACTTAAGCATTTGAAATTCAAAAATTAAATTAATACACTCAATTAATTAACTCAAGTTTTCAAATTAAATGAAGGGTTATGGAAGGTTAGGGAAGATGAAGAGGTGGGGATTGTGTGGGCCCCACCACCCTCATAACCTCCCATGGGAAGTTGGGTGGTTTCCCCCAACTTCCACCCAAAGCTTTAAACCACTTAGTGAAAAATAAAAGTGATGCTCAATTTTATTTTACCTTCCACAAATTTTTAACAACTTCTCCCATGTAAATGAAACTCAAGAATAGGTGTTCCAAAGAAATTACCAGCTCTGTGATTCCATCGGTGCCCTCAGATTTTGATTCCGAGCACCGGTTCTAAAGTTAGGAAAACCCGCTCGTTCATTCGCTGAACGTACCCGATCCAAATTTCGGAAAATGATTCTAGGTACTCCGAGCCTCGGAATCAGGTGCTGTCAGAAACTGTGTTCTTTTAAAATCTCAAAAAAAATTAAGAATAAAATTTCTCTTGAGTTTTATGGATCTTTACATTACTCCCACCTCAGGGATTTGCATCCCCTTAAAGATACATCAAAAACTAGGGGAACAAATGTGGGTACGGAGCACGCATATGAGCCTCCCGCTCCCAAATGCTCTCCTGGAGGTTCCTGTGCTGCCATCTGATGTGCACTAGAGGAATTGACCATCCACGTAGGACGCACTCCTATCGATCCTCGATCTCCACTAGAACCTCTACAAAAGATGCCCCATCATCAATGTACATCTCCTCGTGGTCAATTATATGTGTCAGGTCGTGCACGTATCTCCTCAGCTAGGATACGTGGAAGACGCCGTGCACCCGGTGCAACTGAGGTGGTAGATCCAGGCGATAAACCACCTCACCAATCTTGCTGAGGACCTGGAATGATCCGATGAAGCGTGGAGACAACTTGCCGCCTCAGCCAAATCTCTGTATACCTCATCGAGGTGAGACCCGCAAGAAGATGTGGTCGCCATCCTTGAACTCTAGTGGCCTCCGCCTCTTGTCGAAATAAGACTTCTGTCGGCTCTGAGCTGTCCTCATCTGCTACTGGATGACCTGGACCTTCTCTGTCGTGGCCTGGACCATCTCTCGTCCCACAAGTGCTGACTCCCCAGGGTATGTCCAGCACAGAGGTGACCTGCAAGGTCGGCCGTACAATGACTCGTATGGTGCCATCCCGATGGTGGAGTGGTAACTGTTGTTGTACGCCAACTCCACCAAGGGTGAGTGGTCCTCCCACCTGCGACGAAAGTCGAGGACCCATAAACGGAGCATGTCCTCGAGAGTATGAATAGTCCTCTCCATCTGAACATCGGTATAAGGGTGGAAGGCGGTACTCAGACGTAGCTACGTCCCGAATGCCTCCTGCAACCCCTTCCAAAGCCGGGAAGTAAAGCGAGCCTCTCGATCGGAGAAGATAGATGTTGGCACACCATGAATCCGCACAATCTCCGGAATGTAGTGATGTCCCATGATCTCCACTAAGCCCTGCTTTCTGATGTGTAATAAGTGAGCCGACTTGGTGAGTCGGTTGACAATCACCCAAATGGAGTCATGACCACTGGAAGTGCATGGAAGTCCAGTCATTAAGTCCATTGATATCTCATCCCACTTCCACTCTGGGACCTCCAAGGGTTGTACCAAGCCTACTGGTACCTGGTGCTCTGCCTTCACCTACTGGAAGGTGAGGCATCGAGAAACGAACTCTTCCATAACTTTCTTTATGCCCGACCACCAGTGCTGTCGTCTGAGATCTTGGTATATATTTTCCACTCCAAGATGTACCGCCAAAGGGGATGTGTGAAACTCTCTCATCACCTCCTCTCGTAATTTAACTGGTACCATGGTACGTCCTCTGAAAATGGCATCGTGCTCTCCTCCTACAGAGAAACCATCAGGTTCCTGTCCTGAGGATATCTGCGCACGCCACGTCTCACAGTCAGCGTCCCCACGCTGTGCCACTCTGACCCGTTGCAGTAGTGGAGGAGGGACTGTGAGTGACTGAAGGAAGGCTACCCCATCTCTATCTACGAAGGATATCTACAAAGCGGATAACTGCTTTGTCGCCTCCCCAAGTAGCTGAATGCCCGTCCTCCTACTGAGAGCATCGACTACTACGTTCCCCTTCCCAGGAATATAGACTATCTCAAAGTCATAGTCCTGGAGGAACTCGAGCCATCTCCGCTGTCTCAGGTTCAGGTCCTTCTGAGAGAAGATATACCTGAGACTCTGATGGTTACAATAGACTGTAAAGCGCTCGCCCATCAGATAGTGTCACCACATCTTCAGAGAAAAGACCACTAATGCAAACTCCAGGTCATGGGTAGCATAGTTCTGCTCATGATGCCTCAATTGTCATGATCCATAAGAAATCACGGCCCGCTCCTGCATCAGGAAACATCTGAGTCTGGCCCCTGATGCATCATAGTAAACTACATACCAAAATCCCTCCTCTGATAGCCTCAAGATAGGCACGCTGGTCAATCTCTGTCTTAGCTCCTGGAAGCTCTGCTGACATCTGTCTGACCACACAAAGTGCTTACCCTGTTTCGTCAATGCTGAGAATGGTGCCACTACTCTAGAAAGGTTTGGCACAAATCTCCGATAGTACCCAGCTAGTCCCAAGAAACTTCGTACCTCCATCACGCTCCTGGGTGGCTCCAAAGCTAGCACTGCCTCGATCATCGCAGGATCCATCGTAACTCCGCATAAGAGATGACGTGTCCCATGAAGTGGGCCTCATGTATACATAACTGACACTTTAAGAGCTTTCCAAAAGGATAGTGCTCTTAGAGTGTGTCTAGTACAATCCGCAGGTGGTAGGCATGATCCTCCTCAGTGGTCGAGTATATCAAAAAATTTTCGATGAAGACCATGACAAATAGATCAAGGTATGGCTGAAAGATCAAGTTCATTAGGGCCATGAACACTGCTGGAGCATTGGTTACGCTGAATGGCATAACCAAGAACTCATAGTGTCCATACCAACATCTGAAGTCTGTCTTCTGCATATCCTCGTCCCGAACTATGAGCTTATGATAGCCTGACCTGAGGTCAATCTTCAAGAACCACCGTGCTCCCTTGAGCTGATCTAAGAGGTCTTCAATCCTCGGTAGAGGATACTTGTTCTTCACTATTACCTGGTTTAGGCGACGATAGTCGACAAAAAGCTGCAGGCTCCCGTCCGCCTTCTTGGCGAACAATATCGGGGAAGCCCAGGGTGAAACGCTGGGTCAGAGGAATCCCTTGCCCTGCAAGTCCTCCAACTATACCCGTAGCTCTAGAAGCTCAGAGGGGGCCATCCGATACCCTGGAGTTGATATCGGGGCTGTCCAGGGGTACATGTCAATATGAATGTCTACCCCTTTGTGTGGAGGTAGTCCCGAAACGTCGTCGGGGAAAACGTCCGCATACTGATCCACCACTGCTGGAAAACCAGGACTCCGCACATCAACTGCTCCTAGGATGAGGCTAGCCAACTGATGAGTGATGGTTTTTCCTCTCCTCTGCGAGAGTACATCCTGTGCTTCGAAGGCTCCATTCTCACCGGTGAAGGTGAACCAGCTCCCATCGGTGCGTACACACCGCACCTTGCGCCTAATACAGTCGATCTGAGCATGGACTATATATAAACAATCCATGCCGATGATGACGTCTTGAGGCCTCAACGCTGCTATAAGAATATCCCATCCGAAGCTCTCGCCTCATAGAGTAAGCTCACACTGGTGGCACCAGTGCGTAATTGTCGAGTCTGCTCCCGTAGGAGTCTCTAGCCGTAAGGATCGAGCCAACGGCTCCGTCGGAATCTCCGAGCTCCGAACAAGGGTAGCGGCTATGAAAGAATGACTCTCTCCTATGTCTATAAGAACAGTAGAAATGGTGTAATAGACAAAGATAGTACCTCGAATCATCTTTGGCGCGTCGTGGTTGTAGGCGTCCGCTGCCTGGAGTTGTGCCTGTCTCTGCCCGCCAGCTTCCTGTGGTCGGGGTGGACATCCTTGTGGTGTTGGTGGTAGAGCCTCAAAGTGTCTTCCATCACCTGCTGCTCGGCCAGCTCCTCTTCCTCATCCGCCTACTCTTTGCGGACAGCCATGGTCGACCCTCTGCCTCTGCCTGGGTGGCCCCTCAACCATCTGCTGCTCCTCGCAACGGTGGGTCGGGCAGTCACGAGCCATGTGGCCCTGCCCACAGCATGCGTAGCACTGTCTGCCTCTTGAAATACTGGCTCCGCGCTGTGTTCCCTGCACTGTTAAGATAGTGTCCTGAGGTTGTCTGCCTGAGGGTCTGGTCTGCCTAGACCCATGAGTCATCCATCGACTGCATGCTGCAGAAGACTCTGCAACTTTCCGCCCTGCGGTAGGTCTCACTGCTGATGCAGGCTCAGCAAGGAAGCTCTCGATGAGAAGGGCTCGCTCCAGTACCCCTGCCTGTGTCGGAATGCTGAGGTAGATCAGTGATTCCATGATCTTCTGCCTCAATCCCTACTCGAAGGTCTAGGCCCGGATGAATATGTCTTGTACCATGTCTGTCGAGTAGCGCGAGAGATCGGAAAATATCGCCGAGTACTGGGCGACCGTCAAGCTGCCCTACCGCAGCTATAGAATCTCCTGGATGCGCACCGCACGGAGGGTGGATGGGACGAACTCCAAGAGGAATAGGCTCTAAAAGTTCATCCAGAGGAGAGATGCCTCATTGTGCACCAGGAGCATCAAGCTCCACCATCTTCCTGTTGTCGCGTGAAGGAGGCTCGCTGCAAGGATCAACATGAGGTCTGATGGTGTCCTTACTAACCTGAAAAATCATATAACTGCCTCCAGCCATTCCTCGGCGGCCTGAGGGTCCGTCTCCATGCGGAACCAGGGCGGTCGATGACGCTGAAAGTCGTGCAATGCCCTAAGGCGACGTGCATAGTCAGCGGCTAGGGCTGGTAGCATCGGTGGCTCAGTGGGTAGTGGTACCGCCGGTGCCTCTACTGTCAAAGGGCCCTATATCGAGGCCTCGTCGCTCGGTGGGCTGTCGTCACGCACAACTCTCGGAACCCTAGCTGGCTACCGTCGTGGGCCATCCTAAAAAGGAAACAGGTGTGGCACCGTCAAACAGTATACCTGTTGAGCTGACACAAAGTAATCAAAAAGAAAACTTGAAACACACATGCAATCAATGATTTCGTGCATTAAGTAGGAAATCAGAAGTCAGGGTCCTCGTGTACGGATACATCGGCCACCGCACCAACACTAGACTCCCTGGACTGATAACCACACTTAATACTCTTAATAGTATTGCTTCACATAGAAAAAGATTAGTTTCCTAAGTTCTGTGGTAGAAACGAACTCTTCTGATACCAATTTGTCACGACCCGTCCTCGGGGCATGTGCCGTGATTACCCCAAGCCCTCCTTCCATAGGCCAGGGGATGGCGTCTAGCACAAAAGGTGTAATTACCAGTAAAAAGGGAAGGTATTGCCTTTGTAAAGTAAAAAACACTACAAAGAAAGTAAGCTGATGTAAACACTAAGTAAAAACTGTGTACAATAGAAAGTGCGGTAAAGTAAGTGGGCGAGAATAAAAACCCAAACATAAAGTAAAGTATAATTGAAAGAGAGTACAACAAATGAAAAGTAAAGCCGCAGCATCGAGCCGTCAACTGGTAGTCCCACCTGAAGGGTGGGTACAGATAGCATCCACAGCTCCTCAGGTCTAGCTGTCGGCTCCGAGTATGCCCCGCCCAGTGGTCCACCTCTGGGTACCGACCTGATCCTCATGCCTCTACCACGATAAGTGATGTCCGTCGTCTGCAACCAACACAATGTAGTGCAGGCATATCCCATACAGGGGTGATTATAAGCTACTCAGTAGGGACCCAAAGACCCCCGAAGGTCTCCCAGAATCCACAAAGGAAAGATACAATCATGAAGTAACATCCAACACTAATTAGGTATATGCCCATACAAATACCTAAGTCATCAATTCCAATTCAGCTCCAACATCCGAGCCCAAGTACAACCCAGTCCACACAGGAAAACACAACCCATTCCACACAGGAAAGCATAACGTAATCCACACAGGATATCAAGTCAATCTTATCGAAGATAAGGATTGAAAGTCAAGATTCAACTCACACAGGAATACTTCTTCATAATACAATAGAGATTATCAGATATTTCAACCGATTCATCTAAGCCGTCAGACCCACAGAAGATCGATGGGTACCAACCCCCGCAATTACCCACAAAAATTATATATGTAACTAACCCCCGCAATGAACCACAAAGGATCGATATGTAACTAACCCCCCCGCAATTACCCACACATGATCGGACCCACAAAGGATCTGTAGGCGCTGGCCCACACAAGACCGCTGAGCACTGACCCACACAGGATCTGACCCACACAGAATTGATAGCGCTGATCCACGTAGGATCACTGAGTGTTGTAGTTATCACCATCGAATCCATGGAGGATTTCTACACAGTCGTCATCGTCGTCGCAGTCGCAGCCAGCTCTAGTGTTCCCACACACAACAAGCTCGTTTGTGAGGGTCCGCTCCACGAGCCGAAGGGATGATACATCAAATTACACATAGTCTAGATTGATTTATCCAAAAGTTATGTATCCTCAATAAGAACTCAACGTCACAGACGGTGCGTCAATCAGACGCCCGGTCTGAGAGTTAGAGGCTTTTTCGTCCTAGGGGCCCGGTTGGGTTTTAGGTAAAAACCAACCCGACCGTACTCCAACTACATCCAAACCTATAGAGGATTAACCAGAAGGTCTGTATCACTAAGAGGAATCCAACAAATTCAACAACACGCCAATCGGACGTCCGGAACCCAAGTTATAAGTGTTTCCGCTCCGAGGGCCCGGTTGGTTTCGAGTACAAACCAACCCAGCTGAACCCAAAGTACTCTTAAACCTTGAGTGTAATCTACCAAAACGACCATCTCGTTCCAAGGATCGCATCGCCGCTGACGGTGCGTCGATCGGAGGTCCGTAGCCCATGATATGGGAAAAAGACCGAAAGTGGTGGGTGTTTCGGGCCCGGACCGACCCGGCCCGAGACCCCCTAGGCCAGCCCGCTTGGGCGTGGCCCGGCCCGGCAGCCCGGCCCGGCGCGCTGGCCGGGTGACTCGGCTGAATGGTCGAGCCATTCGGGATACGGGGGGGGGGGGGGTACCCCCCGTTTGTAGTAACCGCGGCCCCATAATGGGGGCCGCTCATGTCCGGCCAGCCGGGGGTTTCAAACCCCCAGCTCTTCCAATGTCCGGCCAGCCGGCTCCAGCCGGCCGGCTGCTGCAGACTTTGGACCATCAAGAACCAGTCCCCTTGCTCCGACGCCGGTGGCCCGGAACCGGCCGCCGGTTCCCCTGCTCCGCCGCGGCCTATGTCCCGTTCTTGGACCATCCGGCGCGACGCGACGACGCCGCGCCCCTCCGCCGCAGCCCGCTCCGGCCGCAATGTTTTTCGGGGTTCTCCGGCTCGGCACGACGGCGCCGTGTCCTTGTTCGATTCAAAGGCGCAGCGCGATGGCGCCGCACATACCTTTCCACATGACCCCACGTGGTGCGATGACACCGCACCATCCTTGTTCCATTCCACCACAAGGAAGACAAGATAAAATGGGAGGAGGGTCGGTCGTGTTTGTACGGTCCAACCCCCTCCCGTTAACTGGTAACAGGTGGTCCAAAAGTACAAGGAATGATGATGGATGAAAACATGAATATCATAAAAAATAAAATAATTCCCTACCTCGAGCATACCTTGAACGGAGGTTCGTCGCAGAAATAACCGTCGGGGAAGGAGGCGTCGTGCAAGGAGAATCGTCGCGGAAGAAGGTGTCGTTGGCGTTGTGGTACACGACATCGCATAGTAGATCTCCGAGGATTCAGCGTTCTTTGTCAGAGATCGGTGCATTCTTTGTGTTATTCATGTTCTTCTACGAAGAAGATGAAGATCTTCAAGCCTCACTTTGCTTTTCTCCCAATCCTCTCAAGCAACAAGTCCCCAACCAAAATAAAATAAGTACCTAACTTATTTTATTAACATAATTTAATCATTTGAAATTCAAAAGTTGAATTAATCCACTAAATTTATTAACTCAATTTGTCAGATTAAATTAAGGGTTGTGGAAGGTTTGGGAAGATGAAGGGGTGGGGTTCATGTTGGCCCCACCACCCTCATAACCACCCATGGGAAGTTGGGTGGTTTCCCCCAACTTCCACCCAAAGCTTTAAACCACTTAGTGAAAAATAAAATTGATGCTCAATTTTATTTTACCTTCCACAAATTTTTAACAACTTCTATCATGTAAACGAGACTCCAGAATAGGTGTTCCTAAGAAATTACCAGAGCTGCGATTCCATCGGTGCCCTCAGATTTCGATTCTGAGCACCAGTTCAAAAGTTAGGAAAACCCGCTCGTTCGTTCACTAAACGTACCCAAGACAAACTTCATAAAATGATTTTGGGCACTCCGGGCCTCAGAATCAGGTGCCGTTAGAAACTGGGTTCTTTTAAAATCCCAAAGAAAATTAAGAAAAAAAATTCCCTTTAATTTTATGGATATTTACATTGATTTATCTTATCTCCTAGTCTTATGTGATACAGAGGATAATTTCTCCTAGATGCCATATTTTTAAATCCTCAAATCATGTTACAAACGTGGGTAATACAAGAGAGAGGACTCATGGGTGGAAATACCCCTTCTTTTTTTTCACTCTTATGAGGCGTCTTGTTGGTTGAATAAGTCCCCAGATCTTTGGGTTATTTTGGATAATCATGTCCTTTTATTGATATTTTTTATCAGATATGAGTGTGTTGGGTATAGATAAATGATTATATGAATATGTTCTTTCTAATTCTTTTAGATAACATCTCTTCTTCTTGAAATGAATCATATATCGGGGTTGTTATGTAATGATCGATGGATTAATAATTGATTAAATTAGATTCTAAATGGATGAGTTGAGGGGATTTTAAGAGAAATATCGATCTATTGGTATCTTTGTGAAGGTCTTTGAGAAATTCAATGGTATGTGTTTCCCCTTATTCTCTATTGATATTGGTTTCATTGAATTTTTGTTTCATGTTTTTGGTTTCATGCCATTGGGATCTCTGTTGATACCCAAGATCCCTCTTTCACTTTTTCCTTTGAACCTCATTTAGTTGTTGAAAGATACATGTTTGGAGGTAGGTGTAACATTCATCTATTTATAAATTTGAATCACTAATTTTTTATTCATTATTTTTTTGTAGATTTATTATAATTTATTTTTTTCCAAAATATCATGGAAATATATCAAATAGTAATTTTTTCTTTAGAATTTGATAAAGTTGGGAAAATAGAGTTGTCAACTGAATTACCATTAAAATAATTTAATAGAATATATATTCATTTTGAAAATTTTAATTCTATGATTAATAATGATTTTCTGAATTTTATATGATTCTTATTTACAATTTTTTTTACAAAAAAATCTATTTTTATAATTTAGTGGATTTTCCTTTTTGAAAGATTATTTAAAAGTATTTATTTTATGAAGTGATCAAATGGTGTATTGTTTGTTGGGTTTTATAAGACATTATCCTTAAATAATTATTCCATGGAATGGTTTTAAATTTAATAGTTTAATTGAAGTATAAAATTTTTAATGTCCCCTAATTTTATGTATTATTTTTAAATAATATATTGAATTAATTAGAGACAAGGAACTAAAAAACACGCGATTACGTGGCCTAGGGTGCCCTGAATAAATTTTTGAATTATATTAAAATATTAAATATCATAACTCTTCATTTTTCATGAAAAAATTTTTTAACATCAAAATGGTTTCTCAAATCAAAACTTTGAGGGCATCGTTAGGTTTAGAGCATCAACTTTACCCAAGGTGAGGCTTCACATCAACCAACATGGGTGAGCAGTGGAATTTAGTTTTTGGAATTTTATTTAATAAAATAAATTCAAAATTTATTTTATTTCATTGTGTTTGATTGAAACAGCGATGTATTTTTTAAAATAAATTTAGAGGTAGGGATCTAGGGTTATCTCAAAACCCTTGAATTACCCGGTAGCTCTCGAGAGAAACCCTAGAGAAATATCTTGGCAGTGAACATTGACAGAACCTTGGATCGAAGATTGAGGCTCACTGTTCATAAAGTATTTCTCCAAGAAATATGGAACAAAAAATGATATTCTTTAGTGAGCGATCCAAATCTAAGGTATATAATTTTTTTATCAATTTCTTATTTTCCCCATTCTTAAAATTAACGTGAAACACATATCAAAAAACGAGCATGTTGACCTGTAGTTCGATTATTATCATTGGATGAGATTGGTTGTGGGAATTATAAGGGTTGATTATTATTTGATTTGGTTTTTAATTTTTCTAAGAGGAAGAAATCATGGCCATAATGAACAACAATTGATGTTCATTACTCGAGTTTGTTCCATGTGATTTATTTTACCCATTTTCCCCCATGTGTTCTACGCTCTTCGCAGCGATATGAACAAATCATTGGTGTTCCTCCATTTCATGTCACAACAACTCGAAATTAGAGATCTGACACTAGTAAGAGTTAACAAAGTAGAGGAAGTGATAGAAATAGATGAATTGAAGTGATTTATGATTTAATTCTTTTTGGATGTTTTTCATTATATAGTTTCAATGTTGTTTCCCAAGATGATTAAAACCCCAAAACACCCCAAATCATTGTTAGGGTGATGAATTGAGTACGAATCTGGAGTTTTGGGGAGAACAGACCACAGAATCGAATCCTTAAGGGTTGGATAAGGTAATCAGTGGAAGAATAGGTTATTCAAGAAATTATAGGAAACACTAAGTGTAGTATGGGATGCATGGTGTGTGTTCATCAAGGAACCACTCGGCTTGTACTCCAAGAGGACACGATCCTGGTTGGAGTACATGAGTTTCCTTTATTATGTGTACTTTGCCACACAACCAAACCCAGACAGGATACACGAGTTACCCCATGTACTGGTATAGGGGTAGGTGAACATTGGTTGAATTTTTGTAATGTCACATGGCCAGGATGCACGGGAAGACCCTTGATGTACGGGAATGGCATTTAATACTTTCCACATTCCATGTACTCTCTCTTTACATGACATGTTCTTTTATCAAGGGTTTTCGTACACAAGAAGTACCCGATGTCAAGGGAAACCGTGTGTTACCCTACTGCATGTCATGTACCCCTTTTCACATGGATTGAATCTATTTTTCAACAAGAAATGGAAAACTATCATTAGGTTTCATTCTGTTTATCGCCTCCCTAATGGTTTGGGGGTATCATTTCCTACTCATAATAGTATGATCCCTTCAATAGTAATTCATATATAGAGTTGTTGGAATACCCCAAGAGGCCTGTGGCGGGATCCTATATTCATCTTTGTGACCTAGGTAGAGTCTTTGGTATTGATGTGACCAATCCTTATAGACATTGATCCTATACAAATCGGGTTAATCCCGATGGAGTTTTTGGTATTACCCTATGACCCTGGCTGTGATCCTCATCTGTTATATCTTGTCTCTCTCTTCAGATCAATCCATGTATCTCTCTCTTAATGGTTTGTGACAAAGAATACTTCTCATATGGATGTCATCAGTGCTATTAGACTTAGGAGTTTGTTTTCCTAGATGAGTACTTCATAGAACCTTTGGACTGAGTCCCTAATGTGGGTATGTGGTTACTATGACATACATCTACACTATGTGTCTTGGTTTTGGTATATCAAGATATTCAAATTATTTTTGTTGTAGAAATATACTATGCAGATCTAACGATACCTCTCTCTTTTTATATTTCATTTTGGTTTTGGGGTGTCATACTGTGTATTATTATACTCAACCCTACATGATTTTTTCATAAATATGTTGCATCTTGTGGATATGAGTCAACATTTGATTTATTCTATGGGGGACTAGTGCTAGAAACTTTTTTTTGAGTTCCGGCATGCTACGATGTTCCTAAAACTTCATGCATCCCTCATAGTAACATTTTATTTACATGATAGACATTGTAGTTAGTAGAATAATTCTATTTGGTAGGATTGTATTAAGGTCATGTTTACATTATTGGATTTTACATTCCATTCGTACTCTATTGGTTGGGATAGTAGTAGGAATTCATTTTGTTCTTATTGGCCTTAACATTTCATCATTTATTTGGCTTGGAGATGTGTGTGTGCATACAATTACATATGAAACACCACTAATTTTTATGAAATGCATACTCAGTTCTAGTCAACACCCATTGTCCTGTTAGAGGAATACATGGGGAGTCATGGCATGGTCCCCAGTTGGATGGATTAGGATAGAGTGGTATCAAAAGTGGTTGGTTCAAATTAAGGACCAAGATCATGTGAGATTGGTTTAGGGAAATGGTGTTATGTTTTTGAAGATCAGATTCCAGGCCCAGGACTTCTGTATTGGTGAGGAAAGATGATGTATCCATACACTTAGACTCTAATAACCTACTGTATGACTCATTACAAGAGAGAACTGTTACTAGTGAAACAATGATGAAACATGCACCATATAAGAATATGTTTTGTTGTCCATTTCCTTCTTGATATATCTTTATAGATATACTCATAGACTGTGGCACATCTTGTTTTCATAGAGGACACCTCTGTGATTCATACCAGCTAGGATTCAGCAGTTCGAGCATGAGGATGACCCTTTAGTGATAACTCTTCAATATATGTGATATTTCCCCAATGTTTCCACCGGCTAGTCACCAACTATACCATCACAAGTGGAGCATCACAAGGTACCAACAGTACCAAGAGATGAGGAGTGTATGATGAGTGTTCTCAATGAGTATTCGAGATAGATACCCCTCAGGTTCCATGGTGAGCCTGATTCTAAGGTGCCTAAACACTGGATTGAGGTAGTTATTAGAGTTTGTGGGGTAGTTAGGACACCGGAAAACTATATTTTGATCTTAGTGGCGAGCCATAATTTTGGTTTTGCAGGGCGATGGGGAGTTTGGTCACCAACACACACGATGATGTGACTCTTTCATGGATGGAGTTTGAGTGTCTTTTTATAAAAGTTTTTTCACCCGTTATGATGTGAACAATGGTTATATTTGAATTTATTCCTCTCCAGCAAGGTACCTTGATGGTGGTTGACTATTCATTTAGGTTCACCAACCATTCCAAGTACTCGATGGATATGGTTAGATATTAGTACATCAATGAAGAAAATATTGAATTAGTTATTCTTATTGATTTCTAAGTCAATGTGATGCCTAAAATAATTATAACTTATACTGAAGTGATCAAGAGATCTTTGGTTGTCCAAAGACTCTTTGCTAAGAAGATTCATCCAGTGACATTCAGCAGCATCTAGGAATATGCAGAGACTTCAGTAGTTGGGATCCAATGTTAGACTCATGGATATCGACGTGGGAGAGGTTTTATATTGTCCCATGATAGGGGATTCAGAGTTCATGGATATTAATCTATATCCAGTCATCCTAGTGAGAGGCAATGCTACACATGTGGCGACAAGGGACATTTACCTCATGATTTACCAACCCATCGAGCTGCTGACAGTGAGGTGGTGGATGGACCACTGAGATAGACTCAACGATAGGAGCATGCATATCTACCAAGTTGTGTACATGGAAGAGTATAAGGGATAAATTCATTAATGGGAAGTCATTATAACATGGTACCACCCCTCATGACGTCCAAGCCAGGCTTAGGGGGATCGAGGACAGGGGTATGTACATCTGCATGTGGCCGAGGAATATGACCCAGGGGCTCTATGGATGATTCAATGTATGATATTTGAATTTTATATCATATCTCCCTAACATATAAACACTATTTCCATTAAATATTTTCTTACTAAAGACAGTGTATGAGACCAAGATCTTTGGCCCCCACAGATCTCCATGAGCTAAGGGTGTATTTGGAGGAATTTCATAAGAAAAGCTTCATGAAACCAAGATCTTCACCCTGGGCAGCTTCATTTGTGTTTTCCAAAAAAGTAGGTAGGAGCTTGAGGATGTGAGTGGACTAATTTTAATTGATCTTGGTGACTTTGAAAAAATGTATCCACTACCTATGATCGATTACTTCTTTATTCAGTTGAGAGGGGAAAGATGATTGTTGATGGTTTACCTTCGATTAGAATATCACTTATTTGGAATACAAGATCAGGATATACTAAATATGGATTTTAGATTCCTCTATGCTCACTATGAGTATTTGGTGATTCCATTTAGTGTGATGAATGTCCCATAATGTTAGTGGGACTCATGAACCAGATATTTGAACCTTACTTAGACCGGTTTGTCATAGTCTTCATCAGAAATATCCTTGTGTAGTTAGGGTCAAAGGAGGAGCACGTGTGAAAAATAATGATGGTAGAAAACGTAATTTGAGAGCACCGGTATTATAGGAAAATCTAAATTTTCTAGATCTGGATTTATGAGTTCCACTTTCTGGGACATTTTATCTTAGTATATAGAGTGACAATAGTCCCGACCATGGTGAAGGTAGTGTTATCATGGGATCCACCTAGTAGAATGATAGTGGTGCATAGATTTCATTGTCTATGATGCTATTAATAGATATTAATACATGATTTCTCTAGAATATTAGCACCTATGACATATTAGATTCAAAAGGGTTAACGTTTTGTGTGCACAGAGAAGTTTTGGGGCTAAGTTGGATGGAGAAGTTAATTTTTGTCTTCTATTATAAAAAGGGGCATAAATTAACTCACATTGTAAAATACTTGAAAATAAAAAGACACATTGATGACATGAAATTCCAAAATATAATAAGTTTTTACAACATTTGATTCATCCCTTAGGAAAGAAAGGGGATGAAAATTTGATTCCAATGCTATTTAGTTTTAATTAAAAAAATGATGTTGTTGAATGAATAGGAAGTTGCAGTACTTTCTGTTGAAAATACGATGATGATAAAGGTGATTTATCAATTACTATATATCATGGTAAATATTTTTAATTATCAAAGAAAATTTTGGTTGAATAAGACAAATAATAGTGAAGTAGAATTCGTGTTCTAACCGATGAAGATTTTAAGGTGCTTCTGTTTTCAAGTGTATTCCAAATTTTTGGGTTTGAAAATCATGATATAGAGAAATGTGATTTTGGAAAATGATACTGCATGCATGATTTAATATGTATTAGTATGATTTATGAATGGGTAGTTCCTATATTTGAACATCAATATATGGAAATGGAAACGCTCTTGCGAAAGATTGGTTTTTTCCATCTAGATTGAAGGGATTTGGAATTTTGCGCATAAGGAATGGTTCAAGGTTAAAGCATTGAAAAATAGAAAAGTCATGAAGTTTATGAAATATTTAAAAAGTGCATGAAATATGAGGTTTGTGCGAAGGAGACCTGCACACCCAATGCAACGTCGAATGGGGTTTTTCACGATGCATCAGGATATTGTGTGACATGTCTGGGGTTTGTGCGTAGGGGTCGATGATACCTATAAATAAGATGTCACCCCCTCTTATTTGAAATTATTGACACTTATAGATATCCTCATCTATGAAATGGGGATGAATTTTAAGTAAATGTATTTATGCGAAATAAATAGATTTGTGTGTAAAGGGGAGAAGTTTCTCCCAAAAAAAGAGGTGCATGAAAGATTGAAATTGCGCTCAAGAGGTGTTTTAAAAAAAAGTCAAATATTGTGTGCATGGAATTAAAGTTGTGTGAATGATAATTAAAAGGGTGTGTAAAATATTTTATTTCAGCACAATCATTAATTTTTCTTCAAGGTAGTTCTTACCAGATTTCATGTCGGAAAGAGAAGAATTATTTTTAAAGGTCAAATGGTGAAAGATGATTAAGAAGCATAGAAACATTGTTATCCGTATTTCAGATAAGAGGGTAAACACAGACATTGAGGTTATTTTCCATGTTTCACACGAGTGTGGGGGTACTCTATTCTCATTTTATTTCAAAAAAAAGTATTTTTTTTCTTATGGATTGTGTGGTATTGGAATGTTTCTGAACCATACCAAGGATGTAGCTACTCTTGTTGAGTAGTGAACCTTGTAAATAATGTGCTCATGTGGATGTGTGTTTTGATTGTGTTAAATAGGTAAGGAACTATTTAAAATGAGGCATAGGTTGTTTCAAAATAAAGAATAATAAATTTACATGATATTACTATTTCACCCCCTCCAGCTCTTAGTGACACATGGATCTTGACTAAGAAACTACTAGAATTTTCAGAAGGCTTTCCATCAATTGTGTATGAGTTTGAAGAATTCTCCAATCATGAGATTACAAAAGGATGGAGTCAAGTATTTAGTGTTCTACGATGATTTAGAGACTAGAAATGGTTGTGTACTAATGTAGAGGAAATTGGTTATTACCTATGTTTCATTCTAGTCGAGGACACATGAGAAGAACTATGCTAACCACAATCTTGAGTTGGCAGTTGTAGTCTTCGCATAAAAAGTAGTGGAGACACTACCTGATGGACAAGAGGTTTATTGTATACTCCGATCACAAGAGTCTCTAGTATATCGTCTCTTAGATGAATCTGGACATGTGATATAGTCAATGGATATATTTTCCCTATGACAATGACATTGAAATTATCTATACTCATAGGAATGGGAATGCAATGGAAGATGCTCTTAGTAAGAGATCTAGTTCCCAGTTGTTGAATGATCAATCAGAGTAGTTGACCTCATAAGAGATATAAATTTGATATTGTTATAGATAATCTATCATCCAGTTGATGTTTGTCACCCCACCACTCTTATAAAATTTTATGGATGAACAACTTGGGGATACTGGTTTTTAGATGCTTCATGCTCATATGTCCACATGGCATGTGCCAGATGGATATTCACAAGGTGTGGATCACGTCGTCCTTTTCAAAGGATGCAAAATTGTAATAGTGATGTTGTAGGAGGAGTTATTGGGTGAGCTTCATACATCCCCTTGAAGTTACATCCTGGTGTGGAAAATATGTACCCGGACCTATGACGTCAGTTTTGGTGGACATGGATGATGAAGGAAGTGACATAGTTTGTTTCTCGATACCATGCATGCCAACAAGTGAATACTGAGCTCCAGGTTCCACCAGGTTTTTCTCAACCCCTTGAGGTTGAAAATGGATGTGATATGGGATCAATATGGCCATCATGAAGACTTTACAACAAATTTACATGGGACATAATTCCATCTGTGCGATCTTTAACTAACTCACCACGTCAGCCCACTTGTTAGCTATCTTGGAGTAGAGTTTTCTAGAGAGAATTGGATGGATCTATGTGCAAGAGATTTTTTGAGTCCATGGAGTCCCATCAATAATTTTTTCTGACCATGATGCTCATTTTACATCCAAGATATGGATATTATAAGGCATTGGGACCTAGTTATGATTCATCCCGATGTTTCACCCCCAAACAAACAACCAGACGAAGCAGACCATTCAGATTTTGGTGGACATGACGTAGGATTTCATCTTAGAATTCATTCATATTTGGGAGGATCTCCTACCACTATTGTAGTTTTCATACAAAAACATCTTCCATTCCACCATTAGTATGGAACCATTTGAGGCCTAGTCAGGGAGACTGTACAGTTCACCACTTTGCTAGATTGGCCTAGGAGAGTCAGCAATCATATGCCCAAAGTCTGTGAGAGATACTACAGAAAAGGTGCAGATCATCTAAGTGTGGATTAATATAGAATAGAGCCATAAAATTTATTATTATTATAAGAGAATAAGGAACTTGGAGTTTGACTAAGGAGAGCACATGTTGCTTTAGGTATTACCTCGATAAGAATTTTTGATATTTGGACATGGAAGCAATCTATATATGAGGATCATCAGCTCTTTACAGATATTATTTAGATTTAGGGAGGTGGAAAACAACTTGGACTAACCCCCATAGTTGGACTGAGTAAACGAGGTCTTCCACATGTCACAACTATAAATTTACATGCACGAACCATCTCATTTCATCCACTTGGGTGAGTTAGAAATCGAGGTGGAGTGAATTTTGCTGAGTACCCAATAGAGATCGAGGATCAGAAGGAGAGGATCCTATGTGGGAGAGATATTACCTTAGTGAGTGTCTAGAGGTATCTTGAGAATCTACTCGAGAGCACATGGGAGTGGGAGGGTCAGATTTACACAAAGTACACACATAATTTTTATAGCATTTGTTTTTAGATTTTCTAAAAAGTAAATCTCTAAGGTGGAGAGAATATATTGTCCCAATGTTCATGTTTATTGTTTTTAAATATTATATGAAATTTATTTGGGTCCTAAATATATGAAATAATTCCATTCTGAGTCCTAGGGTGCTCAGAATTAATGTTTGAAATATATAAAAATTTTGATTACCATGGGAACATAGTTTTCCTAAAAAAGTAGAATAACATCTCAACGGGTGCTTAGATAAATAATCAAGGGGAATTGTGGTTTTCAAGGTAGTAGATTTACCATATGCAAGGCCTAACATCGTCCGGTAGGGGTCGGCTGTGAAAAATAGTTTTTGGAATTTCTAATGAATAAAATAAATGAAAAATTTATTTTATTTATTTATATTTCGTCAACACAGTGATGGTTTATTTTAAATATACCTAGAGGTAGAGAACCGTGGTTAAGCTCAAAACCCTGGAATTCCGTGGAAGCTCCATAAGGAAACCAGATAGTTTTCTATTGAAGAAGAATGATGATAGAACCATTGATCGAATATTTCTAGACATAGTTCTTGAAGAATATCACCAATGAAAATGCCCCAACAATCAATCTTCTTTAGAAAACAATCCAAATCCAAGGTAGGTTATTTTTATTTCAATTTATTATATTCGTTGTTCTTAAAATCAATAAAGGACACAAATCAACCAACAAACAATTTGACCCATGGTTCGATCATTATTGTGGGGTGGGCTTGATTAAGGGAATTATCGAGCCTGATTATTATTTGATTTAGTTTTTTGGTCATTCATATGGGAACAGATCAAGGACAAAATGAAAAATGTTTGAGGTTAATTCCTCGATTTTTTTCTTGTGATTTATTTCCCCCATTTCCCACATCCATTATTCGTCTTTCATGGTGTTATGGATGAATGATCATTTCTCCTTTATTTCCTGGAAAAAAAATTGTATATTAGAGTTCCGACACCAGGACAACCTAGTGGAGATGAAGATGAGACAACAAAACAAAAATCAAAGCGACTCAAGAGTTTTGGCTTTTTGGATGACAATCATAATATGATATCAAAGTTGTTTGTTGAGCTGATTGAAGGCCTGAAACAACCCATACTTGTGTTAGAATATGAAAGGAGAAGGGATTATATGTTTTTGGGTGAACAAACCATGGAATCAAATTCCGAAGGGTTGGGTGAGGTGCTTAGAGAAGGAACATGAAATTTTGAAAATTCTATAAGAAACAACGTGTTGTATGGTCTACACAACGTGTGTTTATCGATGAAAAGCTTAGCATTTACTCCAAGATTACATGGTCAAAGTTGGAGTAAATGGGGTTCAAACATGACACGTACTACAATAGATGGCTAGACCCATACTAGATAAATGAGTTTCCCCATTTAATGGTACAGAGGTAGGAGAACACGGGTAGGAAAACATGGGTTGACATCGTGTACTGTCCCTTTGATACAATACACTGGTATACCCTTGATGGAAGGGCATGGTGTGTTAGCCTTTATACCTGTCATGTACTCTCTATTTACAGGATGTGTTCTGTTGACATGCTATATTGTACATAGAAAGTACCTAGGGCCATGAGACATGGTGTGTGACCCTACTACAAATTGTTTAACCATTTTTCATGTCTTGAATCTCTTGTCACCCATACCCTAAAAAATTTTCATTCGCTTTTGTTCTATTTATCACTTCCCAAATGGTTGGTGTGTATCATTTCCTACTAATAGGAGTATGATCCCTTCTGCATGAATTCATTGATAATGTTTTTCAAATCTCAGAAGAAGCCATGTGCAGGATCCTATAGTCATCTTCATGACCTAGGTAGAGTCCTTGGTGTTGATGTAACCAATCCTACCCAATAGAGATCTTATAAATAGTGTATTAATCCAAATGGTGTTTTTGGTAACACCCCATGGCCCTAACTATGATCCTCATATATTGTATTATATATGAATCTCTTCAGATCTATTAGGGTATCTCCCTTATGACAATTTCAGACAAACTGCACATCTTGGAAAGATGTCATCGATGCTATCAAAATCAAGAGTGTGTTCTCCCAGATATGTGATTCATTGAATCGTCAGACTGATTCCCTAGTATGGGTATGCAATGGATGTGCCTTACCGCTATATTATTCATCTTGGTTTGAGTATATTTGAATATCATATTTATATTTTTTACATACATATATTGAGTTGATCTAACTGTACCTTTCTTTTTGTGTATTACATTGTGGTTTTAGGGTGTCTTAATGAGTATTTTTATACTCACCCATTCCTAGTTATTTCCCGCACATGTTGTGTCTTTTGCGGATGAGAGACATCTTGAAAAAGTCCAGGGAGAACTAGTACTGGATAGTGATTTGTTAGTTCTGATGGGATGAGGTGTTCCTACAGTTTCGACCATCAGTCCCAATACCTATTTGTTTAGACGATGGACATTGTAGTTTTCTGTCACATTAGTTTTGGTGGGCTTGTATTCTATCCCTGTTAATTTTGATGCACATTACTATCCTATTGTACTCTGTTGGTTGGGATAGTCGTATACATGGATTGTTATCTTAGTGGTTTTACAATTCATTATTTTTTGGGCTTAGTGATCTGTGCATGTGTGTAGGTACATTGACAATGTATCCCCTATTTGTTATATTCTTACTCTGTTCTAGTCACCAGTCTTGGATTATTGGTTTTGCTGATGGGGATTCGTAACACATGCCCCAATGGGAAGGATCGTGGCAAAAACTCATTTTTAATTCCCCATTAAATCATACCAAATAGAAACACTTGATTTCTTTGGATGTAATTGGATGACTAACCCTATGGTTATGATTATATCATTTTTAAATGAAACTCATGTAAGTTTTGGGTGTTGTGGGTGTTTCGCGCGGAATCCGGGGATGACCTCCTGGACGGGAGATTCAAACGTTCCGATCGGTTTCTAACGGGTTTTTTCGTAGAACCGGAAACATCCAATGATTCCACATCCGTTTGGACCTACTTTCCAAAGGCAGGCGCTCATTAGCTTGTGGGCTAATGAGGCTTAGGAATTTGCATTGGTCGAGAGGATGGGAGGTCGGACTCATCACACCTTTTTGAGGGGAATTATTGTCTACTCCGGGACTCTCTTTATAGATTTAAGTTAAGTTCGTGAATCCTTATTACATTACCAAGTAAAAAATGAGCTTTCCTTTAGTTTTAACAATCAATGATTAAATATGCAAGAAATTTAGAGAATCTTTTATATGTATTCGAGGTTCTTCATCAATATAGAATCATCTATATTTGTTTAGAGATTCTTGGTCAATGGTATCCTTCAAAACATTTATATAAAAGTCTCTTGGTCATTTTGATGACCAGGCTAGTTTTAAAGCCACTCAGTGGGGCACATGAAGTTTATCATCATTCAGAAGGACAGAGATTATTTCAATGTTGGGATCGAACCCATGAATGGGCTACCTACGTATCCTTTGTTTTGAAAAAGGAATCAGAACCCACGTAGTTCGAGGAATGGGATATGATGTTTTATGATTGATGGCTCAAAGATGAATGTCATAATTACTTTTACACTCTAAGCTCACGTGAGTCATGCTCGGTGTGAGAAACAAGAGGTATTGGTAAAATTTAGACAATTGTGCCATAAAAGATGCAATCATAAGAATTTGTTTTGGGGCTTATGTATAGATGACTGCCCAGATAGGCGAAGGTTTAGGATTTACTTTTAGGAAGAAAATCCATGAACATGGTCCACAAAGTTATATGTTCTTCATAGAGATTTGAATACTCTAATCTTGGGGCTTACTCCTAAGGAGGATGCCCAAGTTAGGAGGGGACTTATGATTGGGTTTTATTCCTGAAAAGGAAACCCAAATCAAAGGAAATTTATGACTGGTTAAGAGAAATTTTAAGAGACTTGGGGCTTACTCTTAAGAAAGATGCCCAAGATTTATGACTAGGACTTATTCCTGAGAAGGAAGCCTAGGTTTAGGGGACTTGGGGCTTACTCCTGAAAAGGAAGCCCAAGGTTATGACTGAGTCTTATTCCTGAAAAGGAGACCCAGGTTAGGGATTAAGGTTTGGGGCTTACTCTTTGAGGAGGATGCCCAAGTTTAAAGGACTTTGATTGGGGATTATTCTTAAGGAAGATGCCCAAGTTTAAAGGTTTTATAACTGGAGATTATTCCTGAAAAGGAAACCCAGGTTAGGATTCTCTCATCTTAAAGGATGAGGTTGAATGAATGAACTCTCAATCTTTGGTGACATAAAGATGTTTAAATCATTAGGTTTTGAGAGATATTTCACATAATTCCTTTCAGATAAGGATGTCAAATCAAGAAATCATGCCATAAATGGCTTTGAAGAGTATCTTGAAGACTGAATCTTGAATAGGAAGGGTGAAATGGCTTAAGAGGGGTGAAAAAGGGAAAGATGGGCACCCAAAAAGATAGGGGCGCGCAAGTATTGAAGGTCGCGCAAGTCCTGCGGCGGCGCGCAAGTATTGGTCGCGCAAGTATACTTGCGCGACATAAGGGATACTTGCGCGATTTTCAACCAGAGTTGAATTACTTGAGCGACTCTTTATTAAACCCTTTCCCATCCTCTTGAGGTTCTTCCAGAAGGGGGACGCGCAAGTTATATTGAAGGAATTAAGTCGGCGCGCAAGTGTTTGATAAGCTTCAACACTTAGGCCTTCCTTCTTCCCTTTAGATCTTCCATTCTAGGTAAGAAATTACCTTAGAAGTGTTCTGGAAGCTTTGAGAAGAGACTTGGGCGTCGGGAGCTTTGATCCGAGTTTCTGGGAACTGATCCCCTCGAATGGGGGGCCCACAGGGTCTATTTATAGGAAAAAGAAGACCCCGGGCGGTTACTGGGCGGTTACCAGATCTGTCGCGCAAGTCCCTTGCACGACCATGAGGGGTCGCGCAAGTGTTGAGGCGGCGCGCAAGTATACTTGCGCGACCAAGAGGGAACTTGCGCGACCTCTGGGCAATGCTCTCCTTTTTCATCCCTTTGTCGATTTTTGATGTTTCTTCAAAGGATTAATCACTTTGAGCTCAGATATTCCCTTTTCCGAACTTTAGATTCCGTGACGAAAGGAGCGTCAACAAAAGTCCCCCCTCAGAGTTGGATCCGGAGAGAAAATGAGGATTTGACTCTGAGGAAATCGAATCCCTCTAAAGGAAAAGGGCGGCGCGCAAGTCTTCAGTGCGCAGAGGGAGGCGCGCAAGTCTGCGTCGCGCAGGCCTTAAACCCTCTGGTATGGCGCGCAGGTAGGCCTCCTGGCCTATAAATATACGGCCTCACCTCCGTACAAGTATCCGGATTTCCGGACCTCAAACCTTCTCGAGCTCTCGCTGCGCAGGTCACCTAAGCCGCGCAAGTCTGCTCTGTTTTTCCTTGATGTCGCGCTCCTGTAAAGGTATTCGTACTTGCGCGGTTTATACTTGCGCGACGAAAACTAGCGCGACACGTGATCACTTGCGCGCCATTTTGTAGACTTGCGCGCCTTAATTCCTTAGCCATTTTTTCAAATTTTTTCACAAAATTTATGAAAAATAAACCCATTTAAGAGTTAGTTTATTCATCTTTTGTGCAGATTCAGTGGTTCCCAAGGGAATTGGAACGACTTATGAACTGGCTAGCAAGCGGATTGATGACATGATGAACATCATTGGCCCTGATTACTATGACACCTGCGACAGCACTCTTCCAGTTTTGGCTAAGTACTTGAAGAAATATCATCTTCATTTCCCACAGAGCATCTACCTGTCTCTATGTGGTCATGGTCACTTGCAAGGAGTCAATGTTCCAAATTCAAACAACTATACACCTGAAATGCAGCTGCGCTGCTACTCCTTCATTTCGGTTATGCTGTGCATTAAAAGCAACAACAATGGTGTGAACTTTCAAATTCTCCTTGCATGCCATTTCCTTGCAGATATAAAAATGGCAAAGCCATGGGCTGAAATGTTTTCCACTACCGGTTGGTGGAGAGAAGACAAACATGGTATTAGAGCAATATCTGAAAATAGTACTCTCTTCAAATGGCTCTTTACTTCCAATGCTCCATTCTCAAATCCATGTATCCATCTTTCAAGTCTCTTGGACAGAAACAGAGTCACTGTTTGATCAGCAGAAAATTTTCTCAAACCGCACTCAAGAACATCCTTTTACAATTGTTCCAAGAAGAGCTGGTATCACTGCATCTCCTTTTTGTTTCCAGTTGAATGAATGAATTCCAGGTGGTTGCTGATGAAGCTCGGGATGCCTTAAATCAAATGAAGTGTTATGATGAAAGCCTCTTGTAATTCTTGAAAAAGAGAAGAGACTCCAATCTGTGGATGTCCTTCTAACTCTTGTGTATCAATGAAAAACACTTTCGTCTCTAATCATTTGTACCTGCATTATTTCATTACCTGCTTCAAATTTACTTAAGCCAATGGGCTTAGTAAGCATAGTTTGATTTTTACTAGGATTATTACAAATAACCCTACAAACTTTGAATCTTTTAATTGCTCAATATTAGCTAAATCATACAAAAAATGTATATTTAGTGAGCTGGAACTTTGACTTTTATTCATAGTTCCTCTGTCTTTTGTGTGGGCAGTTTAAAGTCATGCAAGCCGGACAAAAAGAGGCTAATGTTTAAGGTCGAAATAGCTTTGACCGAAAAATGGATTCAATTCCTTGATAATTTATCTGAAAACAAATTACCATACTCAAGTATGATAGAAAATATGTAAACTATGACTTAAGAATATTTGAATCTGAGGAATGATATGAAAAAGAGCTAAATAGCATTAGAAGAAGTAGTTTCCAAGAATGAAGTTACTATTATTTAACAAAACCCGTTAGGGGGTTGAAATATGCAGGGCCACCCATGGGCATTGGCTGCATAGTCAAATAAAATAGCATCTTTTGGCTGACAAGTCTGTTATGTGGACTTTTTATGCAAGGCCACCTATGGGCACGTGCTGCATAGTTAGGCAAAAGAACTCTCAGAAATTTACTTTCCTAGTGCTAAAAGCCAGTGAAAGTTTATGGAGATTCAAATTTTCTAAAGCATAGAGTTTGTTGTATGGAAAGAGGTACTTGAATATGGAGAAGATATTTTCAAACAAGAATATCGAAGAACTGGATGAATATCACTCCTACGAAGGTCTGACCCAAACGTAGGGAAGAAGAATAAACCATAGACTTGAATACTTTCAGATCATGAAAAAAGATATGGGACAAATACGTTAAGGATGGCTATTTTTGCGGATCCCTACATACTGTCGTTTAAGACAAATAAGGACAAAAGAGGCATTCTTACCAAGAATGAAGTTACTATTATTTAACAAACCCGTTAGGGGGTTGAAAACATGCAGGGCCACCTATGGGCATTGGCTGCATGGTCAAATAAATAGCATCTCTTGGCTGACAAGTCTGTTATGTGGACTGTTTATGCAAGGCCACCTATGGGCACGTGCTGCATAGTCAGGCAAAAGAATTCTCAGAAGTTTGACATTTTTGTGACCATAAGTCATGAAAAAGGGTTATGAAGATCTGAAAATATTTAAGGTTAGGATTATAATACATAAAGATGGGTATTTTCCAATGTATATAGAGATACATAGGTCAATGAAAACCATAATCATGTTGTGGCTGGGTCCTGAATTGAAACTTGGACTTCATTACGTATCTCATAAGAATGAGAATCAAGCCATACGTAGTTCTTGAAATACAGTTTAACGTCGTGCAGGACGAAAGGATGAGTGATCTTAGTTTTTGGGGTCATAGAATTCGGACCATAATAATGAATACACAGTGTGTGTTTTCATGAGGACTTTTCAGCCAAGGGACTGAAAGTGAAATTTGGGGTTAGGCCCAAAAGACTTGGGACTGGATTCGGGGGACACTCGAATGTTCCTACGTATCCCATAAAGATGGGAATCAAGTCCACGTAGTTCTAGAAACAACCCTTTGTACAAATTTGGTTCGTACATGTGAAGGGTGAAAAGGGACTTTAGTGCAATGATGGTTTTAACCTAAGATAAAAAGTTTAGGCATTACCATGTATGTACGTAGTCTTTTGAAAAAAATGAAAACCATGATTGAAAAAAGAATCAATGTTAATAATGGTTCCTTCTCAAATGAGGAAATCAAAGAATATTGTAGTTTATTGTCGTACCGGACAAAAGTGTTGTATAGTTTAACGTCATATAACAAGGACAAAAGTGAATCAATGTAAAGATATTGATTCCAAGGGTGGTTTCACAAATCATCATCATATGAGATTGTGGTGAACCAATGTGAAAAGATTGTTTTTGGGCTTGAACATTTGGGAGGTTGCCTACATACCCAGCCCGGAGGGCAAGGATCAAAGTCTGTGTAGTTCAATTAAGGAATGAATTAATGATCAAGTTGTTCTTGTGGACAATGATCTAAAAAAAATGTTGTTGGGACTTACACATGGTTAGTGGCCCAAAGGGAGTGTTATGGTTGATGTTCGCTCTAAGCTCACGTGAGTCATACTCGGTGTGAGAAACAAGAGGTAATAACAACCTTAACGATGTACAGTTTAATGTCTTGTAGGACATAAAAAAGGGACTTTCTGTACAGTTTAGCGTCATGTAGTTAAGACGAAGGGGACAATATAGTTTAACGTCATATTGGACGAAAGGGGGATTGTGCAGTTTTAATGTCATGCTGGACTTTTGATGATTATATAGTTTAACGTCTTTCCGGACGTGAGGGACTTTTATACAGTTTAGCGTCATGTAGTTAGGACGTCACAGTTTAACGTCTTGCTGGACATATTTGCAAATAGTTTATGGTCGTATACATGGACCAGGAATGATGCAGTTTTAAGGTCATGCTGGACTGTTTATGGAACTTTTTCACAGTTTTAATGTCGTGTGGGACGAAGTTGCAGTTTAAAGTCATACTGGACCATTGCTGTATAGTTTTAGCGTCATATAGCAAGGACGAACTGATGCTGTACAGTTTAAAGTCATGTAGCTAAGACTAAGGTGAATCAATATGAGGATATCAGTTCTGATCTTTTTACAGTTTATCGTCATGCTGGACATTGGAAGTGCCACACAGTTTAATGTCATGTCGCTAGGACAAAATATAGTTTAATGTCATCTCGGACAAAATACAGTTTAGTGTCATGTAGGACAAAATCAGGGACTATGCAGTTTAAAGTCTTGCAGTTAGGACTATTGGTGCTGCACAGTTTAGTGTCATGTTGCAAGGACATAAGTGCGAATAGTTTAAGGTCATATGCACGGACCATACAGTTTATCGTCATGCTGGACGTAGTTGTAGTTTAAGGTCATACTGGACCATTGCTGTATGAACCAAATGTAAGAGTCTTAGTTCTGTGAACAATATTTTGTGTTTATACAAAATACTTCTTCAGAAATCTGGCATTAGTTGGAGTCGTGATGTGTTCTCCATCCATTGAAATCAGAGAATACACTCCATTGGAGTAGACCTTATGTACTGAATAAGGTCCTTCCCATTTTGGTTCAAGCTTGGGAGGCTTCTTTCCTGGTATCATTGGTGTTCTGAGAACCAATACCAATTCTCCCTGAATGAATGAACGAAGACGAACTTTTTTGTTAAAAGCTCGTGCTATTTGATTCTGATAGATTTCCAAGTGGTGCAAAGTGCACAATCTTTTCTCATCTAACTGTTCCAATTCATTCAACCGCTTTTGGGATTGCTCATCTGTTGATAACTGATCACAAATGGCTATTCTGAGTGAGGGCAATTGGACTTCAATTGGCAAGACTGCTTCTGTTCCATATACCAATGAATATGGAGTAGACCGCGTTGCATTGCGAGTGGTAGTCCGATAAGCCCATAAAGCATGATAGAGTTTATCAGGCCATGACCTCTTATCTTTATCCACCATCTTTTGCAGTATATTTGAAAGAGTCTTGTTGAAGGCCTCTATCTGGCCATTAGCCGCTGCATGATATCGAGATGAATGGTTGGACTTAATGTTGTATTCTTGATACAATCTCTTTACCTCAGAAGAGCAGAAGTTGGTGCCGTTGTCTGTCAATATGGTATGAGGGACACCAAATCTAGTAATGATGTTAGACTTGATGAAGCTAACAATGCATTTAGAACTGACTTCTTTGAGAGGTACTGCCTCTGCCCATTTGGAAAAGAAATCAGTAGCAGTAAGAATGTACTTAAACTGCTTGGCCGTAGCTGAAGGGTAAGGTCCCACCACATCCATTCCCCATGTGGAAAATGGCCATGAGTATTTAGCTGTATGAAGCAACTCTGGAGGTTGATGAATGAAATTGGCATATACTTGGCATGAATGACACTTCTTTGTGAAATTAACACAATCTTGTATCATTGAAGGCCAGAAGTATCCAAGTCTTCGAATTTGATCAGACAATCTATGTCCAGACTGGTGGGCACCACAGACTCCTGCATGCACTTCTTTTATGACAGCCATTGTCTCTTCACCATCAATACATCTGAAGAGAACTCCATCAAAACCACGTTTGTAGAGAATTTTCTTGAGGTGGTTTGGACCATCATAAAGAGTAAAATTGACCACACGTCGCCGAATTTGTTCTCTCTTGGCTCTATCAGGTGGAAGTGTTCCATTTTGAAGGTATTCCCTGATAGGTGACATCCATCCTGTAGTATGACCATATGGTTCAGGAATGGGACTAATTTCATTAATTTCCTCTGTTCTGACTTGAACATAAGGTGAAATTGCACGACAGTGGGCAATACCGATGGTTGTCTCGTCCCGATTTGGATCTGCTAAAGCTGTGGCTATATTAGCCAGTGCATCAGCTTGAGCATTTTGTGATCTTGAGACATAAGAAAATGTCGGTTCTGAAGGGAATTCCGACATTAACTCTCTGACGTAATCATACAAAGGGATTAATTCTTCTTTTCTGATGGCATAATCCCCATTGACTTGTTTGATTACCAGGTCTGAATCACCTTTTACCTTTAAGTGATTCACTTGTGCTTGAAGCGCTAACTCCAAGCCTGCAATGAGAGCTTGGTATTCAGCTTCATTATTGGTACCACCTTCCCACAACAAAAAGGAATAAGGTAACACTGCCTTATCTGGAGAAATGAGCACAATTCCTAAACCAACTTTGTTGAATTTAGGATTTTCCATTTTCTTCCCTGTTGGACTTCTAGAAGCACCATCAAAATACATTTCCCATGTTTGAGGATTCTCTTGAATAGAAAAAACTTCCTCGTCAGGGAGTTCGATATCTGAATATGTGTCTTCCACTGAAGGGTGTTCAGCCAGGAAATCAGCCAGAGCTTGGCCCTTAATTGCCTTTTGAGACACATATTGAATGTCGAACTGCTGTAGAATAACCGCCCACCTTGCCAGACGTCCTGTAAGCATTGGACGACTAAGGATGAATTTGAGTGGATTATTACGAGATACCAATTGGACCTCGTGATGTTGCAGGTAGTGTCTCAGTTTCTGAACTGCAAAGATTAATGCTAGGCAGCATTTTTCAATACTCGAATACCGGGTTTCTGCTTCAAGCATAGTTCTACTGAGATAGTAGAGACTATTTTCATTCCCAGCATCATTCTTTTGAGCGAGAAAGGCACCCAATGATCGCTCTAAAGCTGTCACATAGAGGATAAGAGGTCTACCCTCAACAGGTGGCATGAGTACTGGTGGACTTAAGAGGTATTTCTTGAGAACATCAAATGCTTCTTGACATTCTTTAGTCCACTGGTAAGTGACTCCTTTCTTCAATAATTTGGTAAAAGGTAAACTTTTGCCTGCCAAATTGGCGATGAAACGCCGAATATAGGCTAAGTGTCCTTGAAGTCCTCTTAATTCTTTCAAATTCTGAGGAGGTGACATACCAAGGATTGATTTGGTCTTCTCAGGATCGACTTCAATACCACGATGGCGTACAACAAAGCCGAGGAATTTTCCTGAGGTTACCCCAAAAGCACATTTTAAGGGGTTCATCTTCAAATTATGTTGTCGAAGCTTGTGGAATATGATTTCCAAATCCGCCAAGTGATCAAAACGTTGTTTGGATTTAACCACCAAATCATCTACATAGCATTCAACAAATTTCCCTAGAAAAGGTTTGAAGATACGATGCATGGCGCGTTGATATGTTGCACCTGCATTCTTTAAACCAAAGGGCATCACCCGGTAACAAAACACACCTTGAGGAGCTCTGAAGGCTGTATATTCCTCATCTTCTGGGGCCATTCAGATCTGATTATATCCAGAATATCCATCCATGAAAGAAAGTACTTCATAGCCAGCCGTCGCATCAATTAAGAGTTCTGTAATCGGAACTGGAAAATCATCTTTGGGACAATACCGATTAAGATCTCTGAAATCGATGCAAACCCTAATTTGTCCGTTCTTTTTCTTTACTGGGACAATATTAGCCAACCACTTGGGATATTGAACTTCTCTGACGAAGTTAGCTTTGATAAGCTTATCCACTTCAGCCTCGATTTTGGAAGCATAGGTTGGGTGTGTTCTTCTCGCGGCTTGCTTGAATCCTCGATGTTCTTTTGGCAAACCCAAATGATGGGTGGCAACATCAGGATCAAGGCCAGGCATCTCTGTATAATTCCAAGCAAAGATATCTTTATTTTGCTTTAGAAAAGAAATATACATCTCTTGTTCTTCAAGGGTCATGGCCGCACTAATTAAAGTGGGGCGTGGATCTTTCTCTGTACCCAGATTTACTTCTCTGAGTTCATCCACAGTGGTAGAGATACCCTCTTCAAATGCTGGAGGAGCATCTCTAAGATCTTCCTCTTCCTCTTCATCATGTGTTATATCTTCCGTTTCTACTTGCAAAGTAGATGAAAAAACGAAATTCTCATGATCATAAGAGATGTCAAAATTTTCACATTTTGAAGAAGAAGCTTCCATTTCCGTCCCTATTGATGAACAAGGGTCTTCTTTGGGAAATAAAGAGGAGATGATGGATTGATAATCGACATCAACATTCACCTCTGGTGTTGCTATAACTTCTTCTGGCCTGATTAGCGAAGTATAGACTTGTTGGATTTCAGCAGACGAAATGAAAACGTCACCACTTATGCTTTCATCATTGCTTGGTAAGTTACCAATTTCTCCCATGTTGTCTGGCTCGATTGCCGTAATTGACATTATGGATCTTTCCATAAGAGTATTTTGATTTGGGCCTATTTTGTCAATTTGACTGATAGGTAACACATAATCTGTACTCACATGTGAAAATGGATTTATTGGAATTTTTTCCAAACCATGTGGAGCATTAACTTTGGTAATTTCCTTCATTGTAGATTTTTCTCTTCCCTTCATGTGATAAAATTCCGCCTCAATGTATTGAGACTCACATGTTTTGAACGGGGCCTTATCACCATATAATGTTCCAACTTGACCATCGAAACAGTATTTGAGACATTGATGGTATGATGACGGAATAGCTGCATGCTGATGTAACCAGGGTCTTCCAAGCAAGATATTGAAAGCTGAGTCTTGATCAACAATCATGAAATCTGAATTGGAAACAAGATCTCCAAACTGAGTTCTGAGCGTAACTTCTCCCAGTGGTTCTTGTTCATTTTTATCATATCCTTGCAACATCATGGTAGAAGGAGATAAATCAGATTCTGTGAGGCCCAATCGACGAAGTGTGCGAATGGGCATGAGGTTGACTCCTGAACCATTGTCAATGAAAGCTCTTCGAACATCTATACCATTGACTTTGCCAGATAAGTACAAAGGTTTTATGTGCCCATGCACAACATCATCCTCATCTTTATCAGTAAAAGATATCACTGCATGGCATTCTGCAGGATTATTCTCTATGTGATAAATTTCAGCTGCAACAATCTCAGCTTCAAACTCTTGAGGAATTGACAAAGCTTCGATGAGTGCTTCCCGAAGATCTCTTGATAGATTCAAAGCATCCAAAATTGATAATTTGGCTGGTACTTGGGCCAAGTGTTTCAATATATCATACTTTTGATCTAGAGGCCTGCGTTTCCCAATAGGAATATGTGGTTTAGCAGGTATCTTGGAAGCAGATGCTTTGGAAGCTGATGCATCTTGTATTGAAGTTGGCAACATCTTTGGTTTTGGAAAATTAGACTGATTAGATCCATTTGCTTGCTGAGATAAAGAAGATGGAACCTTTAATCGGTCTTCCAAAATAATTGTGCCGAAGCTGAGTTGGCCATTAGCAGAAGAACTTGCTTGTTCATTTTGAGCTCGCTGAAGGGCTCTACCACGAGTTTCTGCTGCATATACAGTGCTAGCAGGGGTAGAATTAGAGTAGTGGCTTCGGAAAGATCCACGTCTTCCCCTATATCCTGAACCTCTAGAACTTCCTCGGGTTCCTTTATTTGATACAGGGAATTCAGGCTCATCAAGACTGGAATATGAATCTGTTAATTGAATCATATTAACAGAACCAAAGATCAATTCTTCGTCTGATAAAGACTCTGCCTGGTTGGCCTGTTTAGGCTGTGCCGTTTGGTGGGACGGTGCCCGTGACTTTGAAGTAGATGGCATGAAATCTTCCAGAGTCAAAGACAATTTAGGCTTTGATGCATACTCATCTTCTTCTGATTCCTCTTTCTTCTTTGAATTACGCTGCCCTTTTGAGGATTTGTCCTTTGATGGAGGCTTTACTGCAGCTTTTGTAGGAGACACAATTGGCTTCTTCAATTGTGTTCGCAAAATGGAATGGGTCCGATTGATTGTCTTTCTGACCATCCAATCATCATATTTTTTCGCAGTTTTGCTTTTGACTTCCTGCCACTCGCCTCCTTCCTCTGGATCTGTAGCGGTAATACACGCTACATGAGCTGAAGAACCCTTCAATTTGACTTGTCCCAAGTCAACCATCTTTTGTAGGAGGTCTTTAAAGACAAAACACTCCTGGATGGGATGTCCCAACATTTGATGAAAGAGACAATAATTGGGACGGTCTTCATCTCCTTCCTTGTTTGGTCTCTTCGGCACTGGTAATTGAACCAAATTATTTTCCAGAGCTGAAATGAAGTAACCAGGAACTTGCTCACTTCGGAAAGAGTATGTTTTACTCTTCATATCCTCAAATTGTTTTCGTCGTTGATCTTTTTGATCATTTGGACGAAACAGCCTTTGTTGTTGGCGTTCAGGAGGTGGAGCCCTTCGAGAAGATGAAGGTTTTGAAGTAGAAATAGGTACAGGTGCCTGTTTAAGCATAACTGTAGCAGTTTCTGCTTTACCCATTCTTCTTCCTAGAGCTGATGGAATTACACGAGATTTAACCTTAGCCTGCATAAGGGAATCTTCAATCTGTTGAGCGATTGAAGTAAGGTCTCGAAACCCTCCTGTGTATTTCACAGGGATCAATGGCGTGCGTAATTCGTCACGCAAATTTGCCACACAGATTGGCAATAATTCCTCCTGAGGGAGTGATAAACTCAAGGAATACGTTAATCCCTTCCAACGAGCAATGAAATCAGAGACTCTTTCATTCTCCCTTTGCTTGCAGTTTGTAAGATCGAAAACTGTCGTTTTTGGCAAAGTTGAGCTGAACTGAAGAAGGAATTTTTGACGAAGATCCTCCCATCCGATGACTGACCGGGATTTCAAGCTTGTATACCAGACAAAAGCTGGTCCTTGCAAGGTTCGCACGAAGCATCTGAGTTTCACTGCTTCTTGTTGTTCTGTAGTTCCCATCATAGGATCACAACAAGACACGTAATGCGTCAAATGTTGTTCAGGGTCGCCTGATCCATTGAAAGTAGGGAAAATAGGGTTTCCAAAACTGGATGGAGGAGAAATTGAATCTACCCATTCAGGGTAAACTTTATTTTCAGGTTGAACTTGCGCCCGTTTCCCTTCCATAGTTTCTAACCGAGCTGTTAATGACTCAATAGTAGTTATTAACTTTTGAGAAACGTCAGGTTGAACTTGGTTTTGGGTAGGTGCAATGAATGGAGCTTGGACAGCCGTGGAGGTTGGTGCTGCAATTAATGGTAGTGCTGCCAACCGTTGTTGCGTTTGACCCGTAGGATTAGTCCTCTGTGGGTGTACTGATAAAGGAGGATATTCCTGATCCATCTCAGTAGTTACAACAAATTCCTTCGGCTGTCGGACTTCAGCATTCTTAAGAAGAAGACTACTCTGAAGTAGTTCTGCATTCAACCTTCTTAATTCTTTCATTTCTTCCTCCTGTTGTGCAAGCCTTTGCTATAATGAGAGCGATTGACCTCCTTCAGAGGAAGGGTGAGAAGTAACCTGATTCTTTCCTTTCCCCTTATTGGATCCTTTTCGGAGAGGGGGAAGTGGGTTACTTGAAGGAATACCCAAATTTTGGGTAAGCCTTTGATTACGTGTGCGCACACCTTCTTCATTTAGGTCTGTGTGCGCAACTTCTTGAGCAGGAACCTCTTCATCTGATCCCTCTGATTGAGCCTCATCTGGTGAATCAGCAGCAACGGCAGTGATGACATTAATGGATGCATATTTCATGAAATCCTTTCTATCAGCATTTCTATGATATTGTCTCCTTTTATGTCCATGATAAGACATGGCATTCCGTTGACTTGACCCCTCAGGAATTTCTTTGTGAACCGTCACTTGGAGAGAATCTCCTGACATCTTGGCTCTTCGTTCCTCTTGAGGCTTATTCCCTAATCGAGAGAATACTGACTTTCTCTGAGGGAGGGATTGAAGATTTGAAAAAGTCCCCAGTCCGGTGGACTGGGGGTGTTCTGTTGCTTCTGCTCAACTCCTCGAATCCCATTCGTTGATTCTGAGGGTTGGGTTAGAGAAGTCCCCAGTCTGGCAAGCTGGGGTGTCTCTTGACATGCTATGTCTGAGATCTTCTTGAAATCTCTCTTGATCTTGCGGATCTTAGTTCGGAAATTAGCTGGATGCATTAACCTGTATCCACTTTTATTACCTGGTTCAACAGACCGTTGGATGATTTCCGAAACTTCTGTCATTTGATGACGTGTTTGCTCCAGACGAGAGGCTTGTGCAATATTCTCGCCTGCTTGATGTAGGAGCAATTCAACAACCTGTTCTCTATATACTTGATTTTGAGAGGAACTAGTTGAAGCTTGATCTCGAGCAAGATTTTGATTATGAACAAAGCCCATTGACTGTGGCCGGCCATGGGCAATAACATTGCATGAGACCATTTTCGGCGGGCTTTGCTGACCGGAAAGCACTGTGAAATGTAGTGCTCCGTGAATACCCCATCCTCTGATATGAACATTAGATGGAGCATTGGAAATTAACTGACGCAATTTTCTCAGCGCGCCAAGGCATGAACGTTGAAGGGTTCTCTGTTGCTTTTCAGCCTTCGGATACCGAGAGACTGATAGAGATGCCAAATCAATCTGGCGTTGTAACCCTTCTATTATCTTAAGATGATTTTCATATTCATCGTAAGATAATACCTTCTTCTTTAATTGACAAAGAGTTTTCCATATGTTAAGACGAATATCATGGATTCCATCATCCGTCAACATCTTTGGAATGTCATACTGTGAATCAGCCAAAGGCCAAAACATGACTGGTACTTCACCTTTTGCCAGTTATTTCCTCATGTTCAGCATTTCCTCTTTATCATTAAATGAAGATTCTTCTACCTGTTTGGACCAGAGTTGGTGTTTCCTTGTTGCTTCATCGGATTCAACAAGATTGGTAGAGGAATCACTATTCATGCTAGAAGATGAATGACCTAGGGAAGGTTCGGAGAATAACCTGAACCCCAAGCTATCTTCTGATGGAGAAAGAGTTTCACCTGCCGATAGTAAAACTTCAGACATGACTGGTTTTACGTTTGCAAGTGCCTCGAGATAGGAGGGCTTTCTCGTCACTACATTGCCTTCTGAAGAATTTTCGAGACAATGTGAATCACTACTGCGGAGAGGACTTTCGCAGCGAAGTTCATCACCACGAGGAGGACCTTCATGATGGGTTACAGCAAAAGATGATATCTCTTGCTCCTTGGTCTTCTGACCACACAGAGGGTTCCTGTGGTTCTCATCTGAAGAAGAAACTTCAAGATTGACCGAATTTTCATGAAGCAAGTCTTCATGAGGAAGTGTCTGTTGAAGACCTTCGGGATTAATGTTCATGTTATTGGGAACTGAGGGAGTAGAATCTTGAATTCCGACAGATAAATGTCTGAGGGCTTCAAGAACTCCAGCATCGAGCAAGGCCTTGTTGCAGATTGGCCTTTGATCTCCTGACTGTGCTGGGCAGATCTTTTTCTTAGATGCCTTCTTACTCGCTTTAGAAATCACTTGATGACGAAAGTGATTGCTCTGAGCAGGTGTATGTGCCTGATCAGGAAAGATGGTCAGGTTAGGCTGACGATCATCGCTCAAATCAGGTGTATGTGCCTGACTTGGTTGTCCATATGATATGGGGGAGTAGGCCCCACAACCCTCTTGGACTGGAACAGATGTGTGTGTCTGTTCCGGAGTGAATTGTTGATGTGTCACTCCACTGCTAGGGATAGATTTATGTGTCTGTCCCTGAGATGATGCTGAAGCTGTTATGATATCCTGGCAAGCATCCAGAATATGAGCAGGAATTTGCTTCTGCTCTTTCACCATTGACAAAATATGTTTGGTGACTTCAGCCGCCGGAACAGGGATATACGTCCATTCCGGGCTTGGAGTAGGTGTATGTGCCTGCTCCTGTCCTCCTTTTCCTGTCAGTGAATCCTGACAGTACTCAAGTGTGGAGGCAGAGAGTTTAGTCTGCCTCCTGTTTGTCGTCGGGGCTTTCCGACTGACTTCTCCGTGCGCTACCAAACGAGACTGTTGGTAGGCTTGATTAGTATTAGCAGGTGTATGTGCCTGCTGATTACACTTCGCCAAACGCTGTTGACGAGATCCATCATATGTAGTCAGACGAGCCTGCTGACTAACTGCTGATGTATAAGCAGGTGTATGTTCCTGCCTATGGTACTCCGCCGGAATTGCCTGGCGGGATCGGCTTGATGCTGCCAGACGAGTCTGCTGGACAGCGGGATTAAAACGAACAGGTGTGTATGCCTGCTCGTTATTTGCCACCAAGTTAGGTTGGTGGACTTCTCCGGAGATGGCAGGGATGACAACCTGCCTATTATTAACCGGATTCCGTCTCTGGTGATTCATCTTGCCTGCTCGGGTTCGAGGAACCTGAGCTGAATGCCTGGAGCCGGTACCCTCATCATGTTGAGGGTGCACTACCGCACGAGTCTGGCGGCGATTGTTGATGGGAGCCCTTGAGAAGGACTCCTGTCTCTTTGAATTAAGGTCCTGCAGGACCTGCTCATTCACTTCCTCAGAATAAGGGAGTGAATGGAAATTGTGTTCCGGGGATAACGACCCGAAACGGTTGGAGATGGTAGTCAGCACCGCCTGCTTCTTGATTGCTGGTCGCCGTTGTCCGGACGACCAGGTAGAATTGTTAACTTGGAGGGCATGACGAGCGGCCTCCAGAGTTGGGATTGTACCGTTACGACGGTACTCCTTAACCAGTGCATTTGAAACACAGCGTTGAAGACGCTGAGTTGGTGATGTCATCCTCAGAGCGGATGACGTTCCAGCAGGAGTAGCATCATTGGTTTTCATGGCAGCAGACCTCACAGTAGAGGTGTTCTCAGCAGCAGTATTCACAGGGGTGAATTTAAGGAAAGCCATTTTTTGTAGAAGATCTTAAAAAAAGAGTGCCTGTTCCATATAACAGACATAATCAAGATGAATCCGGCTACTGCATCTTTTGGATGATCATATGTCAATGATTGCCTTGTTGGCCCAAGGGGCCTAACATCTAAGAAGAACATCACTTTAACTTGGTTAAGGATTCACGTCGGGTTCACCATTTTTTGTTTCGCGCGGAATCCGGGGATGACCTCCTGGACGAGAGATTCAAACGTTCCGATCGGTTTCTAACGGGTTTGTTCGTAGAACCGGAAACATCCAATGATTCCACATCCGTTTGGACCTACTTTCCAAAGGCAGGCGCTCATTAGCTTGTGGGCTAATGAGGCTTAGGAATTTGCATTGGTCGAGAGGATGGGAGGTCGAACTCATCACACCTTTTTGAGGGGAATTATTGTCTACTCCGGGACTCTCTTTATAGATTTAAGTTAAGTTCGTGAATCCTTATTACATTACCAAGTAAAAAATGAGCTTTCCTTTAGTTTTAACAATCAATGATTAAATATGCAAGAAATTTAGAGAATCTTTTATATGTATTCGAGGTTCTTCATCAATATAGAATCATCTATATTTGTTTAGAGATTCTTGGTCAATGGTATCCTTCAAAACATTTATATAAAAGTCTCTTGGTCATTTTGATGACCAGGCTGGTTTTAAAGCCACTCAGTGGGGCACTTGAAGTTTATCATCATTCAGAAGGACAGAGATTATTTCAATGTTGGGATCGAACCCATGAATGGGATACCTACGTATCCTTTGTTTTGAAAAAGGAATCAGAACCCACGTAGTTCGAGGAATGGGATATGATGTTTTATGATTGATGGCTCAAAGATGAATGTCATAATTACTTTTACACTCTAAGCTCACGTGAGTCATGCTCGGTGTGAGAAACAAGAGGTATTGGTAAAATTTAGACAATTGTGCCATAAAAGATGCAATCATAAGAATTTGTTTTGGGGCTTATGTATAGATGACTGCCCAGATAGGCGAAGGTTTAGGATTTACTTTTAGGAAGAAAATCCATGAACAGGGTCCACAAAGTTATATGTTCTTCATAGAGATTTGAATACTCTAATCTTGGGGCTTACTCCTAAGGAGGATGCCCAAGTTAGGAGGGGACTTATGATTGGGTTTTATTCCTGAAAAGGAAACCCAAATCAAAGGAAATTTATGACTGGTTAAGAGAAATTTTAAGAGACTTGGGGCTTACTCTTAATAAAGATGCCCAAGATTTATGACTAGGACTTATTCCTGAGAAGGAAGCCTAGGTTTAGGGGACTTGGGGCTTACTCCTGAAAAGGAAGCCCAAGGTTATGACTGAGTCTTATTCCTGAAAAGGAGACCCAGGTTAGGGATTAAGGTTTGGGGCTTACTCTTTGAGGAGGATGCCCAAGTTTAAAGGACTTTGATTGGGGCTTATTCTTAAGGAAGATGCCCAAGTTTAAAGGTTTTATAACTGGGGATTATTCCTGAAAAGGAAACCCAGGTTAGGATTCTCTCATCTTAAAGGATGAGGTTGAATGAATGAACTCTCAATCTTTGGTGACATAAAGATGTTTAAATCATTAGGTTTTGAGAGATATTTCACATAATTCCTTTCAGATAAGGATGTCAAATCAAGAAATCCTGCCATAGATGGCTTTGAAGAGTATCTTGAAGACTGAATCTTGAATAGGAAGGGTGAAATGGCTTAAGAGGGGTGAAAAAGGGCAAGATGGGCACCCAAAAAGATAGGGGCGCGCAAGTATTGAAGGTCGCGCAAGTCCTGCGGCGGCGCGCAAGTATTGGTCGCGCAAGTATACTTGCGCGACATAAGGGATACTTGCGCGATTTTCAACCAGAGTTGAATTACTTGAGCGACTCTTTATTAAACCCTTTCCCATCCTCTTGAGGTTCTTCCAGAAGGGGGACGCGCAAGTTATATTGAAGGAATTAAGTCGGCGCGCAAGTGTTTGATAAGTTTCAACACTTAGGCCTTCCTTCTTCCCTTTAGATCTTCCATTCTAGGTAAGAAATTACCTTAGAAGTGTTCTGGAAGCTTTGAGAAGAGACTTGGGCGTCGGGAGCTTTGATCTGAGTTTCTGGGAACTGATCCCCTCGAATGGGGGGCCCACAGGGTCTATTTATAGGAAAAAGAAGACCCCGGGCGGTTACTGGGCGGTTACCAGATCTGTCGCGCAAGTCCCTTGCACGACCATGAGGGGTCGCGCAAGTGTTGAGGCGGCGCGCAAGTATACTTGCGCGACCAAGAGGGAACTTGCGCGACCTCTGGGCAATGCTCTCCTTTTTCATCCCTTTGTCGATTTTTGATGTTTCTTCAAAGGATTAATCACTTTGAGCTCAGATATTCCCTTTTCCGAACTTTAGATTCCGTGACGAAAGGAGCGTCAACAGTGGGATAACTACCCCTAGTTGATTTTTTTATAAATTACTACACTTGGATAAAGAGGACGTTATTATGTAAGTGTTTTAAGGTGTTATAGTGAAAAATAAATGATAATTTTATATATAATATGAATATATGGTATACTGATTAATTTTTATTACTCACAACCATTTTATAAGTCATGGGAAGACTGGGTTAGTTAGGTGGGAAATGTAGGTTCACAAGTGAATTATCATATAATTAATATCATCCTAGTTTTCTTATGTGGGGAATAGGTTACCTTAAGAAATGTTTACCTCATTTAGGGTTGTCAGGTTAATATTGGGGTTTTGGAGGGGTTAATTGATACTTAGTTAATTTTTGATGTACGTACTATTCTTCATGAATGATCATTTTAACTGAGTACTATATTTTTTAAAATTTTCACCTATTATTCCATGATGATGATATATATGTTTTTTAGAATGTATTATGACTTTGAAATTTCTAGTGTTGTGTTATGATTTCTATCAAGGTATTCTACAAAAATATTATAATAGAAATTTTTAATGGTCTTAATAAAATAATATAAATTATGGATTTATTTTCGATGTTCTGATTTTAAAAAAATGGTGTTTTCAAGGAAAAATATTTTGAAAATATTTTAAATAGGGAGATCAATAAAACTAATTTTTATATAATTGTTTTCAAACATTTGTGAAATAGTTATTCTTTTAATGTCTTACCATTTTTCAGTGCGTAGATAATGAATGGGATTTTTTTCTCATTCACTGATGCTATAGATTATCTACCATTCATGAAATTCTTGGTTTTAGTAAATGGAATTAATAGTGTATTAAATCATTTATACATGTTTATTGGGTGGTATTCATATTTAATTTTTTTATTCAAATTTTGATTTATTCTATAGATACTTATTTATTATTATAATTTGGAGTAATAATTTCCAGTTCATTGTTATTGGTTCCTAGGATATTTTCACCATTTATTGGGTATCTAGAGTTCCCATTAGACCATAACAAGACCCGGATCACATACCATATATAGGGTTATCCTCGTTTCATTCAAGATAGGGGGAGGGTGAAATAGTTTTGGAAGACATTTACTATAATTTCAAACCATTTCTTTTTTCTATTCTTCACTTCTTCTGTGATCAAATATATCTATAATTATCTCTACATTAGTTTCTAGGAATATATAGAATATAATTGTAGCACATTGAAACTCTAGGGTTTGTTAATGAGGTTCACCTCACTAAATATGACAACACCCTCAATGTAACATGATTGTTATCGAACATACACAACATCCTTAAAATTATAAAAATAATTAGTGAAAGGGGTATAGACTTCAACTTTTTATCCTCTAACTATGTAGGGGTAAAGGAAGAAATATATTTTTTGTCTGTAACTCCATAAAAAAGGAATGAATCGTGTTTTGTCCTTTGAATGTTGTTCAATAATGAATCTTTGTCTCCCTCCTAGAATGTGTATATGATATTATTCCTTGTTTATATTAAAAAAGTGGGTTATCTCAATATTCCCCACACTAAAAAAGAAGATAACAATAGAATTGATTTATCATCCTATCATCCAAAATATGATCTGTTGTAGTAATGTATGGATACTATCTTCTATTCTTATTCTTATTCAGGACATATGATATAACTTCTTTATCAATAATTGGAACTCAATCTTATCACTTAAGCTTTATATAATAAGTTTATATATATAGATCTATATCTCCCACTCTCTTATTCATATTTTTTATTTTATTCTATATCGTTAATGACACACAAAATCATTAGCCTATCACATTTTCATTATTCTTCATTGAAAATATATTTACTATAATTCATGAAAACTTTTCCACACAATTCTAACATTTTGAATAACCTCAGATATCATACTACGATTCACATTATTCTATGGTATTCCACTGACTTGGTGTAATGAAAATCCTCTACTCTCAATGTTTCTAAAAACATTGAATCATTAAAATTCATGTCATTTAAACATTCATTTTACTGAAACTGAATGCTAAATATTTTTTATTAATATATTTACAAACTCCTTGAATCATGTTTTACATATTATCTTGGTATATTATATAATTTTATTCATATTGAATCATGGAACATAGAAAAAATTATTTATACATGATTTTTATAAAAAAATTATTTTCATTTAAAAATATAGTAATACATAAATGAGGATTATTCTCAATATTTTCTATTTTTTAGTCATCTTAAAACATGAAAAAAACTACTAGTCATACAGAATATATAATTCATATGAATATTTCTAATGTATTTATAAACACTCCTTGAATATTGATATATATTAAAGAATATTCAAAAAACCTTATATAGTCATATACAGTGTAAATGTGACCTATAAAAATGGGGTTATACAAATGGTCTGAGAAACCCATTAGCATGTGAATCTCTATAAAAATGGTTTAGAAAAACCATGTTATAGCCTATTTATGTGGAGGATATACCAATATATTATACAAACCATTGTCAAAAATTAATTTTATACCAATAGTTTCAGTTAAAAATTGGTTTAGATTTGTTATAGAAATGTTTTTTTTCAAACAGTTGGTATACAATTCCATGAAATGTCCCGCATTAGACTTCCCCTCCTCAGATCGAAATCCCATCAACATTGAACCTTATAATAACATTCCAGTTTTTTTCCCCACCACAATAATCCATCCTCAATTTGTATTTTCATTCTTTTTTTCTTAAACATAATTTATTTGAGTTCTGTATCCATATTATCATCAACCAAGAATCATTTTTATTTTTTTCTATGTACTAAACACCAACCTAGATTGTTATGGTAGTGTTTGTATGGATTCATTGAATATGGGTTAGAACTAGTACTCATTTAATGTATAAATTAATCATTTACTCTATGTTTTTTCTGGATAGCTTTATTATTTGGAGAGATTTCTTGGATATATTTACGTATTTTTAGAATTTAAAAGATGATGTTTTTATTGTGTTTGAAGTGGTTTGTAATTTTTAATGTACAGATGAGGTATGGGTGAATGGATTTGCCAATTTTTCAATGGTTCTTAGACTCTTTGGTGTTGTATATGTTTTTTAGATCAATCATGTTATCTAGTGACATGAAATCTGATTTTGGAGAAGTTTTCCTGATTTTCTGTTATTGAATCAAGTACAAGGGTCTTCTATACCTCTATTGAAGGATTAGTTCTTATGTTTCATCTTATTCACTCTCATTAATTCCATTATTTTCAACTTTTTGTACTGTTATCAATTTAATATTAGTTTTTTAATAATATTCTTAGCTCAATCCTTTTATGGGAATTATTTACTGATGGGTTTCACAGTCTAGTTATTGGCCTTGTGTTTTTTGATATCTGAAACCTGATTTGACACTGTTATGGAGTTTTTCAATCATAATTTTTTATTTTTAGTTTTTATATGACTTCCAGATTGTGAGGAAATGAATATTTCAAATAATAATAATGTTATCCTACAGATTAATAAATTGAAAACAAGACAATTAGTGAACTAGTGATTTTAACTACAATAATTTCATATTACAATAAATAATTACATTGTCCTTTTCAAATAAATTAAACTATTATTACTAATTGTTATTTATTCAAATAAATAAAATTATTATAAAAATTTATTTCTTTGTATATTAAAAAATAGTTATGAATTTATATTTAAATTCAATTTTTATCACATTTCGGAAATGAAAATCATTGTGGGGATATAAATTAAAAAGATGTAAGATAATAATTGTTATAATCGAGACATGTGAATTCCTCCTCTATTGATTGTTGTGATTATTTTATTTCATATATATATATATCAAAACAATATTATTTCATGTGATTAATATTTTTTACTATTTAGCCCAGATCCATCAACAATGATACAATTATTCTCTGACAAACCTAATGGAAGTGGTTCTCATCTAGATGATATGAGGTTGGTTGAAGCAGAGATACTTTAACCACTAAACATACTTGATAAAACCCTATTATTTTATTCATTAAGAAAATTTATGTTTATGGTCCTTAAAATTATACTCTGACACATTCTAAGCCTCACAGATAGACATTCGACCCCACTACTACTATACAATCGATTTTCACTCAAAGACTGTGGATCTAGTTGTACATACCGATCGACCAAGATCATGTGTATTTATAGAACCATATAAAGGTTTTGCATAATAAATTATTTTCATAACAATATACATTGATATTATATTTCATACTCTATAGAGATAGATCATACAGTAGGAGGATTGGGCATACAGACATCTATATGGTGTAAAAGAACAACACATATCTAGTTGGTTTTTACAATTATGATAATCAATTTAGTTGTAAAACAAGGTTGGAAAATAGATGTTGTGTGGAGATGATTTCAAAATAATATTAAATTATTTCCTTGAGGCTACTCTCTGGGAGACACATTCAAAATGACATATAGGATAATTCATGTGTAAAAATATGGGAGACAAAATTATTTATATTAAATGGTATATTTCTATTTCATTTATAAGAATTAATATTTTAGTACCAAATTAATTTTAATTTTATGGGTGGTGATATTGAGATGACTGCATGGATTATTGAATTAGGAGAGATGTGGAGTTCATATAAGTTTGAGTTTTATAATGGTTGGGTTATTAGTGTTACATTTGATTTAGAGGCATAACTATCATTATTAATTTTCCAACATCACATTATCGTGAAATAATTGATCATTAGATGATTGGTGAGTTTAATATATGAATAAAATTTGGTGTTTTTGGATGAAAATTTTGATGGTTTACATTAATACATTATTTTTTATTATTAAATATTCCTTTTTAGAAGTGTTAGAATGAAATAAAAAAATGATTTTACAAAAAACATCAACACTTAGGGGTGGACTACGATACCAGAACATGAGAGGAAGCATTCATTTTTCATTGAGAGTCATTTATAATTTTTCAATTTAAATAATTTATTGAAATAAAATATATTCAATTATAAATTATATATATTCAATATAAATTTTTCAAAAAAACAACATTGACGTACATATGAATTTATGTACATTACAAAATTTTGACAAGAAAAATATATTTAATAGTATTTTTGGATTTTATTAGGAAATTTGAAAAATATTATGTTCAACTATTATAATAAGACTCAATTCCAATGTATTTATTTTTCAGTTTAGGTATATGAACATCTACATTTTTAATGAATTCATCATAGTTAATCTTATAATAATCATTTAAATTTTTAAATAGTCTTCATCCATTTCCTTCATACTATTTTTATATTCCATGATAATAATGTTATTTAAATCCCTCAACTAATGTGTTATTACATTAAATAACATATACCCTATTCAATTAGATATGTTTCCCATGAAAACATCTTCCTAGAAAACATTGTCAAATGTTCCTATATTGGATTATTTAATCTTTACATATCATTGGCATCACTAAATATACAAGCCACTTTCCCCCATAAATGGAAATTATTTCCCTCATATATGTTTTCTCAAATATAATATCACCATAAAATCATTTCCCCCAAGAACAACCCTAAATTCAATTATTCATTAAAATTTCTTAAATTAAAATAATGATTTTTAATCAATGTCTATAATTATTTTATTATTTGTCAACTCCCTCAACTTTGGAAAACCTCAAAGATGAACATGGTTAATTTATCACCCTATTTTGGATAATTTCTTGTGTAATATTGTTTATTGACCTTTAAATAAATTTAATCCTCTTATTTGGCATTATGAATTCCTCTATAACCATTCCTTTTACCAAAAATCTTAGCAAGGATATTGTGGGCTAAAAAATTAGAAAATTTAGTTAAATCTTTTTGATACTCAATTTATGGAATTTAAAGATGTGATGTTTTGATGTGGAATATTTATAGATGAAATATGGGAATCATTAAGATATTTTAAAACATTGTATGTTTCTTGGAAATCACCATTTAATTGACTAATTCTATAGTTCATGTGACTGATATTTATTCTCAAAATTTATATTCATTGATTTAAGAAAAATTATATATTTTACAAAATTTGTTTTCTTGAAAATTCATGCTTTTCATATAGAATTTTGTACCTATACTATTTTATTGTAACCTGGATTTAAATATGGATTTGTGTGGGTTCCTTATTTCAGGGTAAAGAAATTCTTATTTTGATTTCATATAGTGGATCTAAATGTGGATATTTTGTGTGGACATGGAAATTGGCTATAGAAGTATCAGGTGCATGTATAGTGGTAGAAATTATAATACTTATATATATCATACCACGAGGTTGGGTTGACTAGAATGAAATATGGTTCAAATTAATTGTTGAGAACTATTTTAATATATCAATGTTTCTCATAATGGTGTGAGGTTTTATTATATATTATATGTAAAATATCTATGTTTTACTACATGGGGATAGGTTTCCTAGCTATGGTAGTTATTATATATTCTTGTATCCCTTAAAACATATTAATAATCAATATTAATTGGAGAATTTGCATGATGCAATGAAACACTCTAACCCATATTAGGAATCAATACACATGGTGTGGTGACAATAAGTGCTACAAATGTGAGGTTATTTGTCAAAACACATTTTATGATTTTAATATGTATAGTATTATTTTTTGGGATTTTAAATTTTACCATGAAAAGGAATTTCTATCATATGTTATGAGATAAGTGTAAGAAATAGGTATTGGTAAAAATTTATAAGATTTTCCCCATTCACCTATATCAACATGGATAGGTTTCATCATCCATTTAGTTTTATTGGTTTGTATCCCTTTATTGGGATTCAATATGATAAGGTATCATAATATCTATAATATTGAATTACAAGAAAACATTCTTAATTTATTTATGTAAAATAATGTGATTGTATTTATTTCAAATGAACAAATCTTTGGAAACCCATTACAACCATACCCTATACTAAACTAAATTTAAATGGGGATTAGTTTTTTCACTAATTATCTATACTACATTATTGATTCTTAATTAACTCATCCATGAAATTCTATGAGATGACATGTTTTTTGAATGAATTCATTATTTATGAAATCTATTTTAATTATAATATTATTAATTTTCTTCTTTATTTTATTATTGAAGACTTTAAATGATCTTTTATTAATTATCCATGTGTAATTATTTAGTTTCATTAATGATATATCATGATATCTATGATTAAATGGTCCCTTTACTTATTTTTTTTATCTAATCTATATAAAAATTAACAAAATTCCTACATAGGACATGATATTTCTTAATTATATTTAATGACCCAGTTTGATCTCTCAAATTATATACCAGATTTAGGGATAGACAGGTTCATGATATAGATATTTTACATGTCCCATGTAACTAAATTTTGTAAATATATTATTTATATCTATCATATGTGAAAACTATCCTCTAATTATTTCATTGGACTTTTTTATCAAAGTGTAATAGAAACAATTTAAAAATAATATAAATAATTATTATGGACTAGTTCATGGAATTATTATCTACTAACCTGATCATTAGATATGATCAAATTGTTTATTGGAAATTTTTATATTGAAGAAAATAGATAGAAATTTTAATTGGTAATGTACACATCACTGGAAAAAGGTTACCATATACACAAAATGAACTTGTGTAGAACCCATCCTAATACTTTCTTTAATCTGTTATTATATATATTTTCTATGTATTTTTTCTATCTCACTACCCCTTAAGAACTCATTTATATAACCTAACATTTTTATGTAGAATGTTTTTTTTAATATGAGATGGGATTCTAATTCATGATTCTTCTCTTATATGATTAATATTTGTAAAAAATTTAAAATATTTGGGAGGTTGTCTCTCTATCTACCTATTTATATTGACACCCACTTAAGGGGATGTATAAAACCCTAATATCCACTACTATTACTAGATAATCTGTTCATTGGGAATTAATTAAATCTCCATGAGAATAATTAATATTTATAACAAAAAAATAATTTTTAATTTTTATCTCACATATTAATGTGAGTATTTTTCCTAGAAATTAATATTGATATCTTTAAAAATTATCTTTCAAAATTATTCATTTTTGGGGGGTGTATTTCAATATATGAAAGCCCCATAATCTATTAATATAAAAGAATATTTTACATTTTTTTTAATATCCTATATTCACTAAATGTTATTTTAAAAAAAAAATGGTTGTGAAAAAATAATTTTAGTTATAGTGTGACTACGTCAATCTAGACTTTTTGGGTTAACATTCCCATTAGATCGCGAAGATTTATAATTGAATTCCTTTTTTTAATATTGACTCATTGTTTTATCTAAATATCCACCTTCATGACCCCTTGATTTTTTTTACATAAAATATTTTTTATTATATAATTTGATTCATATTCATATTTCATTATTTATTCTTTTCCATATATTTCATTTAATTATATTCCCCTTCCACAATAATTTTTGGACTATTAAGACATGATTTTTTTCAAAATATATAAAATTATTGAATAATTGTTTATAATATTAAAAATAATTATAGAGTATGGTATTTAATATAGAAGTATGTTTTCCTTGAGAAAATTGTTTTCCTCAATAAAAAAGATGATGGATGGAAGCATGTTAAAAAATAGACACAACCAAATATTATAAGTTTTACATTATTGATTTCGAATTTCAATATATATCATTTATCTAAATAGTTAATTTATATATTAAAAAGTTTTCTTTGGTGGCCATTGATGATAAATAATATGGCCTTTTTAAGAAAAATGATCATTTAAAATATGTTTTAGGAGACAATCAATTTGGGATAAAATGTTATATAACAATGAAGAGGAATGTTGCCCTTAGATATTGATCCACCTCTGGTTCTAGTTCTGGTAGCACTAAGTTGAAAACAACTCATTAAGTGGAAGAATATTCCCATACATAGGAAGCATAAACTTCTACAAAGGAAGAGGATACCAGAAAATTAATCATACAAGAGTGTCAACGATGTCAAAAGACGAATGATTAATTTATGAGAGTTATTACAGATTTATGTACATCATTTCCACTATCGACCACCACAATTTTTTATAAATTCATGTCAATTATGCATTTTTTATACGATGCACTAGGAAATGGTTATACAAGTCTTTGTAGTTATATGGACAATGACTTTTAGGATGATGGTGATTGTGACAATGATGTTGAGGGTTATAGTGAAGATGATGATAGGTATGATGGTAAGGATGATAGTGATGAAGATGAATATGGTGATGGTGAAGATATTGGTTATAATGAGAGATAGATTGATCCTTTACATTATTGACTAATTTGACTTACAAATGATATATTTCATTGGGTGTTAATTCATATATGTGATGTTTTAAATGTGTTTTGTCACCTATTAAATACACTTAAAAATATTCATGAATTGCGTATATTATCTTATAGTATTTTTCCAATGATTTATTAGTTTGGTTAATTCTATGTATCTTATTATATTGTTTTTGTGGGTTCTAGTGGTTTGGGCTATGGTGGGGGATACTTTTAAGAATGTTTGGAGAAATCTATACCCATGTTTTTTATTACCTTGGTATATTTAAATTTAAAATTACATATTCCAATAGTTTCTATATCATTATTATAGTTCTATTCCAATGTTTTAAATAAAGTGTTGTCATATTGTACATTCATGGGGACTATACCATTATTTAATATATAATCATTGGTATAGGTTTATACCCATGTCCAATCTCCCAACGGTTTAGAGAACCATTGGTATAACCTATCCCAATAGCTCTCCTACCTATACCAATGGTTTTGAAGAAAATGTATATCCACTCTTTACACTTGTATGGAAAAATGTAATCTATAATAAATTCCCTCTAATGTTTTTTGTGACACAACATGACATTGCGAAATAACAATATTCAACTCTTGAAAAAATTCATATGAAGAAAAAAATCAAATGATTATGATCATCCTAAAGTCATAGAATATTTTTCAACAAATAATTATATTAAATATGAATTTATCATTGTTCATTTTATATATCTACATTATTATATAATCTTTCAATGTGTTACTACACCATAATATGTGGAACTCACCTTTAGTGATTACTCACTATATACCTGGAAATAATATTGTTTTGCCTTATTTTTCATATAGTTAGATTATAACCTCAACATTATCATCACTAATACATGGTGTTAATAATATGATTTTTTAGTCATAGTTCTTACCTTTATCACGACCCGTCCCCCGAGGCTCATGTTGTGACTCCCCCAAGACCACCATCTACAGGCCAAGGGTTGAAGACTAACACCAGAAAGGTATTTCCCAAAAATGGGAAGGCATTTCCTCAAAACCTTTATACACACAAAGATAGGGTACACTACTACCAAGTAAAAAACAATAGAAGGTGAAAGATGAAACTGCAAGTAACCCCCCCCCCACAGAGTGTAAAAAATAAGTACTGAAGTAAAGATACCAAAATAAGAGCCCAAATGAATTTATAATTCAAAAAAGGGAAAAAAACTTCTGAGGTCGTCCGACAGGGATCCTGATTGAAGGATAGGTACAACTCATCACTACGGATCTCCACAGCAACCAGTCACCAATGTACATCGCCATGTCCTAGGTCCTCGAGACCTAGAGAAAGCTTCTCTTCATCTGCACAAGTCAGAACAAGGCGTGGGTGAATCCCATGCAAGTATGAGGTCAAAAATATCCAATAGTGACCCTGAGACCCTCGAAGTACTCTTATAATTTCACAAAGGATAACCAAAAAATCAAGATCTCAATCACAAAGCTCAAAGAAAGTTAAATCACACACCAGGTTTAACTAAAGTACAGAAGTACATATTTTTAGTCATAAAGCTAGATTATCTTATTTTGTCATGAGGCTCTGCTAATAACCCACACTGGATTGCTCGGTGTTGATTCATACATGATCTCTCTATGTTGATCCACATAGGAGAGCATAGTGATGATCCACATAGGATCGATGTGGGATGATCCACACAGTATCACTCAATGCTGATCCACAAAGGATTTCTATTCATTCTACACATCTCAGCCAGCTACTAGACTCCCGCACATAGCACGCTTGATTCTGATAGGAAATTATCCTCAAGCTATCAGTCACATTTAGACATCCACAAATTCCCAAGAAGATGTAACCCGATGAACCGCCTTGTCATAAGGGTTTGAATGCAACAGACAGTGTGTCAACTGGATGCCCGGTCAGTAAGTTATTGACATTTTATTGCCCGGGGCCCGGTTAGATTCATGCCTGATCCAACCCAGCTATACTCTAAATACTCAAAAACCAATGTGGAGTATCCCAAAAGGACCTCCTCGTCTTGCAGGTCCACATGCCAGTGATGACGAATCAAACGGACGACTGGTTTGCGATATATGCCTATTATAGTGGGACGGGACCAGACTGGTTTGGATTCAATAGTGGCCTAGCCCTGTAAACCCGTTGGGACCATATGTATGGCTCTTCCAGTGGTTCCATACCGTATGGTGTGTTCGTCCTAGCTCACGGTCTGTCCTTTTTGGGAGAACCTGGCCCCCAAGTTGACCAGGTGATGGCCGCTGACCAAATCGGAGCATCCAGTGCAGCTATTTGGTGGTGCCAGTGGGTGCCACCCTCTCTCCCAAAACAACCAGCTCTACCAACCATGTCTCTCTAGTCGATCAGACCGCTCTTCCCCCTCAGCGCAGATCATCGGCGCTATGACCTACCATCGCCATGCTTAAGATGGTTTAGGTTCAAGTCGTCGCGGTGCCTGCGAGCACCACACCTCCACACGGCCGGCTTGGCTGGTCACTGCTCTCTGCATGGCCAACACTGGTGTCCACCGGTATCGGTTTCCAGTACTGCTGCGCCAGGGGTGTTGTGCTGACGGTTCCCTCAGTGGGCCACCATAGATGCTTCGGTGGTATATTATTCTTCTATTCTGCGCCTATGGGCCTCCCAAGTTTCAATCTTTACTATGATGCCCCTCAAATATTCTTTGTCACCACATTATTTGTTCCACCATGAAGAGTGCATGGAGGACAACTTTAGAAGAGGTTTTAGGTATTATTGGGTTTAGTCCGTACCATCTGAGTTGGCGTATTAAACATGGGGGGGGGGGTTTAACATCATCAAAAGAGATAGAACTATTTAACTCTTAAAACAGAACCCCTTCCTCAATTTTGATGGATGGAATTGTAGAAGTGGAAGGAGTGTCCATGTCTAACGGTGTTTCGGAAGAAGTAGAAGGTTTTCATCCTTTGGCACTCATCATTTAATCCTACAACGTTCGTTGAAGAATCGTTTGAGGTTGTTTAATGATGTCACGACACTTCTTCTGAGGTTTCTCCCTTGAGTGTTAAAAATCCATCACCGATATTTGTTTAAATAGATGGGAAGACGTGGATTAACGAATCACATAATTAATGAGGTTCATTAATGAGTTTTATTAATGGACTTCTTAACATTCTCAACGATGTGGTTATACAACACATTATTTATCCCCACGATGCAGTTACACAACTTATGAGTCAATCCATAAAATGGTTTGATGTTTAATTGTTCTCCCACCACCATTTTTCCAATGGTTGAAAAAAGAAAAATAAAATATCCTTTAGTTATTATATTTTTTTCGTAAAGTCCAAATAATTAACATTATCGTTCGAAACTTTCTGATAAATGTTAAGCTTCCCTAAATTTAATCTCGGTGCTATGGATTCAATGGTGCTCTCATGTAGGTTTCCTTGATACCACCGAAATTACACCAGAGGAATCGACCTCCCAAAGAGGACCGACTCATCTCGATCCTCAATCTCCATTAGGAACTCTAAAAAAGTTTCCCCATCATCAATTTCCTGCTCTCCCTAGTTGATAACGTGCAACAGATCATGCACCTACATCCTCAGCTGTGACACATGGAAAACATTATGCACATGATGCATCTATGGGGGAAGATATAGATGGTATGACACCTTTCCTACTTATATGAGTATCTATAAAGGACCGATGAACCTCAGAGATAACTTTTCACCCCGACCAAATCACTGTAGTCCATGTCGGGGTGAGACCCATTGGAATACATGATCTCCATATTTAAACTCCAAGGTTCTCAATATCCTAACGGAATAAGAATTCTTCCAGCTATGTGAAGTCCTAATCCTCTCCTAAGTGATCTGCACCTTCTCAATGGTTGTCCATACCATCTCTGGACCCATATGTGTGGACTCCCATGGGTCTGTCCAGCATAGAGGTGATCTGCATGGTTTCCCGTACATGGCCTCAAATGGAGCCATGCTAATGATGGAGTGATAACTATTATTCTATGTGAACTCCACGAATTTTAGTTGGTCCTCCTATCTATGGCCAAAATCAAGTATGCAAGAATGAAGCATGTCCTCTAGTGTCTATATGGTCCACTCTGTCTGAAAATCTATTGGAAGATGAATGCTAGTGCTCTAGTGCAGGTGGGTCCTGAATGCCTCCTATAATCTCTCCCACAAGCGGGATGTAAAATGAGTGTCTTGATCTGAGACGATCATATATGGAACCCATTTAAGTCGTACAATATATTTTACATAGAGGCATCACAAGCCCTCTACTGATCCCTGCTCTTGGATGGGTAGGAAGTGGGCCGACATGGTGAGTCGGTCAAAAATAACACAAATGGAATTGTGGGTCCTATTTATATGTGGTATCCTTGTCACAAAGTCCATGGATATTCCATCCCACTTCCATCTTATCACCTCATGTGGCTAATTCCAGCACGCAAAAACCTGGTGATCAACATTCACTTGCTGAAAAGTGGGGCATCGGTAAAAGAACTCTCCCACTTCTTTCTTCACCCATGTCCACTAGTACGGACATCGGAGGTCCCCATACATCTTCATCACACAAGGATATATGTCCAATGGGGATATGTGTAACTCCCTCCAATCCTCCTCTTGCAGTGTCAGTCGTACCCTGGTGATTCCTCTTAAGAAGATGATGTGCTCCCCACCTTCAGAAAATATTTTAGGAGCCTGTACATAAGACATCTGAGTACATCAGGTCTAACAGTCATTGTCACCAAGATGTGCCTCCCTGAATCACTAAAAAAAGTCAGGGAGTGACTTTCATAGACTAGAGGAAAGCTACTAAATAACTATACATGAATTATAAATTCAATGTGGCCAGCTACTCTGTCGCCTCACATAGCAAATGCATACCATACCTCCTACTGAGTGCATCTGCTACTACATTCCCCTTCCTAGGAGTGTAGAATATCTCAAAGTAATTGTCCTGGATGAACTCCCACCATCACTCATATCCCATGTTCCAGTCCTTCTTTAAGAATATATGCCTGATAATATTATGATCCGAGTAGATGTTACACCGTTCACACATCAAGTATTTATGCCACATCATCAAGGCAAGGATTGCTGTTTCTTAATCTAAGTCATGGGTATCATAGTTTTACTCATGCTTCCTCTACTGCCGTGAGCCGTAGGTGATCACCACTTGATCCTGCATCCTGACACATCCTAGTCCAATCCCTCATGTGTCATAGTAGACTATATACCCAACTCCATCTTTTGGTAACCTCAATATGGGGGCACTTGTCAGTCTCTGCCTCATATCCTTGAAAATATGCTGGAACTTCTCTATCCAAAAGATAGTTTTTCCCTTATTTGTCAAATCTTACATGGGTTCTTCTACTCTGTAATATTTATTTGTGAATCTTTGGTAGTACCCAGCCAATCCTAGGAAACTCTTCACCTCGGTCACACTCCTAGGTGTCTCCCAAAAAATAACTACCTCTATCAATAATGGATCCACTGAAATTCCAGCCTCCAAGATAATGTGTCCCAGAATATGGACCTATCATATCTAGAATTGGAACTTAGAGAGCTTACTATAATGCTTGTATTCTCAGAGTGTTTCCAGATCTATCTACAGATGGAAAGTATGCACCTCCTCTAATACTGAGTATACCAAGATGTCGTCAATGAAAACAACCATGAATCAATCGAGGAAGGGCTAGAAGATTCTGTTCATGAGTCCCATGAACACTTCAATTTAATTGGACACGACAAAAGGCATCCCTAAAACTATTAGTGTCCATATTAGAATCTGAAGGCTGTCTTCGGTATGTCCTCATCCCATAGCCTGAGCTGGTGATAGACTGATCTGATGTCTATCTTTTAAAGCAACTATTCTCCCTTCATTTGGTCTAAGATATCATTAATCCTCAGTAGAGTATACATGTTCTTCACGGTCACCGGATTCAAGATCCAATAGTCCATGAAATTCCTTAGACACCCATCCTCCTTCACGACGAACAAAATTGGGGCTGCCGATGGAGAGACAATGGGCCTTATGTACCCTTTACTCTACATGTTCTCCAACTATACCCTCAACTCACAATTCTAAACAGGTTCCATCTAATATGCTAGAAGAGATATCGGAGTCATCATGGTGTATAGGTCGATGTTGAAGACTACCTCTCTGTGAAGAGTTAATCCCAAAACATCATAATGAAAGACATCAGTGTACTAGTCCACCACTACAAGATATCTTAGACTCCTCAGATCAACTAATCTGAGGGTAAGGCTAGCCAAATGATGAGTGACTGGCTACACAGTCCTCCGACAATGTCCATCCTAAGCTTCAATGGTTCGCTTCTTGTTGGTGAATATGAACACGGTCCCATTCTTATGGTTACACCACAATTTATGCCTAAAATAGTTGATCTAAGCATGGACTGTGGATAACCATTCCATACCCAAGATGACATCGTAAGGCCTTGAAGCTTCTACTAAGAGATCCCAGCTGAATCTCTCGCCTACTAGAGTAAGCTCACACTGCCGGTACTAGTGTGTAATCATCGAATCCTCTCCCATTGGAGTCTCTAATTGTAAGGATCGATCAAACATATCCATTAAAATCTTTGATATCTGAAAGAGTGTCATGGAAATGAAAGAGTGACTGGCATCAGTCTTTATAATAATTGAAATTGGGGTGGAATAGGCACAGATCGTACCTCTAATCATCACTGGTGTGTCGTGGTTTTATGCCTCTTCCACCTGAAGCTGAGCTAACACCTATCCATCTACTCCCTATTGATTGGTGGACCACATGGGGTGGTGGTGGTAGAACATCAAATCATGGTCCACTACTTGTTGCACGACCTTATCCTCTGCCACTTTCTCCACCATACAGACCTCCTAGATCGAACCTCGACTGCTGCATTGGTTGTCCTTCAATCATCTTCTGATTTTCCTCTTGAGGATTCAGACAATCAAATTCCATTTGTCTCTATCCCCTACAATAGTAATAAAATGTAGTCCTCATTAGACCTCCTCTACCTCAAGAGCTTCGCACCTCCGACCTTGCATCCTAGTGTCATCCTCCGGACGGTCTGGCCCACATGGACCTTTGCGTCATATGCCTACTGTCTACTAAAAATAACTCAACTACCTATCGTTCAGTGGTGGATATCACTATCAATGCCACATCAGCTAGTAAGATCTCCACTAACAATTCTCTCTTGAGAAATCCATCTTGCGTCAGAATATTGAGCGATATCATTGATGTTATGATCTCCTCCTGATGACCCTGCTCAAGGGTTCAAGCATTGAAGAATGGGCCTCGTACCCTGTCGGTGGAGTAGAGAGAGAGGTTAGTGAATCTCGCCGAGTATTGGGCCGCTGTATGGATGCCCTACTATATGTGCATTAGCTCTTGGATATGCACTGAGCGTAAATTAGTTGGTATGAACTCTTCTCTGGAGAGGGTCTCAAAGTTCATCCAGTATAGTGTCACCCCCTCATGATTTGGGATCATCGAACTCCACCATCTACCTGGTGTTCCCTAGAAGTTGATAGAATCTAATATCACCATCAGATCTAATAGGGACTAAACTAAGTGAAAAAACCATGCCATGTCTTCTAGCCAGTCCTCACCTGACTGGGGATCTATCTCGCCTCAAAACCTTGGAGGCCTCTCTCTTTGGAACTTGTTCAACGCTCTAAGTCGGTGTCCATGGTATACTGGTGGGGCTGGTGGAAACTGATTCCCTATTAATGGTGGTCTTGCTGGTATACCACCTATAGGTTCCATCATCATAAGAGGGCCCTGCACTAATGCCTCATCACTCGGTGGGTGTCATCATGTTCTCTCTCTAGAATCCTGGTTGGATATCTACACGGTGTCATCCTTAAAGAAACAGGTGAGACACTACCAATAATTTATACCAGGTGAGATGACTCAAAGAGATCAAAAGAAAAACAACATTTTCAAAACATACACAATCATGGTTTTTGTGTATCGAGTATGAAACCAGAATTCCCGGTCCAGGTGTATGAATACGTCAGCAGCCATACCATCACTGGACTCCCCAAACAAAAACACGAACTCAAGACACTAAAAACAATAATTGTATTAAAAACATAGACTATATGTTTTTCATAATGAACCGACTCCTCTGATAACACTTTGTCACGACCCGTCCCTCGGGGCCGGTGCCGTGAGTACACCAAGCCCACCTTCCATAGGCCAGGGGTTGGCGACTAGCACAAAAAATGCATTTCCCTAAAATGGGAAGGAATTGAATCAAATCATGTACACACATAGAAATGGTACACTATTCCCATGTACAACACAATGGAAGAAGAAAGTTGAATCCAAAACTAAAAACCACCATAGAGTGTAAAAAAGAAGTTCTGAAGAAAATTGGCCAGAATACAAGCCCAACAGAAATGGAAATATAGAAAAGGAGAAAATAGCTCCTCATGTAATATGCCAAGGATACTACCTAATGGGTAGGTAAAACTCATCACTTCGGCTATCCAGAACAATCGGTCACCTTCGTATATGGTAAGGTCCTAGCACCTCGAGACCCAGTCAAAGTTGTTCATCATCTGCACAAGACAAAACAAGGTGTGGGCAAAGACCATGCAAGTGTGAGTAGAACAATACCCAGTAGGAACCCCAATACCCCTAAAGGTCTTTCAGAATTTCAAAATAAAAAACCACAAATAATGATCTCAAACACAGCGCACAAAGAAAAAGACAGCTCACACTAGGTTTAACATAAGTACAGAAGTATAAATGTTTAGTCATAAAGAAAGATCATATTATTTTGTCTTAAGGATATGCTACTGACCCACATAGGATTTCTCAGTGCGGATCCACATAGAATCTCTCGGTGCTGATCCACGCAGCATTTCTCAGTGCTGATACACACAGGATAACTATTCATTCTACATGTCCCAGCCAGCCACTGGATTTCATCACATTGCACTCATGATTCATGGAGGATCCGATCCTCAATAAATAGGTTGTATTTAAACTGGCTTAATGTCCCATGATAAAGTAACCTGAGGAAAAACCATGTCATAAAGGTTCTAATGCAACATATGACATGTCAACCAGATGCCTGGTCTATAATCTATAATCATTTTAGTGTCGGGGCCCCCATTTGATTCAAGTCTGATCCAACCCATACATAATACAACTTTCTCCTGAACCAAAGTAGAGTATCTATAATGGAAGACTTCATCCTAAGGGTCCTCATACAGTTGATTGTGTTTCAAATAGAGACTTGACATGCGGGATACACCTGTTTTAGTGGAATGGAACCGACCAGGTCCTAGTGGAACGAGACCAATCAGGTTCATGTTCTGTAGGGGCCCAACCTGGCAGCCGGTTCGGCCCACAGGGCGAGCCCATCCAGAGGTTTCGGGCTGGATTGTGGGTTCAGCACAACCAGTATACCCGACCCGTCTAGCAGGTCCGACCTAGATGGCTGGTCCATCTCAGCTATTGGTCTAGCTCGCCTGGAAGAACTCGGCCCAAAAGCGGACTAGGTGATGGCACACTGACAAGATGATGAGTTTCTGGTTTGTCCAACAGGCGGTGCCAGCGGGGGCCGCCCTCTATCATGAAACGACCGGCTCCACCGACCATTTTAATTCTGCCGACTAGCCTAAGTGGACATCCCCTCCTCCTCCGTGCGGTGCATCGGCACTGTGCCCTTTCACTGTTGTGAAATATATTGCCATGATTCCTACCGTTGCGATGCCTATGGGAACCTCTCCTCTTCATGGCCTACTCGGTTGGGCGCCGCTCCTCCGCATGGCCAACTCGTATGGCCACGACTACCGGTTTATGGCACCACCGTGCTGGGGTTGTCGTCCTGGCAGTTACATCTTCGGGATATTGAAGATGATATGGTGGTTTGTTCTTCTTCTCATCTACACCTATGGGCCTCCTGGGTTTTCGTCTTCACTATTAATCCCTTCAAATATGCCTTGACACCATGCACATTTTTTTTCCACGAAGAACGCAGCAAGGAAACATTTAGTAGAGGGATCAGGCCTTATTGGGTTTTTCATGTGCCCCCCACATTAGAGTATTAAACAAGTAGTATGGTCCAACATCATCAAATAAGACGGAACAATTTATCTTTTAAAAAATACCCCTACCTCAAGTTTTTTGGAAGGAGTTGTAGAAGAGAATGGAGGGTCCACATGTGAGGTTGTTGCGGACGAAGGATAAGGTTCAAATCCTTTGGTGCTCATCGTTGAATCCTCCAATGGTCATTGAAGACTTGTTCTAGGTTGGTGGAAGACAGTACGACACTTGGATAGAGGTTTCTCTTTTGAGTGTGAAAAACCCATGCCCGATCTTCATTTAAATAGAAGGGATGGTGGAGATTTACGCATCGCAAAATTAATGAGTTTCATTAATGATTTTAATTAATGAACCTCTTAAATCTCTCAATGACGTGGTTAAACAACCTATTATTTCTACCAACGGTGCAGTTACACTTCTTAAGAGTGAATCCATTAAATGGATTGACAATGCATGGAAATCTTACCACCATTTTTCCAATGGTTGAAAAAAGAAAAATAAAAAAACCAATATTTATTTAATTTTTTTTTAAAGTCCAAGAAATTAACTTTTTAATCAATCCATTGATGGTCAAAGTAATCATCCCTTATGAGAATCAAGGCACTACATATTCAACATTGACCACATATTTTTAAACTGAGCACCAGTTCATAAGATTGAAAATGATGCTCGCACATTTACTAAACTTACCTTATCAAAAGTCAAAAAATTCATTCTAGGATCTCTAGGAAATGGAATCACGTGCCATCAATTTTTGTAGAATCGTAATAATCCCAAATAATTTAAAAACAATTTATAGAATTTTTGGGTCTTTACAAACATGAATTCAATTATAGCCTAACCATTAACAACATGTTATTTCAATGTAATCAAAAGGAAAGAAAAGTATCATTAGGGACTTCCTTGGATCTCATCTATAATCACAACATCCATTTTAATGTTTAAATCCACTTTTAATAGTTTATTCACTTACTTATTTCTTCTAAAATTCATCAAAATTAATATTCTAGAATCACTCTTGATTACCTTTACATTGGACTAAATTTCTGAAAATTACCCTCAAATTTCTATTGATTTAATATAATGTGGTTCTTTATTACCTTTACACTAATTGAGACACATTTAGAATAGCAATATATAAGTATTGGAAAATCAGAGATACCATTGTGAAAATATTGTTCACTATTAAATAAGTTATTAATAACCTTTAAAAAGCTTTCATATACCTCAAATAACATTGACACAAGAATGTCTAATCAAGGAAAACCCATTATCATTTATATGTTACCCTAATATAGGCAAAAAAATCATTTTCATTACCTTTAAAGGGGACCTATAATTATTTGATCACCTTTATACAACCATAAACTTATTTGAATCCCTTATTGTAGTTCATGTATTACCTAAACGTGGATCCAAATAAATTTTGATACCTATATATAGGTATCCATTTATCTTAACACCAAGTAATTATTACCTTTACATAGACAATATTATATTATAATTACATTTATTCTAGATACATAATAAAATAGTTTTTTATGTAGTTAGAATAATTATAGACAAACCCTTATGTAGCTACCTACTTCAACAAAATAAATTAAAGAATCCAGAAATTACCCAATGGATTCCTCAACACTATGAATATGTCATTGAAGTGTTCTGAAACATGTATCGTATTATCTTCATTTGAAATCACACCACGGATGGTTCTCCATAGATTTACATCTTAAGTCTTCATTATTTGGTCAAATATAAAAAACATTACTTTCCAATATATGAATGAACATCCATAAACTAAATATAATAACATAATTCATCAATTTATAAATTTTTAGTAATTCCAATATACATCCATGAAATTCATTTTATTAATAGTTCTTCCTTCAATAAAAAAATACAAAACAAACAAATTGGTTTCATCAATATCTCTATTGGTATTTTTTCAATATAAAATATCATTTCCATATCTCTCCCTCTTTTTTACAATAATTAAAAATCATTTGAGGGAGTACTATATAACTTATCTCTTAATAATTGTGTTACAAACCATTTCATTCAAATTCTAATTTATCTAAACTTGATATAGATGAAAAGACCATTTTATTTAGAGATAAATTATATCCATTATTCAATTAATAAGATAAAAACTCATTAAAACTACTATAAACCATTCATTTAAAGTCAATATTTATTAGGGTTTAATGAATACCACCAATTTATAACTATATGACCTTTTTAAAAGAACCCTAATATCATTCACTCAGCTAGACACATAGGTTTCAAAAATATTGTATATATAGATTCATTAAAAAATACCCCTATAATCACAAAAATATTCATCTTTCCATGTAATTTATTAGATGTAATTATCAAACTTAATATCTAGAATTATTCCTAAGATTAAATTGTTTAGATAGTAACAAGAAATTCCATTTCAATGATGATTTGTCTATAACCTTCTCTAAATTTCGTATTTTTGTGGATGTAAAAGATTATAGTAGCTTATCCAGATCAAATATACTAAATAGTTTGATATCCATTAATAATTCATCAATGTGGAATATTTATTGATATTTTATATTAAATATCATGTGATTTATTATTCCAATCCTTTGACTTATTAATATATGAAATAATTATTCTATCTTAACTCACTTCATTAGTTCTCCATTTTAAAACTAAAAACACAATCAATTTAATGAAAGGTTACTACACGAATATAAAATAATGAAAATTGGAATAATTTGGATCAACTTGTTTTTGTGTGTGAGGAATTCGATTGGTAATTTTATATAAACCAATTTTCACTTTCCAGTTTAGCTCCACTTTTTTATAGAATATTAATTTTTTCATAAAGGTTTTCCAATTGTTTTTTTTCTTTTTTTACAATGAGATAATTCGTTCAATAATTTTGTTGGATATTCCTTTTAACATGATCTATCATTGAAGATGAATAATTTGTTGTGAATTTCATATTCATAATTATTTTTTCATGGACTCGTGTTATTGTAAGAGAATCATTTGAATTGTGTGTAGTATTATTTCACATCCTAATTGATTTCTTAAAAAATCATAGGTTATCACATTTAGAAAAACATTAATGAAATTAAATTTCAACAACATATGTATCCATTTATTTCTTCCCCTTTATATCTTTCCTTCACTTTGTATTCCATTTATCTATATTTCTCCAAATTATATGGTCATATCTCCGAACACTTATTAGGAATGTTCACAACATTTCTGGTTTTACCATATGGTTTCTTTGGATATTTCTTCCCAGGATCTGTCCTTTTATTTTTTGTTAAACCATATAGTTAATTATTCTTAGGATTGTACCATTTAACACATCCATACACGGATTGTTTTCATGTTTCTAGGATATAAAACTATTTTCAGAAACCATGTACTTCAAAATCCTTAGTATGAACAACTTCTTTATTTTCTTGGTTGTTCTAGATTCTGTGGATTTCATCTACATGTCACTTAAGGATAATTTATATCAATATTTTTATCTATAATTTCTTTTTGATTAATGTTTTTTAGTTTAATATTAATTGATTTAATATTAGATTCATTCCTGACGTCAATTGTTTATGTATCTTTATAAAAGAAACACATTTTATCAATATAGATAAAATCTGAAAATATTGGGAAGATTTTGTCCATTCAAGTCACAAATTGATGGGGAATGAAATGAAACCAACAAAATTTGATGAATCCATGATTTAGGTTTAGATCCAAAAATATCAATTGATATAATAAATTAAGGTTTCATGTGATGCTGAGTGATCATGGGATGTTTCAAATTCTTGAAAATGAAGAACCCATCTGAAACAAATATTTTGTGTCTAAAATATATTAATTAATATGACGAATAATGATTAGGTTGTGAATTTATTACATGTAATATACCAAGTATAGAGTATTAAAGGAATAGAAAACAATGTTTATCTTTCCACAATCATTGAGTGGAAAATATTTGGCATGATAAAACATCACAGGAAAGCTAATATACAAATATTTTTTATGTATCATTCCATGATAAATTCATTTTACTTCCCTCAAAACACTATTTAACATAGTTTTTGAACTGGGAATATTCTTGTAAGGAATATAGTAATAAAAATATGTGTTCTTTCCAATGTAATATTTCATTAATTCAACGAAAATGGAATCAACCATTGGGAGGCTTACCCTAGTGTTTTAAAATCAAATTTTCTATAAATTTTTGATGTTTAATAGATTTATTATATTCTTTTATATTAATTATGATTCGTCAATTTGACCACAAATGGATTAATTGAGTATTTTCTATTCTTGATCAAATGTGAGTGACTAGGTAAACTTATATGGGGAGTGTATTTAGATAAAATTGGTGTGTACCAACTTATTTTATTTATTTTCTTTCAAAAGGATTTTATATAATTGGTATTGTTTTTAGATTAACATTGATAATATCTTTTATCAAATCAATAACAATGTGTATTTGGAAGTAGAAAAACCCAATATAATAAAGGGAATTAATTAATGAAAACTAAATTACATTATTCTTATTATTTTTAAATTTAATCCTAATTCATAACTGTATTGTAATTCATTTTACCAAGTTGAATTTGGATTCTAGTATAGAATGATAGGTATTGAATAATTCTTTTACTGTTAATATTAATTTACTATGCCTCCACTTTGTTTTATTGTTTTTAAAGTAAATTCATGGTTTCTTCTTAGGAAAGAAATTACATGGAATTGGTCCCCCCTTTTCATCCTTTCTACCTCATTTTAATTACTATTAAATTATTTAATTATCTAAATAATATTAATCAATTAAATTGGGACTTCCCAAATAGAGGTATATTGTTAGCATTTCTTCATTCCTTACTCTCTCTGGGATCGATCCCTTACTATCGATATAATACCCCTTTTCAGCTTCTGTGGTTTGGGAAATTATAAATTTCTAATCCGATATAACCCAAAATAAATTAACAACATATTTTTAGTAGGTTAATTTTAAAAAATTTGTTGGGAAATAGTGTGGAACATTTTTTAACTTGTTATTAGTTGTATAGTTTTTGTACGTTTCATATCCCATTTATGTTTTCTGATTTAGGTTTTCTCATTTTTATTTTTTTATATATTCTTCATAAGTTTTGGAATTTCATAGGATTGACTATGTTAAACATCATATTTTGAAGTTTCACCATTAGAACACATCAAATATCAAGAGTATGGGATGACATGGGAACAATAAATTTATAGGGGTGGTCACATCAAGAAGATGATGAGTATGATTTTTATTATTCTAGATAAAATTAATTCCAACCACAATAGTATAGAGACGCATGATACCCGACCTTTAGTGGAGATATTGAAGCCCCATTAATAGAATTAAAAAGGATACTATACCAGATTTATCCCAAATTATGTTTAGGTTATTGATAAAATGATAGATGAAAATGATTCCCAACTCAAGGAATTGGGATAAATGACTAAAAACATTGAAATAATTATTTTAAATTAAAATTTACTTATAAATAACTTAATAATCATTTAAAATGCAGTGATTGGTTGCTTTGAAGCTGAACAAGGGAAAGAGGTGGAGGAATCATTCGTTGTAAAAACAAGGATTAATGGAAAATAAATGGAGTGAATAAATGAAAAATACTTGGATCATGATTAAAATACTAATAAAAATGTAAAAATATTTTTTATAATAAGTATGATAACCTAATGCATCACTTTTTTGGAATAAAATGAGACCATGAAGAGTAATGAAAATACATTGTGCAACTATAAGAATACAAAACTGACCAGAAGATGGAAGTTATTGAATGGTAAATAGAAGAAGAAGAGAAGAAATATGTTGATGGAGTGAATGTCGTCAAATTGAATAAGAATGAATAAAATGTGAAGGAATAAGAAAAAAAATATCTACACATTGTCCTCACAAATATTCCATAACAATAAAATGTATGGAACTCCCTTAAAAACAAAAAAAAAACAAATAAAATCAAATGGATGATATCATTAATGATGTTTTATAGGGGAGAATTAAACATATGTTACATAGGAAACTATATTTTGAGATATAGAAGAATAATAATTCCCAACATTTGAAGTATAAAATGAATATCATGTTTTTTAGTATAGTTACCAAACAAGGAAAAATTTGTATTGCATTGCATTTCTCAAAAATATTTCCTCAATATATAGTTCATCATAAGAACTATTCTAGATGAACCAAAATAAAAGGTATAAAATAACTACCCTTGAAGCACAACATAGTAATAAGTGGATAAATCCAAGATAAATTACTCAATATCATATTCTAGTTAGATAACAATGGTAAAAGGTTACACTACATACCATAAATTAGAACTATCGGGATGAATCCATAATTTTAAATTTTTTTTTGAGGTTTTATATTTATTTATTTTGATAAGTTTAATAACTCTCCCCCTAGTTGATATCTTTAGTTATTTAAGATAAATATTTTGAATTTTTAATGGTAAAATACTTTCACTATTTAATTTTATCTTGAATTCCAATAAAATAAAGAGTTAGGAAACATGAGAACAATTTATAAAACTAACTCACATCATAAAAACCATTTACATCATGAAATCCTGAAAATAAAGGTTATGATACAAAAACAAATAGTAAATATATTTTATAATTAACCTGAAAAACACATTCAAAAAAATAAATAAATGGGTATTAATTTTTTACATGTTAATATTTTTATAGTTATAGTTTTGTATTAATAACATGGATTTTAATGAAAAAAGTAATAAAAATGTATTGATTTGTTTCATGGACTGAATTGAATTAGATTTGACAATAAATTCTTGTATTGTTTTCTTGTGCAAGCTAGACTAAGAAATAGTAGGGCTTGTAGAAAATCTTTTTTACATGGTTTGACATTTGGAAATCATATATGTATATATTTTTAAAACTCATATCTTCACATTATTTTGTAATATCATAAAAATCATTTCTTATATGATTTCATTTCACGATTTAAATTCTAATAAATTTAAATTGTTTAACATATTGTTAATGTTCATTCCATAAACTAATTTTATTATATTTTTTCCAACTACCAAGAGTATTTTGGACCAAATTTTAATATTTATTGTGAATTTTTATTAAGTTAATCTATGGGCATCTCAAACTACTTGAACATGCATTGATATCCAATCAAAGATGTGTTTGAAAAAAAATTCATTTAAAATAATTTAGTTAGATCTTGGATAAATATGTTATCCTTCAGACCCACTTTTATATTCATCACTATTATACTATATATGCCAAAGATTTTCCTTTCTGAATTTATCCATGTTACAATCCATTATATTCATTTCATACCTTGATCATTGAATTCCTAAAGAAAACCAATTGAATGTGTTTATGGGAAGGGTTGTTCATGGTGGAGGTGGAATGTTATAAATGTATAGGACATTGTATTTTTTTTACAAGGGGTTTTTTGGGATGCTTCATATTTACATTTATTATTTCATTAATTATCCCTATTATCATGAAAAATGAAAAAATATGAAACAATATTCTCAAAAATGAGTTGCGACATGGGAGAGTATAATATTAACACTAGTAAATGAATTATTTTAATCAAATGTGGTTTAGTGGTGGATGTGAATTTCATTACAATCATGAATTGACAAAAAAAAGAATAAAAAATGGTTTGTTTCTTAAGTTGGACAAAAATATCCATTATAAAACAAATGATCTAAAAAACACATGTAGTTTGATAGTGAATGTGATACTTCTCATGTGTTAAGATTTAAAAATAAAGGTTATATATTTTAAAAAAGTGTAATTTATTTATTATTATTAAACTATTCAAGGACATTTACTTTTCACATAGGGTGAAATAATGATATGGTATTTTATTTTTATAAAGAGAATTATATTAACCTTGTCTTTTTAATATCATTTACTATATATTAGATTATTACACCTTTTTATCCTTTAATTTTAAAATAATTTATTCCAACCCTTAACCTCAGTCTCATTTGATCGTAATTTAAAATCCCTCATGTTTAATTGTGATATTTGTCATTATTGGTGGAGAAAGTGGATTCAATGAAATCCCGTTGTGGGGAAATGTACTTGAGGTATGAGAATAACTTCATTAAATTTTTTACCTTGATGGATGAGATGAAAAAATCATTGGGAGGTAAATCTGAAATGGTGTGAGCGTTGATGGAAGGTTGAAATATATATGAAATAGGGTGAAATGTATTGAATTGAAAATTATAAATCAACCATTATTGAATAAATCAATATTATTTTTGTATTTGTTTTTATGATATTGAATTATAACTATTTTTATGAGAATCATAATTTTAAAATCCCATTTTTTATATATATCTACCCACTTTATTAGTATTTTTAGATTTTTCATGAAGACACAAAAATGTTTATGTGCATAGGTATTTTATATCTCTATTTACTATCTATATTTACATATGATATTATATGTTTTTAATTTAATATTTACTTATATAATATGACGCTCATTATTGATGTTAGTGTTTTGTCATTTATATCGAAAATACAAATTTGAATCAATTTGGAAGAAATTAGAATCTTTTGTGAAATAAAAGCACTTCAAGTCATGAAATAACACAACACTTTGTGAAACTAGAAATTGATGATGAAGACAATATTGAGGATTTCATCCAAACACATAAATTATTCCATTGAGGGAAGTTTTTACATGATTTTGGATAATCATGGGATGTTTTGAAGACTTAAAACTAAAGAAACAGGGTGAAATAAAGCTTCCATGGTTGGAATATAGTAATTCTTGTCTGGAATTAAATTTATTTTGTGAATTTATCAAACTTATTGAACCATGTACTGAGAATGAAATTAAAAAAAACATGTCCTTCAGCTTTCTCAGTGTGAAGGAAATATCGTTTCATGAAACATATTAAGTAGTCCCAGCTATTAAGATTTTCAATATATCATTTCATATGACATTCCCTGTAATGTTCCGAGACACCATTTTACATTTTTTGATGCAATAAAACCCTATGAAGACTAATATTATTATAAATATGTGTTTCAACCAATTTAATAGGATATTAATTTATGACATGATGATGTATCCCCCAAAGGATTCTTCTTGGGTTCTAACCGAGAGTACATCATAGATAGTTTTTATTTATTAGGATTTTTTTAACTATTTTGATTTAAATGTATGACGATTATTAGTTTTATTATCTTCTATTCTCATCATTCTACTTTACCAATTCTCCCCCATTTGGGTTTAGGATTATTTTTCATTGGCGATTACTCAATGATGTTTTTATAAACCCTTATGTAGAGTAGAATTGTATAAAATGGGTTTGTAAAAAAATTTATATATTTTTTCAATAAATACATAATTTTATTTTATTAGTATTTTGTTGAGATTCATGTTAATCACATCTGTTACTAATTCATGGAAAAGGTACATTATTGAATTAAATTGTATCACATACTTATACATTTATAAATTTTCTTTGGAACACTAATATACTACGATGAAATTATATTTCTCACATAAAATCTATTATTGACAAAAAAATATTTGAAACCTAAAAATTGGACGCATCATATATTATGGCATGATTTGATCTTGAGGGGGGTGTCCACAATAAAAACCACCATAACAAGAATGTTTATACCAATCAATGGTCTTCCCTCTTGTACTCTATAGTATTGTGAAACACACTATTCCATGGAGGTTAATTAAAGGTATTATAATTTCATAAAATAATGTGTTGGAATAAATATATTTCCTCTAAAATAGATCTCCATTTCAGTAATCTGTAATTTCATTATAATTATCAAAAGTTAGAAAATCATCAATGACTATCTAAACCATAAAAATATAATGCATTTCTTCATTCAATGTGATTGATTCTATAGGATTATGATAATGTTTAAAATTCATAAAATCCATGATTATTCATAGATCGCAATTATATTTTAACTTTTAACTCATGGTTCTAATAGAAAATAGTGTTTAGATATGTCCTACATGAGAATCATATTATTCAAATAATCCATGGATAAATTCAAATGAAGTATTATTTAATCTTATTCTAGATGATCTTGATCAAGATCATTGGAAAATATTTGATAGTATAAATAAACAAGGTAAAAGGTACACGATTATAATTCATTTTATTCTTAATTCCAAACATATATATTTATTATGAGATTGATGTTGTTTTGGAGTTATTCATCCAATAATTTTTTGATTTTATAAATCCATATGTAACTCATAAATGACAAGAAAAATATGTATATTAATATTTTTATTGAATTTATATTATAAAATGAAAGTGAAAGAATAGATTGGATAATTATACAACATAACTGAGGGAAAATCCATTTATTGTCATTATAATTCATGAAAAATTAATATTCATCATAAAAAATCATTTCAGTTCATGATTTTGATAGAGTATAATAATAATAGAGGAAAATGGAATTATGGGAATCAATAATAATAATATAAGACAATATATCATAATATGAGGATAATAATAATGGTTTCGAGGGGGGGGGGGGGGGTCCACAACATTGTCTAAATCCACAGTATAAAATCTATATGATATAGATTGACATATTTTTGACCACATATATGTCTCATATGTGTTGTTTTAATCTTATATAAATTAAATTAATTATGATTTATGTGTTTTGAATTTGTGTTATTGTAATATTAATGATACATAGAATACATAGCCTATTGTACAGATTATTTACACACTCATATAATGTTTTGTGAGTAGTTTTGCACAAGTATATGCATACTCATCTTGAAATGATTTACCTGATAAAATTATTTCCAATGTTTTACAAGAAAAACATGTCTCCAAATTATTTGTGGTCTCCCCATGAAAATCATATCCTCAACAAAAAAGACCATGACTTTTTGTAATCTATTTTTAATATAATTTCAATGAAAAAGGTTTTTTTATGTTTCTAAAAATAATTAATGGAATGGGGCCTATGGGTCTACAATGAATTTGAGGGCGTGTGGGGAATTCAAAAAGAATGAGACATATTTGGTATATTTTATTTTTGTTTAATATTGATTTATGTGGTCGTACAAATTTATAATATGATTATGAATTAATATATATATATATATATATATCTATTTATATTTAGTAATTAAGAGTTCATAAATGTAAATGTAAATGTTTTATATTATGACCCTACTAGAAAAAACATTAATCATTTTTAAAAATAAACTTTTGATAATGTGATTAAAAGTTTAAATATTATCCAATATGAGATATTTAATTTATGAAAATTACTTATAAAAAATGAATTTTTTAATTTTAGAATGAAAAAAATTTAAATAAAAATATATCATATTATGGAATATAAATGATTCTAAATTAATACCATGTAAATGATCATACTCAAATTGTATTAAGGTAAAAAAGTAAATAATGTATTTTAATCCATTCCTAAATTATAAAATTACAATAATTTAATTATGCATTGATCATAATTTTTTATCTCATGCTTAGATATTTTATTTTTTGTTTTATTTATTCATTCCCTTCTTTATTCGTAGATATAAAGTGTTATATTTTTAATTTTGATAAAGGAATTAGTTTAAATAGTAAAATTATTATAAACATACACACACATATGAGGAATTACATGATGGGTATGGATTTTAATTTAGTTATCTACTACATTTAAATTATATTAAACTCTTTATGACTGTTAATTTCATGGTAAATTTAGGATAATACAAGTTACAAACTAGAATTATGAGGGAATTGAAATCTACCTTAATCAAAGTATCCTAGGTTATAAGTACATGGGGTAAATTTTATCACTATCCTGAAGGCTTATTACTTATCTAGAATTATGGGTGTTGGATATCAATAACTCTGGGTATAATCTTATGGTTGTTATTAATTTTATATGGTTTTAATACATTAAATGAAAGGGTATTAGGTAAAATATATGTAGGATTATTTTTTGAATTTATGAATACAATAGATTTTTAATTTTGTTTAGTAATAAAAGATATGATTTTTGTAATGTGTTACATAAAAATATGGTTTGAACATATTTTTTTGAGGAAAGGAATACGATTTTGAACTATATTTTAAAAATAATGAATTCATGAAATGTAAATACATGAGATAAGATGGAATAATAAATCCCATTAAAAAATATATAGATTTAGAGTCCTCCCAAACTAATAAAATTTCAAGAACAACACTATCCAAATAGGAAGGTTCTTCACAATGATGGGTGCACATAGATATTATTTGTTATGGCCTCATCAAAATGGATAACCACAAGAATTTGGTTACCAAATCCTACTCAGATATTGGGGATTTAATTATCTCAAAACCCTTATAGAGGATACCAGATAAATGTTCTAGATTTTATCCATTTTATTTATTAAAAATACAGTGGACTTAACAACTATAAAACTATCATATTTCATATTATTGGCATAATGAACTATCAAAATAAATATATATTGAGAGGATAATAAGATGGAAATATGGATATTGAGTCACTAAATCTGACTGTTGTAGATATAATGGAATCCTCATCATCAAAATTATCTTTGAGATCAATTATTAAAATAGTGAATCTTAAATTAAGATACATCATAGATAAGTAAAAACATATTTGTTTTACTAAATATAGAGAAAACACAATGTATTAAATAAAAACGTTCCCAAGTAACCAAATATTAAAAATTTTCAAAATATTAATTTTGATGAATGAGAGATGAGTAAAATGATTTACATGACGTTTCAACAGAATTAATTAAAATTTAACTAAGGAACTTTATTTACCACTTCCATACATAAAATGGTTCAGTTTTATAAAGACTTAGTGATAGTGAAGGCTTCCCATAAGGATTATTCTATTTAAGGATTTCATTCATTTTTCATCAATGGAAATAGAATGAAATATAAATATATTCATAAATTTATTACCAAATATTATAAAACTATTGATAATATTTGATCATGGAATGAAATTTCATTATCCTGGTTCTTTCTGAAAAAAAGGTTGGTAAAACATAAAACTCAAAGAACAAAAGTAAATTGTAAAGACTAAAATTGTTTCACAAATATTTAGTAAATTTCATTTAATCCAAAATATAGTGTTAGGAAGGGATAAAATTTATTCCATTTGATGGTATCATTCAGGAAACCTAAAATTGCTTATAATAATTCATGGAATTTCCATGTTAAGTATTATTGTTATTAAAATAAAACTCTTTTATTTTTGAAACTTATATGATATAAAATGGATACATAATTTTTTTATAGTTATTCAACAGTTGAAAATAATTTATGAACTTGATGATACATGTACGTTCTATTCAAATTACATAGAATGGTTTTCTTCATTCATGGACATGAAAGTAATGTTTTAATATTAATATTAGATGAATCCATTCTAAGGATGGTAATTTTCAACGTATTTTTTTCAAGGAAAATAGAGTAGAAGCCTCAATAATTTTTTTTTATTTAATATATTTTATAAACTGTTTTTGGATGAATATTGGGATAAAAATGTTTTTATCCAAGAAAAATCATACATAATTATTGTTAAAAAATGATGTATTAAGAATATACAATTGATTAATGGAATATTTAAACAATAAAATCATAGTTTCAGAATATTATTGAAAACACATATAATACCATAATATATTTAAAAAAATTATATTTCAAAATATTCCCACGAAAAGGATAAAATATCATTTCTTAAAATAGTGTAATATTTTTATCATAAGATTATATAAAAAAGAGAATATAGTTTCTACGAAACATGTGATAGTATGTTTAGACACAATGATATTGAAATATAACAAATAAAATATTATCAAATTCATAATTATATGTTATTTTATGTAATTTTCTAATAATATATTAGAGAATTAAGGTGAACAAATTTGAAGAATGTTAAATTCTATTACTGTAATGAGTAAATTTTCATTTTATATATAAATTGATTTTTAGTATTTTTTGTGAAAGATATTATATAAAGAGTAACATTTGTTTCCAAAGTGATCTAATGTTAAAAATTGATATACGGGTTCTAATATTGATGATGATGATGATGTAATTTGAATGTGTTTCAAATAGGTAATATAAGTATTAAAATGAAAACACTATATGTTGTGAAGAAATAGAGGTTATATAGTATGTTCAATAATTTTAACCTTATAAATATGATTCCTATGTCTCACTAGTATTTAAAATATAATATAATTTAGATGTTACGGACTAAATGAGTTTAGCATTATAGTTTCATTATGTGTTCACTTATAGACATGGAAGGAACTAAATGGGGATATAATGAAATTAACAAAACCCAAAAATTATAGTAGACATAATGAAAATCTAGGCATCTGTCATATGTGATATGAATAGAACAATTATTATATATTGTTTTGTTAATATTCTTAGAAATATTTAAGATATAATATTCATCTTGTTATACTTATGGAATAATCCATATTTTAGTCCTTCACATTTTATGTTTATATTTGATGAAGTAAGAGGATAATTAAACACTCATGGAATAGACTTTTGTTATCTATAATTGATCTCCATAAAGGGTTATTATAATTTCTGATGAAATATCATGGTCACCATGATAATTATTTTATATAGTGATAGAAAGTATTTTTATAAATCAAAAAATTTGTTTTATTTTATGGATGACCCCCACACAATTATGTATGACATAATGTTTCATAAATTGTGTCTTTGGTATATTATGGGTGGAAATTTTGTATCAATATTTTCTTATACCTAATTTTAGTGAAATTATTACATTTTCGTTAAGTCATTTCTAATAAAAGAGTGGATAGGTATTTTTTTGATATTTTTGTCAAATAGAGTTTATTGACGGTGTGATTTGTCCCCTTTCAAATATAGTAGAAAATCAAGGAACTCAATTGAGAGAGAATGAAGGTGTGTATGGATATAAATAAATAGTAAATATAATGAGATTATATATTTATATGAGGGTCATATGCTGGAATAATATATAAGAATAAATAAAATGTTATGTATTCATCGACCAGTTCAGTTTATAATTAGATAAATGAAAATAACGAGTAGACAAGGGGATTAACATATTCTATATCCCATATTTTCTAGAAAATAATATTTAAAAAAATGATTATTTTCACTTGATAAAAGCTCTTGGAAACCTGTATTTTGATACATATGTTTAAAAAATATCATGAAAACCATTTATATCTTGAGCATAATTGATATTTATTTATTTTCACCACATTTTTAGTAATTAACGAATAAAAAAATCATTATTTTGAATTATATAATGGTTTATGGGGTCAAAATTTTTAGACATATGAATGAGGTTCTAGTCTATAAAACATATTGAGATACTCAAATATTTATTTAGAATATGTATAGAAGTATGTATTGAATATTATTCTCATTATAGTATAGTTTGTGAGACACTCAAATAATTTAATATGAATTTTCCAAAAGGTGTTTTGGAAATTATATAGAAGGATTTTTTGTATTGTTTCATAAGTTATTATATATGATATTCCATTAAGAGAATGTCTATTTAATCGATTAAGATCTAGTGAATGTGAGATATTTATTGAGTTTAATTTTCTAAAGGAAAATACATAATCTGATTATTTATACCACTTCATTTGCTATACTCGTATGAAAGATGGAATTTTGTGTGAGACTATTACACCGTTTTACTTATTTAGTAAATGAAATAATATGATAATGTTTTTGAATCAATATCATTCCCCCTTCAGTTATCAATTTTTAATATTAGTTATTTTTTAATGAATATGGGTTGGTAGAATATCTTATATTTTCATTTTAAATTAAAAATTTCAATAAAGAGATTATTTGAGGATTTAAAAGTGTAAAAATGTATTGAATTTATTGAAATGTTCCATTTAATATTTTATACAAATTTAAGATTCTATAAGGCCTATATAAATTAGATTATTCTTTATGAAAAATGGATTGATTATATATGATCAATACAATATATATAACTTGTTTAAATTGGGTTCATTATTTTCTCTCAGTTATCTTATACAATTTATCTCAAGGTTCTATAATATAATGGTGTTGGTAGAGGTCTTACTAGAGTTTCATTCAGTTCAAAGGATTCATACTGGTGTCTATAGGTATATCTCTTTTATATACTTCTTTATTATCCTGATAGAATTATTATCAAAATATTGTATATACTATATTTAAAATGTGAAAGTTATACCATTATTATTCTTCATTTTATTATTCATTATATAAATATGAATATATTTTGGGCTAAATGGAGTATTAATATTATTTTTATTCTATGTTTCATATTTTTTACATCCCTAAAATTCCCAAAATAACTCCCTCTATAAAAGTGATACATGAGAGGGAGGATGTGATTTTCCCATCTATGTTAGGTGGGGATCCCATGATCAATTTTATTACTAATCTAATAAATTAAAACAATGTTTTTTAAAAACATTTTATGGGTACAACCGAACTCTTTTTTCCCCACCAAAACACTATGTGTTACATGGTGGAAGAGGCCCACTTTTTTATCCACAACGGCTATAAGGGAATCCATGAAGAACAAATTTGGTTATTCTATCATTACATAGAGAAATATGGGAATAGAAGAGGTTATATTTTCATATGGCGGTAGTTTAGACTACTACAAAATGTTTTTTTCAATGGTATTTTTAAACTACTGCAATTTATGTCATTGAACTCCGACATGTATTGGTTTCATCTATTTAGAGGTGGTTTCTGAGAAGTTTTGGGAAATGTTTTTTAGAGATATTTATTTCAATTTTAGAGATAGTTTATACCACATATATATATAAATATATATATTGGTGTTTTAAAACACTGATATACAATGATGTAAAAAAATACATCTATAAACATCAACCCAAAAAAGAAAAACAAGACCAATATGAAATTATAAACATTAATATAATTATAAAATTAGAGTAGATTCCATCCACACAATGGAAATAAATCCCAATAGAAATAAATACTTTCAAATATAAGTAGAAATCAAATATAGCATAACATAATCTATACATATCTAACTAGAATAAAGTAAATATCAAGATACATACACAATGGGTATATATAAAGAGAAGCAAAAGAAATGGATAAATTTCATTCGTAAAATAATATATTATTTAACATAAAACCCCTTTAAAAAGAAAATGAGGAGAATACTAAAGCTTAAAAAAAGTAACCAAATACAAAAAACTATGAAAAAAATGACCTTAGAAAAAAATAATGTTAAATGATATGACTAACATAATGAATTTCATACGTGAAAAAATAATTCTCATTGACAATGTGAAACAAATTATTGGAGACTATATTATATATAATAAAAATCATTGGAATTTAATATAATAATTGAAATAAATTAAGCAAAGAAGTAATAAACACACAAAAATAATGAAGACATTCCAAAAATTTTATACCATGGGAAATAACATAGGTTCTATTGATATAATAATATAAATACTTATGGGGAAATATCTTACGACTTATTGATTAAGTTCCTAACAAATAACCTCCCAACATTCTTAACCCAATCCCCATTGTGTATCACTACCCATATCAAATGCTTATCCTTCACAACAGGATACTAGTCAGAGTCTCTTCATGATTGGCATAACAATTGTTTCTTTATTTCCCACCGAATTAGCCAAGGTTCCTATGAAACTATCTTTTGTATTTTTGGAAATATATTATAATTAATATCATAATACCCCTAAAACATATTAAATAATATTCTGAAACCCACCTATTTTAACCCTTTGATAATAATCCCCTCTAAATTTTGGATAATCATCAGACTATAATAAATTTCATATCACATTATGCACAACACAAATGATAATAATAAAATGTGGATCAAAACTTTAGTGTACTTGTAATCTGAAATTTTTTAGTATCAGTTTTAGAAACAGACCTTAACTTTAACAATCATTTTTAATGTTTATAAACCTTTCATTGAGAACAATTTAAAAGTGAAACATGCTTTAAATTTTTTATTTAATGAAATAAAATGCATTGAAATTGATAGAAAATTTAAAATATAACTTATATAGGAAGAGAACATTCAAAATATATACCCAATGAAATGGAAAAAATTCATTATTTTTGTAACATAGTAACATAACAAAGAAATAAATTTTGGATTGAGAATAATGAAACACAAAACAAATTTTTTTTTTGTCATTGGATTCCACGAAAATCTTAAAATTATATTATTTAAACTTGTTTAGAAATAAAATTTAAAATTTAAACATCACATTGAATTAAAATTCCTAAAAAATGGTCAGTGAACATTTTATCAAACATATAGACTGTATGAAAAATTATTCAAGGATTAAAAATAATATAAACCAACAAAGATACATTTTTGTCATGTTTGGAAAACATTAATACAATTTAAATATGGTCAACTTAATTAATACTAGAATATATATGTTGATATATAAAAATATTTCAATTTTAGAATACTAAATCATCCATGGTATTTCAAATAAATTGAGTTATATAAAAACATTATCGTCAAACCAAAACATGGTTTCAAAATCACTATATCAATGTGTTAGTCAGGCATGATTTTAGATACACATCACCATCAACGAATCTATATCCAAACCTAAACAATATAGGATTAACTAACACTAAAAGTATCTCTATCTCTATCTCTACTCCCTACTACCGAAACTTTTATTGATGTTTGAGTGGAAATTAATTTGTGGTATATATTTAAATTTAAAATTATATCCAATAAATTATTTCATACTAAATTATTATGAAATTTTGTGATATAACTGACCACTCAAACCATCCATCAAAAAAATTTAAGAGAGGAAACATCTAGTAATAGTTCGATATAAATAAACTATTTCTCTATAAAATGTAACGTCTTTCACACCCTAAAATGCTATGTGATCCCCATAATTTTATATTGTACTTTCTATTCCTTTATTTTTATTTTTATTTTCATAAAAATTATCTAAGAATATAGGGGTAGGGAGTAACTACAACATAGACTATATGTGGTTGTAATCCTCAGTGACCTAAAATGTACATCAGATGTTACTAGTCCTGAACACATCCCACACATGTGACCAATAATCTATTTTCCATGGACCTGACCAGGTGAACCATCATGGGAGACCGATAAGGACTAAACATGATTGGAATCAAACTATTATTTAAATTCACAGAAAAGTAAAATTTCAGTTATATTTAACATGCTACAAATTAACAAAGTGACAAATGGAAATAAGTTATTACAATGAAAAAAGATTTCATATCTCAACTACTTTGGAAGGTTCAGTCACATAACTCCAACTGAGTTTGATATTCATATCCAATAATAGTTCAATTCAGGATACTTGGTACCCTAAATTCTAGGACTCCCATAAAAAAAATATAGAAACAATTTAATATCTGAAGTAGATATTTTGATTTTATAAAAATTTCTAAAAATGAAAATATTAATATAGTGTATCTTTTTCTTGAAAAAATCATTAAACTGAAAGTGTGGTGGTGATTTTTTTATCTCAACTAGATATATTTTTTAGGAAAACATCTAGAAAAAATATCATTCGATTTAATAGTAGTTCAAGAAATGTCATATACATATATTTTAAATGATACTAATATAATAATATATTTCTCAATACCATTTTCTTCTAATGGAAATCGTTATCAAAAAACACATTTCACTTCTCTCTAGGTACCATTTTTGGAACCTGATCATACAATTGTTTAGTGGCCAATGATGTACCATTGAATTTTTTCCATAATCTCCATTTAAAATATTTCTATTTCTATCCAAATTTTTTAACATCCCTTTTCATGTGATAAGAGCATCAATGGTAGATCAAAAACATCAATACAAAGAGATTCATTATTAAAATATTATAATTTAATTAAAAAGTGCAATTACATTTACCCATAATTTATTTAAATTTCTAATATATGGGAATGAAATAGTTCATTCTTCTATGACAAATGCATATGTCTTCAATCAGAATATGTAATCTAAAGGGAAACTAGCTCAGTTTCCAACTGGCCTTGAATTTGAAAATATTATCCAATAAAAGCATCTGCGGGGAACACTTAATAATCAAAGGGGACAATTATCAAAAATATTTTTATATTCTAGAGGTCATAGTTGTAAATATTTGTCTCAATAGTAACATTTTTTCAGTTTTAATTTTAACCACTATTATTAATATAATAAATTTGATGAAAAATAATTCCCACTAAAATTTGTATATATAGACATCATCCTCGTATATCCTCATGATGAAATAGAAGTAACCACATTTTCCCCTATTGTGGAGTCTTTGCATGATGAACCTGGTAAATTTAGAATAAATTTTCTAGATACTGATTGATTGGTGAAGGATGGTGTGTCAGACACTAGTGGGGTAGAGATGGAGGGTGTTCCAAATGTTATTGGGGAAGATTGAGTATTTCCTAGATTTTATAGGGTGAGATCCCAATAAATCACCATGTGTATGTGTTGTCAATGGAACTTTAAATATTAGTCGACTAGGATCATTTAAATGTTTCTTAATTGAAATCCCAAACGCATAAACAAAAACAATTTTCTTCAGAACCTATATTTCATATCAAAAATGATTATGAAAAAAGAAAATTAAAAATTTTAACAAATGAACAATAATAAAAATAGTATATATATATATATGTGTATGACATTGAATTAATAGACATCAAAAAAATATGAAAATTAATATCTCAACATTAAACAACGCATGCATAAAAATGAATTTATATATGATAATTGATCTCATGTGTTGGATATGAATAATATATAACAAAGGTGGTTGATAAGTTAATTATTAAATTTACACACAATCATTTTTTCCTTCTATAATAGTTTTATCCTACTCCATCATTATTTTATCTACTTCATCAACCGACAAAAGACTAATATTTTAAATATCATGATGAAAAAATAATTTTGTTTCTTTCAGTTGATGTGATTCAATGTCAAATGTCACATCTTCCACCTCATCACCCCTATCATAAAATTATAATTGTTTTATGTGAAAAAATACACTCTTACATTCATCAAATAAATCTTCTATATAATATATTCTTTTCAATTTCGATGAGAATGTATAACAATAATGAAATTCATCATAAATTAAATCCATCAACTAGGAGATGTTTGAAGAATTAAATTGTAAGGAATATTTTTTAAAACCCCTATTATCATTGACCCACTTGAATTTGAATAAAAACTAAAAAATGACCATGATAGTTTAATTTAAAAATATCAACCGACTTTCCATATAACCCCTGTTCAAAAACTATATATATAACCCTATTCTATGTTTTTAAGACCACTTCTTGAATGACTATACATAATTGAAATCCATTCACATTATATATGTTAAACTTTTAATCAGTTTATAAAGGACCATGAACTAGAAACAAAAAATATTCACAAAAATCATCCCATGTAAAATTATACATGATCTGCCGAGTAATATATACATTATTAGATTTTAAAAGTATATGTTTCAGGGTAATGTTCATATTCATATCAGTGTTGTTATCTTACATGATGTGAAAACCATACTAAATACTATTTTTTTTAAAATTCTCATTTCATGTTATACATCTCATTCATATATTTTTTTTATCAAGATATCATTAAAAAATAGATATAAAATTTCACTATTCCACCACAGATACCTATGTGGTTGTAATAATTCTATTTCTATAATGGAACTTTTTGAAATCCTCCGAACTGATCGCCTAATAGTAGAAATGATTTCCTATTTCCCCTATGGTTCATATTGATTAAATGTATCATCAATAGTTCAAACATGAGTGAATCTTATCTCAATATTATCTAATTATCTAGAAAAAATCTTTGAAACTTCTCTGATAAATATCCCTTTGAAATTGAGCCTTCGGGTTGAGGAATATTTTTCATGTGTGATTTTAAATAACCAAGGCATCTATGAAATAAAATAAATAAAACATAATTACAAACTATATTATGTGAAAATAAATTTATACATAATATGAAAACATATAAATAATGTACATCTTAATTGGATACATCCATCAATAATGTATGTGACCTCATAATTTAGTTTCCTTCACTAACTACACATTTAAATTAAATATAAAATTAAAAAATGATAGAGGAAAGATCATCTCTATTTCACAAATCATCAACAAAAATATATCTTAATGATTTTGAAACTTATATTGTTGTATATTTCAATGAAATTGTTTTATTTTGAAGGTGGAAAATTAGCATAAAACTACATAAACATTTTTTTGTAAAAATATATGAAATGCTAATGATAGTATGTACTATAACAAAATATGTGAATAAGGCCTTTTCAATCCATGTAACTTATGATTATTTAGGATTATAGAACTTGATATGTCACTTGAATATCCCTCATAAAACTTCATATGTTTTAAATATTTATTATATACATATTTAACTCGATTATTTCATTGAAATCATTTTTAGGGAATACATTCCATTCTCATCATGCCATAGTTCATGCTTTGTATTCATTGTTTGTATATCTTTCAAAGCATTGACATGGTCCTTTGATTTGTAATTATCCTTATGAAATTTGAATATAATGTTTTCACAAAAATCATTCTCAATATGAATAGATCAATATTATAACACAACAAAATAAATTCCTTAAATGGATGTTTGAACAATATACTTTCTTTCTTCTAGTATTGCGTTCTGATTTCAAATTATGATTTACTTCCAACACATTTCACACTATTAATCAAATGAAGTTATTTACCAAAATCCATTTCACCATTTATATGTTGTTAAAATATTTCTGAACCTATCAACAACATTATAGTTTGTTTACAATCATTGGAACCATTGGATTTTAACATGTTCACCTAAAATATATGAAATGCAACAAGAACTCTATTATGATACCTAAAGAACCATGTTTTTATATAAGTTAGTTATTTGGTATCAAAATCAATGTTATAAATTGGAATACCCACACAAAAGTGAGTGTTCAAACTAGATAATTTCCCTAGCCCAGGGATGTCTATAATGGTCCACACATGTGAAGCATGCATTTTGAACAGTTTTCTAGAAGATGCATCATATTTATCAACTTCATCACTCCATAAATCCTTTAATTATTCAATTAGAGGATGTAAGTATACCCAAATGTGATTATTAGATTTTTTTATAGGATTAATCCTCAAAATGAAAAAAAAAATTCATACTCATCCATGGGGGAATATTTAAAGGGATTAGAACAACCATCCCATAGGTATAAAAGGTACTAAAAGTCTCAAATGGGTTGAATAAATTGTTACCCAATCCCAATTACACATTCCAAGAATCAAATGAAAAATCTAGATATAATGAAATAAATGTATTCCATGATTTTGAATCTATTATATGTTTCATTAACCCATCATTGTTATTATCAATCGAATTCCACTTCTTGTTATCAGATATTTTTATGACAATAATAATAATATTAATCATGATTTTAATGATACGTAACACAATACCTAAATATGAATATTTTTTTATTCAGCTATTATTTTCATATTTATTCATACTTCCAACATCACCCATTTACTACCATCAAAAAGATGATTTTTTCAATCTTGTATGTTGGAATAACCAACCTAGTAATGCATAGAATCATCAGAACAATCATATATTTCTTTATAATTTACACCAATACATTTAACAATTTTTTCCATATCATAAAAAACATCAGGTGTCTTAGCATCAGAAAATTTATCACACAATAATTCCAATATCATGCACATCACATTATTTGTAAGTCTTCATAGGCATTTGATGTGGTATGACTTCAGCAAAAAAAATGTATTGAATATTTCCGATTTCTACCAAACAAATCTTGATTTAAATCATTAATTTAATCATGAAATACTATTCTCTTATTATATAAGTTCTCTATAAAATTATTCTTCATTGAATTAGGAATAGGATCTGATGATATTGTATAATCATGATCTGGCTATCCTATAGTTCCAAAAACATCACTTGTCATGTTACGATTTATATCTCCCTCAAAAAGTTGTAATGATGTATTTTTAAGATGATGTTGTTTTATTTTAGTGCCTAAAGAATCATTTATATGGTTTTTCATTTCATCGTATATTTTCTAATATATTCAGAGTTCATTCTATTGATTTACATTAGTGATCAAACATTCAATAATGTTTTATAATCCATGACAAATCGAATACAAATATTGAGTAGGTAATTGATTAAACATAAAGTGTTTATAAACATTATGTCTCTTTAGCCATCTTAAAATTTTATATTTAAGAAATAGAAATATAATTATCCCATCAATGGATCAATTAGAAATTGAAAAATAAAAAAACTCCTCCAAACCGATCACATGATGAGGTGTGTTCTTTAGTAATGTGATCCAATTTTATCCATATATATCAAAATATTCCTACACATAGATAAAAAATAATAAAAAATATAAGTATTAACAAGTAGTAAATGATATCAATGGAAGTGAAAAAACAAAACCGAAGTAGTTATATGAAAAATCATATATGTTTTGAATTATGAATGAAAAAAATGAAAAAAATGAGGAATAATATAACATATAATATAGTCATGAAGAAATACATAAAGTCAATAATTTAAAAATTAATATAATAAAAATACCGTAGAGTCGCTATATTTAAATCTGTGTCACACCAATTTTGTAACCACTGTGATTTTCCTTTAAATTAGGAATCAAATATGGAATTTATTATTACAATTTATTTTGATAATAAAAAATACTATAAATATAGAATCACAATACTTTTTTCATTTTTAATTTAATAGGATATTTATTCATAAAATAATACTTATATGTTTTGTCATTTTTATATTATCATTAGATATATAAGATATTTTTAGTCACCTAAAGTAAAAAATTCCTAAATATTATTTTAAATTCTAGAATATGGTGCAACTTATATAATTATTAATTCAATAAAATTATTTACTTTTACAATAAATAATATTTTTTAATATAGTGACCTCAAATACTATTAAAAATTATGTATATTTAATAATATCATGGGTTTATATTGATTCTGAAATTCTCAAACCACACATTATACCTCACACTGCATCCCCAAGTGGACTTTAAGCATTATTGTTACATTATCCATTGAAATCACTGATACATATAGTCACATACAATAAGTGTGTATCATTTGAAATTAACTAAAACCAAAATCCCTACACCATTAAAAGAATTAGATCCAATTACAACTATTCTTAAAAAAATAGAAATATGTATCAATTAAAATCATCCACTCATGGGATCATAAGGATACATGGTTATTACTACAGTCACACAAACATTAAGAGGGCTACACATATTTATAAAAACACTTTTCATAAAGTGTTAATCGAGCATTAAAAAAGTTATCTAGATAATGAGTCATTTTAACAGTATTTTAAAACTACATTACAAATTTTATTTTCAAATCATTTAAAAACCTGCACTTAAAAAAATCCAATTATTCCCATAAAATCACATTTTAAGGCATGATAACCCCATTTGAATGAAAAAATGGTGTCAAGAACCTATTTTTAAAGACCAAACATTACCATTTTTAATACATTTAATGCCACCATGAGACTTATGGTATAAATTCCATTTAAAAAAGTTTAACGGAAATGAACCATTAATTTCTAAAACATAACCCTAAAAATATACCCACATTTTAAAGATAAAATATGTGTTTAGTGACCCCTTAATTAGTTAAATACCATTAGAAAATAAAATAATAAAATTGACAACCACTTGGCATGTGACCTAGTTCTATGAAAATTATATAATCCATTTGAATCCAATTAATGAACTAAATGGGTTTATTGTATAAACTAAATCAATGATGAACCATTTTTTGGATGGCCAATCAACAATTTTCACAGGGTTTTAACATTTGACACATCTATGAAAAGATAAAATTCCATTTATAAATCCATTATATCGTTTGAAGGAATTATTAAACCATTATAAAACCGTAATAAATAATTTTAACTAATCAACTATTTATAAACTATTAAATATTAAAAAATAAATATAAATTACTACATTATTTGAAGAGGAAAAATCAGAAACAATTAACCTTTTATGGTTATTTAAAAATAAATCCAATAAACATCCTTCCCTACCTAGAAACAATAAATCTCCATTATTATATATTTCTTGAACAATAATCCAAACCAAAACATTGGCTAGGGTTAGTAGGAGTGAAAAAGTTGAGAATAGGGATAGCGAATAAGGGAGTGTAATAAAAGAGGAAGATATGAGGTCTTACCAATTGACACATCTTGAAATATAATAGAGAAGAGGGATTATAGGAGATGGGATAAAAGGTGTGATGTCAAAGATAGATTGAGGGAGAAGGGGGGTCATCAGTCAGGGTAAGTGCTCAGGCTTGGGGGATCGGGGGAGAAGTGGGTGATTTGGGGAGAAGGGTATCAGTAGTGTTGACTCATGGGAGAAGGTGTGGCTGATGGTGAGGGTGAGGTCTTAGGATCAAGGGTATGGGGCTCATGGGGATTTGGTGAGAATTATTTAAGGAGGGTATTAGGAGTAAAAGTTATTTTCTAATAAATAAAAGCATTTATGAGTAACATTTTCATAACTACTTATAAATATTTTTATGTTTTTATTGGTGGTTTGTGAAAAAGTTTCTAAAAATTATCATTAATTGTGTAATTTTTTGTACTGTGTTCAATATTCAAGAGTCTTCAGCAATGAATTATTTTTCATAAACATAATTTCAGGATTCTATCTATTACCCACACCCCTCAAGGGCTTCTAATTACTAATATTGTGGGTGATCATTGTCATAAATTACCTCATTTTACATAATAGTCCATTATAGAATCCCTAATATAAGATAGCACAACAATGATTTATCTGGGGTCACATTCAAACTAACACTTACTGAAACATGAGTATCCCACTCAAAATACAGTATAAATATCATGAAAAAGGTGAATATATCCTTATATTATAAAAATGATCAATGGAATCAAATTACAAGATCTAACCATGAAACACCTCAATAAAGGAGGAAACATTCTAGTCATAGACACTCTTTCCACTAGACAACTCAATGGAGTTTTTCAAAATCAATATCTATAATTGTATATGTATAAGATAACCATACTTGAACATTAATCATCAACCATACTATTGAAAATAATTTCACATCATACAAAATGTTCATACCTCAATAACAATCTAGTCATTCTTCATTCAAAACACTCAAATCATGAACTGTAGTCCAGCATGAAAAAACAAGATTAAACATGCTCATCGTATACCTATGTGGTATTATATTCTCCATGTGTTTTCAAAAACTAAAAAAATATATAAACCTTATATCACTATTTATGTTGCATGAGTACCATTTCTAACCTCTTGGGGATCAAATTTAAATATAATGAACTAATAACTTCAAAATTCCCAATCTACCCAAGTAAATGATCCAAAATAACAAAAAAAAAACGAATAAAATATTCATGGTTCCACTAGTGACCTAGACTTAAGAACAAAATTTGACTGAACTATAATATAAATTGATGTTTTTACAAAATATTGATACATTATTAAACCTCTAGTATACCAAAACCCATATTACCAACAATGTGCCACATTGTAATATATATCACCACCCTCTGAAGTACCACATGCATCATCCCAAAACCAAATAACCAAAAATACCCCAATCTAGATACCCACTAATTTCTCACGGGCCTCCCTGTATACTATAGTTTGTTAACTTACACTGATGAATTATGAGGTGATAGTGGTGATAACGTACCTTTAGTAATAAAATACTTCAATTGATAATATTTTCAGGTTAAATTAAAACCAAAATTATGTAATTATCATATTGAAACCTTTAATATGCTATATCCAATATAAAAGTACATAGGAAATGTAATATAGGAAACAAAATACATAAATATATCCCCTATAGTTCGATACCAAATAAAAATTCCCAAATTAATTAAGATATAATCCCAATATTAGTGATTTTGATCTACCCAATCCAACTCCATCCATATTTTTTCATCCTATGCCTCCACAACACCACCAACTACTATAATCTTTCAATATGTCATACAACCCAATACGTATCATGAGATATAAAATATAAAAATTTCATGGAGTATTCATGAATGTTGTGAGTATGATATTAGTAGTCTAATAGCTATTTTGTCCCTAATAATATCTATATTTGTACATGTCTAATAAAATGGAAATGTACAACAACCAATGAAAACCATTAAACTCACTCCACTAATCCTATATCATCCATGATTAAGACTTTATTATACCTTCCCAATATTCTTATACATATATATTAAATCCATTTAGATGAATATTCAATACATTTCACGAACCTACACTTAAAGACTAGAATATTTTAGTGTCTTTGGAGACTATGTACACAGTCTTATAATTTGGTGAAAGATCTTAAACATCTCCCATAAAGATATACTCCATTAGTGTTCTTCACAAATATACACCCCATAAAACCTTTAAAAATGTCATAGGTAATAGAAACATTTGAATTGGTGTGATCATATGACCAGTAAGTGTAACAAAGGGAGATATGTAAGCATAACATGAACATGACAGTCCGATAAAATTATCATAATATATGAAAAACATACACAACATATCAAAAGATCGAAATATTATGTCATGGAATAAAGGATGACATTTTGTAAGACATAAATCATAATGAAATAATTGTGAATGATCCATAAGATCATAATACTATAATAAAACTTAGAATTTAGGCATACACATAAGCACACAAAATCATTACTATAGTAGTTAATTATCCATTTCAAGGATATTATAGTGGAATGGTTTCACCCCTCCAACAATTGTAGTAGTCATGTTTTACTCCCAAGACCACCATGATAGAAAATTTTCATTATTTAACTACGTTCACTCTCTATTCCAATCCTATCTGTCTCAAGATATATTAATCTTTTCCCAATACATTTGAGAAAGTCATATGTCCCACCCATCACATAATGAAAATAATATGTATGTAAGACACAAGATCATAAAACATTCATGATATCATAACTCATGAAATAAAATGGGTTTTCCAAAAATTTTATCATGTCATAACCATTGGAAAAAGATATGTCTCAAAATCATTTAATCATTTCAACATAGCATACCATGTTGAATATGAATAGGGATTCAAAATAAGTATATCATGGTAAAACTTGTGTATGATAGATGGGTTTCAGAAAAATATTTTATTAAATAACATAAATCATTCATATAAATAATAATAAATGTATCCATTGATCATATATCTAGAAAGGAAAAGGCATCATCAAATGATGTCATCTTATATGGGGTTGGATTTTGAATGTCCACTTGGATGTTTTTCTTGAGGAAAATATGTTTTTTTAAAACTATATTTTTAAAACATAAGATATTATAAACATATATTTGTTTCAAACTAATCTTTAAAACATATAAAAGAATAACTAAAATAATTATAAACAATTTTTGAGAAAAATATTGCTTGTGATCTGAAATAATCCTTTTAAAACACAAAGTATTTACAAAAATGTTTTAATTTTGAAATAATATATTGAAAATATAAAAATTCACTAAATATTATGGAAAAAGTTTTATTTTAAAATTTATTTGAACATTGTAATGTAAGCTTCAAATAATTGATCAATCCTCACAGTTGGAAATAATATTCATGTCGTGCATGTTAAAAAATCAGTTTTTCGCTTTTTTAGAAAAATAACAACATACATTTTTTGAAAAATGACATTAAGGTTCATTTTAGAAAAAAGGATATAATTAAAACATCAGTGAAATTTTATTTTAAAAATTATTACATAATAGTAATTATTATTCAAATATTTTTTGAAAACATGTTATTAGATAAAAAAAAATTTATAGGTTAAAATATAAATAAATTCATATTTTCTTACGAACAAATTCTCAATTATTTTAATTAATTTTTTTTTCAAATGGTACTAATGCATGTAGAAATCCCAAGTAACTAATGTATAATAAAAATCATAATTTTATTAATATATTTATCATAATAATTTACCATCGAAAAAATATTCATAAAAATACCGATAAATGATGAGATTGTGACATAAAATATTTACCACTTGTTAACATTGAATCATAAGGCCCATAAAAAATAACATAAAAATAAATTTGAAATATCCTGAGTAAAAAAAATAGGATTTCACATCTTAATGGTACTGTATTTAAATATCTTAAATGAATGTTGGAACATAACAATACATATGAATCAATGAAGAAAAGTTGAGACAAAAATCCCTTAACACATTATTAATATTTAAAATCATAATCCCCTATAATGTTTAACATAAAATGAAACTTTAAAAATCCTCAAAATAATGTTATTTATGATAAAAATTCTCAAATTATTAGTATTTTCATCCCAATAAAAGAACCAGTGCTGAATTTTCTATATCTCCATGAAAAAAAGAGAGACATGATATCCCTACATTAAATATAGATATCCTTCTTAAACATTTGAAACTCCATTATATTAAATATATGTTCATTTTAAAACAATTATAGAAACATAGTTATATATATCGTACCATATATAAATTATTATTTATTTTTATTACCAATTTATTTACAATTCTATGTTAAAGTCATGTTTTGAGTAATATCCTCTTTGTTTTTTATATAAGTGATGATTATTTTTATTTTCAATAATCATACGTTGATCCTGTTTACATAATCTCTAGAATAATAATCATGAAATAATTATCATAACTTTAAATAAATTATACTTTTATGACCAATCAATAAATATAGTTTTGATAAATGAACTATGTTATGATTAGGGAGACGTTAATATATTCATACTCATGGGTTATATTTCCATTTTCTATGATCATTATAGAGATGTAGTATGTAATATCATTTATTTCAATAATAATAATAATATATTAAATAGATTGATATTAATTTAAATAAACTCACAAATATCATCCATTTCGTTTTGTGATGAAAAGAGAGTCACATCACTCCGTGAAGGTTGTAATCCAGGCATACATGAATTATATTATCATCTTTCAGTGAGTTAAATTTCAAAAAAATGTTTTCATATCTATTAATAATAAAAATATATCATTAATATAATAATTATTTCATTTATATTATATATATTAACTTAGTTTATCTGTATTATCTCCCATTAAAATTATTAGTGAAAATGAATCACATTGCTTCGTATAGTCTCCCATACAAATGAGTGATGTTATCATATCTCATGCAGAATATAAATTAAAAAGTTATATATTATATAATAACTGATGAGGTATAATTATTTTTATATACCATATATATATGATCCCTAATCATACCCATCATTATTAGGTGTGAATGGATTAATTTATGACATTTGATCGTGAGGCTGTAGTCTATCGTACACACAAATGATGATTTCATAACCAGTTTGATGAAATAAGAGATGATTTTTGGTAATTAAAATAACATTGAAATATATTATAATATATAAGATTCTTATATTTTTATATTATCTTGTTGTTAGAATAATTTAATGATGTAGATGAATAAATAAAATAAATATTCTTGTTGAAGAATGTTTCCTCTTATTCAGTTATCCTCTTTTGTTTTTCACCAAAATAATTCATTGGATAGCTTTATACCAAAAATAATACATCTTGAATGAGAGGAGGTAATTTGAGAATTTATTTGGGAAGGTATTTTCCAAATCAAAAGGTTCTAATGGAATTAATAGGTTATGCGAAGATGTGTCATTTTATATGTGAGTTGATTGGGATACATGTAATTTGTTGAAAAGAAAAATGTGTACCGACATTATTCTCATGTAACATGCCTCCAAAATTCATTATTACCAATAAATAACATTATATTGTCAAAATATAGATATAAAATTATAAAAGAATTTTTATTTTATTTTAAAATCTTATCTTTTTAGTTATACCCCACTATAAACTCATTTTTACCTTAACCGTGTTAAATATGTTTTACTGTTTTTTTACTATACATTATGGTCAATTATTAAGATTAAATTATTAGAAAACATATTTTACTTTAATTAAAAATACAGAATCCATTTTTTAAATTTCCATTCATATATTTGTAAAAGAAAATTCAAAATTAATCCCGTAAACATGATGAGAAAGATGGTTTTCAAAGAGAAAATGTCCAAAATATTACAATGTTTTTATTTGTAAGTTCAATATGGAATTAATTACATTAAAATAAATTGGATTATATGATATATATAAATATATTAATTAATTAAAATTAATATAATATTAATTTAAAATATAATTTACCAATATATTTAATTTTAATGAAAAGGCTTTTTTCAATTAAAATTCAATATTTTCCACTATTCATAAAAAAATAATATTTTCAGAAAATTATAAAAAATTCACCTAAATATATTTCTAATATTAATATTTCAAAAATTAATTTTCTATTTCTGATTAAATAGTCAAAAAAATTAAACAATAGTTTTAAATTAAGTGTGTAAAAAATCTAACAAAACAACTTTTTAGAAAATTATATTTTTATGTATAAAATTTGATTTATTATTATATATTTCCTAGAAAAGGAATATGTTGTATGTTAAATAGGGGACAAAATTTTCACAATATTGATTTATTAAAATCATTCAATGAGCTTTTTTTATTAATTAATTGGTGTAAAAATGTTATTTATAAAAAAAATTGTTAAAGAATTCCATTATTTTCATAGAGTTTTTATTTTCATTTTTTAATTTAATGTCTAACAGAGAATTCATTTTATATACATGTGAAAAAACAAATTTTTATTATTTATTTTATTATATTCATATCCATCCTATTAATGAATATGTGAAAACTATAATATTTAATAATAAATCATTTTTTTAAACAAAGTGTAGCGTGTCATGCATTAAAAACTCAACTCTATGTAAAAAACATTATTCTACATATTATTTTAATAAAAAAAGATAAAATTTATTTGAAAATATATTTAAAAACCGTCGGTGTTAGATTCTAGCCCATTAGAATAAATATATATCTTAGAATTTTTCTCATTGGTATTAATAAATAAGGATACTTCTTCCTCATTACATCATCATGTTTCCATATAGCATTTTGTGATGGTTGTTTCACCTCAAAAAATTACACATTTTTGTTCTTCATTCATATAAATCACTACATATGATATAGAGTATCTTCTGATTTTTACTCATAATGAATATCCTAATCCATTTGTAGGACCTCTAAATTAAGTACAGATGATGTATTGGGAATACAATTACTCATGAGAGATACATAGAACACATATTGAACCTAAAATAGGTTTAGTGGAAGCACTGATATATAGGATACTATTTCTATATGATCATGAATTTCAAAGGTACTAGTATACCTAAAACATAGATTTAATTTCAATTCTATGCACAATTTTATCCTTTGGATATTCTTTGATCAATTTTCACTTAATATATTACTCCATGTAATGAAGATGAATATTTTTATGCCTAAATAACTAATGGATAAAAAGATCTTTAATATAATGTTAATTGATTCCTTCTATATTTTGTTAAAATAAAGTTAGAACTAATTTTTACATATGTTTGACTCATCATATAGTGAATTAATACATTAATCTAAAAAAATATCAAATGTTCATCATAAACCATTCCTTAAATGTTTAACCTCATAACCTTTTCATAATTCATAATTTATAAATAATTTCTATAAATTTATAAAAATAAACAAAAACAATAGTCTAAAATATATGACAAAGTAACATTTTATTGTGACATACCAAACATGTCAATACCTTCATCATGCATTCAATTGGAACATAGTAATAACAAATATTAAAATAAACCCATATTGAAAACATTAACCATTCCCCATTCCTTTCAAATAAACATAGATTATTGGATATATTATTTAATTCCAAAAATGATATGAACACTATCAATGATAGTATAAACCAATACTTCATGTAATCATTAATCAGTTCCAAGGTAAGTAATACCATCCATGTTACATATTTATATCCTACATATATTTCTCACAAAATTATTATCTCATCATCTAGAACATATTATGGGTTATCTTCCCTTAATAAAAAGATCTCCTTTTATTTAAATCACTTTTATAGTCCATCAGTACCATTTCACATATTTCATAAATTCCTTATTGAATTACATGTACTAAAAAATCCATTTATACATCATGATTCATATAAAATAATCCTTTTATTCCAATACATTAATACTTCAGTCATCCTACATCCTTCTTAAACGGTTACCTATGATTGATCAACTTTTTACTTAATACCTATTTTCTTTTGATATTTAGTTCTTATTCACTTCATCATTTATAGTAAAACCATTACTCAAATAACATGATCAGTTCTCTTCAAAATATTTACCCTTAAGAAGTATATTTTGATAATTACTATGCATTCCATATTTATAACATTATATAGTCTTTGATTCCTTAGAGAGACCGTTATTCTCATCCATTTTGTTAGCCAAAATTTTATTTTTACATTGCAGTAACATTCTTTGTGCATTTATTTCCAACACCCAAAATATATTCTCATCACATTAATACATTCCCTGGAGTCATTCTTCCCACGTTATCAACATATATAAACATTAATCATTGTTCTTCCAGGGTCTCCACTACCATAGATCTCAGTTAACACTCTCTTAATATTTTTTTGTGAGTCTAAGAGTAAGTTAAGGTGAAAATTGTTAATCATATAATATGATAACTCATTAGGTATAACCAAAATATACATCACAATATTTATCATCCCATGTTGTTTTTCATATGTAAACTTTTCATAAAATTAAATGATAACCCAGTTCCTTCTAGTTCCCTCTATTAACAAAAACCAAAGACAATTGTGTGAAAAAAACTAATAATAGTGTGGAACCAAAAAATCAATAGAAGTATATTATAGGGTTTCTAAATAATTATACTTATTTTAAATCATTATTAAATATAGTTTATCATAGGCCATTCATAGTTATATTATTTATAAATCCATCTTGATGGTTTTTAATGTGTTTGAAAATTTCAATTGTGTATCCCCTAGGAGTGACGAGCCAAGTGTGTAACAAGGATTATTGTTGTGAATTAGCTGAATATTGAGTCCGTATCAACAAACCCATTTCAAATTTATATTCCCTAGTTAAATATATTCCAAATCCATGTCCACTTATAGTATCCAGAGAGGGATTTTATTTCATGGAAATCGTATTATCTATACATCCCCAATATTCCATTACATTTTCCTTCCCATTGAATAATCCATAGATATTTTCCATAGTGACATCCCTGTAAATGTTCATATAAATATCCCTCAGGATCTAACTAAAATTTTTCTCATCATAGTTTCATGTTTTCAACTAAAACAATCCTCTGAAACCACCTATATTATCCCATTCTTTTACTATATAGATTCTACATTATTTAGATGAATATTCAATAAATTACAAAAAACACACCCTAAAAGGCCCTAAAAGTTTAGTGTCTTTGGATACATGGTTAAAAATATTCTAATTTCATTAATTACAATCAACATCTCCCATTAATATCATCTCTGTTATTAATATACATAGACATACCCCACCTAAAACATTTCATCATAACATGGGGAAAGTAAACGTAAGAAATGGTGATCTTAGTTTCCGAGTAAAAGTAAAAAAGGTAGATATATAGGCATAACATGAATATAAGGTTATGATTTCACCATATGAAAACCATACCCTTAAATATCAGAATCTTGGGTCATGGAATAAATATTGGATGTTCTTATGAAATAACTCATAAGGAAATCATAAAATATGATCCTTGATAGCATATAATTGGTGTAATATGTATATTTTTTGCCTAAAAATAAAAATATATAATTAGTTCTAAGTAGTAAAGTCTCATTTCCATTGATATCATAGATTAATTAGTTCACTCCCCATACCATCATAGCAGTAATGTTTTACTTCCAAGACTATTATAGTGGAAAAATTCCTTTACGTAACTTTAGTCACTTCACATTTCATTCCATTATAACCCATTCTATATAAATCATCACCCAATTCATTGATGGTAGATTTAGGAACCACATATCACATAATGAAAATCATACGTATGAATGTTGAAATATCATAAAATAATAATCTGATCATAACCCATGAAATTAAAAGGGTTTCATACAAATTTCATCATATCAAAACCTCTAAAAAAGAAATAGTTTTCATAATCAGTTCCCCATTTCATCCTAGAATAACCTATAGAATGATATAATGTTTTGATAAAAATTTTATCATGTTATAACCCAAATAGGATAAATGGTTTCCTTAAACATATTTTCATTTTAAAAACAAATATTATTTTCAGTTTTTTGTGAAATCAGAATATGCATTGTTTGAAAAAATACATGAACATTTATTTCCATTTTTATTAGCAAAATTCATAAAAGTTGGTGGAATTTTATTTTAAAATTAATTTTTTAATATTAAATATTTTTCAACAAAAATTTTATAAAACATATTTTTCAAAGATGATGTATTTTCAAATGAAGATAGAAATATAGATTGATTTTCAGAAATATATTTTACAAATAAATATATGTATCACAGAGTAGGAAAATGAAACTATTACCTGAAAATATTTTTAATAACCATAGAATAATAAATTTCATGATTTTATTTAGAGATGTATTGAAATATATTATCATCGGAAACATAATCCTAAATAATTCAAATAAATGATGATATTGTAACATAAAATATTTAACACATTGGTCACATTTAATAATATTACCCATGAAGGAAAAATATAATATTATTATTAAAATAAAATTAGGATAAATAATTTCATGTTATTTCATAAAAAAATTATTTTTACAATCCTCTAAAAATAATATAGATTCATAACATGACATATGTCTCAAAGAAGGAAAAATAAAAAATAAATCTGTTACCGATTTAATAATATTTTGAATTTTAAAACCCAAAAAGAATAATAGAAAATTATACTTTAAACAAAATAAAAATAAAAATATTAATGATATTACATGTAAAGGGGGTAGTATATAGCCCACAAAAAATAAAGTTGTTGTGAATTGGAATATGTCTCCAAAAAAATTAAAGAGAGACTAGAAATCCCTTACCTTAAGTATTGATATACATTGTATTAATTAAAACCTACTATTTAATAGATATAATAACATTCTAAATATATTACAGATCTATAATTCTATTTCTTAAAACATATATTATTTATCGGTTAAATTTTATTAAAAATATATTAAAATTCCATGGTAAATTCATGTTTCGGGTAAAAATTTCTTTTTTATATATGTTTTCATGTTTTATTTTCAATAATATTAAATTAATAATGGATAAATAATCTATATAATAATAGTAATGAAATAATTTTCATATTATAACAGAAATTATAATTTTAATACAAATAATAAAATATTTTTCTGAAATGAAATGTGTTATGATCATTGAGACTGTAAGTAGTTTATATGCATGAGAAACATTTTGTCTTTTCAATAATCATTATAGAAATGGGGTATGCAACATACTTTAATTCCATAAGGATTATAATTTAAAAAATTCCATATTATTTATTTAAATACACACAAATATATATATCATCCATGTGGTTTGGTGATGAAAAAAGATTCACATTTCTCCGTGAAGGCGGTAGTCCACCTATATACGAATAATTTTATCATCTTCCAATGAGTAAAATTGTTAGAAAAAATATCAAAAATTAACTCTTAATAGTTATTAATATTTCATCAATATCATAATTATTTCATTTTTATCAAATATATTTTTCTATATTATCTTTATTATCTTCCATTTAAAGCATTAGTGAAATATAATCACATCGTTTCGTGAGGCGGTAGTATGCGATACATGTCAACGATATTATTTTATCACCTATAGAATGGAAGGTAAATTGGTATATATTATATAATCAATATATAAATATAATAATGTTATAAATATCAGATATATAATATATATGTCTTAATACAAATTGTGATATGTGTTAACGTACAAAATGATATATATCCATCCTTGAGGCGGTAGTATGTCTTACAAATGAAGAATGATTTCAAAAACCATCTGATGGAAAAGGAAATGGTTTCAGTTCACTAATATAATAAAGAAACATCTCAATATATTTATGATACTATTTTTATTATATCATCAAGGTTTAATAAAAATTTAAGGTGGTGGAGGATGAAATAAAATATATTTTCTCGTTGAAAATGTTACATCTTCTTTGGGTATCCTCATAACGATTACACTAAGAGAATTACAAGAATGGATTTATGCCTAAAATAAGGATTATAGGATTATATTATGGAATTTTAGAAGTTATTTGGGTATGAATTTTCAGAAAAAATTGTTTTCATGTGTGAATATGAGAGGCGAGGGGATGACTGTTTAGGAGTGAGGGGATTGGGAGACATCCAATGTTTTGAAACGACAAAGATGTACGCAATTAATTTTCATGACACATGGCATAAAAATGCAGTATTACAATTAGGATTACATTATATGTCAGTAATATACCCATAAAACGTGTATTGGAAAATATTGGGTTTATTTTTAACCCTTATCTTTTAAATTTAACCCCTGAAATACCGAAGTGTACCATAACTACAGTAAATACGTTTCACTATTTTTAATTCTAATTAGGGTAAAAAATTAATTGGACCAAATTAGATAACAATTATTAGTAATTTTACAATTATTTATTATGTTTTTCAAAATTATATTCACTGAATTGGAGAAATTAAATTTAAAATTAATCATGTAGTTGGGATGAGAAAACGAGTTTTCAAAGAGAAAATTTTCAAAAGATTACAAGGTTTTATATATTCAATTTTAACATGGATTTTATTCCAATGAGTTAAATTTAATTAATAGGTATATATTTGAAGAAATTTAAAATTAAAATTGATTTAAAGTAAAATTTTAATTTATAATAAATTTAAACAATAAGGTATTTTTTAATTAAATTTGTATTTCACTATTCATCATAAAATCAATATAATCAGAAAAATATCCAAAATTCACGATAATAAAATTTTGGAATTATTATTTAAAAATTAATAATATTTTTTATAAAAAATATATATAATTTTAAAATTTTAAGATTAAATTAATTGCGCAAAAAAGGGTGATAAAACTTATATTTAGAACAATGTAGTTGGTAAGCATAAAATTGGATGTATTATTATCTCTTATATATAAAAAACTTAAGATGAATTATAACAATTTATTGAATATATAATTTCATCATTTTTTTAATTAATTCCCAATAAGTTTTTTTTTATTTTATTGATGTAAAACTAGTTTTTTATTGAATAAAAATAAATTTTCAAAAAAAGAATTCCAATATTTTAAGATGTTTTTAATTTTTATTTTTACTAAATTGATCTCCATATAATTCATTTTAAATACATGTTTATAACATACAACTTTTAATTTATTTAATCTTATTCATACCCACCATTCAAATGGCTATATTGTAACTATTATATAAAATAATAATATTTTAATAATATGTCACTATTTGCTTAAAGTCAATATTAAATGTAACACTATCCAAAATATAGTTTTATAGTAATAGAATCTAAACACTATGTTTCATTTAATGATAAATATATAAAATATTAAAGTTATTTGAAAAATATATTTCCCAAAATCATTAGGCTATACATTTAATTTTTTGTCCCAGTGTTACAGTAGTATGTGGAACTCTCAATAGTCTTAATTGAAGCACCTCTGACATTCCTAAAAATTCAATATCATACATAATTGGATAACATTCCACTTCCATCATAACCAACATCAACCCTTCATGGTGGAAAATGGAATTCTAACAGCTCAAAACCCAATCCCCATAATCATCAAACCCTTTCACCTACTATTGACTCTATAGACTGATATAACCCAAGGTAGGAAGACACATATCACTTACCAATACCAACCTATCATGTTGGGAGTCTCAATTTAATAATCCTTATAGAAATAATTTATATGAACCTACTTTTCAATGTAATGTTTACTCTAAAATCATCGTAACCCCTTGAATCCATATTATAGAACTAAGAACTATAATAAATTATAACCACACAAAATAAACCATTAACACACAATTATAGAATGAATGAAAAATGGAACCACATATATGAACATCCAATATGGATTAAAGTCATAGATCCATGGAAGAACATATAAATCACTATAATAAATTAAACTATAGGATATTATAATACTATTTAATCTCACTCAATATTTCATACATATCTACTTTAATAAGAATTTGAATACAATATCTCAACCATGTATCTTCTCTTAATTTATAAATATAGAGGTATCCACCAAGTAATTGGGTTTCAATTCCTTTGGAGATTCAAGTCTATCCTCTCATTGACCAATGAAACCTCTAATACACAAATCCATCATCAGATTGATTTTTGATAACATGCGAACGTGCATACTTCCCATGATTCAAACATTTCCTTCTAAAATATTCAATATATCATCATAATAACATACATTAACCAAAATTACTCTAAAAAATCTAGGGTCAATAATCCCTACCAAAAATCACATTCTCCAAAATAACCTTAAAAATTGTCTTTCTGTAAAACTATATATGAATTGAAAAACCCAAAAAAATATCCCACATTATGAAAAATCATGGTATTCTGACCACCTTCCACATTCATTAGAGCCCATTTACATTGGTAATATTTAGTGTCCTCCATCACTATTAATTCAGCTAAGTCAAACTATACCACTGGGTTTCATTACTCATTCTTCTATAAACACCGTTGTGAACATGTCCAAAATATTTTTCATTCCAATCTCTTTTATATGTTCCAATACTTTGTCTTCTAGTAAATTATATATGATGTATAATGTTAAGTCAATGGGTTTTTTCCTTTCATTAAAAAGTTAATTATTGGAAATGTTAATGGAATTATAAATGTTGTATAAAAAATCTCACCTTCCAATTTTTTCATAGATCATTCAAAAATAACATAATTAACACAAAATCAGTTCCTACATCTATAATAAAAACATATTCTATCTCTGTTTTTGAAAGAGTAAAAATATTTCATTCAAGACATCATTATTAATACATTATATCGAATTATAAACAGAAAACCTTCCATTTCCTTAGAAAATCTAGGTCTCTAACAAAATTTTCATCCATAAAATCATTCAATGGATCATTAATAGTGATGCATAATATAAAAGATTCTACTTCTTTTAGATTCTATATGATTCATTTCACAACCTATTAATCCCACCATCAAACATTTCACATGAAATGAATCATAACTACCACTTCAAATAGTTGTTATGAAAGTTTAATATCACTTAATACATAAATATTCAATTGGTTTGAGAAAAAGGATCCATTTTTATACTTTGAGTTTTCTCTTCTAAAGGTGATACCAATGATTTTGAAATTTTAATGTATCTATCAACGAGATTTGATGAAAGTTTATATTTATTAATTATGAAGTCGTCAATGTCTTTATGAATATGTTCCTTCTAAGATAACACCAATTTTCTATCATCCCCAACCCTCATGATTTACATACCCAAATGTTTCATATCATGTAAATAATGTCCATATAATATTATATGGAAAACTTTATCTTTCACTTCTAAATATAAATATTTTATAGTATTACAAGTGATAAATAATCCATAAACAAGAGTAGTATAATGAATGTTCTATCATTCCATTTATTTTGATAACAATAGTTATCAAAATCACAATGAGTGAAATAATATTAATGCATAAAATTAGGAATTATCTAATTCCACTATTGAGGGTATTTCGTCAATCCATAGAAACTATTTACAACCTAAAAATTAGATTCTTATTATGATAATATATACTTTCCCTGGGAATAATCATTTATATATCTTCCTCCAAATCACTGTGACAAAAGGCTATATTGACATAAATATACTCCTTGTGAAACAATTTAGATAAAAAACAATTAGCATTATCTTTATTGTAGTATGATTCATGACCACTGAGAAAACAACTAAAAATTCAATTCATTTTTTAATGGGAATAATTTCTCCTCCATCAATTATTTTTACCACCTATATTCATCATCATCATTCATTATGTGAAAAAAAAAATTTATTGATTTTACTTTTATTCAATATGTTAATCCAACTCCTATATTTCATTGACCTTTAAGAAATAGATTTTCTCCTTCATGGAAATATCTATCTACTCAAATACCCGTAGGAGTGTTCTTCTTAAAAATATCACAGTTCAACAAAATCCTGTTAAATAATAATTTTTATATATACCCAAGGACTCTAAACTAGTTCTTGGATTCATTTTCATATTCTCAACTAAATTAACTATTTCATAAAATATAGTTCCAATTTTACTTTATCAGCTATTACATTAATTACTCTATTATTTCTCTAAAATCATTTTGAAACTATGGATCTTTAATTTGAGTTACGGCTGATAGTCACATGATAAAAAACTCAAGCTTAAATAATTTCTTTCCTAGAAGTAATTTTACTCCCATCTATTGGTCTTTCTATATCATGATAAATTACTAATTCTCATCTTACATAAAATTAAGTTTCATGTTACCATCCATATATATAAAAATAAAATACACTTTCAATTTATCCTTTGACTAAAAACTACCATCTATGCCCATAAATTCATATTCCTCTTTTCCTAAATTACTTAATTTTTTTAACTTCTATTCCATTACTATATCAATTTTCTTTGTGAAATCCTTATCCCACAAAAAAATATGGACATATATTTACCAATATAAATGTATATTTATAGATTATACCCAAATTCCCTTATGTATTTCCAAATAAAGTCCCATACACATGGATTTATCATGTAGGGTACTATTAATTATTTTCAAAACTCTATTATATTAATTCCTTCGGGGAACTGTATTCTCATTCCAAAATTGATTCTTCTGGAAAAAAAATTCAATGTTGTGACCATTTTATTCTATAATTTTTTTTCATAGGATCATCAACTTCTAATAAAACTCCCTTTAAAAAATATCTTTCTGCTATATAAATAAATAGAAACATCAATTTTATTATTATGTATATGGATCTAATTATTCTGAGTGGAATCATCAATAAAAATATCAACTAGTGAGAGTCACATAGTAGGGTCCGAAAAAATTAGAATAAACAAGTTGAAGCTTCTGATTCCTAGGTTTTCATCTATCCAAATTGAAATAACAATTATTCTATGACCACTATATACAACTCTCACATATTTAAAAAACCATCTCATTGAGTTTAAAAATATTGTTTTATTCTAGAAAGTTTAATTTCTTCTCACTTATGCGACCATTCTTATATTTACACACCTTTTAATCTTCTAATTATATACTTTCTGTCTATAGAGATTCATCATTTATTCCATTCATGTATTGGGTTCCATTACCAACTAAATGACCAATCACCCTAAATCCTGTAGTTATATTTCACATTGCATCCATAATAGTTTCTTAAAAACTGGATTTATCATGTTGTCAAATTGATTGAGGTTCCGTCAAATACCATGAATATGTTAAATGTCTGTCATCTTGAATTAAAATACATTCATCATTTGAATATTGAAATTAATATTTCTAACAATCACCAAAGCATAATCTTATTCTAGATGTACTCTACAAATACTTTTTGATTTTTAGTCCACCATTTACCCCAATCAAATGTTGAATGGAATGATTAACTTTAGATAGAAACTCATGATCGTTTTTGAATATTCACAAAAAATAGTAATCTATTTCCATCATCTATCATACTAAAAGAATTTATCATTCCAAATGTAATATCTTTTCGAGTATAATTATTATGGATATTATTATCTTTCTATATATGTCTATTCTTTTAAAAAAACACAAGTAGAAAGTCCCTGGCCAGACAATATACTCAAATTTCATCTTTAGGACTTATAATCTAATGAATACCTCTATTTTTTATTTTTTTGAGGTAACAGTATCTATTGGTTAACAATGAGATTAATTTTTAGGGTCTATGGAATTCCATTCACCCCAAGGAATTAGAATTCAAATGTCAGAAAATAAAATATCTATATTTCTACTCTAATAAATCACTATTTTAACAAAAACATCCCATATTTTTTAATTTGAAGATAATAAACAAATTATGATACATTGTTTATGATTGTAACCTACACCAATTAAATCTAGTTTTGGATCATTTTAAAATAATTCACATGGTCCATACTCAATAATACTTTTGATAGTATCATGTCAAATAATCATTTCATCATTAATTTTTTTGATGAGTGTTGTTCATTTCATATTCTTGTTAGAAATATTTTCTTTTTACTCCTATAGCATTTTTAATATATATAATATTGATAGCCATGTTCTATGAACGATACAGTTATTCAAAGGCTTGATACTTAGAAAAAAATTTCTCTCAAACTTGTTTAGCCATATTTTCAATATTTACTCCAAACACCAAAGAATATAGATATTTATAAGTCAAAATATCTTCCAAATATATCTATAAGAAGGAAATGATGGTCACATAATGTTTTCCAATCTAGATCATTCATTTATCTGATGAAATTATTTCATCTACTAGGTGTTTAAAACTATACCACCCTTTGTTACAACTTATGGAGAGCCATACTAGATGAACACCCACAACAAAAAATTGATGAAATTACTCTTTAATACCTATATTTCTCTAAAAAAATTCAAATCCCCTAGAATCCATATTCTAGAAATAGGAATAATACATCCTAATCACTACGTGAAGTCAACCATACTTACATAATTTAATAATGATTGAAAAAATTGATTCCCATAAATAAATAATTTCATTTATAAAAAACTCATCTATCCACAAGAGAACACACCGATCAATATGATAAATGAATGTATAAGATATTACTAAACACTCCACTATCAATCTTTATATCTTACATCTCTTCTTGAAATTGTATTTTTATACATTCTCATTTCACGGGAACTAGATATGACTCATATTTATTGGTATCAATATCTATTAAACATTTTCCACCACCCTTACATATTCACATATTCTCTCATATTGAGTGAGGAAACCTCTGCTATAACATTACACCTTCATATTAGCAGTTGATAGCCATTTAACATACATAATACCCATGTGTAAAAAATAAACTTATTGAAATTTTAAAATACCTTCAAAACCAAATGCATTAGACTAACTCTTCATACAAATTCCAAGGTCTATAACTACTGTTAGAAATCAAAATTATACATAACTCATTTTGGAAGTTCTTCATTCATTAATACCCTTTTATAAATATAAAAATTATTAAATAACCAAACACATAATCCCAAAAAATAGAAACATATCTGGATAGAATAATACTCCCAAATCATTATCTTATTAACCCATTAGATCACAAAGAATATTGTAGTGTATCGCTCATATGAAATGGTAGAAAACCTGATCACCCCTAAGCTACTCAATCTATAGATCATATTGTCAGTAATCAGTTTTATAAATAACATATTTACCCTTATCTTTTGTGCATAAAACCCTAATGTTCTCATCCATATAATTTTTGGAAATCAATAATGACCTATGACCATAACTCAATGTACCATTGTCTCCCCACTATGTAAATGATATATTCACTCACCTCATAGATGAATCACTTCACCACATATGTAGTGATGAACGTCAACTAGGTGTCATGATGATGTATTTCATTCCACTCATAACTATATTCCATTTTACGAACAAATATCCAAATATAAATAAAGTATATTTAGTATTGAAATCAAAAAAATTGATCTGGTGAGAACTAGACCATATATTGTTGAAATAACCTAACCCATATCCCTTTATACCACCTCTAGATCACCGATATACCAAACCCAAATACCCTAGAGACTCAAATTAATTGTAGTTTTTGTCAATAAAAAGATATATACCCATTACTACGATGGTTACACAAATGAAAAGAAAAAAAAAGAAAGAAAAAAAAGAGGATTTTTACCTCTTTCTCTATTCTCCTTGATATCCTTCTAAAGGCCCTTTGTTCTATCCTTTTGGTGAGACCAAAAAGAATTGGATGTGGGGAAGGGTCTTAGGAAGAGTATTGTGTAGAACATAGGCAAGGCTGAAGGCTTGAGAGGTGTGTTAAGAATAGGGAAATGATGGTGGTATTTATAGTAGAGGAGAGGATAGATTTTACATTATTTTAATCATTATTAAAACATTTTTTTTCATGATTATGAATAGTCTTGATTCATGTCACCCAAAATAAAAAATATTTCTTGCGAGTTCAAAAAACGTGGTCTTACAACATCTTTGGATGTCCAATTATGCAGTAAAAGAAGTATTTAGCATTTATTATAATTTTTCGTATTTTACTACTCATAGAAAATTCATGAATTTTAGAAAAATCCCAAAAATTCCCCCTAACCATTTTTCAACATGTATAATTCAAAAATGAACTCCATTATTTGAAAATAATTTTCTAATTATTATAAATTTAATTTGAAAAAAATCATAATTTATATGAAAATAACATTTTTAAATCTATAAATCATTTTTTAACACATTGAAAAATTAATCAATATGACATTCTCTTATATCCCTAAGAAAAAATAATAATTATACCATTTACTATTCATAATGCTCGTATTACTATTCGTATAACTATTCATAATGGTATGTTACTATTTACCAAAAACATGTTGGTTCTATCAAAATCCAAATAACTTACTGATCACAACCATAGATGACCTTTTAAAAAAATTAAAATCTTAAATTATGAAAAATTATTATTAAATTATACTATAAATATATACATAAAACAATGTTACATTCATCTCAATTTATTTATAAAAAAGTTGTGGTGTTACAATGTATACATATAGATATATGGAAACCACTAGATCATTATCCTCTGTTGATTTTTCAACAAACATAAGATATTATAAAATATTCTATAGCCCTGTCATTAAGAAAAAACTTATGAAAGGAAATTGTGTGATAAATAAGAAATAGACCCCTAAATAGGGCCAGGCTTAACCATGGTGGTCTAATTTGATGATCAATATGAATAACTAGGATTGAATTAAGAGGATATATCTTCATAGGTGAGGAATGATATAGGGGATTTTTTTTTCTAAATTTTAATTTCAATTAACCATCAACATGAACTATTATAGATAAATTAGTTAATAAAAAAATAATGAGATGGCCCCATTGGATCTCTGTTGGAGCCTTATCAGAACTCAGGTGGACCCCACTAAAAACATACTGGTTTCCCTAATGAAACATGACCCCTATTAGGGCCAATGAAAATTGAATGGACCTCCATTATAATTCACCTATTAGTTATTTTCATCCACCAAGACATCTAAATATGACATGTTTTCTTGAAACACAATCTATGGATCCTTACTACATATGTTTTCCAAAAAGACTACTTAATAACAGCATTTTTAGACAGTCTTAGACAACAATTACATAATCTAAAAAACCCATATTATTACATGAACTTCTAAATTACATTTCATTAATGTTTAATAATAAAAATTAATATCTTTAAAAAAATTAGAATTCATTTTTGAAATAAACATTTCAATCCACTATTAAAATTTTGAGTATAATACTACGGATCAAATGAAAAAGTGTAAAACAATTTTGAAATGAGAATATAATATTATTTTGGAATAAATATTATATAATTAATAATATATTAATATATATTTCATGGTAACTATAAATATTCTTATGAAACATAGTAATTATGATTTCATAATATAGAAAAATTAAAAAAATGACTCGGTGTCAATATTGAGAAGGGATAGGTTCTTTCTCAACATTAATAAATAAATAAATAAATTATTAATCAAAAATAATATATTAAATTTAATATCAAAATTATATAGATATTTTTAAATTCATTTTAAAATATAGGGGGTAAAAGACATTGAAAATGATGTTTTACTCTATATTTTCAATCCATTTATTTGATGTAATAATTTCTCTCATATCTAATTTTTTTTAAAAATATATTCCTTTTATTACACTATGAAATATCATTTCTCAATAATATAACTAAACTAATATAGTTGTCCTAAATTTCATTAATGGATAATCCACAACAAATATTCATGGATCAATGAAACAAGTTTTTCAGCAATATTTTAGATTGTTTTTTTTAGGTCTTTTTATCAAAACTCTAAATAATTTTATCTAAGAACCATCTTTCACAATTTTTTTTAATCTAAAATAATATATGTTTTATATATCGCATTTAAATTACTCTCTAAAGGGAACTGGTTAAATGATTTTGTTTCATTCATTTTATTTTATTGGGTTATCCTTTATGCGTCAGATTATGGGTTAAAATGAGATATTCTATAAGTTTTCACCAAGATATGGTTCTCAAGTATTATAAATGTAAATGGATGGGAAAAATATATTTCCTCCAATTCATTGAATAATTATTTATTCTCAAAATATGTTATATTGTAAATAATAATATTATGTTATTCCATCCCAGGTTATCACGAGTGATTACATGGTATTATGGTAGATATGAATATAATTTTCCATGAAACCCATTTTATAATATAATTATTCTATAAATTCTTATGTTTTCAAATGTATGTTGCTATTTTTATTTAATTTATATTATTATATAAGATGGTTTTGTATATAATATAATCATATCTATATTCTTCTTCATGAGTACGATGAATCTAGAGTTAATAATGAGTTTCATCTCTCTGTTTACCTTTAATTAATATTTACATTATTTTTATGCTTTCTTTAACTTTTTTACCCATATTGAAGATGTGTAAGAATAAAAAAAATTCATGATTCATGTTATAGTGATTTTCCATAAATAATGAAGGTGGAATGAATATTTCATGTTGACTAATGTATTTATTATAGGATTAAATGGTTGTTAGTTATGTAATATTAAGTGTATTGTGACCTAATTCATAGAAAGTCTAAATGTAAATATCATAAGAATGTGTTTGTGTTTGTCATATAATGTATATAAAAATTATATAAATTTTGGATGGTGGTGTTTATAACACCACATTTTAAAGGTAATAGAATACTTATAATGATAATATTAGAGTGTCTAATAGTTAACATTACTCACCAAAACCTAATAAAGGGGTATGTTGAAGAGGGATTGTTTCTTTTTTGGAGAACCCGATAACAACAAGTGTAATTTCCCAAAAAAACGTTTTGTGAGTAAGTATGTAGAGAGTTCCGATAAATTAATTATATTATATAATAATATTTCGATATTTTTAATGGTATATTATAAAAAATGTATATTTTCTAAGCACTATAAATGGTTAAGAGTTTAATAGATATAGATATTTGTTGTATAGAGATGGATTTTTTCTATTAACTGATTATGTAAGGAGTTTCCACATAAAATTGGTAGATGTATATATTAATTCAATTCTTTAATAAAAATACACAAGTATTTTATCTCATGTACTTTATATTATATAATATAATGTTGGATATAATAGTGTTTTCTTGAATAAAAAGATATGCATTTATAGTACCCATGGTTTCAAATTCATATTGTACTATTAAATGGTTGGAGAAGAGTATAAGGATGGCTATTTTAATTGATATAGAAGAGTTTATATATTATATTAATCAAAATATTTAGATAAAGAGTTTTGAAAACCAGAAAGTGGTATTTTTTAAATAATAACATTTTTAATTTCTCAAAAAACATAAAATACAATATATTGTATTTTTTATTAATTAATCAGCTAAATATTAGCATAATGTAATTTATTGTTACATCATACCATATATAGTTTTTCTCTTACAAAAATATTTTATAGAAAATATAATTTTCAAGATGTTAGTGGGGGTTTTAAAATCATGTGGAAGTTAAAATTATTAACAAAACAAATATTTAAAAAGCCAAATCCAGATTTAGAATCATATTATATCCTAAATGAGTATAGTGGAGGTTAGTAAAGAAGGTTATTAAAATAATCATTTATATATAAAATTTTTCTTTAATTAATATTAAAGAATGGATTCAATAAAAATGTATTAAATATTATGATGATCTTATAATGTGTTCTATGTAATAATGTTAACATACAAAATACCGTATAGATATGGATATAATAGTTTATTTTTAAAATATTCATATTTAATTGAAATAAGTTTTACTTCATAAACATAATAGATTTTTTTAATGTTGGTATGTTATTTTAAAATAAATATTGTTTCTAAGAATCTAGTGGGAGTATATATGGATCTAGAGAAGTTCAATGTAAAAAATATTATTTTCCCAGATTCAAAATGGATATATCCTCTGCCTAAAATATATTTGGGGTTGATCTTGAATTAATAATGAATATAGATTCATTTAAAGGAAATGGTTGATGCAAATTTTCTTAGACTGATAATTGTTACCTTATAAAGAATTTTATATAGATAACTAATGATATTAGAAAGATAATGTCAATGTAATTGAGTTAAGAAGTACAAAAATGTTCATGGAGTTTAATATTTATAATGTAATTCATAAGAATTACAATTATTCAAACTTGCTTACATCATATATTTTTCTTATTTAGGATTTTACTATTACTATATTTTTATTTGGTAACATATATAAATGGTATTAGTTCAATATAAATCTATTGAATTTAAAAAACCATTTGAAATATCACAATATAAGGCTGATATTATAATCTATAATATTTAATATGTTATATAATAACATATTTATGGTTTTGATTGGTATTATTAAAAGAGTTTAGGAATACTAAATTAATAATCTTATAAAAAATTTACCTATGATTTATTAATCTTTCAAAATAAATGAATTTACATATAAAAGAATATATTATATGAAGTCAAATGATAATTGACCTCTGAATATAAAACATTGAGTTAACCCTAATTTATGTAAGTCTTTCATTATTATAGGTTATGATGGATTTTAAAGGTAATAATGAGTATGATTCTTATATTGAGATATATAATATTATTATGAGGTGTAAATAATTTTTTTATTAGATGGATAATGAATTACACCTCATGTACTCTCATGTACAATGAATTTGGTAAAATAGTGGTGGTTGGTTCATTTGTTGAGTCCCCAATACATATGGTTAGTGCGATAAAATTCATGGTATCTTTCTATATTGACACCATTATTATAAAAACAATTTAAGATTATTTAATTAGTATTGGTTTGGTATGCTCTTGATAATTTTGTCTGTTGGAACTAAAAAAATATTTATTTCATCCCTTGTACGATGTATATGATATCTTGTACCTTGATTGAGATATACATTGGAATTTTAGAGTCGTAACTGGATAGTATACAGAATATGTTAATAAATTCATGCGAGGCTCCTGTAAAATAATCGACCATAATGGTAAATTTCATGTGATTTTTTCATCAACTTGATTTGTCTATACATGGATAATGGAACGAATATGAGTATTCTTTATGGGATATAAAAACTCTATGTATGATTTTGACTCAATCCCTTAGAAAGATCAATTATATTAAAATTTATGGATGTCTGTGATACTTCTGGTGGAGATAGGTATAGTGATACCTGTTTATTATAGAGATCGTTGTAGGTAGATTTTTATATTGGGTAGCATTGATTCATTGTTAGAGGAATATATTTGATAATATTTATGGATAATTTGATTCATAATTATTTTAAATTATAAAAATATGATGTGTAAAAAAAATTCATGGACTTAATGGAGATTTATTTTGACAAATAGAACTACTATAATAAGGTTTTAATGTTAATATAAAAACAATTTTTGGATGATGGTTTCTCAAATTATTAAATATTATTTGATACATGATAAATTTGGTTATAGATTTCCAAATTTTTTGTAATGTAATCAAAATAATTTAGTGATGAAATTTTAAAAGATATCTTTTATGATCCCACATTAGGTGAAATAGAACAATGTGTGTGAGGGTTTGGTCCATGTGGGATACTGATTTAAATGTTCCCAATATTGTATGGGTATTTTATAATATAAGACTAAATTTATTTTCATGTGTGTTGATATACGCATATCATTTGGAATGAATTTAGATTACATGATATTTTATTTTATAAATCATATGATAATATTGAGGTCTATCATTTTCTTTGATATATCACCCTCACTATCATTATATAAAAATCCATGCATGGTAGATGAAAAATTATGTATTAATGTTCTTACTTATTTTACATTCTATCATTAAATGTATATTATGTAAGATTAAATGTATTTGAGGGATGATTCATTCATGTGATGAATGTGAGGTATGTTTTATAAATTACACATATATTATAAATGTATGAGTTAATGCATGAGATCTTCCCAAATGGATATATAAGTGACTAAACCCCACCTATATGATGGTTTCATTGCATCCTAATCCTCTACTGATATATCCTCTCCATATATCCCTCTTTCCTCACATCTCTTATATTCTAGGATATGATAGAAAATCATTAGTGGTGGATAGTCATGATTGAATATTTATTTTTTTGATATGGAATGTTGGTGGACCAAGAGGGATTGATAATTTTTTTATACCTCATTGGTGATCTTCTTAAATTATTAGAAAAATGGTAGAGTATTAGTATCATTAATATAATGTATTCATGACAAGTTCGTCATTTTATATTGTTACATAGTTTTAGGTTTCATTCATAGAGTTCAAAGTATATTTTTATTAATCCCTTACACTAAATATTTTAGTAATTAAAATATTCATTAAAAACCACTTATATATTTTAAAAGAGTTCCTTTTGATTTAATATGGCCTTTTTAATTTATTGATAGTGTTCATGGATCTCATGAACTTGGATTTACATCCCTATTTGAATCCTTCGTTGAAGTTTTTTTATGACATATATTTGTACTCACGGACCGTAGAGATGCATTACAATAATATAGAGGATATATTGGGTATTATTTATTTACATAATCTTTATTCCATGTACTAAAATTGAAACTTTTATATTCACTATGTTCTGTTTCATAGGCACTTGATATCTGAGGGAAAAAGTTGTGTGTGTATAATGTATGTGTAGGAATAAATATGTTGGTTATCGAATAGCCATGAGTATAAGTTCTGATTTTTTGTTATCCTAGTTTGGTATTACACGTCATTTATTTATTATTACACTCTCTTCAATGATTTGATGATATATATGACCATAATTGAGTGAAATTTGACCGGACTGAAAATTCATTTCCTTACACATGAGAATTACTTTAGGTTTCAAGTATTAGAAAATTAAAACATATCTCATACATAACATAAATAGATAATACAATTTCTACACATTTAATGAGTATCTATTTTTTCACGATATGAATCTTTTAATAAAAAACATTATTACGTTTCATGAAAAATCCTAACAAATTTCATCTTGACTTCTTCCATTCCTATAACCATCATTAAAACCTATGTATTTTTTTAAGAACATGGGATGGGTACAAAAATCTAGGTAGGTATATTAAAATAAATAAAAACATCGACCCATTTAAAACATAAAACCCCATGAAAAGTTTTCCTTTTTAGCATGTTCTATGAGTGAAAAAAATAATTCATTTTCACATGAAAAAAATGGAAACCTTTTTATCAGTAAAAATCATGAAATCCCATATAAATCATTGATATATAAAATAGGTATCTTTGTACATGATTATCCATATGACTCTTACAATTGTAATGACCATATATATGACTTCCAAACAAAAAGCATTCGAGGGCTATCAAATACCCAACTATCCTTTGTTTATAACATAACCACCCTTCCTTGGTTTATAATATATCAACAAATATATAATGTATAATTTATCCAACAATTTTTTATTTATATAATATCCACCATTCCTAATAAATAATTTTTAATAACAATAACATAATCATAACACTTAGGAGCCTTTAATTTTATTAATTACACTACTAAAATATTCTATTTTCCACTAAGAAAATATTTCAAAAAATAAAATATCCATATGCTTTAGAAACCCATTTTTTGAATCCAAAATACAAAAAAATGGAATTATGGTTTTAATTTGAATAAAAAAATAAAATATTGTAAAGGGATCCAAACATCATATAATAATTATGGTTGTGAAAAAGTGGTTTTCCCCGTAAGAATTAAAATAGAACATTGCTTTTCTCATTTGTAAAGAAAGTTACACATTTTAAAAAAATATAATTTTTTTTTAAATACATTTATTCAAAAAATATCTTTATAAAACTATAATTTCTATAATTAAATCATTTTAAAAACATGTAAAAGGAATAAAAATAGAGTTGGAGTTAATACATTAAAATATATTTTTTATGGAAATTCCCTTATTACATTGGGAACATTTAAATTATAAAAACCACGAAATAGTAACATTAAATAAATATTAAATAACATCCAAATTGATAAAATAATTATATAATATTTCAAAGGGACTTTATATAGACCTCATAAAAAAATATAGGTTAAAAATATCAAAATTTTCCTTAAAAAAAGAGGATGAGACAAAATCCCTCACAACTGGGTAATATTCAGGCCAAATCCCCGTGGATGAAAAAATTAAAATTTAAAAAAAAAATATAATACCAATATTGATTAATTAATAATGATATTAAATGTAAAAGAGTAATTATATATATCATATAAAAGAAATTATGTCCAAAACATTACAATATGTATCAATAAATGAAATTGAAATAAAAAATAATATACCTTGACCCTTACTAACCATGTATGATCTTTATTTTCATAAATAATAGACCCAAGTTAATTATTAACATGATTTAGAACAATTTTAATGTTTATTATTATTTTTATTTCACAAATTATCATGATATAAGTGATTATGTAATCAATTTGTTTTACATCTGATGTTTTGAACTTATTTTGATTTTTTGTCAAATAAGATTTTGATTGGGTTTCTATTGTCAACTAGGACATTATCTAAAAATGTAAATAATAATAACCATGAAATAATTATAACATTAATACATAAATTATAATTTTAACACCAATAATGAAATATTTTTTATAAAATACGTTCATTATGAACTTGAGGACTGTAGGTTTTGTGTACGCACGTGTAACTTTTCAATTTTTCAATGATCAATATAGGAAATAGGTAAGTAATATTTTATCATTAAATAATGAAAATAATATTAAATATACAATATAATTTCATTAAATATACTTATATAAAATCATTATGGTGTGTTGATGAAAAGGGAGTCAAATCGCTTCATGAAGGATATAGCCCACCCGTATATGAACGAGGTTATAATTTTCTTGTGAGTTTAAAAGGTTACAAATGAAATGAAATATTATCATTTAAAAAGGAACAATATGTCATGAATATAAAAAATTTTCATTTATATATGACATATTTATTAACTATATCCTTATAACCATCAATGTATTGTTTTATTGAAAAAAAAATCACATCGCCTCCTGTTTTGTTAGTCTTCTGTATACACAGGAGATGATATCATATCCCCTACAAATGGAAGGAAAAAAAATATGGTATAATTACGAATGAGGTATAAATAACATTGTAATATCATATATATATATATTATATTCATCATTATAATCAAATTTGAGAGGTTTTGAGGGAAAATGTGTCACATTTGTTTGCGAGGTAGTAGTGTGTCATACCCATGATCGACATTATCATTTCCTATTTGAGGGAAGAGAATATTAATAAAGATAACTACCTTCACCTAAAAACATCTCAGTATATGTGATACAATTTATTTATTATATAATCATAAATGAAAATTATTTTATATATTTTGGAGAATAAATAAAGTAAAAACACATTGTCGATCATTTTATCTCTTATTGGACAACATATTTCATATTATACCTCATGTATTTCAAGAATGTATTTATGACTTAAAAAATGACTCTATGATAAGGGGATGAATCTTGATAATTTATATGGGTATGTGATTTTAAAACAAATGTTCTTGAAGGTGTCAATATTTGAGGAGAGGGGTGGCTTTTTATAAGTTAGGTTAGTGGAACACTTATAATTTTTGAAATTAAATTTTGTACCCATATTTTTTACATTTTAAAAGCTTGAATAATATAATATTATAGAGATATATTCATGATAAGGTTGAAATGTGGCAAACCAATATATGTTTTCATGGTTATATGTCATTTTAACTTATATATTATTAGTTTAACCAACTACTAAATCTATTTTTACTTTAATCATGGTGATTAGTTTCTATTATTTTCAATATTCATTTTAGTCAAAAATTATGTTGTACTTATTGGATAATATAAATTATTCTGATTCTAAATATCGGATTCTTTTGATCATGTTAGTCTCATAAAAGTGGTAAATGAAATATAAAAAAGCATCTAGAAATGATGATGAATATGGCTTTAACAATAAAAAATAACTCTTTATTCAGAATAAAGGGTCCCTCGGAATATCAGGGTGGTCTCGAATGGTGCAATCCCAAAGGAAATGATAATTTTACATTAACCGTATGACTAATAATAATTATTTTATGAATATTTATAAATATTTATTGATATATAAAATATACATTTCATTTTAGAAAATTACTATATATATATTTTTATAATGAATTAAAAGGGAGAAATTTTCTACAGTATAAATCAGTTATTAAAAAATTTCATTTTTAAAAATATAAAATAATTATAGAAAAATACATTATAAATTTGATTAAAATATAATTAAATTTTTTAAATATACCTATATAATAATTTTTTAAAATTAAATAATAAAAAATATGACGGTCCTTTTAAATTTAATTAATTATTTAAATGAAGGTGCCTTTTTTAAAAAATTAATATTTTTTACTATTCACCAAAAGGGATTATATTCTGAAAAAGAAAAAAAGTTCACACTAAATAAAAATTGATTTGATGATTTCAAAAATTATATTCATTTTTTAAAATTAAAATTTTTATATAAAAAATTTAATATATTTAATAAAACACAGTAAAAAATATATTCATTAAAACTGTTCCTTTTTTTGGAAAAAAGTTGCTTACTATTTTTATAAAGAATTAAAACATAAAAGTGATTTTTTATATCATTACAAGGGTTCTAACATTGTTCCCCCCATTTTACAATTTTATCATCTCAATTTATTCACCTATTAAAAAATTTGGGATATCTTTCCCTCATTGCATTTACATATTCTCATATTGCATCTTCATATATATGGTATTTCTATAAAATTATAACATGGTGAATTAGATTATTATGTAACGCTTCCTCTCTAAGGACAAGAATCAGAACTAATTGTTACATATATAAAATACTCTCTTCGAACTGAACCGATTCATGGATCTAAAAATTATTTAATGTCGTACATTTTTCCATAACAGTAAAACATGAAATATGTTGTATACCTATGATAATCTCGATGTTAAGGCCACCTGGTAGGGAAATGATCTGAATTTATCTCTGATTTCTATTGTCTAATAAACTATGGACATGTATTAACCTTTAAAAAAACAAATAAATATTTTCCATGGAGAATATTTTATAATAACATGATCACTTATCTTTAAATATATATCTTTTCTTTAGTTATCTGTATCATTTTTCATCATCCTCTATGTATTGAACATATGTTTCTAAATAAAAAACAACTATTTAGTCATTTACTCTTCAATTTCTTGTCTCATAATCTCCATTTTTGATAATTTATCCCAAAAATATGTAATTTGACATCGTTTCCATAAAATACCTAAAATGGTACCATCTATATACTAGAATAAAAATAATTTTTTATGAAACCCTAAAAAAGAAAGGTGTTGATAACAATATCCTAGGTAATCTATTAAAAAAGAATGAATTATATCTAATATGACCTAAACAATATTTTATTACTCATCATTTGATTGATGATGAAAATATTTAAAAAAATTAATCCAGTTCTAAAGTATTTTTGAATCCCCTTCCAATATTTAGAAGTAAATTTTGGATCACTATAAAATATAATAGAGAGAGACAATCTATGTAATCAGACTATTTCCTTTAGACACAGTTGGGAAAAATGATCTAAATACATTATATATCAAATGTTATGTAATTGTATAGATTTAGTAAATTGATATAAATAACACCAAATTTCATTGTTACATAAATGATACATTGGTTATCAAACCATGAAATCCATGGATATATTTTTCCATTTCTACTCTAGCACTGTAAATGGTTAAGGTGTTATCTTTGGTAGTGGTCATTCATTATTAACCTACTAAAAATTCAAACACTTCATAGAAAACTCAAAAATATGTCATTTTATTCCATACCACTCATAATAATCCAATATAGTTATACACATCATATATTTATATAAATGAATGGAAAATAAAGATCAATGAGCTTCACACAACAACTATTTCTTCAACTAAGAAACAAAATTAATATATACTTTATTTCAAAAATCATAAAACACCTTATTCATCAATAATTTCAACCAAAACTTTTTCCAATAAATCATTGAAAAATATATTCATAAGGGCCATAAATATTGCTGGTACATTAGATAGCCCAAAATGAATAACTACAAACTCATAGTTCTTTTATCTAGTCTGAATTATTGTCATTATAATTTCATTCTCTTTATCAATTAGTTGATGGGACCGATAACGACCGAGGTATTTATAGAATAATACTTTTTTATTTCTATAAATATTTATGAATATGATATTAATTTTACATTAAATGGGATTATTTTTCTGATACCGTACTAGACATGTAACAACGAGTTTCTCCAAACTCTTACTTTGCACACAACATTGGGTTATACCGAAAAATAATACAATAATATTATTATTGTTCTAAATGGTAGTTAACGCCTAGCTGTTTTATTGTATGGAATGGACATAACTATCTAAAATTTGATTATATATGTTGTTCAACTATTTTTACACTTATCCAATAAATTTTAAGGATTATAAGGTGAATGAATCCAATTTTAAACATAAAATACTCTTATATTTTTTAAAAGTCCATTCTATCAACTTTTGATAAAGAATATTTTTAAAATATAGTTTTTTAACGTTTATATGTTGTATTTAAAAAGAATTATTTCTTATTTTGAAGAGGAACGTCAATATTTTCTTTGGATGCAATTTTGGTATTTTTCTGATAAATTCATATTTTAACAAATAGTGATAAATTCTGCATTTTAATTCAAAACATCCTTTTCAACTAAATTTTTCATATCATTATATTGTTCTTTTAATTATTTTTTAATGTTTAATTGGATAATTTTTTAATAATTTCATCCAATGTTAGTCATTGTATGTAATTTCTCACTGATATTGGGCATAAACACAGGTCAATCTGTGGATAGTTATTACTTGCTAAAAACCCTCTTTTTTGTTTGAAAATGTGAATTAATTTTAAATTAATTTATGCCAATTTTATGTTTTGAATTTTGAATAGTAGATTCCATATTTATAATCATAATGGTCAAATTTTTTAAATAGGTACATTTAATTTTTGGACATTATGAATTGTAATATTAGAAATTATTTTATTTAATATGGTTAAAGGGTAAATATGGTAAATCAGGGTAAAAATTAATATTTTAATAAAGTTAAACTTCCCTAAAACTTTTATTAATACTATTGGATGAGATATTTCTCACCATTTGAATCCTTTGGTCTATTTTGGGACCCCATGGAGCCACTTGGGTGTGATAATGACATATTATAGGAATTAATTTTATATAAAGTGAAATATAACATAAACTTGTATGTTATACAAAAAAAATTTATATGGGGTCATATAAGTTATATATTTTACTATAAATAGGAATTTGAAATATAATATTATTTTATACAACAATAGATATTATTTATAATTTTTAGACAATAAATAAATAAATTTAATTTTGACAAAATGATAATGCAAGGATTTCTTTATTAATAAGGGTTTCAAATAAATAATATTATAAATATTTAAATTAATGAAATTTGATTATTTTGATGTCGTATATGAATTTTTTGGATTCTATTTATATATTATATTTGAGCTCATTCATTTTTTTTGATCGAATAAGGTTTTTATGAATTTTTAAAAAAGTCATGTATTAATAGGGTCCAAAATTAACATAATTCATAAATTACAACATAAAATAGTTTATTAAATGATATTAAATTCCTAAAAATATAATATTCTGAATAATGGTTTAGAAGAGTAAAAAAATGTCATAAATGAGATTTTGTGTCAGTAATTTGACATAATATGGTAATTACATTAACCCACAATGTGTAAATAACATGATATCACTGTAACATTAAAAAGCCTATAATAAGGGATAAAAAAGATAAAGATAAAAAAATATTCCAAACATGTATAAAAATTATTGGATGATGGGTATTAAAAAAAACAGTTTTATTTTCTAATTAAATCAGTTTTTGACAATTTTTAATTGAAATTGAATTTATAATAAATTAATACATCAATACATGCCTAAAGTTCCCCTCGTCCCTCTTATAAAAGGCCACCCCCTATACCCACTTACTCAAACATACATAGCACCATAGATCATATAAATAATGCCAAAATAATATCCCAACATTCATATATTCCACCTAGAATCCTTACCTTGGGCAGAAGGGAATTCATGAAATACTTTTGGCTCAAATCAAAAGAAGTTACCAGATTTAGTGGTAATGTCTTCTCTCCAGTTCCTTTCCATTATTTTCCTTCTTCAGTTCATATGATCTTATTATTTTTTTAATACAAAAAAACCAGTATCCTCAATATACTAGTATTTTATTATGATATGTTTTCAAAATAAACTTACACACACCTCCATTTAATGGATACGAACATAGTATTTCTATGTAAGACGATGTACTGCCTCACGAAATGATAGTTGTTTGATTTTCCCCTACCACCTAAAATGGTGGCCATTATGACAAGAATATTTTTATATATTATATATATAATATTAAAACTGTCTCTATGACTCTCTAATTTATATTTACAACATACCATCATTCATTCCATGACGTGTAAATATGATAATTTCATTTAAGGATGTGTGGACTATCACCTCCTCAGGGCGATATGACTCGTTCATGCTATACATGGAAAATATAAAGGATTGTTTTATTAAAACTATGTGACATACGTGATATAAATATAATAATTTTATTATAATATACATTTATATCATTTTATTATTATTCTTTTATTATGACAAATAAATGAAATCATTATTTGTGTCTATGTACAACCTATCACCACCATGAATAGTTGATTTCATTTCTTATCTCCGAATGTTATGTAATATTATAAATACATATATATTTAATATATAAGATATTTAAATCATGAATATCATTCTTTAGATGATTTACTTCAGATTACATGTAATATTTATATCAAAACAAGTTCATATTCTACTCAATTACAGAATATCGACAAAAGGACATATATTAACATAAATAATTAGGAAATTTTTATAAAGTGGTAACAAATGATATAAAAGGAATAATAAACATGAAAAAGGTTCTTATTAAAGTAAAAATTAACTTAATTTTATTATTTAGTAATACCATGGAACATATGTGACGAGTCAGACTCATGGAAAGGGAGTTCATCTCAATCTTCTTTCATTGAGACAGATATTGATAATATACACCTCCTAATGTTATTTGGTGTTTAATAAAACCCATTTACTTTTAATTTCTTTCAAAGGGAATATTTTTTCAATTATTTGTTTTACTAAATGACAAAAATAATGTATTTAACGTATGCAGTGACAATAACCTCTCCACCACCATAATCATTATTTTACATTTAGTTTCCTCTATAAGCCTTAGATTTTTCAAAACAATACCCCTTATTAAATTTATGATTCTTGTGGTATTGAAAAATTTTGTTTAAATTGACTGGGTATTTCAATATGTTAAACTGATTTGTTGTTATTTAAAATTAAATTTTATTAGTGAAATGTTGATATTTTCAATTTTTTATGTTTTCTGATTATATAATGGTAAATGAAAATTTGATGAGTTGTTACGTGATAAACCAATTATGGGTGGTTACATGATAAAACAAATGATGTTTGGTTCTGTGATAAACCAAGGAAGTGTGGTTTCCTTATAATTCCCAATGTATTGGTTAGGTATGTCAGTCATATGGTTTTTCGATTTAGTGATATGTTTAAAGTAAACCATATGGTTTTTCTATTTATGTATGCTTATGTCCCATGGTACATTTATATGTTACATGTTACATTATATGGGATTTATGGTAATATTTTTGTTAAAAATGTGTAAGAAATGAGGCTATAATAAGTGAAGTGTTTTTTCTACTACTTAAAGGTGAAAAGTATTAATTTATGATATTGTTTTCAGGTTTTACATGTTTTTACAAGACTAATAGTTTTCATTCATTACATATCCCTTACTGAGATTTTATTCTAATCCAACATTTTAAAATTATATTTACAAGACATAACGAATAATAGAGTCAAGGATATGATCAAATAAAAGTTATTCTGTTAAAACAATAAATGATGTCATGTTACTTTTAAAGTAGTTTTTGGTTTATAATAAAATATATAGTGAGTAGAAGTGTCTACTTATAATATTCAAGTTGTTGTGTATCAGTTATGAACTAAATCTCTAAGGCTCTTAATAGTAAATAATCCTTAATGTGAATTAAAGTAATATTATTGACACATCTCAATATTAAGTAATGTTTAAGGATGGGGCCTTACAGTTGGTATTAGAAGTATGTATAGATAAATTTAGAGGTTAAGGTATTCTTTAAGAATAATTGACATGTTTTATATAACAACAATGGTTAGAATATTAGAAATATTCATAGTTATATTAGATATATTTAATGAGTTTAAGATGACATTAATAAGTATATATTAGTTTATACCACCATCATAAGATTTTATATGATGACTTTACTAATATACTTTTACTGACCTTTTTTGTTTTAGTAAATGGCTGGATCTAGCTAGCACCAAAGTAACAATGGATGTGAAAGAAACTGTGGTGGTTTTAGAAATAAGAAATTGAATGAGATAGGAGCTGTAATGAGAACTCTTGTAGTTATTCATAACCTACTATATGGAGTCATGATTGACCAATCAAACATTAGTGATTTATATAAGGCATCATATATGTGAGGAAAGAATCCCTTTGGATATTCAAGTAATAATGATAAAGCTAAGTATATTATAAAAACTATGTGTGATGTATATGGAAATGAAAACCTAGAAAAATGCTTCCAAGGGACAAGAAGATGTTATAGATGTGGTAATGAAGGTAATAAAGAAATAAAATTCGAAGGAAAAAAGAAGCTTTTAGTTGAATCTACGAAAGTGAATGAAGTTCTTTCTGAGGGAAAAATTTAATTATTTAAATGTGGTGTGCATGATCATTATGAAAACAGATGACGAATGGAGAAGGTTTGGGAATAGGATCAGAATGACCATACAAATATATGTTTACCAATACCTAATTCCATTCAAATTGAAGATGATGAATCTGAAAATGACCTATGAATAGTATGGATTATTTCTTAACTCATGTTTTTTCATTATTAAAATATTAGGAAATTGTGATTGATTTTTTATAGGAAAGAAGTATAAAATAATAATATGAAAAAACATGGATAAATTATCATTAAGAACAATCAATGATTAATATATCTACATTTTAGAAATTTGAGAGTTATGTTTGATCTATGGATAATGGTTTTCTTAAATGTATTAATGATGGAATTACTTTACAAGACTTATTATATTTTTAACCCTCAATTTTGTTATATATAAATTTTAATATGGGAGGAATTACCATTTCTTTTGTCCATTAGGGTTTATATAATACTAGAATTTGTTAAAATTATGGGTTATTACTTTTTCTGATGAAAGGCTTGAGAAAACTTGAGATTCAAATAATTTATTGTTATTTTGATGATTTATATAATGTTGGGAATTTTATAATAATTATATTGTTTTTGGAGAATGATAACTTGTAGGAAGGGTGAAAATAGTCGTGTTTGGTAAGGCTGTGGGAATCAAACCCCTAACTGAAGGGTGATAAGGTTGCATCGCCTACCACTAGCCTACGTGTGTCCCTTGGTCACTATGACTTATTCTCTTTACTTTGAATTATTTGATGGATCAATAATAAGTGGATTTTATGATTTATCAAACTGATACCCATAGTATAGGAATTATTTTGGTGATTAGGTGATAAATGTTATTTTGGAAGAAATTCACTATTTTGGGAACACTATATGCCTAGGGAAAATATAATACCATGGGATTTTTTTTGGGGAGTAATGGTTGAATTTAATTTTGAAAGAATCTATGTTTTTATTTTGGAAGAATCAAAATTTGGGTTATTTATGAAAATGATTTAGCTGTCCTAGAGAATATGTGACTAGGTTAATTACTTTTAAGTATGAAACATTAAGAGTAGTCAATGATATTTTGAGATAAATGTTAAGATTTACCATGGAAGAATAGGTGATCAATTCCCTTTAAATTCTTGGGTTTCAATCTTATATTTGATTACTTTGAGTAATTTTAAGGATAATTGTTTATTGAATGGTATTTTTTGAACATTGGGGTATTGTTTTTTGAATTTTGAATATTTAGAGTAGTATTTATTTTTATAAAGGATTATCCTTTTTTGGGATTATCTGATCTTGTAATAACCATTTTCGTTTTGGTTAAAGTTTATAGACAAGATAAATTGCTAGGTACACTTTTTAGGATTATTTGATTCTATATAATTTGATTCAAGTGCTTCAGGTGTGACAATTTCATCTTGAATACACATTATTTGGAGAAAAGATGAGTTTGTGATAGAAATTTATTAAAGTATGAAACACAACCTTAAAAGTAAGTATGTTTCCTTATGTTCTTATTAAATATAGTAAAATAATTCCCCAACATTATGATAAAAGTCCTTAATAATAACATTTTGTATTTACTTTTCCTGTTGGGAAATCAAATACCGTTTAACACACCATAAGTTTCTGGTTTTATGGTCAGTAACTTCCTCCTAATCGTGTTTTCTATTTCTCTCCATCATAATTTGACACATATGTTTTCTTACATATCCATGTTTTTCTACATGGAACCATATTATTAATTATATATGGTGACCTTTGAAATTTTTATTATATCTTTTAATGTGATAATTTTATTGAATCTTTTTCCGATGTGGGATTTCAATGAAGTTCTTGAGCCCAATTTTAAAATTGTGAGGACACAATTTTGAAAATGGGGGAATGATGTAATAACCCATTTATTTATAGATTAATAATTTTTCATTTCTATAAATATTATTAATAAGATATTAATTTTACATTAAATGGGATTCATTTTTCGATAGTGCACTCGACACGTAGAAATGAGTTTTTATGAAATCGTATGTTGCATAGAACATTGAGTTATACCAAAAATTAATACAATATTATTATTATTATTCTAAATGGTAATTAATTCTTAGAATATGTATTGGAGGGAATGAACAGAACTGACTTCAATATGTGTTTATATGTTTTTTAAATGTATTTACATTTATTCAATAAATTTTAGTGTCTTAAAATTAGAATGAATCTAATTTTAAGCATAAAATACTATAATATTATTTAAATGGTTGATTTGCCACCTTTTTATGGAAATCATTTTTGAAATATTGTTTTTGTCAATTTTATATTTTCTATTGGACAAAATAAATTTATTATTTATAATATAAACATTAAAATTTACATTGGTTGAAATTTTTGTATTTCTCTAATGAAAATCATATTTTAATGAATAGTGAAAAATTATAGATTCTAATTCAAAGCTTCATATTCATATAATTTAATTATATAGTTATATTGTTATTTTAGTTGGTTATAATGATTAATTGGATTATTTTGTTTATCATTTAATCCAATTTTAGTTATTTTATGTAAATTTCCATTGATGGTGGAAAACAACACATGTCAATCTTTTGATAGTTATTACATATTAAAATCCTTCCTTTTGATTTTGAAAACATGAATTTATTTTTAAATTTCTTTTCAATTTCTTTGCTATGAATTTGTAAAATAATATTCCATATTTGGAATCAGAAGATCCAAATTGGGTAAATAGGTACCTTTTATTTTTGGTAATTATAAATAGTAACATTAGTAATTATTTTATTTACCATGGTTAAAGTGTAAATTTGGTAAATAAATGTAAACTATAATATTATTATAATATTTTATTACCTTTACACTTGTTCTAATTCTATTGTATGAGATATGTCCGACCATGGGCATCCTTGGGTCAATTTTGGCACCCCATGGAGCCACTTGGGTGTGATAATAACATGTTGTAAGAATTAATTTTTTGTAAAGAGAAATATAACATAAATGTGTATCTTTTATTAAAACAATTATTATATGGGGTTATATATGTGATCTATTTGACTATAAATATTCATTAGTAATACAATATAATTTCCTTCATCATTATATTTTATTTATAATTTTATATATTAAAGAAAAATTGAAATTATAAAACAATGACGATACTGTGACTCTTTAACTAATATAGTATTCAAATTAATTATATTATAAACATTAAACTAAATGTAATTTGATTATTGTTATTCCAATAATTAATTTTCTTAATGATATTGACATATTGGCTTTAATTTATGTCTCAAGTTACCTTTATATGTTATATATATTTTTTCTATTGGATTTATGGAAATATTTTAATTACAAAAAGGGTACACAATAAGCTTATATTTAATAAAGTGTTTTTGCTACATCATAAAGGTGAAAATTATTACTTTATGATAATGTTTGCAGGGTTTAAATGTTTTTGGAAGGCTAATAGTTTTCATTCATTATGAATCCCGTAATGAGATTTTTTTCCTCATCCCATGTTTTGAATTTTTTTCATAGGACATAAATAAAAATTGATTTAAGGATGAGATCAAGGAAAAGTTATATTATTAAAACATAAAATAATTTCTTGTTTCTTTTAAAATATTTTTTTGTTTTATAAAAAAAATGGATAGTTAGTAGATGTTTCTAATTTAATATTCATGTTGTTATGTATCAGTTATGACATAATTCTCTAAAACTCTAAACATGAAAAGATCCTTAATATGAATTAATGTAATATTATTGACTTATCAAAAGATTAAGTAATGTTTAAGGATATTTCCTTTCAGTTATTATTTAATCTCGGTTTAGATAAATTGAGAGGATAGGGTGTTATTTAAGAATACTTGTCATTTTTTATATAACCACAATGGTGAGAATATTAGAAAGAGTCATAGGTATTTTCGATAACTTGAATGAATTTAAGATAAAATGAGTAAGTATATCTTAGTGTTTACCCACTGTATAAGATAGTATATGATGATTTTAATGATATACTCACACTACCCTTTTTGGGTTTTGTAAATTGCATGATCTAGTAGGCCACAAGTAATGATGGATATGAAGGAAAAGGTGGTGGTTATTTGAATAAGCAACCAAATGAAATTTGAGTTGAAATGAGAACTCTTGTGGTTATTCTTAACCAACTATCTAGAGTCATGATTGACCAGTCAATCCTTGCTTGTAACACCCAAATATTTCATAGTACGTTATATCTTCAAAGTAATCAATAACTTTTACTACACACAACATCGAGTTCAAGTGCACGACGACTAACCAATATAGCCGTTCAAATGAGGTTATGAATAATATTAACTGAATTTTGAATTTTATATACTTCATATAATTTTAACATCAATATTATGTGTTTCTTAGAAATAATATAAGAACAAATTCAATTTTTTAGATTACGGAAGTATTTTTCCGAAAATGAAATTTTACCACCTTTTGAGGGAGAACCCTTTTTAAATCCAATATTTGACACTTTTATCTTTTAAATTTGACAAAATAAACTTCTTCTTTAGAATAGAGAGATATAAATTTAGTTTTGATAAATTTTTGGAATTTTTCTAATCACTTTCATTTTTTGGTGAATAGTAAAAAATACTAAATTTTAATTAAAAACAAATTTTTTAATCAAAATAATTTATAGTGATAAATTATGCATTTGATTGGTTTTGAAGTATAATTAGATTATATTTTTATCATTTAACACAATTTAAGTCCTTATAATTAATTTCACTTCGAAATTGGACATAAACAAGTGTGAATATTTTGATCGATATTGTTGCTTAAAATCACGCTATTTGTTTTAACAATGTGAATTAATTTTAATGTAATCAATGCAACTTATATGTTTTTAATCTGGTAATATATATATAATTTTTTAATTCAGAATATCAAATTAGCTTAGGCTGAATTTTTGGTATTTTTCTAAGAAACATAAATTTTTGACAAATAGTAAAAAACACTGAGTTATTGGTTATAACCGACTTTTTATTTAAATAATTATTTATTATATTTATATTTATTTTATGTAAAAATAGATACATAATACCTATATATGTTCCAAAAAATTCATTGGAGTCATTTTATGATATGTTTAGATGTATAAAAATTTTATTGAACCTTTTACCGTCTTTTACCCACCTCCTATGAGTATTTTCACATTTTCATAAAACATAATTTTACGTCTTCTGTGAGTTGAATTTCAAAAATCTGAGAGACATGGTTAACCTCAGTAAGTACAATGTGGTTCAATAAAATGAAAATAATTTATGGTGAATAGTAACTTTTGTCTTTTATTTATCGCAGTTATAGGTAAATAGTAAAATTCAAGGAAAAAATAATATTTTAATAATTCAAAATTACCTTTAAACATGTCCTTGGATTTTTTTAATGATTAATTTAAAATAATGGGCATCATTGGTTCGATTTTGAGACCCCATGGAGCCGCTTGTAAATGATAATGACACTTTAGCTTAATTAATTTAAAGTAATGACAAAATTGAAATAAACAAACATCTTTTAGTAATTAATTTTTATATGGTGTTTTATAATTGATATTTTTGACTATAAATATTAATTGGAAAGATAAAAATACCTCCTACATCATGGTATTTTTTTAATAATTTTTAGACTTTGAATAATTTAAATTATATATGACCCAATAATGATGTAGTATCTACCTCATTAATAAATGATTTAAATAAATTAGATTATAAATATTAAAATAATATCCAAAACATGTCCCATTATTATTTTCTAATTTTATTTCTACCATGAGTCGTATTATCTATGACCCTATTTATTTAGGGACCTTTAGAAACCGAATATCATTATATAATAAAATAATATTTTCACACTTTCTTAAAGATCCCATCTTCCCCTTATAGAAGGAAACCACTTCTAACCAATTCCTCACACCTCTCATGCCTTTAGGCTCATTCAAAATCTATCAAATTAAGCTTCCTACATCCATATTCGTCTCCTAAAATCCTTAACTTAGGCATAAGGCACTCCAAGATGTCTTTTTGGTTCAAACCAAAAGAAGTTACCCAAATTAATATTAACAGTTTCTCTTAATTTCTTTTCTTTTATTTTACTTCTCCAACCCCTAAACTGTTTTTATTCCTTTAATTTATAAAAACGCCGGTATCTTAAATATACTATGATGTTTTTATTATAAGTATTAAGACTACACATAAAAACACCTCTATTTAATGGGTGAGGAACATAATGTTTCTGTTCATGGAAAACTAACGTCTCACGAAACGATGATTGTTCAATTACCTCCTACCACCTCTCATAATGGCCATTATGATGGCACTATATTTATATTTGATATATATTATGTTTTTTTTTATTCATTTTTCTGTATTTTTATTTTATGTCATACCTTAATGGTTTCCATTATGGGTAAACATGATAATTTCATTTGCGGAAGTGCAGACTACCGCCTCCTCAAAGTTATATGACTTGTTAATACCATATGTGGGACGTATAAAGGATGGATATAATGATATAATATATTATATTACACTAGTATTATAATATAAATATGAATACTTATGTTTTAATTCCATTAATATAAGATATAGTAAGAAAGTAGCGTTCTTGCATACGTACAGCTTACTGTATCTATGAATAGTGAATTTTAATTTCTTACCCCAAAATGATATGTACTGTTATAAATACATGTATATAATGGATATATATGATATATATGATATCTTAATAATGTATATAATTATGGATAGAATTAACTTTTTACCATGTGAACAACTTGTAACTAACTGGTGTTCATTTTTGACTCATGTGCCAAATATTGACAAAATGAACGTTATTAAATTAACTGATTACATAATGTTTGCAACATAGTAATAAGTGATATAAAAGTAATAATAATCATGAAAAAGGTTCTTAAGAAAGTATAAATTAACATTATCTTATTATTCAGGATATTAATGAAATAACAGGTCAAGTCAGACACGTGGTAAGGGGTTCCTTATCTCACTTTCAATTCAGCGAGATTTCCATTGTTCACCACTTATTTATTGCATGTGGTGTATTTCGTACTGCCATTTGATATATATTATCATGATTTTCTTTAAATTCATGATATTCTATGTTTCATTTTGTTTTTATTTACTATTGTTCATATGACTTGATTGATTACAATGAGGTAAGGGTTAATTTCACAATCTCTTTATTATCCGAGGATGTTTTTACTTAAGTATCTACTTGGACCTCTTTATCATCTACATCCATGTTTCTTAAAAATGTACTTGAAAAAAATTCTTACTATTTTATAGACTGTGTGTTAAAGTCATTTATACCATTTTTTTAATTTTATAAATTTTTTATAAAGGAATCTTTCTGTCATTTTCCAAACAAGGTCCTTTATAACCTTTTTGAAAAAATTAAGGTAATAATTTTTTTAACTTATATGGTGGGTGCGGCTATTTTCCGCCGTTATAACATTGTCAAAGATTACCTTACAAGCTTATAAGAATATTTTCAAAATAAATGTTTTCTTTATAATTATGTGACAATTAAATTATTTCAAAATAGAAAGAAATATTTCTCTAAGAAAGGTTTTGATTTCTTCTATTTCAACATCCTTTGATGGATTTTAAGTTAATTTGAAGATGATTTATTATGATACAAATATTTTATATTGTATTGAATGATTTTTGATTTGTTTGAATATGGATATGATATTCCTATTCCATTCAGGTATTATCATTAAATTGTTGACATTTCGTATGCTAGTTTTAATATGAATGTTTGTGTTATATTTAAAAATCATCTTAAGATGAATGTGTTGGAATCGTATGTTCCGGGTTGGGGAAAGGTAAATGTAATCCCTCTGGGTTGGGTTCTGGTTACAACAGATCTTCCGGGTAGGAGTTCGATTATAGAGGTTCTTCGGGTTGGGGTCTGGTTACAGTTAGCCCCTAGTTCCTGACAGGAAGCCTTGACATAGAAATTAAAGTCTGGTACTATATATTCCCTCATTATAAAAACAATATTGATGGTTCATGTTGTCATTTGACTAGTATACTACCCATGATTATGTTTTATTATGGCATTATTTACTCAGTCCATATTCCTGCTATAAAAGTATTCATGTTTATTATTGGTAATGAAATGTGGTTTCAATTATTAACCATGCTTAATATTTATGTTGTCTTATGCTTTATTGCTTACCATTACTAAGCGTTTGAGCTCACCCATTTCTATGTTTTATTTTCCCTAGGATTCCAAGAAGTGTATTGTGATTGATATGCAGGGTTAACCTAAGGGAATAATTGCTTTCATAAAGGATTATTTTTGTTGTGTTTTATGTTATGAAGTGTAATTTAACATTCATGTATGTAATATATTTTAGAAGACTGCTAAAATGATATGTCCTTTGGGACATGATTCATTATAATCATGTAAATGTATTATAATAATGCACAAAATCTGGGTAAGTGGGTTCGAGGTGTTACAGTTGGTATGAGATGAAGTTTTGAAATATTCTTGGAAACTAGATTTAGATAAACTCTGATTAAGGCACATTACCCTAGGATATACTTTGAGGATTATTGTATATGAACTTCCAATAATTTTGGTAATGTAGAGATTTTGTGAGTTTCCCAGGAAAATACATCTCTGTCTGGATACGAGTAGGTAGAGGTGGCTCTGGCACAGATGTAACTCGGGGTAAAACCCAAAAACACCGCTTTGAGATAGACTCGAACGAGAATTGGTGCACGACAACGGGCCTTGCAGCACTCATGGTTACGACACTCCTGGGGGATATTCTTAGGATAATTCTCATTTTCTTTAGAAAACATTATGAAGGATTTATGAGTATATACTTCCTCAAAGAAAACATTTTTATTATTATGGATTATATCCATAAACAATTGAATTTATGTTAAGTGTTTTACAATATTGGAATTATGTATTTCGATTTATAAACTAATCTAATTTATGAAATTGAATAGAAATGGCACCCAGTAAAAGGAATGTGAAATCCAACCATAAGTATGATCCAAAGAGTAAGAAGGATCAAATCTTTCATGGTATTAAGACAATATTTAAAAGTGAAATAGTCTCCCTTGTATTCTCAAAATATGAAGAAATTGTATGATGCGTTAATAAGATAAGTATAGAATTCTATGAGTCCTATGGATTTGAAGGGAAGCAAGAGAAGAAATGTATGGAAGAGATAAATATGGATAATGGGAAGAGGGAAAAGAAGGATTTTCCCATATGTGATAATTGTGGAAATAATCACCTTGGTAAATGATTGATGGGAATGAGAGTTTGTTTTATGTTTAGAGAAAATGGACACCAATTAGGAGATGGAAAGGGTAAGAAAAAAGTTTCCAATGTAAAATTCTTCATCTGCAAGGAGTTGGGACACTACGTGAATCAATGTTCAAATCATCAGAGAATACCCCAAATGCTGCTATTCGATAAAAATAATGTTTAGATACTTCCAAAGATGAAGAGGAATGATTAGATTTCTTACTTTGTTATTAAAGTATTCTGTCATTTGAGTATTGTATTAATGATGTTTATGTTATAAAAATTATAGATTATATAAGGATTGTACTGCAGTACTATTTCATTAAGGACGTGAGATTGTGTGTAACCAAGAAAAGTGACACAATTTCAGGTTAAATGTTTGGAAAATATACAGTTGAGAGAAAGATAACCCATAATATGGTTCTGATACTGAGGTAGTTATTTTGAAATAATAGATGGTTGATTTGGATAAATTATATTGGATATTCTTGACTTCCTTGAAACTGATTAATAGTTTATTATTTCGTCATTGTTGGAATATTCAATATATTTACTTATAAGGAATATATCCAGAATTATATAAAGGATTAGGATGCTTGAATTTAAACAATAAGGTTTTATGGTAATTCAGGGTGATACCTAGTTTTAAAATAATACATGATGAAGGTGTTCACATGTTATTACGTGGAAAAAATGATCTTCATTGTGATTAATTTCCTAATATATTTTGGACCGTGTGTTTGGATCAGTTTATTTCGGATAACTGTAAAGGTTGGAATGGATTAAGATACTATTGTTAAGGTTATTTTTGTATTTTTATAAAAAGGACAACACACAGACTGTGTAACAACCCATTACATAAGACAAAGCTATGGGAATCAAACCCACAACCATAGTGCGATTGAGATTTATCACCTACCACTGGACTACGAGAATTCCCTGGATTGTATTATGTAGTTTCTTTTTTTAAAGGGTCTGATAGGTGAATTTAAAATTCATATTTTTTGAACCCTATACGAATAGGATACATAGAATATTTATTTAAGTTCTATTATCATATAGAGTGGAAGATGCGTTTGTGGTAGAAATTAGTTAAATGGTGGAACTCTACTTGTCAAGTATATATATATATATATATCTTCTCTTATTCTATGAGGAAATTAATTCTTAATCATTAGGTAAGGGATATTAAAACTAAAAATATGCTATCTTAATACCTTATGTTTTGTTGAACTGATGATTTTTTAAATCATCATAGATTGATGGCTTTGAGACCCTCAATTATAATATTGTTTGTGACTGATGAAATAAATCACTCCATATAAATATTTACATTTTCCCTCCAATTATGTGTCTCTAATTTCCACCAATGATCTAAAAATCATGATCGTAATTTGGTGGTGACTTATTCATTCCCCTTTTCCTCTTATTAAGAATAAATTTTGTTAACCCAATTTCTGATGTGGGTTTTCCTAGAAAGGTATTTTATATTTTCAACCCTCTATTTTTGAAGAACAATTTCAAATTGGTAGGACTCTATTTATTGAAGTATGGAAGAATATAACATCCCAAGATTTCATAGTATCTTATTTCTTCAATGTAATTCAATAACTTGCACTACACACAACACCGAGTTCAAGCACACCACTACTTACCAATCAAGCCATTCAAAAGTTTTTATGAATAGTATTAATTGCATTTTGAATTTTATATACTCCATATAATATTAACATTCATATTATGTGTATTTTTAGACATAATATAAGAACAAATTCAATTTTTTAGATAATGGAAATATTTTTAAGAAAATGAAATTTTACCACCTTTTGAGGGAGAAATCTTTTTAAATCCAATATTTTACACTTTTATATATTCAATTTGAAAAAGTAAAATTCGTCTTCAGAATTGGGAGATAAATAATTATTTTTGAAAAATATTTGGTATTTTTATGTTTACATTCATATTTTGGTGAATAGTAAAAAATACTAAATTTTGATCAAAAAACTTTTTAATTGAAATAATTTGTTGTGATAAATTATGGATTTGATTGGTTTTTAAGTATAATTAGATTATATTTCTATCATTTAATACAATTTAGGTCATTATAATTTTTTTCACTTTAAAATTGGACATAATCTAGTGTCAATCATTGGATAGATATTGTTTCTTAAAAACATGCTATTTTGTTTTGACAATGGTAATTATTTTTAAATTATTCAATAAAACATATATTTTTTGAATTTGATAAAATAGAAATAATTTTTAAATTCATAATATAAAATATATCTTAGGCTGAATTTTTTGTATTTTTCTGTGAAACATCAATTTTTGATGAATCGTAAAAAACACTAAGTTATTGGTTAAAACCGACTATTTATTTAAATAATTATTTATTTTATTTAAATTTATTTTTGGTCAAAATACATACATAATACCTATATATTTTCAAAATAATTCATTGGAGTCGTTTTATAATAAGTTTAGATGTATACAAATTTTATTGAGCATCTTACCGTCTTTTACCCACCTCCTAGGAGTATCTGCAAATTTGCATAAAACATAATTTTACCACTTCTATGAGTTGAATTTTAAAATTTTGAGAAACACAGTTAACCTTAGTATTTAAAATGTTGTGTAATAAGATGAAAATAATTTTTGGTGAATAGTAACTTTTGACTTTTATTTACCGTCGTTTAAGGTAAAAAGGGTAATTTAAGGTAAAAAGAATATTGTGATAATTAAAAATAACCTTAACACATGTCCTAACAATATTTTAAGAGTAATTGTTGAACATGGTCATCCTTGGGTCTATTTTGGGACCCCATGGAGCCACTTTTGAATGATAATGACACATTTTATTAATTAATTTAAAGTAAAGGCAAAATTGACAAAAAACAAAAATCTTATAGTAATTAATTTTTATATGGTGTTATAAAATTGATCTTTTTAACTATAAATATTAATTAAAAAGATAAATAAATTCCCAACATCATGGTATTTTTTTTAATTTTTAGACATCGAATAAACTATATTAGTTATGACACAATAGTGATGTAGTATTTAACTCATTAATAAATGATTTAAATAAATTAGATTATAAGTTTTAAAATAATATCCAAAACATGTCCAATTCTTATTGGCTGATTTTATTTCGACCATGAGACATCTTATCTTTGACCCTAGTTATTTTTTGACCTTTATAAACCGAATATCATTATATAATAAAAATAATATTTTCACACTTTCATAAAGAGACCCACATCCCCCTTATAAAGGGAGAGCACTTCTAACCAATTACTCACACCTCTCAAGCCTTTAGGCTCGTCCAAATTCTGACAAATTAATCTCCCTACATCCCTTTACTTCTTCTAGAAGACTTACATTAGGTAGAAGGAACATCAAGAGGTCCTTTGGGTTCAAACCAAAGGAAGTTACTCAAATTAAAGGTAATAGTTTCTCTTAACTTTATTTCTTTTATTTAACTTCTCCAACCCCTAAAAACATTTTATTCCTTTCTTTTATAACAACACAAGTATCCTACATATACTAGGATGTTTTTATAAGAATGATTCAAACTACACTTACACACACATCCATCTAATGGGTGAATAACATAATATTTTTGTGGATGATAAACTAACGCCTCAGGAAACGATGATTGTTCAATTACCTCCTAACACCTCTCATGGTGCCCATTATGATGGAACTATATTTATATATGATATATATTATTTTTATGTTTTCTTCATTATTCTTTTTTTTATAGAATTCTTTAATGGTTTCCATTATGGGTAAATGCGATAATTTCATTTAAGGAAGTGCAGACTACCAACCCCTCAATGTGATATGTATCATTAATACCATATGTGGGATGTATAAAGGAAGGAGTTAATGATATTATATATGATATTATACTGGAATTATAATTAACTATCTATACTTATGTTTTAATTCCATTAAAATAGGAAATATAAATGAATGTAGCGTTCATGCGTACGTGGGGCTTATAGTCCTCATGAATGGTTCATTTCACTTTGTACCCCAAAATTATATGTACTATTATAAATATATGTATATACTGGATATATATGATATATATGACATATAAATCATGAATATCATTCCGGATATAATTAACTCTTGACCATGGGAACAACTTGTAACTATAAGTTGTTCATTTTTGACTCAAGTGCCAAATATCGACAAAACGAACGTTATTAACTTAAATGGTTACATAATGTTTATAACATGTTAATAAGTGAAATTAAAGTTATTATAAACTTGAAAAAGGTTATTAATCAATAAGAAATTAACTTTAGTTTATTAATCAGTATAGTAAATAACGAACGGGTAAAGTCAGACACAAGGTAAGGGATTTCTTAGGTCACTTTTAATTCTGTGAGATTTCCATTATTCCCCACTTATTTATTGCATGTTTTGTATTGTGTACATCCATATGATAAATATTATCATTATTCTATTTATATTAATGATATTATGTGATTAATTTGGTTGTTATTGACTATTGTTCATATGACTCGATTGATTATAATGAGGTAAGGGTTAATTTCACAATCTCTTTATTATCTGAGGTTGTTTTTACGTAAGTATCTACTAGGACCTCTTTATCATCGACATCAATGTTTCTTAAAAATGCATTTGAAAAAAATAATATGATTTATAGACTCTGTTTTAACGTAATTTATACCCTTGTTTTACTTTTATAAGATGTTCATAAAGCAATCATTCCGTCATTTTCAAAACAAGGTCCATTATAAATTTTTACACAAAATTAAGGTAATAATTTTTTTCTTTAACTTATACGGTGTGTACGGCTATTTTCTACCGTTATAACATCGTTAATGCTTCCCTTAAAACCCTATAATAATATTTCCAAAATAAATTTTTTCTTAATAATTATGCGACTCTTAAATTATTTCAAAATAGAAAGATATATTTTTCTGAAAAAGGATTTTATTTCATCTATGTCAACATCCATTGATAGATTTTAAGTTTATTTGATGTTGATGTATTATGATACAAAACTTTTATATTGTTTTGTAGGTTTGGTGATATTTTTGACTATAGATATGCTATTTATATTACATTCATGGTTTATGGTTAATGTATTGACATTTCGTATGATAGTTTTCATACGAATGTTTATGTTATATTTCAACCTCTTCCTAAGATGAATGTGATAGACTAGTAGGTTCCAGGTTGGGGACTATTACAAATAAGCACTTCTGGTTAGGGTCTAGTTACAAAATACCCTCTAGGTTGGATTCTGGTTAAAGAGACTCTCCGGTTTGGAGTGCAGTTACAGAGGCTCTCTGAGTTGGAGTCCAGTTACAGAGGCCCTCCGGGACGGAGTCTGGTTACAAAGGCTCTCTAGGTTGGGGTCCGGTTACAGTTAGCCCCTAGGTCCTAGAACGAGGCCTTGACACAAGAAATTAAAGACTTCTACTATAAATTTTATCATTATGAAAATAATATTTATGGTTTATGTGGTCATTTGACTAGTAGAATACTAATGATTATGTTTTATTATGGAATTATTTACTCAACTCATATTCCTGCCATAAAAGTATTCATGTTTATTATTGGTAAAGGAATGTGGATTCAACTATTAACCATCCATAATGTTTATTTTATCTTATTCTTTATTTCTTACCCTTAATGAGTATTTTACCTCACCCCTTTCTATGTTTTATTTTTCCCAAAATTCCAAGAAGTGTATTGTGATTGATATGCAGGGTTAAGCTAAGGGAATAATGGCATTCATAAAGGATTATTTATCTTGTGTTGTATGTTATAAAGTGTAATGTAACATTCATGTATGTAATATATTTTCCAAGACATCTAAACCGATCGGTCCTTTGGGACTTGATTCCTGGTAATCAAGCCAATTTATTATAATAATGCACCGACTCTATATAACTGGGGTTGGGGCATTACATTGTTTATTTTTCAAAGGCATAATATATGAGGGAAAATAATACATATGGATTTTTAGGTAATAATAATAAAGTTAAGTATATTAAAAAACCTTTGTGTCAATGATGGGGAAAAATCACCTAGGAAAATGTTTCAAAGGGATGAGAATATGTTATAGATGTGGTAATGAAAGTCTAATGCAATAACCAACCATGGAAAAAGGAAGCATTCGGTTGAATCTAGTAAATGGATAAATGTTATTTCTAAAGTAACAATTTAATGTTTTAAATATGGTGTGCATGGTCATTATGAAAATAGTTTCCCTACGAAGAAGGTTCAAGAATGAGACCATTAAGAACATACAAATATATGTTTACTAATACCAAATTCTGTCCCAATTGAAGATAAGAAAATTGAAAATGATCTATAAAAGGTACGGATTATTTCTTAGCTCATGTTTTCAAATTATTGAAATCATAGAAAATTGTGAATGATTTTTTTGTAGGAAATAAGTATAAAATAATAAGATGAAAAAAACATGGATAAAGTATCATGAAGAATGTTTGATTTTTAAGATGTCTACATTTTAGAAATTCAAGAGTTACGATAGATCAATGGATGATTATTTATTTAAATATATTCATTATGGTATTACATTAGAAGAGTTATAGTATTTATGACCCTTATATTTTTTATATAAAAATGTTAATTGGGGAAGAATTGTCTTTTTCTTTTTTCGATATAGCTATAAAGAACCTTTAGGATTTATATGATCCTTGAATTTGAGGAAAATACAGTTTAGTACTTTTTGGGATGAAAGGAATGAGATAAACATGAGATTAAAATATGTTATTTTTATTTTGAGGATTTTATCTCGTGTTGGGAGTTTTGTAAGAATTATATATTTTTATGAAATGAACAACCCACCGGAAGGTTGACAACCTATCATGTCCGATAATGTTGTGAGAATCAAACTCACAACTGAATGATGATAAGGTCACATCAACTACCACAAGCCTACATGAATCCCCTAGTTAGTATGAATTATTCTCTCTAATTTAACTAATTTTATGGATCCATAATAAGTTGATTTTGGGAACATCTGCTTTATCAAATGGATATTCCTTACTATATGAAAACAATATGGGTTATTAAGTGATAAATATTATTTTGGAAGACATTATCTCTTTTGGGATCACTATATTACTAAAGAAAATAGAATACTATGGGATTTTATTTGAGTAGTAATGGTTGAATTTTATTTTGGATGAATCAATGATTTCATTGTGGACAAATGGGAATTTAGGATATTTATGGAAATTATTTACCTATCATTGAAAATATCTGATTCGGTTAAAAACATTTATGTATGATACTTTAAGATTAGTAGGTGTTATTTGTAAATAAATGTTATGATTTATTGTGTATGACTAGGTGAACAAATCATTCTTCATTTTTGTGTTTCAATGTTAGTTTTTATTACTTTGAATAATTTTAAGGACAAATTTTTATTGAATGATATTTGTTGATATTTGGGGTATTGTTTGTTTAATTTTGGAGATTAAGAGTAATATTTATTTTCATAATGGATTATCCTGTTTGGGGGTTATTTGTTCTTGTACAAACAATTTTGGTTTTGGTTAATGATTAAAGATAAGATGAATAGATAGTTAATATTTTGATGATTATCTGATTCTATAGAAGATTATTCTAGCACATGAGGTGTGGAAAAGTCATCTTGAATACTCATTATTTGGAGTAAAGATGAGTTTTTGATAAAATTTTATTAAAGGATGAAAATATGCTTGACTAGTTAGTATGTTTCCTTATGTTTTTATTCTATGTTGTAATATAATTCCTCTGATTTATGGAAAAGACCTTAAAACAAAAACATTTTTAGGTTAAGTTTTCCTATCATCAAATATAATACCATTTATCCCATCAAATGTTTGTGGTTCTCTTGTTGTTAACTTTTTCATGATCAGGTTTTCAATCAACCTCCATCGGAACTTGATACTTAGTTTTTCTCCCATATCCATGATTTCTTACATAGAACCATATTACGTATTATATTGGGTGACCTTTGTACTTCTATTTATTTCTCTTAATGTGATAGTATTTTCGATACTTTTTTATGTGGGATTTTCAATGATGTTTTCATGGAAAATTATAAATGGGATTCTTTTTTCAATATCGTACTCGACATGTAACAACTGGTTTCTCCGAAATCTTACGTTTCACACAAAATTGAGTTATACCGAAAAAAATATAATAACATTTTTATTATTTTAAAAGGTAGTTAACACCTATCTATTGTATTTGTGGGAATGAAAGGAACGAACTACAATATAATTAAACAGGTTTGTTAAATGTTTATACATTTTTCCAAAAAAAATTAGATTCTTAAATTGATAATGAATCCAATTTCAAGAATAAATTACACTAATATTTTCTAAAAGGATGTTTTAATTCCTTTTGTTGGAGAGACTTTTTTAAATATAGTTTTTGTTACTTTTATATTATTTATTTGAAAAAAATAAATTTCTTATTTAGAAGAGGAACCTCAATATTTATCTTGGTTCCAATTTTTGTATTTTTGGACGAAATTCATATTTTAATAAATATTGAAAAATACTACATTTTAATTAAAAACCGTATTTTCATATAATTTATTTATATACATAGATTGTTATGTTAATTGGTTGTAAAGTTTAATTGGACTATGTTTTTGTCATTTAATACATTTTTTTTGCATTTTACGTAATTTTCCATTGAAATTGAACATTAACACTGCTCAATATATTGATAGTTATTACTACTTAAGAACCCGTGTTTTGGTTCTGACAACAGAGAATATATATTAAATTAATTTCTTCTATTTTCTGTTTGGAATTTAGAAAAATAGATTATATAATTTGAATCATAAATTAAAAATTTTATAAATAGGTTCCTTTTATTTTTTGAGATAATGAATAGTACCTTCAGTAATTATTTTATTTACCATGGTAAGGGGTAAATTTGGTAAATAAGGGTAAATATAATATTATAATAATATTAAACCTCGCTAAAAATGTCATAATCCTATTTTATGAGATGTTTATGACCATTTTAATCCTTTAGTAGATTTTTTGATCCCATGGGGCCACTTGGGTGTGATAATGACATGTTATAAGAATTAATTATAAGTAAAGAGAAATATAACATAATCATGTATATTTTATTTAAAAAACAATTTATATGGGGTTATATAAGTGATATATTCAACTAAAAATATTTATTAAAAATATCAAATGACTTACTATGTCCATATAGTTTATTAATATATTTTAGGCATTAAAAAAATAAATTTACTTATGACACAATGACGATGTATAGATTTCTTCATTAATGAAGGATTCAAATAAATGATATTATAAATATTAAAATGAATGAATTTTGATTATTTTGATTCCATCAATGATTTTTTAGAAGATATTGACATATTAAATTTGATTCAATTCCTTTGGATCAAAGGAATCAAGTTTTTATGAATTTGTAAAAAAGTCATTTAAGAATTGTGTCTAAAATTTCCATAATTCATAACTTGTAACATAAAATAGTTTATTAAATGTTATGAAATTAATAAAAACACTATCATTTTTACAAAAAACTGAGAAAATACCAAATATTCCATAAATTACTTTTTTGTGGGTCATTTGACATGATATGGTAATTACAGTAACCCACAATGTGTAAATAACATGATATCACTATAAGATAAAAAAGGGTAAAATAAGGGTTAAACAAAAAAGATATGGATAACTAAATATTAAAAAAAGTATAAAAATTGTTGGACTATGTCTACTAGAAATAAAATCATGTAATATTTCAAATTAATTAGATTTCGACCATTTGTAATCTAAATTAAATTTATAATAAATAAATATTTCAAGACATTCCTAAAGTAGCCCTCCTCCCTCTTATAAAAGGTCACCACCTCTACCCACCTACTCGCACCTCAAAATCTACTTGGCTCACCCATAATTATATAAAATAAGCTCCCAAAATTTCTCTCTTACTTCTAGAAGCCATACATTGGTAAGAAGTCAATTCATGAATTCCTTTCGGCTCAAATCAAAAGAAGTTACCTAATTTAGAGGAAACATATTCTCTCAAGATCGTTTCCTTTATTTTCTTTACTCACTCCCTATGATATTATTATTCTGTGATTACATAACAACACTAGTATCTTCAATATACTAGTATTTTTTTAAGAAGGATTCTAAGTATACTTAAACACACCTGCATCTAATGAATACGAACACACGGTTTCGTTGTAAGGTGAACTATTGCCTCACGAAACGATGATTGTTCAATTTTACTCTACCAAATATCATGGTGTCCATTATGATGGAAATATATTTATATATGATATATATTATATTTAAACTTTTTCAATGATTCTGTAATTTTTATTTAGAACATACCTTTCTTCTTCCCATGATGTGTAAATTGAATAATTTCATTTGATGAAGTGAAGACGACCGCCCCTCAAAGTGATATGACTCTTTCATTCTAAACATTGAACGAATAATGTATAATTTTATTAATACTATGATACATACATGAAATAAATATAATATTTTTATTATAATATATATTTATATCATTTTCTTATTATCTTTTAGTATGAAAATGAAATTAAAGTAGTGTTAATGCGTACGTACGACCTACCATCCCCATGGACAATACATTTCATTTATTATCTCAAAATGTTATGGACTATTATAAATACATATATATTCGATATATTTGATATTTAAATCATTAATATCATTATTTAGAGGATGTATTTTTACTAAATGTACAATTTATATAACAACAAGTTAATTTTTTACTCAATTACCAAATATCAACAAAATGACCGATAGTGACTTAAATAATTATATAATTTTTATATCATTGTAATGAGTGATATAAAAGTAATAATAAACTTTAAAAAGGTATTTAATTTTTTTTAAATTAACTTAATTTTATTATTCAGCATGACCAATGGACATACATGATGAGTTGGAATCATGGTAAGGGACTTCCTCTCAATATCCTTTCATGGAGGCATATTTTGATTATATACACCTCATTATTTTATATAATGTATAATTAAACCCTTTAAATTTTAATTTCATTAAAAGTAGATTATTTTTTCTATAAATCATTTTACTAAATTTCAGAAAGAATTATTTTAGGTATGCGGCTACAACGACATCTCACCCGCCATAATCGTTATTTGACATTTGGATTCCTCTATAGGCCTTATTGTTTTAAAAAGGAAAAGAAATCCCTCCTTCCCTTTTAGGGTTTTGGGTATTGAAAATTGATTTTGGAATGGATTAAGTATTAAAATATCTTTAAATGATTTCTTGTGATTTCAAATGAAATTTTATTAGTGAATTGTTGATGTTTTCAATATATTATGTGTTATGGTAATATAAGGGTACATGGAAATTTGGCAAGTGGTTATGTGATAAAACAATGATAGGTGGTTATGTGAAAAACCATATTATAGGTGGTTCCATGATAATCTAAGGACGGGAGGTTATGTAATAACATCTAGTACATTGGGTATGTATGTCCGCCATATGGATATTCCATTTAGTGATATGTATGGTGGTCGACCTTATGGCTTTTCAATTTACGTATGTTTATGTACCAAGTTATGTTTATATTTTATATGTTTCTTTCAATGGGATTTAGGGAAATATTTGGGTCACAAAAAGGTAAGAAATTACATTATATTTATGATGTGTTTTTACTACTTCTTAAAGTTAAAAGTATTACTCTATGATAATGTTTTTGTGGTTTACATGTTTTCGCAAGGCTAAAAGATTTCATTAATTTTGTATCCCGTACTGAAATTTTTAGGTTCATCCCAAGTTTTGAAATTCTCGTTCACATGACATAAAGAATAATAGATTCAAGGATGGGATCCAGGAAAATTAGGTTTTTAAAACATGAAACGATGCCATGTTTCTTTTAAATGATTTTTTTTATAAAAAAGGGATAGTGAGTAAAAGTGTCTACTAATAATATTCAATTTGTTATGTATCAGTTATGAACTAATTATATAAATTCATAAACCTAAAATGTTTTCAATCTATGTTAAAGTCCATTTGATGATTTATCTCACTATTATGTAATGTTTATGGAAGATTCCTTTTAATACCCAAACCTCATGTTGACCTCTATGAAATACAGAGTTCTATAGAGCTAATCAAACTAATTATCAATATGATAAAATTTATACTTATTCTTAACAGGGATGTTTTTAGAGGCATTATAGTGAATGAAAAGTATTATCAAACCATCTTTATTTTTTATAAATAATATACGTGCACCCCATGGTGAACTGCTAGGGTAAATGAAAACATTATCTAAAAGTTCATTAAATTTCATTTTCTATTTGAAAAGATACACATTTTCTAATTTATTGGGGGGATAGAAATATTCTTACCAATAGGAAGTGAGTCAGCAATAAACTCTACCTCATGACCATTAATAACACCTGGAAAATCATCATGAAATATGTCAATGTTTTCATTTTCTATTCAAATATCACTAATTTTAATAGTTTCTTTATTTTCAATAATATGAACATAGAAATATTTTAAAAAACCTGTAATAAATTTATCAACACATATATTTTTAGTCAAATATATGAAATAAATGATAATAAATTACATAGATATGGAATATATCTTATAATATAAACTAAAAGACAATCCTTACTAAAATTGATATCAAACTGTACTGTTTTCATTCCAATAAGACATGTACGAAATACCATTCCATTGATAAATATTAGAATATTTACATTAATCTTGGTTTCTATAGTATTTATATATGAATTTTTCACCAAATGAACTATCTTCTTTTCTGGTTGTTATATTCCCCTTATATATGTAAATTTTCCAAAATAAATGAATTTGATATTCCGTGGTCAAATTTGGTGTTTTCATAATTCAAATAAAGTAGAAAAACATATTTCAAAACTTTATTTTATATCCCAACTTAAACCGTACTAGTAGAAAAATATTTTCCAACATCCAATTTTTTTGATCTTGATGATTTCATGCCAAAGTAACTAGATATAGATACACATTGGCATAAATAACCAATCTATTATAACTAAAACATCTATCCATCATCTTTAGATTGTATTTCTGATCATTTTCTTTATAATCATGAGACACATGAACAAACTTACTACATCATAGGTACTTACTAAAATTTTTATGACATTCAATAATATTATTTTTACCACACCTTGTACATGATGGAAAATTCTCTGTCTTAATTCCACATACCATTGATGAATTCTATTATATTTCCAACAAAATTGACCTCTTATTATGAATATTTTCAAGGAATACATGATCATCAGTAAACTCCATTTCTACTTTCTTACCACATCGACAAAAGTTTCCATGGATTTTTTATTTACAATAATATAATTCTCATTAATATCTTGGATTAAATTATTAGAAAACCAATTAATATTTACATCAAAAGTCCAAGATTATGTTTGGGAAATACCTTTCCAATTAGGTGATGTTTTACTCATATAAAAATATGGATTATTACTCGTATTGACTCAATTCCAAGAATTGTTTTTCCATCCTAAGATGAAAAACATTTGGAAAATATTTCACAAGAAATATATTCCAAAATTTATCTGATTTTAGGGAATCAATCACATCCATTTCATTTATATTATTAATCATTAACCACCCCTGGTTATCTTCACCTTCAACATAGAAAATTTTAAGACTCACGATTTGGTTATGTGAAAATCCCATCACCTAGAATATATCTTCTGTTGCTATAATAAATACATCAATTTTCACAGTATAATATAATCCGCTGAATAATAGTGGATCTTTTCTCATAAAATAATCCCCTATTAACATATTTCACTATGGTAGATATGGATTCCCTCTAGAAAAATTCGACCACCATTAATGTCATGTTCCAACTAATTTACCACTACAAAACTTATTTTTTTCCATTTACAACTATATTAATATACTTTTTTGGAAGAATATTTTCTTCTTGGTTTCTTGCCACTATAGCTTCCATGTTTCCTATGGATAATAACATTCTAAAAATAATGTTAAGATTATTAAATATTATAATATTTTAATACTATTTCTTGTCAACATTAAAATATAGAAAAATATTTCCATTTAACTCTATTATCAATATCCTAAACTCTAAAGTTATCTATATCTCACTCTGATAACAACAATAAGGAACTATCCTTAAGCCCATCATAATCTTGTGTTTTAAGTTATGAATCCATTTTATTACATTTGAGTATAATTTTAGGTTTACTCTTCATAGAATCATTCCATATTTTATAAATAACATAATGAAATTATACAGTTGGACACCTCCAATCCTTTTCTATTTTTTTGAAAATGTTAAGCCTTCCAGATTAAACATTACTTCATTTCATAAAAAATATTTAGCAAATTCATATTGACTTATTTCTTTCCCTTAAATGACTTTAAACCCTATGAAAAATATTATAAAAATATCAGAGTATCAGAAAATTTTCATAGAGGGATATAAAATCAAATAATACTATTTTTCTAATGAAAAAAATTAAAAACTATGAAATTTTTACATTTATATAAATGTTCTTTGAGAAAAATAAATAACTCATTTTCACATGAAGACACATAAAATATTTTTTAAATAAAAACAAAATATAAATAAAATTTATAGATAAAAAATATAGGTATCTTGGGACATCAATATTCATATCACTCATAAAAATGGAATAACCATATGGTCAAATTCCATACCCAATGATTGGAATGGCTATCACAGACCAAACCATTATTGGTTTATCATGTAACCACACGCCCAAAGTTTATTACATATCCACCAGTCCATAATTTTTGAAAAAATAACCCTCAACCTAAATAATTTCAAATAACCATTATTGAATCATATCATATAAATGCTCTAAATTTTCAATAATCACACTCAAAAAATATTCTCTTTACCCATAATAAAATACTTTCCAATATTAAAAAATCCATCCCTTTTAAAAAAAACAAATTTAAATACCAAAATATACAAAAAGGATTATGGTGTTTTATATAAATAAAACATGAAATATTGTAAGGTAATTCAAACATCAAATAATGGTTTTAGATGCATAAATTTTTTTTCCATATATACTAAAATAAAACATTTTTTTCATTTGTAAATAATGTCACCCATTTTATACAATGTTCTATTTTATTTTGAAAGAAATTTAATGAAAAAAATAACCTTTTTTAAATACCCATGTCCATAATAAAATAATTTTTAAAACATGGAAATAAAATAAACAATGACTTTGAAGGAAAACATTAAATGATATATTTTAAAAGAAAAGTAATTTATAAAATTTAAAATATATGAATCATAATTCCCATGAAAGAATAAAATAAAAAAATATTAATTTCCTGATAATTGGGAAATTAATTTTATAAAATTTCAAAGCGTCTACATACATTCCTCATAAAATAATATTCGTTCATAACATCAAAATATTTCTTAATATAAGGATATTGAGATAATGTCCATTACCACATGGTAATTTTCAGTACAAGTCCCATTGGATGAAGTATTTAAAATCGAAACATCAAAGACGAGGAATTATTATTTATTATTGATATTACATGTAAAATGTGTTGTATATACAACATATAAAATAAATCAAGTATTTAATATCCCAATATCCCATAATGATATGAAATTGAGACAAAATACATTACCTTGAGTCTGACTCATCACTTAAATTCTATATATTTCAAAATAACAAATTTCATTGAATTATTTACCATATTAATAGACTGTTTTATTTTATTATTACATTTATTTCACTTACTAAAATGTTATATAGGATTACTTAATCAGTTAGGTTTATGTCAGATGTTTGGACATTATTCAGCTTATGTGTTAAAAATGATTTCGATAGGTTGACTATAGAAAAAGAAGTCATTATTAAAACAAATAGATAATAATAATAATAATGAAATAATACTGATAATTATACATCAATTATACATTTAATAACAATAATGAAATATGGTTTTGAGAAATGATGTACATTATAATCATAGAGATGATAGTTCATAAATTCAAATGAGAAACGTTTTTAATCTTAAACAATCAGTATGGAAAGGAGGACAGATTTATTTTCTATTTACAAAATGACCATAAAATTTTATATACAATATTATTTATTTAAATATACTTATATATCATCTATTTTCTGGTGATGAAAGGAGAATCACGTTTCTTCTTCATGGTGGTTTACCATACGTACATGAACAACGTTATTATTTTTTAATGCATGAAAATGAAAGAAATAAAATGTTGTATTAACATTTCATAACAATAAATATGTTATAAATATCATAATAATTTAATTTATATCACATATATTCATTAAATTTATTATAATTAAATTCCATGTGAATAGTTGTTGAAAAAAAGAATCACACAACTTCGTGATGCGGTAGTCTGTCATTCATATGAGCAACGTTATTGTATTCCTTATAGAATGGAAGGTAAAATATTTATATATGGTATAATTACTAAATATTTATAATTATTTCAGTAATAACATGTATAAATATTTATATATATTATATAAATAATTATATCAAACTGTGAGAGAAGTTGATGGAAACATGTCACATCGATTAATGGGCAGGTTGTCCGCTGAACACACGGGCGATGTTATTATTTCCCATTTGAGGGAATAGTTGACTGATAGAAGTCATGAAATTAAAAAAACATTTCATTATATGGGATATATTTTCTTTGTTATATTATTATAAATTAATAATACTTGTAATATGTTTAATAATATATAAAACACAAATACGTAGTTAAGAATTTTACCTCTTATAGGACCACCACTTTTGGATTATACCAAGCATATTCATTGAACTGATGTATGAAAAGAAAAAGTCCTATAATATGAGGGTATGGATGTTGGGAAGTAAATTTTTCTAGTATTTGTACATGTTAAATGGACTCATGGAGTTCATTAGATATGATAGTGGGCGATCTTTTATAAGCGCGGTGAGTAGAACATTTGTAGTTTTTAAAGAGAAAAATGTGTACCCACATTTCTCACAGGCCGAAATTGTATAAAATGGCATATAATTGAGACATGTAACATATGTGGCCAAATAATTTCAATATAATATATTTTCAAAAAGGTTTTATTTAATTTTAACCATTATGTTTTTGGTTTTACCCCCTATAAAAAAAATTTTTTCTTTAATTACAGAAATTAATTTATATTATTTATTACTATTCATTTTCATCAATAATTAAGTCGAAATTAATAAAAATTAGAAATTACTATGATTAATATAATTTGATCTTGTTTAAAAAATTAAAATCACAAAATTGGAAATATTAAATTCAAAACAAAACCTATAGACATGATGAAAAAGACGGTTTTCAAGAAGTGTAATTTTCAAGTAATTGATGATTGTATATTAAATGCATTATTAATAATATTAATTTTATAATCATAATCTAATATTAATTAATATATAATAATAATATTTCAATTAAAAATTTCCAAAATATGTATTATTTTTTTAATTCATTAAATTGTTGAAACATTATGTATTTTAAAACAGTTTTTATAAAAATCCAAATTTTCAATACAAAACTAATCTTTTAATAAACAATAATTATTATTTTTTCAAATAAATGATTAACAATAATAATTATAAAAAATAATTCATATTTTAATTTAAATAATTTTATAAAATTAATGGTACTATTAAATTAAATAAATTATTGAAAAAAATTTACTTCCTTAAAAAATCAGTTTTTTCACTATTCACTAAAAAATCTATTTTTTCCAAAAACTCCCAAAATTTTACCATAATAAAATTATTATATGGTCCTTTCAAAATGTATATCAGTTTTTTAATTCATATTAAAAAATTATTAATAAAATATTAAAATAAAAACTTGTAGTAAAAGAAATTATTTTAAAAAATACCTTTTGGATTTAAAAAGTACAAAAAATTTATGAAAAGAAAAAAATAAAAGTGAATTATTCTATCATTAAAAGGGTTTTCAAAAAATATAAATTTTAAAAGGATTTCCATTAATTAAAATAATGGTTAATTTAGAGTCGATTTATAATTATTCCTAACCTCTTGTATTGTTATAGAATCAATTGTGATGCTGGTAGGGATGGTCTGGGAGTTGACATCATGTACTGTAATTAGGTAGTCAGTTTTGGATCTTTTTTTATAGACCCACACTTGGATCAAACATAACAATAAATTTTATCAATTTGTTTTGGTTTATGCAGTAATTTATTTTGCATCATTATATCTTTAATTAGATATTTTTCATGTACCAAGGCACAAGAGATTAATGTGCATAATGTCCCCTTGATAGCTGAACCTCATATAGAGGTATTAAGTTGAGTTTATCAAATGTTAAATTTTGAGATGGATTATTCCATAAGGAAGTGAAATTTTATCACATATTCCCTCATCAATAAAAATAAAGAACAATGTATTTGAATACTTTATGATGAGTGGAGTCTATTATAGTTTTTAAGTACTATAAGATAGATGTGTAAGAAGACCAACAAGAAGTGACCTCCACCCATTTGTTGATTACCTCTTCCTTGGTAGACTAGGTGAACATTATCTAAAAATAATGATTTTATTTTTATTTTTTTCATTTCATTAGAGACAATTTCGTCATGAGAAGGTCTATATTTGAAAAACTAGTGTTTGTGTTTATGGTAAGTTGTTTATACCCACTTCCATGAGAGAGGTGTTGATTAGGGACTCACGTGAATCATTTTGGTTAGTGAATCTATAGTTGACAGATATGACCAATGACATATGGTATTACTTCTATTAGTTAAGTATTATGATATATATTATAGGTTTTATTTATTGTATACATACATGTCATGTAACACCTTATGATTTTAGAAATTTTTTTTAAATACTAAGTTAAATATCTTGAACCACTCACAATACCAAACATAAAGAGAAAATAATATAGTATAGGAATATTTATATTTATATTTGATTTTCATAAGCACGTCTTTGGTTTGATAGGTATGAATAATAATAAAAAAATATAAAATATATGTTGAAAACTTTCCATTATTCAATATTATCGAATATTTTATAAGAAATAAAAACTTTTTTAATGATAAGCATGAAAAAATATAATTTGATAACCAATTAATATTTAAAAGGGTCGTTTTACTATAAAAGTTGATTTTCATTATATTTTTAATTTTTATTTTAAAGATAAATTTATGAATTTTAGAATTAATATATTATTAAATTGACTCTTTTTTGGATTCAGCATTTCATAATTATTATTGGGTCATTTTTGGAATAGTGAAATATAATTATTCTATAAATAAAGTCATATTCATGGAATTATCATGATATAATAAATACATGAAATTTTGTTATTATTTTTTATTTAAAAATATATATATATATATATTGATGTAATTTAAAATATATATAACATTAAACATAGAAATATATATTTGATATTTTGGAAATCAAATGAATATTTTGATTCTGATAAATATTATTTTTGTTACTTCTCTTGTAATAATGTTTTCATAAGGATCCTTTGAGTTTTTATTTGTTTTGAAATAAAAGTAAATCACTTTTTACTAAATATTTTATATTTAGTTCCATATAAATCATCATTTTACATGATATTTGAATAAAATCATTTTTTATTCTTAACATATGATTTTTCTAAAAAAATTATTCTTTGTTGAATTTTTTAAATAGTAATTTTTACTAAATATAGAAATAAAATATTAGGAAGTGGATTTCGTATTTTTTATTTCCATTTTTTGATTTTTTATATGGTATATTTATTTTTAATTTGTAAGGAATATTAATCATGGATAAAATTCAAACTACAGAAATTGAAAAAATGGGTTAAATGAGTTTAAAAACAGAGGATATGGTCTCAAAAGCTCTCAAAAAATTGAATTTAATCGATTATCTAAGTGTATTGGTACCCACATCATCTTATTTTATAAAATATGTTAATATGTTGTAATATTATTTTTATAATGACAATTATATATTTTATGAAAATGACAATTAAAAAATGTCACTCTCCCTCTGTTAATATATGTAATATTTTTTTAGGGATAAATAATTCTTGAATGATTATATATAGTAAAATTTGATGTTTTTAAAAAAATTATTGATGATATAATTTACTCGAACACTTATGCATCATTGATGAAGTGCTTGTGAAAGAAGGTGGAACATCAAAGTAATGTGTTTTCTAATATTAACTATGATGTGTTTTGAATAATTTCTTATCATGACATTTTTTATAGATAATAATAAAATTAAGTAATATTTTAAATATTTAAATTATATCCTCATGGTAATATTAATTTTTTAAAAGTACAATTGTGTGAATCGTCTTGAGAATGACTTTGAGTGTATTTTATGTTAAAAAATATTGAATTAATTGATTATAAAAACAAAAAAAATTATTTTTAATTTTAATCTAAAATGGTTTAAATTATCATCAATTTTACACTTTTAATACAATTTACCTTTTATAATGAAATTATTTACACTGAAAGACTATGTATTTTATTACCACGATAATGTTTGAAAGAGTTAAAAAAAGGATTATCCTAAGAGATATGATTTAAAATAATGCAGAAGAAAATATTAAATATCATTTGTTGATTTAATTAGGACATTAAATTTCTTATATTCATGTATTCAATAATTGTGATCCACTTTACTTCAGTGAATCATATATTACATTACAATGATTCAAGTATGTACATGTTTCTCAAACACCCCAATCATAAAAGAGAACCTCATCTTCTCACCCCACATAACTTGAGACTCTAATCTCAAACATGTTCTACCAAAACATATTATAAAACATCGTGATACTTACATAAATGTATTATTCTCAACAAATTACAATCCTGTTAAGGATTATGGTTAAAGCTAAAGGAAGACATATGAATAAGAAGTAAGTGTCTTTTTCAATCACTTTCAAATTTCATTCTCCCCTAACCACCTCTAAATTGTCAATAGCCATATTAAAATGTTGAAACAATTATTTTTAAAATATTTAATTTTTTTTATTTTCATTATATATTCATTATCTATCAACTTTACATCAAATAAAATTAAATGATCCCTCTTGTGTATGTATGTACTACTATCTCCATAAAGCGATGTATTTTATTTATCATCACTATCTCAAAAGGATGAAAATATAGAAGGATATTATATATATATATGTATTAACTGTCATAGTTATTAATTATTAATGATAAAATTATATCAAGCTTATTTTTTTCATCTTTTATAACATGATAACGTTAGTGGTATATATATATCGGATGCCACGTCCACAAATCAATGTGATTAAATTTAAATTTTTTATTTATATATTTATTAATATAAATATGTTTGTTCAATATATATGATATATATTATAAAATTTGAAATTTATAAATTATAACTTTAATTTACCTTCATTTTTCCCATCCATGGAAATGTAAAAACATCACCTGTGTAGATGTGTGAACTAACACCTTCAAGAAGTGATTCAATTCATTTTTCATCGCCAACTTCTACGAATAATTATAAAAGTGTATGTAATTCATAGATATTATAATTTTTACATGATTAATATTTTTATATGACTATTTCATTATGACGTAATAAAGATCAGAACCACATAACCAAAAATTTCATGAAAAAATGGAACAATTAACACCATGATAAATGATTTTAGTCGATTACTATTAATAAATGGGTGACAAGATGGTATATGCGAATCAAAAATTTTATTATATGTATTAATATAGATTATTTATTTATTTTTATTAAGTTTTAATTTATAATAATGGATTTTAAGAGAACTTATGATGAAATATGAAACTTGCGATGAGGTTTTTCATTTCTGTCACGACCCGCCTTCACCAAAAGGAGGGAAGGGTCAGCAGTTTGCCAGGCCCTTCCTTCTTTAAGTTGAAGGAGAGATAATGACCCCCGAAACCCGCCTTCAATAGGTCCCGGAGTGGTGACTAGCATCAAGGGCATAGAAAATTCTCTCAAATGGAAGGAATTACCCCTTTTTTTCAGGATCGGGAAATAGGACAAGTCAACCACCCAAAAAGAGAAAGGAACAGGTGTAAATAAACAAACTCAACAAGCCCCCATGCATGTTTAAACAGTTTACAACAAGGTTCAAGTACAAAAAGAGGCTGAAGCTATAATACCAAAAGAAAACAAAGGTACGACAACAGCAACAACTCCAACTGTCTGACTAGTAGGGTCCCGCACAGCCCTGGTAGTCCTCCTGGAAACCTGAAAGTAAACGTAGGGTGAGTATACAAGTACACTCAGTAGGGAAAACCAAGACTCTCGTGCACAAGTGGGGGAACGTACTAAAGTCCAGTGAGAAAAGAGTAAACCAAACACCCAACAAGGAAACTACCCATCCCAGGCCTCACCAAGGCTCACTCCCCAAATAACGCAAGTCAGTAATATATATGTAATAAGAGAAAATCGATGTTTGGGTACCCCGCGCCACTTTCTCACTGGTTATTGAGACATCCTACGCATCGGACCAATCCTGCCATTCTCACCGCAGTCCCACTGCCACACCCGCCCGCACACACCTGGGCCACAACCACACGCAGTCCCACTGCCGAAATCCCGCCCGCACACACCTGGGCCTCAACCGCACACAGTCCCACTATTGAATCCCGCCCGCACACACCTGGGCCACAACTGTCACATGTAACCATGCCTGCAAACACCTAGACCAGAACAACCACCGCCACGCCCGAAGACACCTGAGCCTCATCCCGAAGACACTTGGGAAACCACCTGCCGCACACACCTGGCCAACCACCACAACACCCCGCCCGATGGTTCTTGGGCTAATAATGGACTTCGGGCCATCACAGCCTGCCCGAAGGTACTTGGGCTATCTGGGAAAGGGAGCAGAAAAGGAGCTAATAACCAGCCACTAAGAATAGTGTTGGGAAAAACACCCTTCCCCCATAAATGGGGGTGTTCGGCACTGAGTGCTCAACTTGGGTGGGGCGCGAATAAGAAACACAAAGCTACAGGTATAGATATAGGTAACAAACACTCACCCAAAGCTTAGGTTTTGCTAGCCAACCTACAGAACACAACACCACTGCATCCGAGTCACAGTTCACGACCCTTTCCCACAAAACCATTTGTCCCATTCTTGTTTCACGTTCAGTCAAAATGTTAAATTGATTTTTAAGCACTACTGGGAAACTACCATAAGCATAACCAAGGAAAACGTTAAAAGCATAGATAAACCAAAACACTCACACCCGATTCTCTTAACATAGGATCTCTCCCCAATTTGTGATATCAATAAGTAACCACTCGGATTTAAAACTCACAACCACCGAATCCATACCAACTGGAGATCCCATCCCCCAAATTCACACAACCACGAGAGTATAAAAGAACAGGGGATCCCATCCCCTCCCACATTTACAGCAATCGGCCCGAAAGGAAAACAACCAACTACCACTACCAACACAAGTCAGGGATTTTCAGATTTAAATGACTTAACACACTCCATGGTTTCAAAATTCCGTGTGTTCTAACCAGGAGTTATCACAGAAGGGTTGATTCAGGTGTTTTCAATTATTCAGCCGGATTTACGTGGTTAACCAATTTTACAGTAGGAGTTCAAAATTCAGCAACCCATTTAAAACATCACTAGGGGATTCATCGGTGCACATACAACAACCACCAACGGCCTCAATTTTCAGAAAACATAAACCAGCACACAAAAAAAAGAGATGATCACAAGATAAATCATAAACAACGATCACAACCCCTTCCCCTTCTTTCTTTAGAACTATGTTTATTTTCCTCATTAAGGTTCGGTTCGACCAATTCCATAGGAACAAAATAACGCCCACCCCACATGATACACAAAGGTGAGAGACGAGAGAAATTCCCTACCTGTTGATAGATGATGGATGTTTAGGCCGGAGGCGCGGAACTTTACGGATAACGACGCAGTGGTCCCGATGCACCAGAAGAGCCACGATCGAAGAGGGGGGGGGGGGAACCACGGCCTAACCCTTAATTTATGAGAGCTGGGGATGGTTGAGATAAAAACGCCGAACCGCGTAAGACGTGGAAGTCGTGGGTTGACCATGCGGCTTGACTCATCATTAATGTGCTGGGTGGTTCAAACCGACTCATGAATTGATTCAGTATTTAATTAAAGCTTTTGTGCGCGTTTCGGGTCTTTAAGACATTTTCAAACGAGGCAGAATAGGGTTTAAAACCCTATTTGCGGAAAAGAGCGTTACTGGGACAACTTGGCAAGGTCGGGCGACGTCGGCCAGTTCCGCCGATCGGTCACACCGATCGGTCTCACCGATCGGTCACACCAATCCGTCTCACCGATCGGTCGCACCGATCCGTCTCACCGATCGGTCGCACCGATCCGTCTCACCGATCGGTCGCACCGATCGGTCGCACCGATCGGTCTCACCGATCCGTCTCACCGATCGGTCTCACCGATCGGTCTCACCGATCCGTCTCACCGATCGGTCTCACCGATCGGTCTCGCCGATCGGTCTCACCTATCGGCACCCCTTAAGGATCCGGATTTTTGGCAAAGGAAGGGACCAAGGGGGGGGGGGTCTGGGTCACCACATCAGGTACCTCTTAAACGATTCTCGTCCCTAGAATCAAAACAACCCAGAAGGAAAGAGAGGGTCCAAATAACCATCTTCGAAAGATACCTCTTAGGAGTGAACCCCCGCTAACTGAAAACACTCCCCTGTCAAGAACCAAGAAACATACCATGCCAAACTGCCCGGTCATTGGGGTTGGGGAGTCCCCCTCCCCCATGCCAAGATACTATCTGCTTTGGGCGGTACTGACTCGCCCGCACGGGTTTAATCGCATCCACCTTAATGCGTCTTGATTAGGGGTCGAGTTCCCTCCTTCCCATAGCCGGGGCATTCCACACACAACAGAGGAAAGGAACTAGTACATTTCATGGCCAAAGGACAAACGTTCTACCACAATAGGCACAAAAGGAAAAAAGCTCAAAACAACTCGGGGTATTGGGCACGCATCTGTGCTTCCCTTTCCCACGTACTCTCCTCGAGCCCGCCATGTCTCCACAACACACGAACACTTCGAAGGGTCCAACGAATCTGGGGGAAAGCTTACCCCCCTTGTCGAACCTCCTTTTCCCACGCCGTGGGGAGACCTTCAAGAACACGTGGTCTCCAACCTCAAACTCCGAGGGCCTTCTCCTGGTATTAGCATACGACTTCTGCCAGTCCTGGGATGCCTTCATCCTTTCCCGTATGAGCTGAACTTTCTCTGTCGTGTTCTGCACCACCTCCGGGCCAAGGATACCTGCCTCTCCTACTTCTGTCCAACACACAGGTGAACGGCATGGCCTCCCGTACAAGGCCTCAAACGGGGCCATACCGATGGTAGAGTGGTAGCTATTATTGTAGGAAAACTCTACTAGAGGAAAGTATCGCACCCATGAATCTCCTGAGTCCAGAACACATGCCCGTAGCATATCCTCCAAGGTCTGGATGGTTCGCTCCGTTTGTCCATCTGTCTGGGGATGGAAGGCAGTGCTAAGGCGCAACTGGGTGCCAAACGCATGCTGCAATCCTCTACAGATTCGCGAGGTAAACCGTGAATCCCTATCCGAGACTATAGACCTCGGAACTCCATGCAACCGCACCACCTCATTCACGTACTTTCGTGCCAAAGCATCCACAGTACTTGACTCCCTGATTGCCAGAAAGTGAGCCGATTTCGTCAACCTATCCACCACCACCCAGATGGCGTCGCACTTTTCTTGGACCTTGGGTAGTCCCGTGACGAAATCCATTGAGATGTCGTCCCACTTCTACTCGGGAACAGCTAAAGGCTGCAGTAGGCCGCCTGGAACCCGGTGTTCAGCCTTCATTTGCTGACATACTAAGCATTTAGCCACAAATTCTGCCACCGCTCGCATAACTCCAGGCCACCAGAACTGCCTTTTCATCCCCTGGTACATTTTGGTAACTCCTGGGTGCACCGCTAGGGGTGAGTTGTGGAACTCACTGAGAACCTTGCCACGCATTACTCTTGGAACAAAAAACCTTTTATGGAAAAGCATCTGGTGCTGACCGTCCTCTGTCCATTCTCTTGGAGCATCGCCCTGGTCAACCCAATCACGCATCACTTCCCACTCGGGGTCTCCCCACTGAGACTCCTCCACTAGTCGAAACAGGGATGACTGCACTATCATCTGATATAGGCAGCCTCTGCCACTATCCATCTTCGCATCCAGGTGTAAGGCAGCCAGCTCCTCCATTGCCTTCCAGTCATTTGCCGGCTCTCGGACCACATCCTTCTGCATCCTCCTGCTCAAGGCATCGGCCACCACATTGCCCTTGCCCTCAGTATAAGAGATTTCAAAGTCGTAGTCCTAGAGGAACTCCACCCATCTCCGCTGTCTCAAGTTCAAGACCCGCTGGGAGAAGATATACTTCAAGCTTTTGTGATCTGTGAAGACCACAAAGCATTCCCCGATGAGGTAGTGTCGCCATAACATTAGCGCAAAAACGACCGCTGCAAGCTCCAGGTCATGGGTGGCGTAGTTATGCTCATGGGGGCGTAGCTTCCTGGACCCGTAAGAGATCACCCCTTGTTGCTGCATCAACACGCACCCCAGGCCTTGTCCTGAAGCGTCACAAAACACCTCATAGGCCTTCCCTTCTTCTGGTAATCTCAACACTGGGGCACTAACAATCTTTTCTTTTAGGTAGCTGAAGGACGACTCGCATTGCCCGCTCCATACGAAAACCTGGTCCTTCTTGGTCAAAGCCGTCAAAGGGGCTGCTACTCGGGAGAAATTGGGTACGAATCTCCGGTAGTGACCTGCCAGTCCGATGAAACTCCGGACTTCCGCCACATTCTTGGGTGCTGCCCAAGAAACAACTGCCTCAACCTTTGATGGGTCGACTGCTACCCCCTGCTCAGACACTACGTGCCCGAGGAAGTGCACTTCTCGGGTCCAGAACTTGCACTTTGACAACTTCCCATAGAGCTGGTGCTATCGGAGGACTTCCAAAACTGTCCTCAGGTGCTCTGCATGGTCCTCTTCTGACCTTGAATAGATCAGGATATCGTCGATGAATACCACCACAAACCGATCCAGATACTCCCGAAAGATGGAGTTCATAAGCCCCATGAACAAGGCCGGGGCGTTCGTAACACCAAAGGGCATGACCACGAACTCGAAGTGCCCATACCTGCACCTGAACGCCGTCTTCGGGACATCGCTATCCTTTACCCTTAGCTGGTGGTATCCGGACCGCAGGTCGATCTTCGAGAACCATCCTGCCACTTTCAGCTGGCCAAAAAGATCATCTATCCTTGGGAGAGGGTAGCGATTCTTGATCGTCACCTGATTCAACCTCCTGTAGTCGATGCACAACCTGAGGCCACCATCCGCCTTCTTTGCGAACAAGACCGGAGCACCCCACGGTGACGCACTTGGACGAACATAACCCCTCTTCATCAGATCGTCAATCTGTATCTGCAACTCCTGAAGCTCCGAAGGTTCCCTCCGGTAAGGAGCCATCGAGATTGGTCGAGAGTCGGGCTGCAGGTCTATCCCGAACATGATATCATGTCGAGGGGGTAGAGTCGTCACCTCCTTATGGAAGACATCCATAAACTCACGAACGATCCCTGGTACTTCCACCATTTCCGCATCTACTGATTCTACCGTCAGTTCGGTCAATAAGGAGAGGAGAGGTTCCTCCCTCCTAGTTCCCTTCGGACAGCTCCACTCTCCGGTGAACGTAACACGCTGGCCGTCCAAACCGGAGAACACCACCCTTCTTTGGAAACAGTCGATGACGGCGCACACAGAAAATAGCCAGTCGATGCCTAGGATGACATCGTACGGCTGAATCTGTAACAGAAGGAGATCCCTAACCGACTGATGTGGCCCTAAAATCAGTCTACATCCCCGACAAACGAACAGCAAGTCGGTCTGACCTCCAACTGGTGTGCTCAACACCAGGGGCACTGGAAGTCTCTCGGCATCTAGACCCAAGGCACGGGCTAGACTGGGTGCAACAAAGGAGTGCGAAGCTCCGGTATCGAACAAAGAACAAGCAAGAGTGTTAAACACACTGATCGTACCTCAAACAACCTCTGGCCCTGTTGGAACTGTTGCCTCTGCGGCGTGTAGTTGTCCACGCCCAGCTCCCCTGCCCCTCGGCTGTCGGCCACCTCCCCGACCACGCCCTGGTCGAGGTCCCTGGGGAGCGCCCTGAGGTCGGCCTCATCCCCCTATGTCTGCCTGCGGAGGAGTGGGAGCTCGCTGTCCCTGCAGCTGCTGGTGGAAGGGTCTGGCTGGAAACTGCTGCTGCGGCGGACGCTGGGGATGACTGCCACTGCTGTACCGCACCCAATTGGGGAACTGACTCCGAAGATGTCCAGGGCTCCCGCAGATGATGTACCGTGGTCCCGAGACTGAAGGAAAAGAATGTGGGCCAGGGGATCGAAACTAAAACTTCTACGGCCTGCTCCCCGTGGGTCGGAACCTGGAGGGTCCCGATGCTGGAGGCCTGGTGCTGACGGCCTTCCCCTTCGATGGTCCCAGCTGGATCCCTTCTCGTGACACTCCTCCCAGAGCATGCATCCTTTCTACCACTTCGGCCTTCTTCTGAACCTCTAAGTATGTCGAAAGGGTAAAGGGGGTAACAGCATACTGGAGGGAGGGTCGGAGCGCCTCCTCCAAACGTCTTGCCCGAGACTCCTCATCGGGAAAGAGGTCCGGAGAAAAACGCAGGAGGTCCTTGAACTTGATTCCAAGTTCCCTCACGGACATGCTCCCCTGCTGGAGGGAGAGTAGCTCCTGCCTCTTCTTTTCCTTCATTGTCGAGGAGAGGAACTCCGCCCGGAACTCCTTCTCGAAATCCGCCCAAGCAACCTCAGACTCTTTCCTATTCCCCAGGTGAAGCATCCACCACTGACGTGCCGCTCCTCGCATCTGGCTAACAGCCAGAGTGACCCAGTACTCGGTCGGGGCCCGAATCAGGCTGAAGGCTATGACTAGATCCTCTAGCCAGCCTTCCGTCTTCATATCGGAGGTGCTGCCCTCATACTTCTCGAGGGCCTGTCACTGGAAGGCTCGAAGAGTCTTCTTCCACTGGTCGTCCTCTTCCTCTCGATCAGCTCTCTGCCGATTGGCCAAAGTAGTCTCAGGGGTCTCGATCGCCTGTACCACACGTGGTCGCCTTCCAGGTGCCATAGCTGCAAGGTAAACAAGGAATGCCTAAGCCCAAGTAGTGCAGAATATCGTTCTTAAAACTTCTTAAGATTTAATTTATTTTTAATTCCCAAGACATCCCAGAAACACAAGAACACAAGTCATTTATGATGCATGTACCTTTCCTAGGGTCTCTACCCTGCAATCAGTGTGGTCTCACTTGGTCGTTCGGTAGGTCCAGAGTCATTGCATCGGATCACGGGGGGCCCTAAAATCCCGTGTCCTAGCCGGTCTTCCCTGGCCTAAATCACGCACCAAGGTCATCCAACGCTGTTGCCTTACCATCCCATGCAATCCTCACTGTGCCTAACTCCAGACTCTGTCCTATCTCTCAACAACCTGCCTTTGATACCATTCTGTCACGACCCGCCTTCACCAAAAGGAGGTAAGGGTCAGCAGTTTGCCAGGCCCTTCCTTCTTTAAGTTGAAGGAGAGATAATGACCCCTGAAACCCGCCTTCAATAGGTCCCGGAGTGGCGACTAGCACCAAGGGCATAGAAAATTCTCGCAAATGGAAGGCATTACCCCTTTTTTTCTGGATCGGGAAATAGGACAAGTCAACCACCCAAAAAGGGAAAGGAAAAGCTATAAATAAACAAACCCAACAAGCCCCCATGCATGTTTAAACAGTTTACAACAAGGTGCAAGTACAAAAAGAGGATGAAGCTACAATACCAAAAGAAAACAAAGGTACGACAACAGCAACAACTCCAACTGTCTGACTATTAGGGTCCCGCACAGCCCTGGTAGTCCTCCGGGAAACCTGAAAGTAAACGTAGGGTGAGTATACAAGTACACTCAGTAGGGAAAACCAAGACTCTCGTGCACTAGTGGGGGAACGTACTAAAGTCCCGAGAGAAAAGAGTAAACCAAACACCCAACAAGGCAACTACCCATCCCAGGCCTCACCAAGGCTCACTCCCCAAATAACGCAAGTCAATAATATATATACAATAAGAGCACATCGATGTTTGGGTACCCCGCGCCACTTTCCCACTGGTTATTGAGACATCCTACGCATCGGACCAATCCCGCCATTCTCACTGCAGTCCCACTGCCACACCCGCCCACACACACCTGGGCCACAACCACACGCAGTCTCACTGCCGAAATCCCGCCCGCACACACCTGGGCCTCAACCGCACGCAGTCCCACTGCTGAATCCCGCCCTCACACACCTGGGCCACAACTGTCACATGTAACCATGCCTGCAAACACATAGGCCAGAACAACCACCGCCAAGCCCGAAGACACCTGGGCCTCATCCCGAAGACACTTGGGAAACCACCTGTCGCACACACCTGGCCAACCACTACAACACCCCGCCCAACGGTTCTTGGGCTAATAATGGACTTCAGGCCATCACAGCTTGCCCGAAGGTACTTGGGCTATCCGGGAAAGGGAGCAGAAAAGGAGATAATAACCAGCCACTAAGAATAGTGTTGGGAAAAACACCCTTCCCCCATAAATGGGGGTGTTCGGCACTGAGTGCTCAACTTGGGTGGGGCGCGAATAAGAAACACAAAGCTACAGGTATAGATATAGGTAACAAACACTCACCCAAAGCTTAGGTTTTCCTAGACAACCTACAGAACACAACACCACTGCATCCGAGTCACAGTTCACGACCCTTGCCCACAAAACCATTTGTCCCATTCTTGTTTCACATTCAGTCAAAATGTTCAATTGATTTTTAAGAACTACTGGGCAACTACCATAAGCATAACCAAGGAAAACGTCAAAAGCATAGATCAACCAAAACACTCACACCCGGTTCTGTTAACAGAGGATCTCTCCCCAATTTTTGATATCTACATGTAACCAGTCGGATTTAAAACTCACAACCACCGAATCCATACCAACTGGAGATCCCATCCCCCAAATTCACACAACCACGAGAGTATAAAAGTACAGGGGATCCCATCCCCTCCCACATTTCTAGAAATCGGCCCGAAAGGAAAACAACCAACTACCACTTCCAACACAAGTCAGGGATTTTCATATTTAAACGACTTAACACACTCCATGGTTTCAAAATTCCGTGTGTTCTAACCAGGAGTTATCACAGAAGGGTTGATTTAGGTGTTTTCAATTATTCAGCCGGATTTACGTGGTTAACCAATTTTACAGCAGGAGTTCACAATTCGGCAACCCATTTAAAACATCACTAGGGGATTCATCGGTGCACATACAACGACCACCAACGGCCTCAATTTTCAGAAAACATAAACCAACACAACAAAAAAAAAAGAGATGATCACAAGATAAATCATAAACAACGATCACAACCCCTTCCCCTTCTTTCTTTATAACTATGTTTATTTTTCTCATTAAGGTTCGGTTCGACCAATTCTGTAGGAACAAAATAACGCCCACCCCGCATGATACACAAAGGTGAGAGACGAGAGAAATTCCCTACCTGTTGATAGATGATGGATGTTTAGGCCGGAGGCGCGGAACTTTACGGATAACGACGCGGCGGTCCCGATGCACCAGAAGAGCCATGATCGAAGAGAGGGGGGGGGGAACCACGACCTAACCCTTAATTTATGAGAGCCGGGGACGATTGAGATAAAAACGCCGAACCGCGTAAGACGTGGAAGTCGTGGGTTGACCACGCGGCTTGACTCATCATTAATGTGCTGGGTGGTTTAAACCAACTCATGAATTGATTCAGTATTTAATTAATGCTTTTGTGCACGTTTCGGGTGTTTAAGAAATTTTCAAACGAGGCAGAATAGGGTTTAAAACCCTATTTGTGGAAAAGAGCATTACTGGGACAACTTGGCAAGGCCGGGCGACGTCGGCCGGTTCCGCCGATCGGTCACACCGATCGGTCTCACCGATCCGTCGCACCGATCCGTCTCACCGATCGGTCGCACCGATCCGTCTCACCGATCGGTCGCACCGATCGGTCTCACCGATCGGTCGCACCGATCCGTCTCACCGATCGGTCGCACCGATCCGTCTCACCGATCGGTCTCACCGATCCGTCTCACCGATCGGTCTCACCGATCCGTCTCACCGATCGGTCTCGTGGATCGGTCTCACCGATCGGTCTCACCGATCGGTCTCACCGATCGGCACCCCTTAAGGATCCGGATTTTTGGCAAAGGAAGGGACCAAGGTGGGGGGGGTCTGGGTCACCACATTTCAATATATTTTTATTGATACATGTTTCATGTTATCCCACTATTTTTGTTAATATGGTGTATATACTGCTTATTTGATATAATATATCATGATTATATTAATATTAATGGTATTAAACATATTATATTATGTTTTTTTATTTAAGAGGGATTTTTATTCACTATTAATGAAAGTGGTAATGTTTTATGTTTTAGTCTCATTTATTTTTTATATTTTTATGTTAAATTTTAATTCAGGGTAATTAAATGATATTTATCTCTTAATGAAAATATATTTTATCCTCCCATATTTATTTCAATATTTTTCATGTTTAACTTTCATTTTCCTCTCATTAGTACTCAAAAATAGAATAATAGTTTTTAGAAAAACCCAACTTGATTTAATCTTATGGTCAGAAATAATATTAGTCCTTGTTCATGTTCCTCAAAATGTTTTATAAATGTTTATATATAATGTTAATTAAATTTTTAATTTAATTTTCATCCATATTTTAATTTATTTTCAATATTTATAGTATTAATCATTTCAAATTATATCTAATCAAATAATTTTTGACTTTTTACAGATGATTGGAAATAATATTTATTTTTAATATATAAGACATGAAAAAAATTTCACATCATCTTGTAATTTCTTTTTCATGAATTTTCTTTTAATATTATAAATTTTTTTTTAAAAAAATTCAATTTCCATTTTCGTAAAAACATAGTATTTTCGAACTTACCAAAAAATAGATATTTTCTATTTAGTTTCAAATAATATTATAAATGATTTTATAAAATATATTTTCCATAAATATTAATATCCTTTAATGATTTTTATGATTTACTAGATATTTTATCTTATGATACAATCCTCTATATTTTTTTAGTTAGATTATAATTTGTCTTTAAAAATTTGATTCGAAACATGTTTCTTTTCCATGGGACAAATAATTGATGATATAGTCATGAATTTCTACATGTTTTTATTGAAAATAATATATATTAATTTTTAGTATGATATTTTAAGGTCTGTTATACACCTCCAATTCATTTGGTAATGATTTAGTTCATGTCATATTAAATAAAATAGAGTGGGAATGAACCTAGTAATGTAAGAGGGCATTTCCACTCTAATAGTATTTATAGTCAGTCTTGAGTTAGGAAATTATGGAAATGGGTAGTGAACCCAATCCTCTATGGGAATAATTACACTGTTATAGTCTTGGAAATGATAATTGACTAATGATATTATTTTTTTATTCTTATAAGTTTTCCAAAAAATATATTTTTATTCTTATTATTTTATTTAATAGATAATGATTGATTATTAATGATTTTGTACACTTATGGAATCCATATCAGGTTAAGACAATTATTTATGCCATGAATAATTATTTATGTTCTATAACTAATTAGGTATGAACATATTATGTTATGATCATTCTCTCATATTCTTATTAATATATTACTCAGACATACGATCATCTATTGATGTATCCCATGATTATCCATATAGAGGATATAACCTCAGCATTTATTATGTTTAAATTTCCCCATGATATGAAGGATTATAATACATAATATGTATTTAGATGAGTGTCATATATAGATAATTTTCTAGAATATGATGAAATATTCTAATGGAATAGTAAAATAATTTTATATTGGGAAAATTATAATTTGTGGAAAAATTCATGGGTTTTGTAAGATAAAGGGTTTTCCCAAATTGTATAAATCTATAAAACTAAAAGGTACTAAGTATTTAAGTTAATAAATAATTAATATTTGTAATTTCTTTATTTTTGGTTATAATTTGGTCTATTTAGTGTATATCATATATAGTATGCGTGGAATTAGTTTTTACCATCAGATTTGGGTGTACGAGGCTCGAACTATGTTTGATTGTTTTTTAGAAATAATTAAATAATTTTGATGGTTTGGAAGTTATTATATGATGATATTTTATGATTAAAGTAAATCAATATTGATTGATATGTTTAAGGATAATAATATGTTTAATGGAATTGGTAACCTTTTGGTTATTTATATTATAGGATTTTAATTTGTCTAATGAGATTTTATGAAATGTTGATGTGGTTTTAATATTTCATTAAGGTATAAAAAAATTATGTTTAACATGGGATTTAGTGTGAATTTATTTAATAATAATGTTATAGGGGAAATTATTTAAAATAAAAACATACCTTTTAAGGCTCACATGTTCTTTGATGATGAGTTGAGTATGATTACTAGGAATAAATGTGTTACCATATTTTTGTAAAATATAATATTAAAATATGATTCAGTGACTATATGATTTATGTTATTTTATTTGAAATTTCGTTATATTAGAAAAATTATATTATTTAGCTCAATATAATAATAATTTATAGGATCTAATTTTATTTGAAGAACAGTGATTACAGCAACGTGTAAAAACACACACACACACACATATATATATATATATATTGGTTTCATGGTGATTTAGGGTAGTTTTGAAAATATTGATATATTTTAGAGAATATATGATTACATTATATACATTTTTGGTAAGTGACATTATGATTGATTAATTTTATTTATAGAAAAATGTTATGTTGATATTTGAAGAACATGATATGAAATATTTATTATTTTGGGATTGAATATGGTCAAGAATATTTATGGAATTTTTTTTCGTAAAATTATTTATTGAATGATATATATAGTTATTTATTATTATTATTGAGTTTTTATTGATTTTTTTACAAAATAGTATTCATATTAGAAATTATACCAATATGTACTAACAATTTTTTGTTTAGGATAATGGGAAGAAACATGAAGAAAATATTTTTATACTTTTTTGTATCTTGTGATCCATTAAAATATAATTTTAGTGCCACAAGACTAAAATAATCATCATGGTTATTTAACTTATGATATCAAGTAGATTTGGAAAATTGATCGACATCCAAAAAACATATTAAATTATGAGAAGATATCATTTATGTATATTCTATCACATTGTCTATCTTGATGGTAAAATGATTCCTAAAAATCAAGAAAGTGGAAGATAATTCTTTCATTTCCTATGTAGAAAACTTTAATCCACTATGAAGGTATTATTTATAAAATTCATTCAAAAGTAATTTCTTCACAATGAAAAATTCATAGTTGAAGAAATATTTAATAAATTATAAGTTTCACTTTTTTAACATATTCATTAATGTTATTATTAAAAGGAAATTTAATTATTGGGATTAAAAATTTATTTCATTCCCTTTATGCATATTTATCCTCCACTCATTATAATTTCATCTAAAAATGATTTAAAACCATATCATCATACAAGATATAAATTTGAGAGGATGAAATTTATTTACTAGATTAGAATGTAACACCATAATATTTTATAATTAATTAGATATTGAAAAATATTTATGATTGATAACATGTAAAATAGAAAACTTAAATCTTAAATAACAACAACATACTATGTAAATATAAATATTTTAATATTACACTGAAAACCTAGTTGTTAGTTTGGATGGTATGGAAACAAGTAACTAGGTTATAAAATATTTGATAAAAATTTTCCTTTATTAAAAATTATTTATTGTTGTCAAGAAAATAAATACTCAATTTGTATTATAAGAAGAAAATAAAACAAGATTAATAATAGTGAAATTCCAAAAGGATTATTTTTCTACAAAATGGGGATTTCCATATATTTTATATTTTTAATTGAGAAGTTAAATTTATGAAATTTATAATGTTAATTGTATTAAATGATTATTATTTTTGGATTCATAATATAAAATTATAAATGGTTAATATTTTTTTATAATATATATTTGTTTCATTTTTTAGTGAATTTTGAAAAGTACTTATTTTTTAAAAAATGTATCTTATATGACATTAAATTGATATAAAATGAAATTAAAGATTCTGAAACATTTTCTTTAAATGGAAAATATTTATTTATAATTTAATTTAATATATTTAAATATAGATATATTTGAACATATATATAATATTTTGACATTTCAGAAATCTATGAAATTGTTTAAAAATTAAAACTATTTTTTATACTTTCCTTATAAACAAATATTCAAAAGATTATTTTTGTTATTATTTTGTTTGAGTGTAAAATAATTAATATCTTATAAACATATCTGACTTATTTCTATTGGTATCAACCTTATACATGATTTTGGTATATAATAATTTCTATGCTTAAAAGGATAATTTTTTGAGAAATGGATTTTTATTGGATTTTGGAAACATATATTAAAATTATTTTTTAAAAGTTATATTTATAAAATATTATAATATATATTTCATATTTGGAATAAAAATATATAATTTGGTATTGTGGTCCATATAATTTTTGGATATAATTGATTGTAACGATAATTAGATTTTAGGACCACTAAAAATGGTAAAAAGGACAAACATGGTTACAACATTGGGATAAGGTCACAAAATATCTGAAAAATATTAATTTATTTCATTATATGATTTTATTTTTACCAAACTCATCATTTATTTTAAAATATTGTAATTTGGTCTAATTTTACTTATATAGTAAGCTTTCTATTAAGTTTTGTTAAGGATAATTATTAAATGTCACTCCCCTACATTTATTATCTCTTATATTATTTCATTTGGATAAATAAATGTTATGAAATGTCATAAATGTTTATTTTGAAGAAAAATAAAATACATTTTTTTATTTTAATTTATTTTTGATTTTTAGTCATAGTATAATTACATTGAATACTTACACAATCACGATGCATTGCTTATGGAAGAGGTTAAAAAATTAATGTAAATGTATTAAGAATATAAAAGTGATGTGTTTTAGATAATTAAAAATCAATCAATGAAATAAATATATTAAAATTGATGGTAATTATTTTATTAAATGTTTAAAAAATAGCCCCATTTTAGTTTGTTTATTTTAATGTGAAATTATGTGAATAGTAATGAAAAATGACATTAAGGATATTTTATATTTAATTATATGTAATTATTGGATTTGAAAAAACATAAAAATATTTTTTTCTTCTTCAATTGAATGTGGAATTGTCGATTATATCAAACATTTTTCTCTTGATATGCACTTAACATTTTTAAAAATAATTATTTCCTTATAAATACAAAGTATCATATTACAATTGTTAGGGTCTAATAGGTTAAAAGAGGGTATAACCTATAAGATAAGGTTTAAAATAACACAAAACACTAGATTAAATAGGCATTATTGATTTAATTTCTACCATGACCGTATTTTATTTAAATATATTAGAAATCGTATCCATATTACTAGAGTTATATATGTATTATATAGTAATTTTTCTATTATTTTTATCCTTTCTTCCCACCTCAATAAAAATGAGAACCTCATATTCTCAATATTACAGACCAATTTAGTATCTTATATTTTCCATGATCATCATAAATTAATTAAAAAAAATCCCATATATCCTAAAATTATTTTTTCACAATTATATAATCTCAATTTGGCATATAGTGCAATCGAAAAGAATATACATGAAGAAGAGGTTTCTTATTTATTGATCTATGTTGAGTTTATTTATTTATTTACCTCTTATAAATATTATTTAACCATATTAAAATTAATAAAAAAACTATCCTTACTATAATTAAATGTTTTTATGATAATTTTAAATCCATTTTCTATCATCTTTCAATATATTATTAAACTAAAACGACACTCATGTGTACACATAAACTATTTTCTTTATAAAGGGTTGTATTTTATTTTTTTGTCACCACCCCTCATGGATGGAAATATAGATGTATTAAAAGAATATATATTATTATTTTGACATATATTTTATTTTATTATGATAAAATAACTTCTAATTTATTACCCTCCTATCTACTGAAAAATGACAACGTCACTCGTGTGTACGTATGGACTACCACCTCCCTGAAGTGATGTGATTCGTTCTCCTTGTTTTCCCTATATGTATGTTCACATGGATATATTTAATGAATAAATATGATATAATTATTATTATTTAATAATTATTTATTATTTTCATTTCTTTTATTTATTCCCAGTTAAATTAAAAACATAAATCATGTGTACGTACGATCTACTCCCTCCAAGAAGTGATGTAATTAATTTTTATCTCCACCATGAATGAATGGATACAAAATTTTTTATAATGAATAAATTATATACCTATTAACTGATTATTATTATATATATGTTTAAACTATGTCACATTTTTAAATATCAAAACTATTAAATAAAAATGTTTACGAAAATAGAGCATTTAACACCCAAAACAATGATTTTGGGAAGAACTCTTAATAATCAGGTGATAATATGTTATAAGTTATTTGAATACGGTATGATTATTATAAATATAGTTATTATATAGATTTATCATAAATATAAATTCATTATATAAGTTGTTAATATCATATATGAAATATGTTATGACTTTAGGAAAGGGGTTTTCATCACAACATTGTTTCATTAGGACAGGATTCATATTTTGAAACAAATTTTGTTTATATAAATTATATAATTAACATTTGACATATTATATCATGAATATATATATATATTAATGTAATTTAATTTTATATTTGAATTTATTTCATTCTAGTGGTATATAATTCTTGTAGCGACCCTACCTTAGAATCCTAGAGCCTGTTTCTGATATTAATTGTATTGCCATGATTATAAGGAATCAATCTCTGAAGGACTGACCAGTTTAGAAGTCATTGTGAAATAGATACATAAATTTGTCTTTTATTTTGAATTAACACACTAATTACAACATAAATGTTTCTTATTTATAAATAACTAGCTTCGATGATAACTATAATCCATCTAGTAAGTCTCATAATATCTTTTATAGTAGGTCTCTTGGATTTTTGGGGAAAAAACATAATAAGTGAGAAGTAAAATTCATAGTAAGTAAAACATATAGTGTAATAAATAATGAATCAATGAGAGTACTATTTTTTAATAGTAAATAATTAAATACACATACAATGTAATCAATAAACTAAATGGAAGTATGTAAACAATATGTAATGTTAATAACTAGAAATACATGTCATTTAAATAAATAGATATGTGAGAAAAATTATGTTAAGGTATGAAACTTAAACACATACAATTTTATAAATGAATTGAAATAAACTATATCCATTGATATTTTTAAACAAAATCTCAAGGATGAATAATAAATGAAACTAGTATGAGAAAATTTTTAATTTTTTGACATCATGTATAAGGAACGTGAAAAACTATCACCATAAAGAACATTAATAATATGGATTAAAATTGATTTTAGAAAACCATCTTACCAACTATTTGTCTCATGATGACATTTCAATACATTGGAGAGATATTAAAAGTCTCATCTTCACCTGCTATTTCTAGCAAGAATCATTCCTCATATTGAATAATAAAAAAACTATTATTCATTAAAAATTAACCACATTGAATGAGAAATATGTATTTATGAGTAATTCACCATTTAAACTCCATATGGAAAATGTTATATGGTTTAGGAGAAATTAATATCCATGATAAATGGTATAGAAAATTACAATAAATTCAATGCTCAATGATCATTTGAAATTGAATATTTTAAGTGGACTAAGAAATTATTAAAGGAAGTGAATTTGAATACTATTCATGACTAAATAAATCATAGACCATTAATAGGAAGAATAAGCATTCTATCAATACAAAAATACTATGTTGAGTAAAAATAGAGGGTAGTTTTCATTGATGAAATAAAATTATATCTTTTAAAAATATTATTGGGGAAAATATCTGTTCTTATTGAAAAAAAAAAGATGGAAATAATTTTCTTTTAAAATATATTTTTAAATTTTTTTATTTAAAAATAGTCCTTTTGATATTGAAAAGTAAGAATCAATGAAATGATGGAGGAGAAATCTATACATGTTGTATGAGGTAAAAATAATATTCTATTGGTAAGAAAAAATCTTAAAACTTTTCCCATTTACAAATATGAAGGAGGATTACTATAATAACATTGTTAAAAAGAGAATGGGGTAAAAATATCTTTACAAAATAATTTTAAAATACATTTTTAAAAAAATTTTAATTCAACATGTTTGATAAAAGAAAATAGTTGCTATGGATGAAGAGATAAATAATTTCAGATATTCGTAAAAACATTTTCTAAAACATTTTGAGTAATAATTAATTGAATATTGGTTCTAATTTTGAAAATATTCATGTAGATAAATTGATTAATGAAAGGTTTTATTGAAATATGGTTATATAATTTCAACAAATGGAAATTCCATTGAATTAAAATTAAAGATATAGTTGAGGAAAACAATATTTAAACATTCCAAACTACCTCATTCCACCTTAAAACTTTTAAAATCCTAAAAAGAGAAAATCATTAATTAAATCCATAAATTCTATGTTATTAAAAGGATTAATGAGAAAATATATCAATTGGGGAATCAGATACACCACATAAAAGATACAAGTGGTTAACAAGACCTTTATCCCACGAATGTAAAAAGTGAGGGGAGAATACCTTACAAATTATTGAAATGACCCAAAAGTAATAATCATCAATTGAAACATCTAAATACCATGAATATAAAATAATTAATAATATTACATGTCAATGGGTTTGTATATACATCATATATATGAAATTAGGTTGACAATAATAAATATTCCTCAGAGAAAGTAAAGTGAGACAATCGTCTCTTACCTTCAGTTACCATTTTGTTGGAAATACATTAATGTCCCATATAATAAAATTATTTTAATTTTATACTTTCTTAAGTGCCATTTTCATGTTTATCATTAATTTTATTTACCTTATTACGATGTTATTCGAAAATACTTAAACAATTAACTTTACGCAGTTTGTGTTGACCAAATTCGTTTCATGTTTTAAAAACAAATTTTATAGGTCAACTATGGTCAATGTATTAATTATATAATATCTCCCAAATAATAATAATGAAATAATATTTATATTTATACATAAATTATACCTTCAAAATAAATCATTAAATACCATTATGCAAAATTATCCAACATTACAATCATGGAGACGGTAGGTCATACATATGCCAGAGTAGCATTCTCATTTTTCAATGATCATTATTGAAAGAAGGTATATAGAATTGTATCATTATATAGTGATAATAATATCATTAATACCATATTATATAGTTATATATACTTATATTTATAATTTTTAGGATGTAAAATTAATCACATAGTGTCAAGAAGGATGTAGTCCACAGATCCACGACAGACATTATAACTTTTTAGTGTGTGAAAGGATAATAAAGAAACTAATATATATATATATATATATATATATATAATTAAAAAATAAATATCATATATTTTTTTATTTCTCATATTTACATTTATAAGATTCCTTATACATTCCAGGGATTGTGTGAATGAATCACGTTGTTTTGAGGGGCGGTGGTCCACACTTCCTCAAATGATGTAATTGTTTTAACGCAAACTAGAAAGTATAAGTGTATGTGTTCTAAAATAATAAATGAAATATAACGACATAACAAATATTATATATAATATATATAAATAGAGTGTTCATCCTAATGGAAAACCACGATTGTTGGAAATGGGAATAATAAACAATCATCATTTCGTGAGGTAGTAATTCACCATACACAGAAAGAGTATGTCAGTTACCTATTAGATGGAGGTGTGTGTATGTGTTGATAGAAATCATATATTAAAAAATTCCTAGTATATTTGGTACACTGTTTCTATAATAATATAATGGAATAAGAAGTGTATAGGGGGAGGAAAATGGAAATGAAACTAAAAATCTTGAGAGAAGACATTACCTCTTAACCTAGTAACTTCATTTGTATTATACCAAATTACATCCTTGAAAGGATTTCAATTCAAAGAGATGGTTACATGTCTAGGGGAGGTATTTTAGGAAACTAATTGGTTATATAATTTCTTAAACTTTGAGGATTGAGACGTGTGAAGATGTGCAAACGGTGGATGCCTTTTATTGGGATGAAAAAGGACTCACATGGAATTTTTGGAAACAAGTTAGGTATACATATATTCCTATCTATTTAAAAGTCATAAAAAACCAAAAAAACTAAAAAATTTAAGGATCATGGAAAATTTATTGATATAAAAATTGTTTTTTACAATTATAATGGTCATTTCTTCCCTAAAGATTATGGTTCAACCCCTCATTAAACTTAATTTTACTTTAATCGTTGTGATTTATATTAATCACTTTTACTAATATTCTTGGTAAAGAATTAACATGGTTTTATTATCTTATTAATAATGAATCGATAAAGCTATTTTGATTCTATTTTATGAAATTAAATTCTCATAATCACAAAAATTAATATTAATGATAATCTCATAAATGAAAAAATTAACAGGTTTTAGTAGAAAAATGTTCAAAGGATTTTTAAGTTTTTATATTCAATTTGATAGGGAAATTGATTATAATGAAATAAATTTCATTATTAGATTTATAATTTATTCAATTTAAATTCAAAACTAATTGAAAATTCAATTTATATTTAATAATTTTTTAAATGAAATGGCAATTTTAACTAAGATGCAATATTTTTCCTTATTCATCAAAAAATGATGTTTCTCGGAAAAATACAAATATTCACTATAAGATTATTTTAAAATTATGAATTAAAAAACTAAGTTTAATATATCAAATTAAATTCATTAATCTTTCAAATTTCATATATATGATATTCCCTCCATTAAACGGTGAAAAATTTTCCCTTATAAAAATATAGGTTATTATGGGTGAAATAAGATTTTTTTATCCCATTCATATAAAACCTAATAGATAAATATAAAAAATTATTTTATTGAATATATAACATATATTTTTAAATAATAAAATTCAATAATTGTAACTAATTATTTTTATTAAGGAAAAACTTATATGGAAAAATAAAATAAAAATATTACTTTTTTACTTCCAATTGGTTCGTATATTTGTATTTTCATTAGTTGGTAACCAATGAATTTATTATATATTTATATAAAACAAACAATTTAATATGTTAGTTAATTATATTAAATAACACTAATATAATATCTAGGTTATATGATGTCATGTAAAATAATAATATTTTAACAAAATATTGTTATTTGGTGAAACTTGATATTGGGTGTAAGACATGATATTGAGGAACGTCACTCTTGCATGTAAAAAAATATAACTATGTATTTCCTACATTAAAATAAATATCATGTGTCAAATTTATTTAAAATTGTAAATATATAGTATAGTCTCAAATTATTATATTCCCTTACTCATTTGGTGTCGTGTGTCACCCATGCTATTGAATACAAAGTTATAAATTATAATTTTTGGGTGTTACATTCTCCCCACCTTAATTAAACACCTTATTTGATATTTAAACTCGGTCATGGTGATAGATTGTTTGATAATTACTATGTTTATAATCCCACATCATGAGATGGATCTGTAAGACATCATTGATAAATGAGGTAATGGGAAGTACAAGGATCACAATGACTACTATGTATCTTGGTTTCTTTTTAAAAGATCATTAATGCAAATTATATATACATACATGGTGGAATGTATAAATAATAATGGGTATTTAATGAGGCCATTGATAGGGACTTAATTAATTTATTAATAGCCTAATGGGGTGTCATTATTTCCTTATGGTACCATGAAAAAAAAATTTAGAAATCAAACTATGATACTAAATAAAATAAAATGTAGTATCAGTAAGCTTGATGTCTAACCCACAAAGATGGTAGAATTAGATTGATTAAAATATCAAAAGATTTATTTTTATTAAATTGAATAATGGGATGAGAAATTTATTTATTTTATTGATTCTAAAAATGATGAATGAAAAGGGGGAAGTATATTGGTTTGGTTTGAAAATAGATGTGTAAAGTGTGGTGGGGTAATGTAATATCGGTGTTCAGGTGAAATTAGATCTCATAAAATTGTTTGATTAATTCATCATTTGTGTCGAAGCTGATATGAGGTACTTCCAACGGTCATGGTATCTCTTCTTGAATGTGGAAATACCATATTTCCCTTGGATTGATAATATAGGATTTCACTGAATCAAGTTTGTCTCCATACCATATTTAAACCCGATTTACCCTGTTGTTGACAGCGGTCATAAATTATTTAGGGGTTTTAGTTGTTTAATTTTAATATTATTTTTGATTAAATTAGCAATGTTCAGGAAAAAACAAAAAGAAAAGGATTTTAATTTTATTGAAGTAATTCTATAGACCAAACAAATGAATGAAACAAATAATTAAATCCAATGCAACATCACCCTATAGATACATCACCCTAGAACATGGAATGATTACCACCCTAATTCTAGATATGAGATATTTCGATGTATGTAGTAAATAAAAATAAATCATAATTAAAATTAAAGTATGAAAGAGCATTGGGAGGGTGTAGTAGCTTCTCGCTCCTGGCTATGTCTCTAAATCCCAAATTCCCCCAAGGGTAGTAGAAAATCCATTTATTTATAGGTTATAGATGGGTTATTCCCATCATATTATGAGATGTGTAATTAAATACACATTTTATAATCCCAATTTTCATTTATATGAATATGTGTGATGCATCGCTCAGATCTCGGATGAGATTTTTGATCTATTCCCACTATCACATCATGTACTCGGGACTCTAGATTTTTAACATTTCACAGCTTGAAATTGGTCGCAAATTAGCTTCACAACATGTCTCATATGGTGAAATGATTTTACATGGTGTGTAATTTTGTTTCATGATATAAAAACCATTTTCAACTCTGAAATCTTTAATTCACATTTGTTTTTTAGTTTTGTGCCTTGGAGGTGCTCAGTGATCGTCCTCAACAATCTGGTATCACGTAGTGTTGCACTGCTCATGGTGTGAAGTTTCATTTTGGTCCATTATTCACCCTTTTTCACTTCCTTTCAAATAACCTTTTTATCCATCCACAAAACACAAGTATAGTTAAATTGATCATCATTTGGTTAAAATATTCATTTAAACAGAAAACTCAATACATTAAATCACATAAAAATATATGCATTAAATAAACTTATCAAATACCCTCACAAATTAATATAGACTTCTATTAAAATATTAAATTTCAACATACTATAAAATACTTTTACCTTACCATGATTTAAATTAAATTTCAATAAAAATAGACTATTAAACAAAAAATTAAATTTCTAAGTGTCACATAAAAAAATTTATCAACACCTCATTTTTAAATAAACTATGCTTATAATGTATTTTTATTTTCTACTATTGAAATAGAAACACTTTTAATTCATCCATATTCAATTTTCAATTCATTATTATTATGCATATAACTAGAAAATTAACTCACATGAATTTTACAACTCATATTCTAGGTAAAAATTTTAATAGAGTGATGCACATACCCCAACAACATTTCTCTTATCATAGGTTAGTATGGTATCTAAATTCTCCACCACATTAAAACATAATAAATATTACTCACATGGGATTCACTATTAATGATAAAAGGAATCTCTCACATTAGGGTAGGTAGGTAATCAATGTAAAAATTAAGGATAAAAATTAATGTTCATCTTAAATTTCATTTTATGGAAGTAAAAAACAACTCAGTTAAAGTCACATTACCCCCAGTATCAAAGAGAAGCCTTTTAAAGATTTGAATTAAAATAAATGAAACACCGTATTTTTATTTTTTATTTTTTTATTTTTTTGGGACAATTCTCACATCCTCTTCCCAACCACTATTTATCTCATCACAATAATACTTTTAATACTTATAATAAGATCCCTAGTGAAGTAAATAGTGATTTTAGTATTTCTATAAGCATAAACGATTTTTTAATAAAATGGTCTGTAATAAATATAATGAAATTTCCTTCCCAAAATCTCACAAAACTTCCCACACACTTATAACAAGATGCCTATCCCGTCCACTAGGTGACACATCCACCGCTCTTATGATAATTATTGAATATATTTAGAGTAATGATGGAATAGGAAAAAATAGGTTTTTAACATGGATCATTGTAATGTGTCTATTCATTTGTTCAACATGTATAAAAATGATTAATATATGGTCAGACTCAGGAAAAGGGCTAAAAAAATTATTCATGAATCATTTTAAAAGTGATTATATTTAGTCATTTATTTGGTAATATGTAGTGTATGTTATAGAAGAAAACCTTCATATTTTTCATAAGAAATATAAAAAATAATGAATGGAAAATATTGGATTGTTGGATGTCTCAAGAATGAGATGCATTGTTGGGGAAATTACTCATGGAAATACATATGAATAAATAAATCAATCAATGAAAATATAGGAAATATGTAACATTTCCAAATCTCAGAAAAATTTCATCTACTATTATCAACATGCTTCTTAAAACATTTTTTGTTAAATCCTAATCCACAAGCTTATCTTCAGTAATTATTTTTCCCATTTTTTCAATTTATATGTTTTTACAATGAAGTCAAAATATATGACATGGTAGTTCTCCTGGGTTTTTTATGTCTGATACTTATTTGATTGAAGAACACATTAATTTTAGGGTATGAATTTGGAAGTTAATGCTCAAAAACAATTATAATGTTAGTAAAATAGTAGAAAATATTGATTGGTAACTCTTACCCCCATTCAAATTGCTACATCAGTCATGGTTGCATAGGTTCTGCTTGCATTTTTATATTTTGATTCAAAAAACTAGTTTCTGTATTTTCTCTTTATGGTCATACAAATTAAAAATAAACAAGTGAAATCACAGACCATTATCAATGAATTTTTAAATATTTGTAGTGAGAGTGTGAAAGCCTCTAAAAAATTTAAAATAAATAATTAAAAATAGAAAACGAGGGTTGCCTCCTCGATAAACATTTGGTTAAAATTGATATATCAACCATACTTCCTTCATCATCAGCTTATGAGAATGATGATTGAAAATTTTGTACCTTTTTTGGGTTATTGAATGGCTATAATTGTGTTTTATCTATGTAGAGTGACCCCTACCTTTTTTCCTAAACAACTAAATCCTTATAGATGGTAGAACATTCATGATCTCCATTGGACAAACCCATTATTACTTCCATAATCCAGATAAACTAAATCATAGTTAATGTATCATCAATCACTATATTCCTTTCTCTAATATAGTGAATTTTTTCACTCCTAGGGTTTCAGTGGTCTTGTTCTTCTGTTTATTTTGTTTCTTCGGAGGGGAATCCTCTTGATCAATAGTATCTGACTCATGTACCTATTCAATACAAGTGGAATCCACATCATTAAGTGTTTCTCCATCTCCAAACTCATTTCCCTCTCTTGCATCATAGTTATTAATTTATTGGTGGTTGTTCAGTTTACATGATCACTTTTAACTCTTAGATTACATTCTTTACTTTGAACATTGATCAAAACATTCAATGTGGATAAACATTTCCTTCCAAAAAATGAGTGGATTTCACTGCTCTTTTATGTTGGGCACCAAAAATTCAACAGGGAAGTATAATTTTTCAACACTAGTCAATATATCCTCGACAACTCCTCTTGGGGATTTAAATGTTGAATGAAATAATTCAAGGATTACTCTTTTCGGATTTATTCCATCTAGTCCCAAACTCTTGAAGGTCCTATTTGACGTGATATTGTCACCTGTACCTAAGTCACACAAATATTCCAAACATTTATTATCTGTAAAAAAAATTGGAATTGAAAATATACATAGATATTCTTCCTTTTTTGGTAGGCAATTTAATACCACCTCCAAAAATTATTTTGTGACTAGTATGGTTCCAATATCTTCATCCTTATTCGTGTTGGTTACCATCCAATTTATAAATATTTCATATGGTGGCATGCTCACGATTGCCTTTAAAAAAGGTATATTAATAAGAAATTATTTAAAATGTTTCAAAAAAATAAATCATGGCATGTTATTCGTTACATGAACCACTTGTTCTGGAAAAGGAATAATTGACTTGTACTAAGGTGGTTCTTATTATTCTTCTTTAGAAACATTATTCTTGAAACTCCCAGTATCCTATTCTATTTTTTCAAATGGTGGTGGTCCTGAAAACTTTACTCCACTTAATTTTGTTTTCTTTCCAAATTTAATATCTATAGCCTTTAAATCTACAAGTGTACATTCATCAATGAATCCTGGAAGTGTACCTCTATGTATATCTCTATGATTATTGTTAATTTTCCCAAATTTTACCTCTAGATTCACCAATGTGGGCCTTTGGTTCAATAATGATTCTCCAATTTCATTAAGTGTAGTCCTGGAAGCAGTCATGAATGTTGCTAGTGTCACCTCCAATGAATGGACCTAGCTTGTCAATGTGGGACCATGTGTTGGTAGTTTTTGGTACCCTTATGGTATTTTATAAAATCCTTTTACTTTTTTTGTGGCCTCTATCACTAAAATTGATTACCCATAATATAATCATCATGGTTTTCATATTCAATATGAAAACCTTTGGGTTTTTGGTGCTGGACCATATTCTTGTCCATCTTCTTAGTTAGAGACTATAATTTCAATTCCTTACAGTCAGTATTGTTTCTTGCATGAATTTTTTTCTATTTCATCCCTTCTCCTTTACACTAGAAACTATTAGTCTCGATCACATCCAACAGTTTTTAGCTTGCCTCAGGTGATTTATTAATTAAGAATCCTCTAGATACAACATCAATTATTAACCTTTATTCTTGTGAAAACCCCATATAAAGTGTTTTAATTAGTATCCAAACTCTATTCAATGATTAGGGAACATTCGAGTCATATATTGTTAATATTACAATGCATTATATAGTGAGTTATCTTCAAATTGACAAAATTTCAGAATATTTACCCATATGTCCATCTACATAGAAGGTGTAAAGAAGTGGGTGAGGAAGTTCCATTCAAGATCATACCATTTAGTGATGGAATGTGAAGGAAGGCTATGATTATAATCTTTATCTTGATCATGCATTGAAAATAAGAAAACACAATGTATTAAAGCATCATCTGAGACATTTTGGAATTGGAATGTATCATAGAGTTTGAGGAAGCTTCCCATATATTGCATAATATCTTCATTTGGATGTCCATTCAAATGAAAGATATTAATGATCATCAGGTCAATTGCTGGATTGGTCGTGACATTTTTTTTAGTTATGGGGTTATATTATTATTTATTTCATTCTTGTATTCCATTTCTTTTCTTAGTCTGCCAACTTCTGCTGCCCCAAATCTCCTAAAATAACTCTAGTAGGTTGGTTTTGTTCTACTCCCTCCATGGTTATGACAACCCTGCTCTTTATTACACACATTGACATGATTTATTACAAAATATTTCACTTAAGACAACTCTAATCATTAATAGGTCTTGTGTCTTGGGAAATTAGGAACATTACAAGAAAACATTGGAGATAAAATACAACATCATTATTGAAAAACTCTTTTACATGACATCAACATTCTGTTGTACATAGGATTACGTGAGATAGCATGGAGATATACATAAGAAAAGGGTGTGATATAAACCCAAGTATGCTAGTAAATAAGGAATAAAATGAAGAATAAAATACATTCTTGTCAATAGGCATATCAATGGAGTTTAAGAGAAAGATGAACATAAAGGCATGATATAGAAGGATTATCATAACATAGAGATGTAGCAACAACCTTCAACGTGATATTAGAATGATCCAAGTATCATTTAACATAGAGATTGAGTAAACCATCATTTCACTTGGATTATCATGCTTAAACCCTTATTTCAACTGACATATCATGATACTGATCTTTACCCAATGCATTAGAGCGCTATCAGGGAGCACCCTACTTAATCATTTAATTTTATTCTTAAGTGTGCCACATTGATCATATAACATGGATTCCTTAAACTAACTAATTTATTCCATGAATAAGATATTATTAATACATAAATTTATGTCCTAAATTAACAAGTGCAAGTGAATAAAGGTGAATACCCTTGATACAGAAATGGTTATGGTATTCACTTACTCGATGATTTTGGCATGGAAAATTTTTGTGTAACATAGGCAGCATAACAATGTCAATTAGAAATCCTAAAATGAGTTGATGCGAGAAAAATGGGCAAATCATCATTTATAAATGAAATGTATAGTAATGGGGTAATGGAACATAATATCCCAACATATGTAATGGAATTTATATGCATAATATAAAAGAATATTCTGAATTTAAATGGGGAGGGAGAAATTCCTTAAAGAATTTCGGCTTGGTAACAGGTGTTCTTGGGGTGCATTAATGAGAGAGAAATGGGAATCTCATCATTAAAAAATAATTACTATAGTATAGGGGAGGTGAAAAATCATACCCCAACATTTTTAATTGAAAATAAAATGCTATAACAATATAAGGAAACATGGACATAAATAAGGAAGGAAGGAAAGTGGGGATCCCTTACTTGAGTGTGTGACTTAATGAGCTTGAGGGGGGGATTCGTAAGAGATTGAGACACCTTGGGAGGATTCTACAGAGAGGAGGGAATAGTAGGGACGTTCTTAATGTATTTTTTAGTTATGAGAAGTGAATTTTTTTGTGAGGTTATATAGGAAAGGGAAGGGGAATTCATTAATATTTCACAAATAATGATTTTAGAATATATATAATTTAATATTCAAAAGCACAAACCATACCATTGTTTATGCCCCTGGTTTATTCCAAATTGGAGTGTAAGAAATGATTTTATAAGTCCAATGGCCGAACATGTTAAATTATTAGTCTTGTTTATGTGGAGATGAGTCATATTCTCCATGAAATCATTTTAAAATGGTAAAATATTTTATATTTTTTGGAGGGTCCACAATTGTATTTCAAAATTAATAAAACAAATCTGAAATCATATTATTTTAAAGTTAAAACATATATTGTCTGAATATCCATTTATATTATTTTTTTACATCACTATTAGGTAATTATGATGTCCTAAAACACATTACATATTTAAATGCTATTTAATTTTTACGAAAAAAATCAACTATCTTAGAAAATTATGAAAAATTCACCATTAGATAATTTGGACATTCTAAATCCAAATATAATATTTATTTTATCTACGTGATTTTCTAAATATTTGAATTTTCTCTTTGAAAAACCCAACATTAATTGAAAATTTATAGGTTTTGATAATAATTACTTTGAAAACATAATAAAAATTATGATAGTATAGAAATTATACAATTATTTGTATTTAGTAATAAGTAATTTAGTAATAATATTTTTATAAAATAGTTTTTAATTCAAAAATCCATTATTTCATGAAATTATATTTGTTAATTAAATATTAATTAAAAATACAAATTATGCCTTAAAACCCATTTACAAAGTACCAATAATAAAATGAATTTATATTATTTATTCTATACAGAAAATTATGTACATAATCTTAGTTCTAGGGTCTTGTTACATAATCCCTTATAACACCTACACAAGATCTAAGGGTAAGGTGTGTGATAGTGGAAAAATATTGGGAAGACTCGGATAACATTGCTCGGGTGGTAATTTTTATTAACATTAACTTCTCCCATTGGAGACATTGTTCAAGAATAATGTGTTGATGATATGATTAGGCTTGGTCAAGAGAAAAGCCCAGTGATGCTACCACCTTTCCGAAAGTCTGATAAATGGGCTTCATATGGAGCAATTATACTGGTTGAGGCCATTGCTTCCTTTTTCTGAATAAATTGGATGTGTTAAAGCCCTATATTTATATTAATCATGTTATCACTGTTGAACATCTATGTTAGAAATGATAATAATTATTAATGTTATTTTAAAATCCAAAATCATAAAACCGAGGAAGTGGATATGTTTTATATATCCATTTTACATAATAAGACATTTAATTATATAAATATGAATTTTCATTAATAAAAGATTGTGTCATTAAAATCATACCCCCATAAAAAATATCACCCTTGAAATTTCCTTTTCCCACACTAAAATTGATGATGGAAACTTTGCTTCAGCACTTAATCCGATTCCCATGATGGCTCGTTAAACTTTTGGTTTCTCCACAACACCTTCAAGAGAGGCATTGTCTTTTTTCGTAGAACATTTCAATATGATATAAGATCTCCATTTTCTTCTGTTAGTAGGATAATTTATTCACCAATTAAACCACCATTAGATTGAGTACATGTGATGGGTAATGTATGTACATCCTAAACAGTGATACATGGAATACATCATGTACTTGAGATTGTTTTGGTGGGATTTCTAGTCGATATGCCACTACTCCAATAAAATAAATGATTTCAAAATGGTTGATATACCTTGGAGTAATTTTTACCTTGTCCCCAAATCTCATAACTTTCTTCCAAAATGATATGCGGGGGAATACAATTTCTCCAATATCAAACTCTGGGTCTCATTGATAGTTTTCATCAAAACTCTTTTGTCAACTCTGAGAATCTTCAATGTGTTGATGGATGGTGTTACCCTTCTCTACAATTTCTTCTACCATTTCTAGACCATGGATTTTTTTCTCTCTAACTTCATCCCAACATGTCGGCATTCAGTACCTATTCCCATAAAAGCTTTCCTAAGGATCTATTTGGACTCTTTAGTTGGTACTATTAATTTTAGAGAACTCAACCAGAAGAAGATGTTGATCCCAATAATCCTTTGAAGTCCATTAAGAATGCTCTCAACATTTCTCCATGTGTTTGATAGTATTCTTGTGTTGGCCATTAGGTTGAGGATGGTAATCCATACTGATGATCAGCTAAAGTTTCAAAGCATGTAAGAGACTCTTCCAGAACATAGAGGTGAATCTAGGATCTCGATAAAATACAATAGATAGTGGTACTCCATGAAACCTTACCACTTATTTGATGTGTATTCGTTCCATTTGATTCAATGATAAATCCTATTGAATTGCAATGAAGTGGGAAATATTTACATGAAAATACATAACAACCCTAATACCATTGGTTCCTTTTGATGTATTTGGATGCCCGGTGAAAAATTCCATGTTGATGTTCTCCCATTTCTATATTGTTATAGGTAATAGTTAGATCATCCCATTAAAATTTATCTTCTTATCCTTCAATTGATGGCACACCAAGCAATTTTATGTATACACAATGATATCTTTCATCATGTTATCCCACCAGTAATTCTCTTAGATATCTCAATACATATTTTTGTTTCATGGGTGAATGGAGAAATTTGAACTATGTGCATCATCTAAATGATCACACATTAACTCAAAATTTTATGGAACATATAGTCTTGTCCCAAATCTCACAATTCCTTATTCAATAACATTGAACACCAAGGATTTCCCTTTTCTAATAGTTTCCACTTTCATTTGAATTCCTGCATTATCATTTTGAGCATCCTATAACCATTCCATAAGAGACAGTTGATAAATCATTTTTGAAAGGATTGACGATGTTCCTTTATTTATAATTTCTATGTCCATCTTCATCAAATCTTAGAAGATTGGATCCTTTTCAATTTTCATCAATGATATAATCACTGGGACCTTTCTACATAGAGCATCTACAACCTTGTTTGCTTTCCTTGGGTGGTAATTGATTGAGTAGTCATAATATTTTATCTTCTTCTAACCATCTTTGTTGGTTCATGATCAATTATTTCTGTGTGTACATATAATTTAGTATTTTTTATGCATATATATTTCACACTTCTCCCCAAAGAGGTAATGTCACCAAAATTTTAAAGCGAAGATTACATCAACCAACTCTAGAGCATGTGTTAGATTGTTTTCCTCATGAACATTCAAATTCCTAAAAGCATAGAGAATGACATTTTCATTTTTCATCAATAAATATCCCATTCCATTCTTCAAAACATCACTAAATACCACAAAAAAGTACAAAACTTGTGGGTACTTTGAGCATGAGTGCAACGATAAGCCTCCTTTTTAACTATTTGAAGATATCTTCATATTCATTACTCCAAAAAAAACATGAATCCCTTATGAGTTATCTTGGTAAGAGGGTTTGACAATCATCAGTAATTTGTCACAAATTGATGATAATATCCAGCTGAACAAAGGATGAAATTAAAATCCATAAAAAATGTTTTCCTCATCCATCCCTTAATTGCATTTGTCTTGGAGGGATCCATAGATATTATATTGCTTGTGATGATATAACCCATGAATGATACTTCCTTTAACCAAAACTCCCACTTTTTGTACATTTCATAGAAATTATCCTTTTTCAAGGTCTCTAATACAATACTTAGATGCTCCTCATGCACTTTCTTGGTTATAAATTATATTAGAACATCATCTATAAAGACTAAAAAACATTTGTTGAGGTAATATCTAAATACTCTATTTATCAATTCCATGATGATTTATGGAGCATTATTAAGTTTGAAAGGAATTACTATGACTTCATAGTGCTCATACCTTGTACGAAAACCCATTTTGGGGATATCCTCCTTCTTCAGGAATACATGGAAATATCCCGACCACAGATCCACTATGGAAAAGTATTGTGTTCCATGTATTTGATCGAACAAGTCATCAATTTGTGGTAGAGTATAATTTTTCCTTATCATGATATTGTTGAGCTCACAATAATCAATGCAATGGTGCATTGACTGATACTTTTTCTTGATCATGAGGACTGTTTCACCCTATGGTGAAGCACTTGGGTATATAAACCCTTTATCAATATTCTCTTATTGTTGTTTCATTAGCTCCTCAAGATCCATAACTACCATTCGATATGGAGGCTTGGATATTGAAAATTCCCCAGGTATAAGATCAATTGAGAATTCAACATATCTTCTAGAAGCAAGACCATGCAATTCCTCAAGAAACCAGTTCAACGAATTCCCTCACAATAGGCATGTCTTCATGTATGGCTACTTTGGTAGACTCAATCATATGAGAAAGATACGCATTCTCATTAGGTAGTAATATCCATGCATGAGATGATTGTGATAAATAAGATTTGTCCTCCTTTCACTTGTACATAATCTAGGGTCGATTCTACATATAGAGATTTATATCCCTCTCACGGAAATTTATGAAGGCTTTATATTATAAAAGCTAATCCATGCCAAGAATTGAATAAAATTCTACATGAGGGAGTATGATATGGTTCTCCAAGAAGTTCAATCCAAAATTTTTGACATGGGAGGAGTTATATTCATGGGATGAAAAGATTTTCCCATTTTCCATTCACATTGGCATCTATACTTCCATGATTTGTGGTGGTGTTGGAATTGTTTTACTAAAATTTTGAGATATAATAAAATGTATAGAACCAGAATGAAAGAGTACGTTTAGTATTATTTAATTAATAACTAGAATAGTTGTATCCAAATTATTTTTGGGGTTTTCTTCGGTGGTATTGATGAAAAAATATCTCCCTTGTTTCCTTTGAGGTTGTTGGTTTCCTCTAAAAACCCTTAGCTTAGGGAACTGGTTTGTAAAGTGCCCTAGATCTTTGTAGTTGAAGAAAAGAATTATGAATTGAAGGTAGAATGAATCATTCCACTCCTCTGTCACATAAAAAGTTTTTTTCTTGTCGGAAAGTAATGGCCATTTTCCCTTCTCATCCACCCCTAATGAATTTTCTCATCCCCTTTAGGCAATTTCCATGGTGCTTTTTCCCACACCATTGGAATGTGAAGTACTAGAATTTCTTTGAACCATTGGATTTATCCATCATATCACAAGAACTAAATTCAATATTCCTATTAATATCCCCATGATACCCCTATGATTCCCTGATCTCCATTTCGAATTTAAGGGCACGTTAGACAATTTCCTCATAACTATCAAAGTCACGGATCACTAGGTTTTTCTATAGGCTATGTATTAGCCCAATAAAAATGTGGTTAACCAACCATTCCAGGGTAATGACAAAGATAGAGTCGTATCATGCAAGACTTGTGAATTTTTTATTTGTATGCTCTGATGGATTACTTTTCTTTTTTCTTGAGATACGGGAAGACTCCTTCCATCATAAGTTGAAGGGTGTGAGGAAAATATTTATCGAAAAACATTTTCTAGAAATCCTTCCATTACAATGCCTCAATAGCTTCCTAAGGCATTATATTTTTTAAAAATGTTCACCATTGATTAGTTTCACCCTCATATGATAAGATACTAGAAGAACCATCTCTTGTTTAGAAAATTAAAGGATAGACAATATCTTCTCAATGGATTTGATCCATTATTTGGTGATTGAATGATCAGATGATGCAATAAAAGTGGGAGGACGTTGTCTCATGATGCTCCCAATTGCATATTTTTCTTTCTTGTGGGTGGTGTACATTCCTATTGACCCATTATTATATTCAAACCATGGGTTAACTGAGAGAGTATTGTGAAAAGTCTTGTTATTCCTGCTCCCATCGGATTTGGCGTCTCATTAGAACAATCATCACATTGATCGTCACATCATATTTCAACCTGAGTCCTCCTGTCAGCAGTCATTGGCTGGAATAAAAGTAATTTTAGGGGTAACACATAACAGGGAATCCATTGAAAAAAAGATATATCTTATAAATTTCATTTATTTCCATAACTTGTGAATTTATAGTATTCAATATATGATATCTATGATCTACCTTCCATGATATATTCTTAGAGGAATTTTTTTATTCCCTTTAATAATTGTTCATAATAAATTTTTGAATATACAAAAGAATAACCCCTTGGAGTGTCGAACTAAGAGTTCAGCAATGCCCGTTGTCATGATCCAGTTCTCTTTTGAGTATAGCTAAAAGCATGGTTATTGGGTTTTCCCGAAGATAAATATTTACTAGATCCACCTCTACTAGTTCGTATCCAAAAAAGGATGTATATTTTTGATAAACCACTTACTCTATAATCAAAAATATTAGGGATGTTTTTATTATACATAGTCTTATCCCTAAGAATTTCACTAGGGTATTCTAATCCTAATCCCTAAAATAACTAAACCCATCCTTCAATTCCAACTATAACAACCCTACTCTTTGTTACACACATTAAAATCATTTAGTACATAAAATTGAACGAAATTAAACTCTCAGGACTGAGAGGTCAAGTTTCACGGAATATTAGGACCATTACATGGAAACATAACACATAAAATATAATATCTTTATTGAAAACAAATTTTAAATGACCCCAACATTCCTTCATTCTTAGAATTGCAAGGGAAAACCTGAGGAAATACATAATAAAATGGTGATCAATAAATCTGATTAAGGGAGTAAACTAGGAATAAATTGAAGAGTATAGTACATGATAAGTAATAGGCATATCAATGGAGTTTAAGAGAAACATGAAAATGAAAGCATGATATAGCATGATTATCATAACTTGGAGATGTGGAAACAACATTTAACATGATATTAGCATGATCCAAGGCTTATTCCACTTGAAGAATGAGTAAACCCTCATTGAAATTTAATTAGAATGTGTAAAATTTCATTTATCATGACATATCATGATACTAATATTTACCAAATTCATTGGAGCTCTATCAAGGTGTTCCCTTCATAATTATTTTAATTCATTCATAAGTATTCCACATAGATCATACATCATGGATTCAATAAATGCCATAATTCATTCAATGAATAAGAGATGTGGAAAAAATAAATTTAAGTCCTCAATAAATAAGTACATGGGTGTAAGGTGAATATCCTTGATAGTAAAATGGGTATGGTATTCACTTACATGATGATTTTGGCATTGGAAATTTTGGTGTAACATCGCCAGCATAACGATGTTAAATAGAAGTTTTAAAATGGGTGGATGATAGAGAAAGGGGTATCTAATAATTTATATATTAAATGGATAGAAAGGGGTAATAGAACATAACATCCAATCATATTTAATGTAATTTAGATTCATAATATAAAATAATTCCTTGAATGTAATTGAAGAGAGAGAAATGACTTATTAAATTTCAGCATGGTAACATGTGTGCATGGGAGGCATTAATGAGAGATAAAAGGGCCTCTCATATTTCAAACATGATAAGGGATGTATAGAGAAGGTTAAAAACCATAACCCTGCATTTCTAATTGAATATAAAATGTCATACAAATATAAGGAATCATAGACATAAATAAGGAAGGAAGGAATGTGAGGATCCCTTACTTGAGTGTCTGAATTCAAGAGATAAAGAATGAGATTATTAAGACCTTGAGTCCCCTTGGGAAGATTCTAGAGAGAGGAGGGAAGAGTAGGGAAATGTTTCAAGTATTTATTTGTGGAGAGAAGTGTTAGATTCGGTGTTGTTATATTGGAAAAGAGAAGGGAATTCTTTAATATTTCACAATCTTAGGTTTTGGAATCTATATAATTTAATATTCCAAACCAAAAACCATCCCATGGTTTCTTCCCATAGTTTTTGAAAAAGGGGAGTGGAAATAATTATTTTATAAGACCAATATATAAAATTATTAAATTATTAGGCTTTCTTATGTGGAGGTGAGTCATACTCTCAAGGAAATAATTTTAAAAGGTTAAGATATTTTTTTTATGTATTAGAGGGCCCACCATGGTATTATTAATTTAATAAAAAGAATCACAATATTATGATGTCAAAACATATATTGAATGAATATACCTTTTATATTATTTTATTAAATCATTATTTGTTCATTATGATGTCATAAAATAGATTATTTATTTAAATGATATTTAATATCTAAATAAAAATTTGATTGTCTCAGAAAATAATGAAAAATTCACCATTAGATAATTTCAACATCCTGAATAAAAAAATTATATTAATTTTATATACATGATTTTATATATATGTGAATTTCCACTTTTCAAGTAAAATCTGATATTTATTGAATATTCATGGGTTTTGACAAAAACAACTTTTAAACCATAATAAAAATTACAATTGAATAAAATTATACAATAATTTATATTTAATAAAAAATAATTTAGAAATTATATTTTATTAAAATATTATTTAATTAAAAAATCTATTAATTCATCTAAATAGATTTATTAATTTAATATTAACTAAAAATATAATTTGTGCATTAAAACACGTCTTTAAATAACAATAATAAAATGAATGTATAATCTTTATTCTATACAAAAATAATTCAGATAATCATAGTTCTAGGGTATTGTTAAATAACCCCTTATAACACCCATATAATACCTAAGGGTAAGGTGTACAAGGGTGTCAGACTCTTTGGGTGGCTCAGATAACATCACTTGATTGGTAATCTCTCTTAACCTCCTCTTCTCCCATATGGGATTCCTTTTAAGATTAACGTGTTGAAGATTGGCTTTTTTCTTGGTCAAGAGTGAAGCCCTGTGACACATCCTCCTTGTTGACCTATGACATATTGGCTTCATATAGAGAAATTCAACTAGATGAGGCCATCACATCCTTTTTCTATATAAATTGGATTTGTTTAAGACCTATATTTATTTTAATAATGTGATCACTATTCAAAGGCAATATTATCAGTGGTAACAATTATTATTAGTATTTTAAAATCAAAAAACATATAACCAATGAACTGCATGTGTTTAATATAACCATTTTACATAATAATACAATTAATTAGATCAAGGGGAATTTTCATTAGTAAAAATTTGGTTCATTATAATGATTTCTATTATTTTAGTCATTAATGTCGGCTCAAAACAATGGTTTCACTAAATGATGTATTCTTTCTTTGATCCATTGTGGTGATTTTCATTAGGAAAAATATAAAATTCACAGCATTCTCACAATAAGAATAAACATATAAATTTAAATAAAACAATAAAATAAAATATTGAAATTATATAATATAAAAGGATACCATCCTCGGTAACAATGATAGTATGATAACCTTTTGGTGTGTCATTCTCTCCCTATAGTACAATAAAAAAATAGAATTATAAAACTCAAACTATACTACTCAATTAATTAAAATGTAGTTTTTGTAAGTTTGAGGTTAAACCCAACAAGACTGTGAAATTAGTCTAATTAGAATATCAAACGATTTATTTTTATTAAATTTTATAAAGGTGTGAAAAAATTATTTTTTTGATTGATTTTATAAAAGAAGAATGAAAACATAGTAGCATATTGGTTTGGTTTGAAAACATATTTGGAAAGTGTGTCAGGGTAATGTAATATTAGGGATCAGGTGAAATTGCATTTACAAAATAAGTTAATCAATTTATGGTTGGTGTCATAGTTGAGATAAGGTAGATCCAATGGTCATGGTATCTCATCTTAAACAAGAAGATACCCTATCTCCCTTGGTCTTGTAATATAGGATTTCATCGAATCGAGTTTGTCTTGATACTATATTTAAACTTGATTTCCCCCAAATATGACAATGGTAATTCCTTCTTTAGGGTTTTTAGTTGTCTAATATTAATTTTTCATCTTGATTAAATTATTAATGGTCATGATAAAATAAAAATAAAGGCACTAGAATTTGATATAAGATCTCACAAAAAAAATGAATCATAAATATAATTAAATCCAACACAGCATCCCCCTTCGGTTACATCACCCTATCACATGGTCGTATTACCACCTCATCTTAGAGATGAGAGGATTAGAGGGAAAGAGAAAACAAAAATAAATCATAATTGTAACGCCCCGACCCCAGCTACCCAGAGTCGGTGCATTATTACATAACATTGGCATGATCACAAGAAAGATCAAATCTCGAAAGACCGATTGGTTTAGTAGCCTTGGAAACACTAGATATATTCATAAGTTTTACATTACATCATAAAATGAAAAACTACTACAACAACATAATGTCTCCATAATCCACACTACTATCCCCTCATAATATCCCTGCAGGTCATTCATAATTTACTTCTTCACATCCTGGGGAAGAATAAAACATAGAAAAGGGGTGAGCTCAAATGCCCAGTAAGGATAACAATATAGCGGAAACTTTCATAAATAAGAATAAACATTTAAGGCAATGCATTACTAAAACAAAAGCCTTTTAAAATTGAACTTCAACATGGTATGGCAAAAGTAAAATGAAATAATGCCATTTACTTATTCACATGGATATTCTACTAATCGAATAATCACATGCAAAAATCAATAACCACTTTCATAATGTTGGAATGCATAATGCCAGACTATCATAACCACATAGCCAAGGCCTCGTGCCAAGGCTACAAATAAGATTTTTTCAAGGCCTTGTGCCAAGACACTAGTTTGTCTCATGAGACCTACCGATGCATCGAGGAGCTATAGCGGGCTCCACCCGTCACTTATTAAGTCCAATGCATTCCCATATGAAAAGGTTTAAACATAACATAAACATTCGTATTAAAACTAGCATACGAAATGTCAATACTTTCATAATAAACTATGAATGGTATAAAAATAGCACATCCACAGTCAAACATATCACAAAACCTTCAATACAATAGAGAAGTTTTGTATCATAATAAATCAACTTCAAATAATCTTAAAATCCATCAAAGGATGTTGACATAGATGAAATCAAAATTCTTTTTAAAGAAATATCTCCTTTTATTTTGAAATCATTTAAGATCCATATAAAATAAAAAATTTTCTTTGAAAATATTTTTATAAGCTTGTATGGAAAGCTTTGAAGATTTTATAACGGCGTAAAATAACCGCACCCGCCGTATAAGTTAAAAAAACATTCTTACCTCAATTCTGTCGAAAAGGTTAAAAAGGACCTTGTTTTGAAAACGACGAAAGATTCCTTTATAAACCTCTTATAAAAAGTCAAACAAGGGTATAAATGACTTTAACCCATATTCTTGTAAATAGTAAAAATGTTTTGAAATACATTTCGAAGAAACATGGATGTGGATGATAAAGAGATCCCAGTAGATTATTACGTATAATACAACCTCGGATAATGAAGAGATTGTGAAATAACCCTTACCTTGTACTTTTCCTTGGTTGGGGTAGGTTAACCTCCTGTATAATGGTGAAATAGTTGTTATTAAATTATACAAGAATCATATATATTAATATGATATCATATATGATCTTTTAACATTGATTTGTTAATAATATCTTAGAATTATCGTCGTTTCGGGAGTTAACTTACTCATTTTCTTTTATATGTTTTGTTAAATAAGCCATGGTTGTTGTATCTTATTCATATCCAGAATGATATACAGTCCTTAAACATCATTTTTAAATCATCAAATGATAATTATACTTGAATGGATACGATGGAGAATGAATCTCATCGCGTTCGTGGAGACGGTAGTCCGTACGTACGCACGAGCGACAATATCATTCTTTTGATATTAAAATAATATATAAATGGATGGTATATCATATATACAGAATCATTAACATGTTATATTTATTATTTACATGAGTTACACATCATTATTATACCCATCCAAATAATATTATATTGAATAACAATTACACCACGACGTGGAGACGGTAAGCCGTACGTACGCACGTATGGTGACATGTTATTCAAAGGGTGGATAGAATACTGAATATGATTGTACCATATTTATAATAACATCACAGTATATGTGAGATACTGGAGTTATTATTTCAGAATGGTAAGAACAAAGGAAGAAGAAGTGGAAGAAGAAATGAACTTAGAAAAGGGTGGTGAAATCATTACCTCTTCTTCGGGTTCTTCCTTTTGATTTGATCAAAAGGGCTCCTTAGGTTGGCTTTCTGATCAAAATAAGGCCTCTAGGTTGTAGTGAGGGATGTTGGGAGAGTATTTGGGCAGAGTTTGGCCGAACCAAAAGGCTTTGAAGGTGTGAATAAATGAGAAGGAGGAGTGCCCTTTTATAAGAGGGGTGAGGGGCACCTTTGGAAAAGTTAGAAATATTAATTTATAATAAATTCATATTCGGTTTACAAAGGCTCCAAAGTTGACTATTCAAAGGATGAGGTGGGGATAGGTCGAAAACAACTCATCCAATAGAATTTAGACAGGTTTGGGTACTTATATTAACCTTATCTTTAAGTATTAACTCTAAGTTAATTAGTTTCACTTTTACAATGTCTCTTTGTATTTTTATATAATATGGTTAATAAACTTACTATATACATCCAAGCGACCCCCAGGTGGTCCATTAATGAGGAACCTATCATAATATAAGTCTCTTGGCCGAACCTTAGATTTTTAGGAATTTAATATCAATTAATAATATAATATTTGTTTTAAGAACTCTTTTATGTCAATTTTGACACTATTCAATAGTTGATTTTTTTGAAACTCCTAACAGATTGATTACTTCGAAAAAAGTCAATTAAATCAATACTAATATATCATATTATCATATAAAATTAGTTTAATTCATTAAAAGTTTCATATTATAATTATTTGGGTATTTATAATATCAATTATTTTAATTTTTCACTATTATAGTAATTACTGCATCATCATTGTGTCATAAATAAAATAAATTATTCAATGTCTAAAAATTATAAATAAAATATCATTATGTAGGAAATATTTTTAGCTTTCTAATGAGTATTTATAATCGAAAATCCAACATGTATAACCCTATGTAAAAATTGTTCTTATAAAAGATATAAGCTTATGGCATTTTTATTTTTATTTTAACTTTATTAATATAATGTGTCATTATCACTTACAAGTGGAACCATGGGGTCCCAAAATAGACCCAAATATGCCCATGGTCGACCATGTATCAACCAATAGGGTTAAGACACGTTTTAGGGTAATTTAGTATTATTATAATATTATTTTTTAACCCTTATTTACCAGATTTACCCTTAACCATGGTAAATAAAATATTTACCGCAGTAATTATTCAAAATGTCTAAAAATAAAAGTTACCCATTTACACAATTTGAACATCCTGATTCCAAATATGGAATCCATTTTCCTAAATTCAAAACACATAAGTGGCAGAAATTAATTTAAAATTAATTCCCGCTGTCAAAACAAAAAGCGTGTTTTTAAGAGATAATAACTATCAAAAGATTGACACTTGTTTATGTTCGGTTTAATTGTAAAATTATGTCCAATGACCAACATTATATTAAATGGTAAAAATATATTTTAAATATACTTTAAAACTACTAAAATTCATAATTTATCACTATTAATTATTTTGATTAAAAAAGTTGTTTTTAATTAAAATTTAGTAATTTTCACTATTCATCAAAATATGAAAGTTATCCGAAAAGTACCAAAATTTCACCTTAGGCTAAATTCGATATTCCGAGTCCAAAAATGAAGTCCATTTTCAAATATAAAATATATATAATTTCAAAAATTAGGTATTACTATTCACAACGGCTAGTTTAATTAGTTGTGGTGTGTGTTAGAACTCGATGTTGCGTACAACACACGCTATCGCATTATTCAAAGGGAAACGTACCGTAGAAGCTTGGGGTGTTACATTCTCCCCTCTTTCAAATAATTGCGTCCTCGCAATTTCTAGGGTATTACTGCATAAAAAGACTCGGGTGGTTCTTCATCATAAGTTCCTCGGGTTCCCACGTTGCCTCTTCCATCTTATGATTCCTCCACAAAACTTTTACCAGACGCGTCGTCCGGTTTCTCAGCACTTGTTCTCTCATATCAAGAATCTTGATGGGCTCTTCGCAATAAGACAGATCGGGTTCCTGTTCTAAATCTTCATAGGTGAGTACATGCGTTGGGTCAGGCATGTATTTCCTCAACAGAGATACGTGGAACACATCGTGAACTTTGGAGAGACTTGGCGGCATTGCCAATCGGTAAGCTACAGCCCCAATTCGTTCTAGAATTTCGAAAGGTCCGATGTACCTGGGACTCAATTTACCTTTCTTACCAAAACGTATGACTCCCTTCCACGGAGATACCTTTAGGAAAACATGATCACCGACTTGAAATTCCAAATCCTTCCTTTGATTATCGGCATAGCTCTTCTGCCAACTTTGAGCTGCTTTAATGTGATTTTGGATTACCTTCACCTTTTCCACCGTTTCCTCCACCAGTTCTGGGCCTACAAGTTTTCTTTCACCAACGTCATCCCAACAGGTTGGTGTACGACATCTCTTTCCGTATAACGCTTCATATGGTGCCATCTGAATACTCGAATGGAAGCTATTGTTATAGGAAAATTCTACTAGTGGTAAATATTGATCCCACATACCCTGAAAGTCATGTGAGCAAGATCTCAACATGTCTTCTAAGGTCTGAATAGTCCGTTCTGATTGTCCTTCTGTCTGAGGGTGGTAAGCAGTGCTCAAATGAAGTTCAGTATCCAGGGATTTCTGAAGACTTTTCCAAAATCTTGAAGTAAAACGGGGATCACGATCAGAAACAATCGATAGGGGTACTCCATGAAGTCTCACAACTTCATTAATATATAGTCTTGCTAGACGTTCCAGGGGTAGATCTTCTCTTATAGCAAGAAAATGTGCTGACTTGGTAAGACGATCAACAATCACCCATATTGCATCATTCCTTCTAGGAGTCTTTGGTAGCCCCATGACAAAGTCCATCGTAACATTGTCCCATTTCCACTCCGGTATGGGAAGAGGTTGCATGACTCCTCCAGGCTGTTGCCTTCCAGCTTTCACTTGTTGACAAACCATACATCTTGACACAAAATCAGCAATCTCCCTCTTCATGTTGTCCCACCAAAAATATTCCTTCAAATCTCTATACATTTTGGTGCTCCCAGGGTGTATAGAGAAATTGGAACTATGAGCATCATCCAGCAATTCCCTTTTTAGATCAGGTATATTGGGAACACAAAGTCTCTTCCCGAATTTCAAAATTCCATCTTCATACACAAAGTCTCTCAATCTCCCATCATTCACAGCTTTAATCTTCTTTTGGAATTCTTCCTCATCAGTCTGAGAACTCTTAATCCTTTCTAGTAAAGATGGTTTGGCAACCATTTGAAAAAGCATTGATGTTTCACCTTCCCTGGTTATTCCCATGTCCATCTTCTCTAGATCCATGAAAATTGGATCCCTTTCAATTCTCATCATGTTCAGAACTCCATGGTCTTTTCTACTCAAAGCATCTGCCACCTTGTTTGCCTTCCCCGGGTGGTAGTGTATCGTACAATCATAATCCTTGAGTAATTCAAGCCATCTCCTTTGCCTCATGTTGAGTTCTTTTTGTGAGAAAATATACTTCAAACTCTTGTGATCAGTATAAATCTCACATTTTTCACCATAGAGGTAGTGCCTCCATATCTTCAAAGCAAAGATCACAGCTGCTAACTCGAGATCATGAGTAGGATAGTTTTGTTCATGAATTTTCAACTGTCGTGATGCATAGGCAATAACTCTATCATTCTGCATAAGGACACAACCAAGTCCTTTCTTTGATGCATCACTATAAATAACGAACCCATCATTCCCCGATGGTAGAGTCAATATAGGAGCATTGACTAATCTTCTCTTCAGTTCTTCGAAACATTCTTCACACTCTTTTGTCCAAACAAATTTAACCCCTTTACGTGTGAGCTTCGTTAATGGGTTAGCCAATCGGGCAAAATTCTGGACGAAACATCGATAATAACCTGCCAAACCAATAAAACTACGTACCTCAGTTATACTCGTAGGTGCTGGCCATTCTTGGATTGCTTTGGTCTTAGAAGGATCAACAGAGATTCCATCTTTAGAGACAATATGGCCAAGAAAAGAAATCTCCTGAAGCCAGAATTCACACTTGCTAAACTTCCCATATAATTCATGCCTCCTCAGAGTCTTCAAGATAATGCGCAAGTGATTTTCATGATCTTCGTAGGTTTTGGAGTATACCAAGATATCATCAATAAATACTACCACAAATTCATCGAGATACTCCTTGAAAACTCTATTCATCAGATCCATGAATACAGAGGGTGCATTAGTCAATCCAAACGGCATTACAGTAAACTCGTAATGCCCGTACCTGGTTCGAAATGCTGTTTTCGGAATGTCTTCCTTCTTCACACACAACTGATGGTATCCAGATCGAAGGTCAATCTTTGAAAAGTATTGAGCTCCATGCAGTTGGTCAAATAAATCATCAATACGAGGTAGGGGATACTTGTTCTTTATCGTTATAGCATTGATCTCTCTGTAGTCGATACATAACCTCATAGATCCATCTTTCTTTTTAACAAAAAGAATAGGGGCTCCCCATGGAGAAACACTAGGGCGAATAAATCCCTTATTACTCAATTCCTCTAGTTGTTTCTTTAGTTCGACTAACTCTACAGTATCCATTCTATAAGGGGTCTTCGATATAGGCCTTGATCCAGGAATCAAATCAATAGAAAACTCAACTTCTCGTTCTGGAGGATGTCCAGGTAAATCTTCTGGAAATACATCTACAAATTCTTTCACAACAGGTACATCCTCTATTTGAACATTCCTTTCCTCACCGATAGTTACTTCATTCTCTTCCTCCCCAATAATTGTATTAAGTTGAGCTACTGGGGGTGGGTCTAAATAAGAATTAGGTGGTGACGATTCTGCTCTAAAAATAAGGTGCTCCTTATCATTATCATCATGAATCGTAACCTCTTTCTTCTTACAATAAATCTTCGTATCATAGTCCGAAAGCCAGTCCATACCGAGGATTATATCAAACTCAATCATAGGTATGACGATGAAATCAGCAGATAAAGAAAATTTATGTGCTCTAATGGGGACTGATTCACAAAACTTTGTTGCAACGATACTTCCCTTAGGAGTTTTAACTGACAACTCCCTTATTAAATCAAATTGGAAATATCTAATTTTCTTATCAAACTGGGAAGATATGAAACAATGCGATGATCCAGAATCAAATAATGCATTTGCTAAACTTGAGGAAACCATTAAATTACCTGCCACCACGTCCTTTGGAGCTTCTACCTCTGCAGTAGTGATAGCATAAGCCTGGCCTTGATCCCTTGGCCTTTTCTGAGGTAAGTTCTCCTGACGCTTAGGGCATGCATTTGCATAATTCCCCATCTCCCTGTAATTGTAGCACTGAACGTTGGTAGCTTCCTTCTTCCCCTTGCAATCATGAGCTTGGTGGCCTTTTTCACCACACTTGTAACAGACTCCCATTCCCTTCAGGCAAGCACCGGGGTGTTTCTTCCCGCACTTACCACAAGATGGATATTCAACCTTTCCCTTCTTCCCCTTATTTCCATTCCCAGATTGATCAGCAGGTCTCTTCTTCTCTTGCTTTGCTTTAAAGTCATAAGACTTAGAGAATTCTTTTTCGGTCTTGATAGCACATGAGACAATGTCTTCGTACGACGAAAAGGATTGTGAGACTAATGCTCGACGGAGAAATGGTTTTAACCCATCAAAGAAACGATCAATCTTACTTCTTGGGTTGCGAATATAATCACCAGCGTACCTCGCTAACCTTGTAAAGTTAGCCTCATACTTTGTGACATTCTCATCCTCCTTTTGTCTCAGACTCAGAAATTGTCTTTCCATATCTGCTCGATGGTCGCGAGGAAAGTATTTTTCTAAAAACAGATCTTTGAACTCCCTCCACTCCATATTTGACACTTCATCATCTTCTTTCGTATTTTGAATCAATGACCACCATTGATCAGCATCTCCAGTGAGGCGGTAAACTGCCATGATAACTTTTTCCCTTTCACTGCTCCCCAAAGCCTGAAATATTTTCTCTAGGGAAAATATCCATTGCTCAGCTACTAAGGGATTTGTATTCCCATTGAACGTTGGTGGTTGTTGCCTCATGAATCGATCTAACATTGATCCTCCACGCTGCGGATCAGGGTGCTCCATACGGGTAAGGTTATTATTCATAACCTGAGTAAGTTGTCCCAGTATGGTGATTAGCTGATCAGCACCAGTTGCATCACCAGCCCCACTATAATTATCTTGAGCAGGAGGGCAATCCCTACATGGAGTGCGTGCATTGATACGGTTTCCATTTCTTCCACTAGGCGCCATTTCTAAACAATGGCATAAACTAGATCAGTTTATGAATCAAAATACATAATCCCAAACTTATAAAACACATAACATAAATTGAACTATTTATGGATATAATCCATAATCATAAAAATGTTTTCTTTGAGGAAGTATATACTCATAAACCCTTCATAATGATTTGTAAAGAAAATGAGAGTTATCCTAAGCATATCCCCCGGGAGTGTCGTAACCAAGAGTGCAGCAAGGCCCGTTGTCGTGCACCAGTTCCCGTTCGAGTCTAGCTCAAAGCGGTGTTTTCGGGTTTTACCCCTAGGTACATCTGTGCCAGAGCCGCCTCTACCTGCTCGTATCCAGACAGGGATGTATTGCTCGGAAAACTCACAAAATCTCTACAATACCAAAATTCTAGGAAGTTCTTCTATACTAATCATCAAAGTTCATCTTAGGTCTACGTGCTCTAATCAGAGTTTATCTAAATCTAGCTTCCAAGGTTTGTACTAAACTTCCTCTGATACCAACTGTAACGCCCCGACCCCAGCTACCCAGAGTCGGTGCATTATTACATAACATTGGCATGATCACAAGAAAGATCAAATCTCGAAAGACCGATTGGTTTAGTAGCCTTGGAAACACTAGATATATTCATAAGTTTTACATTACATCATAAAATGAAAAACTACTACAACAACATAATGTCTCCATAATCCACACTACTATCCCTTCATAATATCCCTGCAGGTCATTCATAATTTACTTCTTCACATCCTGGGGAAAAATAAAACATAGAAAAGGGGTGAGCTCAAATGCCCAGTAAGGATAACAATATAGCGGAAACTTTCATAAATAAGAATAAACATTTAAGGCAATGCATTACTAAAACAAAAGCCTTTTAAAATTGACCTTCAACATGGTATGGCAAAAGTAAAATGAAATAATGCCATTTACTTATTCACATGGATATTCTACTAATCGAATAATCACATGCAAAAATCAATAACCACTTTCATAATGTTGGAATGCATAATGCCAGACTATCATAACCACATAGCCAAGGCCTCGTGCCAAGGCTACAAATAAGATTTTGTCAAGGCCTTGTGCCAAGACACTAGTTTGTCTCATGAGACCTACCGATGCATCGAGGAGCTATAGCGGGCTCCACCCGTCACTTATTAAGTCCAATGCATTCCCATATGAAAAGGTTTAAACATAACATAAACATTCATATTAAAACTAGCATATGAAATGTCAATACTTTCATAATAAACTATGAATGGTATAAAAATAGCACATCCACAGTCAAACATATCACAAAACCTTCAATACAATATAGAAGTTTTGTATCATAATAAATCAACTTCAAATAATCTTAAAATCCATCAAAGGATGTTGACATAGATGAAATCAAAATTCTTTTTAAAGAAATATCTCCTTTTATTTTGAAATCATTTAAGATCCATATAAAATAAAACATTTTCTCTGAAAATATTCTTATAAGCTTGTAAGGAAAGCTTTGAAGATTTTATAACGGCGTAAAATAACCGCACCCGCCGTATAAGTTAAAAAAAACATTCTTACCTCAATTCTGTCGAAATGGTTAAAAAGGACCTTGTTTTGAAAACGACGAAAGATTCCTTTATAAACCTCTTATAAAAAGTCAAACAAGGGTATAAATGACTTTAACCCATATTCTTGTAAATAGTAAAAATGTTTTGAAATACATTTCGAAGAAACATGGATGTGGATGATAAAGAGATCCCAGTAGATTATTACGTATAATACAACCTCGGATAATGAAGAGATTGTGAAATAACCCTTACCTTGTACTTTTCCTTGGTTGGGGTAGGTTAACCTCCTGTATAATGGTGAAATAGTTGTTATTAAATTATACAAGAATCATATATATTAATATGATATCATATATGATCTTTTAACATTGATTTGTTAATAATATCTTAGAATTATCGTCGTTTCGGGGGTTAACTTACTCATTTTCTTTTATATGTTTTGTTAAATAAGCCATGGTTGTTGTATCTTATTCATATCCAGAATGATATACAGTCCTTAAACATCATTTTTAAATCATCAAATGATAATTATACTTGAATGGATACGATGGAGAATGAATCTCATCGCGTTCGTGGAGACGGTAGTCCGTACGTACGCACGAGCGACAATATCATTCTTTTGATATTAAAATAATATATAAATGGATGGTATATCATATATACAGAATCATTAACATGTTATATTTATTATTTAGATGAGTTACACATCATTATTATACCCATCCAAATAATATTATATTGAATAACAATTACACCACGACGTGGAGACGGTAAGCCGTACGTACGCACGTATGGTGACATGTTATTCAAAGGGTGGATAGAATACTGAATATGATTGTACCATATTTATAATAACATCACAGTATATGTGAGATACTGGAGTTATTATTTCAGAATGGTAAGAACAAAGGAAGAAGAAGTGGAAGAAGAAATGAACTTAGAAAAGGGTGGTGAAATCATTACCTCTTCTTCGGGTTCTTCCTTTTGATTTGATCAAAAGGGCTCCTTAGGTTGGCTTTCTGATCAAACTAAGGCCTCTAGGTTGTAGTGAGGGATGTTGGGAGAGTATTTTGGCAGAGTTTGGCCGAACCAAAAGGCTTTGAAGGTGTGAAGAAATGAGAAGGAGGAGTGCCCTTTTATAAGAGGGGTGAGGGGCACCTTTGGAAAAGTTAGAAATATTAATTTATAATAAATTCATATTCGGTTTACAAAGGCTCCAAAGTTGACTATTCAAAGTATGAGGTGGGGATAGGTCGAAAACAACTCATCCAATAGAATTTAGACAGGTTTGGGTACTTATATTAACCTTATCATTAAGTATTAACTCTAAGTTAATTAGTTTCACTTTTACAATGTCTCTTTGTATTTTTATATAATATGGTTAATAAACTTACTATATACATCCAAGCGACCCCCAAGTGGTACATTAATGAGGAACCTATCATAATATAAGTCTCTTGGCCGAACCTTATATTTTTAGGAATTTAATATCAATTAATAATATAATATTTGTTTTAAGAACTCTTTTATGTCAATTTTGACACTATTCAATAGTTGATTTTTTTGAAACTCCTAACAGATTGATTACTTCGAACAAAGTCAATTAAATCAATCCTAATATATCATATTATCATATAAAATTAGTTTAATTCATTAAAAGTTTCATATTATAATTATTTGGGTATTTATAATATCAATTATTTTAATTTTTCACTATTATAGTAATTACTGCATCATCATTGTGACATAAATAAAATAAATTATTCAATGTCTAAAAATTATAAATAAAATATCATTATGTAGGAAATCGTTTTCGCTTTCTAATGAGTATTTATAATCGAAATTCCAACATGTATAACCCTATTTAAAAATTGTTCTTATAAAAGATATAAGCTTATGGCATTTTTATTTTTATTTTAACTTTATTAATATAATGTGTCATTATCACTTACAAGTGGAACCATGGGGTCCCAAAATAGACCCAAAGATGCCCATGGTCGACCATGTATCAACCAATAGGGTTAAGACACGTTTTAGGGTAATTTAGTATTATTATAATAATATTTTTTAACCCTTATTTACCAGATTTACCCTTAACCATGGTAAATAAAATATTTACCGCAGTAATTATTCAAAATGTCTAAAAATAAAAGTTACCCATTTACACAATTTGAACATCCTGATTCCAAATATGGAATCCATTTTCCTAAATTCAAAACACAGAAGTGGCAGAAATTAATTTAAAATTAATTCCCGCTGTCAAAACAAAAAGCGTGTTTTTAAGAGATAATAACTATCAAAAGATTGACACTTGTTTATGTTCGGTTTAATTGTAAAATTATGTCCAATGACCAACATTATATTAAATGGTAAAAATATATTCTAAATATACTTTAAAACTACTAAAATTCATAATTTATCACTATTAATTATTTTGATTAAAAAAGTTGTTTTTAATTAAAATTTAGTAATTTTCACTATTCATCAAAATATGAAAGTTATCCGAAAAGTACCAAAATTTCACCTTAGGCTAAATTCGATATTCCGAGTCCAAAAATGAAGTCCATTTTCAAATATAAAATATATATAATTTCAAAAATTAGGTATTACTATTCACAACGGCTAGTTTAATTAGTTGTGGTGTGTGTTAGAACTCGAGGTTGCGTACAACACACGCTATCGCATTATTCAAAGGGAAACGTACCGTAGAAGCTTGGGGTGTTACAATAATGAAAAGTAAAGTAAGAAAGAAATTGCAGAGGGCAAAAATGCTTCTCACTCACAGTTGTGTCTCTGAATTCAACTTTTCCAATACGGTACCTGGTATGTCCTTTATATATAGGCACTCGAAGGGGTTTTCATGAATAATTACACAAAATTTAATAGATTACACATCATGTAAATCTGATCTATATTTATATGAATATGCAAGATGTGTCGTGTGGATCTCATATGCGATTTTGGATCATTGAACAATATCATGCCGTGTACTCTGGACTATTGATGTTTAAATTTTCATGGTTTGAAATTGGTCACAAGCTGGATTCATGGCTTGTAGTAAATGGTGAAATGACATTACAAGATGTGGTATGTATTTTCATGATGCCTAATCCATTTTCTTCTTTGGATGCATAATTATCCTTAGTTTTTGAGTTTTGTTCCATCAAGGTGCTCCGTAATCATCCTCAAAAATCTGGTATCGCCCCAATTCACTTCGATCACGTGGAAAATTTTCACTTTTCTCCTTTATTAACCATTATTCACTTATTTTCTAAATATCATTGTATCCAGACACAAAACAAAAAATAAGTTAAATTGTCCAACATTTGGAAATAAATGTTCATTTAATCATACAAATAAATACATTAAATCACTCATAAATATGTGCATCAAAAATATTTATCAAATAACCCACATAATAATTCAGAATTTTCCTCAAGGACGGAATCTCAACATAATAAAAATTACTTCTACCTTACCATGAATAAAATTCAATTTCAACAAAAACAATTGATCCAAATGAAAATTAAATGTTCGAGCATTGCATACAAAAACATTTTCCACTTATTTTTTAATGAAACGAGCTATCGAAGTATTTTACTTTTTATATACTAATATTGACACACCTTTTCATTTATCTATATTCATTTTTCAATTCATTATTAGTATGCATGGCACTTTCAATTTACCTCAAATGAATTATTCTTCTAATCTTCTAGGTACAAATGTAAATAGAATGATTCACATAACTCAAGATCAAGTCACTTTCCCTAATATTGAAAGAAAAATGAACTTCTACACTATGTAAAGAAAGAAAAAAATCAGTAATGTGGTCTTCAACATTAAATAAAAAACGAAAATAAGGATTTAGTTTAGGTAGGTAAATGATGTAAACTCTATGGTAGAAAATGAGGTTCAACACAAAATTACACTACATGACAGTAAAAAATAGCTCAATGAAAGTCTCATTTCCCCTTAGTATCTCAGATTAGGCTTGTAAAAAGATTAAGTAGAATAAATTAAATACACAATTTTTCATTAATTTATTTTCATGGAATCTTGTTCTAGGGAAAATCCTACCATCCATCGCCTGACCCCTTCTGATCTCCACGTGACACTATTTGTAATAGTTATAATATGATCATATGTCATGTAAATGGTGATTTTTTAATATCCAGGGACATGAACCATTTTTTTATGAAAGGATGTGAAATAAATGCAATGAACATGCCTTACCCGAATCTCTTGAAAATTCCCCCACACATATTACAATATGGCCACCACTTCCACCAGGTGTCACTTCCCCCACTAACATGAAAATCATGAAAAATATTTAGAGTAATGTAAGAATGCATTAAAAAAGAATGTAACAAGGCTCATCATATCAAGGTTATTCTTGGCTTCAAAAGGTATAAAAATAATTAATGTATGGTGGGTCTTAATAAAAGGGAAAATAAAACAATGCCTTAATCATTTAAAAGCGATTATTTTTACCCATATCTTCGATAATATGTGATTCATTTTCCAGAAGAAAACATTCTTCAGTTTCCCAAGAAATAGTCTAAATAAATAGTTGAAAATATTATCTCAATGGATGTCTCAGTAATTAAATTATTGGTTAGAAAAATTACCCATGTCGATGCATGTGAATAACTAAATCAATGAATGAAAAAATTATAAATTGAAAACATGGGTAAATATCTTTTCAATTTCATCTATAAAGGTAAACATGCTCCTTAAATAATTAATTATAAAATCATAATCAACATTATTATCTCTACTAATTATTTTTTCAATTTTTCACATTCAAATTTATTGACAAAGTAATCTAAATACATGGCGCTATTATTGACATGGGTTTTTTAAGTCTTCTAGTTCATTTGACTAAATAATTAATTAAGTGTGGGGATCAAATTGGTAGTAAAATCTAAAAAAAACTTAAAATTTTGGGAATACATTAGAAAAATAAAAATCTAATCTCTTACTCCCATTTCAAATTGACCCTTTAGTCATGGATGTGTAGGTTCTACCTATATTTTTTCATTTTATTCCACTTTCTAGCTACTACCTTGGGGATTAATCGTCCTAAAAATTAAAAATAGAGAAATAAAAGCATAAGATATTTTTAAATAATTTTTAAATATTTAGATTTAGAGAATTCATGCCTCTAAAAACATAAATTAAATAAAAAACCAAAAAAACCATCTTGCCTCTTGGAAGCGCTTTTGTGTTACATTGTTTGGTCAATGTTGCCTCCTGTATTAGCTCATGTCACGAATTATTGAAAATATTTTGCCTCATTTAGGTACATGAATTATCTTAGTTGTCTCCAATCTATGTAGGTTTTCATCTGCCCTTCTACTCTAAAAAACATAATCCTTCCATACTGTAGTAAAATCTTGATCACCATTGGACCAACCCATCATTTCTTCCTCAATCGAAATGAACTTAATATAAGTTAATGTATCATCCATACCAATTTTACTTTATAAAATGTTGTAGAATTGGTCGCTCATTTGTTTTCATGAGTCTTATTCTTAAATTTCATTTCCTTCCTTAGTTAAGAATCCAATTTCTCAACAGTATTTGGATTATAAACCTATTCAATATTAGTGGAATCCTCAACTTTAGATGTTTATTCTTCACCAATCCATTTTCCTCTCCCACATCGTACTTCTTTATTTCCAGATAGATGTTTAAATTTACATGATCAATTAAAACACTTAGATAGAGTTCTACACTTTGAAAATTGACCAGAACACACCCTATGGATAAAAATTACCTTCCCCAAATGAGTGGATATCTATTCTCTTCAATGTCTAACACATGAAAGTCAACAGTGAAGTTAAACTTGCCGACTCTAATCAGGATATCCTCAATGACTCCTCCTAGGGATTTAACTGTAGAATTTTCTAAATAAAGGAGTACTCTAGTAGTATTTAGTAAATATAGTCCCATATTCTTGAAATTTATGTGCTACATGATAATGACACTTGAACCTAAGTCACACAAAGCATTCTGACATTTATTAGCTCTGAAAAATATTGGAATTTAAAATCTACCAAGATATTTTTCCTTCTTAGGTTGGTCATTTGATATCACTTCCTAACATTATCATGTGAGTGGTATGGTTCCATTCTCTTCTAACTTTTTCTTATTGGCTACCATCACATTCATGATTTTTTTCATTTGTTGGCTTGTTCGTGAGAGCCTTTAAAAAGGTATAGTAATATTATTTTTTAATGTTTTCCAAAAACAAAACTCTGAGAATGTTGTTGTTTATATGAACCATTTGTTCTAGAAGAGGAATCCCTACCTTGTACTGAGGTCTTTCTTCTTCTTCCTCTTCAGTAAAGTTTTTCATGCTACTCTCAGCTTCCTATTCTCTTTCTTCCAATAGTGATTTTCTTGAAAATTCTACAGCACATCCTTTTGTTCTCATATAACTTCTAAGCTCTATAGCCTTAAAATAATAATGTGGTAGTTATTTATAGAACCCTAAAAGTGTACCTATATATTCTTCTCTCAGATGATCAACAATTTTCCCAACATGCAGCTCCAAATTCCTCAATTTGGCCTTTTGGATTGATGATTCTTCTCTTATTTTCCTATGTGTAGCCTCAGAAGCAATCTTGAATGTTTCCAGTATCCCCTCTATTGAATGGACCTAGATTGTCAGTGTGGTCCCCTATGATTCTTACAGTGGGTACCCTTTTGGTCATTTCTAAAATTCTTATACTTGTTTTTGTTGTGCTCTCCAACCCTTAAATTGACTACCCCTATTATAATCATCATAGTTTTGATCTCCAATATGCATAAATTGGGTGTTTTGGTGTTGGACCGTCATCACATCCATCATCATGGTTAGAGACTCTAGTTACGCTGACATCCAATCATTATTATTTAATGCATGAATGCCTTTTTGGTGAATCACTTCTTCTTCCCACTAGAATCTATTTCCCATCATCTCATCCAACAGGTTGAATTTTTCTTCAAGAGATTTCTTCATTGAAGATCCACTATCTATAGAGTCAAAAATTTACATGCCTCCATGTAAAAAAATTATAAAATGTTTGAATTAGTAGCCAAAAATCTATTCCATGATGAGGGAACAATTTATTAACATATATTTCACAATCCCATTCACTATATAGTGACTCATATTCAAATTTAAAAAACAACAGAATGTTTACACATATGTCCATCAACATAGAAGATGGAATGAAATGTGTGAATAAGTTGCATGAAAGATCATACCATATAGTGATGGATGGTGCAGGAAAGCACTAAATCATGTCTCAAGATCTATCATGAAATGAAAATAATAATATATGAACTATTACTGCATCAATTGAGACATTCTGGAATTGGTGCGAATGGCATTGCACGAGGATGTTTCCTAGATGTTTGTTCGGATCTTTATGTGAATATCTATTGAATTTAACTCTTTTTGAGATAATAGTGATGATTGTTGGTTTGATTTTAAAATGGTTTTAGTGATGGGGATTCTTGGATTCTTGGTTGAAATTTAGTATCTGATGGACAACCATTGTCTCTCAGGGTTTTCATCCCATGATCTCTTAGAATAAACCCAGAAGGATTGTTTTTTTCATTGACTTCCACTGTCACACTGATTTTACTCGCCGATGTTGGTTCAAATAAGTGGATGGACACAATGATGTACTATTTCTTTGACCAAGTTGTGTATTCATGTGTTAGAAAAACATGAAATTCACAACATGAACACACCCAATGTAAATAATGATATTTAAGTATAACATTTAAATAAAAATATGAAATCCTAAAACCTGAAATGATATCATCCCGAAAATGGTTCCAGTTTGATAGCCTTGTGGGGTGTCATTAATTTCCTATGGTACTATGGGAAAAAAATTATGAAACTCAAAATGTTCTAATCAATTAATTAAAATGTAGTATTGGTAAGTACGAAGTCGAACCTATATGGATTGTTAAATTTGTTTCATTATAATTTGATAAGATTCATTTTTAATTAATTTAATATATGGGTGAGAATTGTATGGGTTTGAGGGATTTTATGAAAGCAGAATGAAAATAGAGTATCAAATTAGTGTGGTTTGAAAATAGATTTGGAAAGCATGATAAAGAGAAGTTATATTGGGGTTCAGGTGAAATCAGATCTTATAAAATAGGTTGGTTAATTAATTATTGGTATCCGAGATGAGATGAGGTAGACATAATTTTCATGGTATATCCTCCTCAATATATAAATACCTTATTTTTATTGGTTCTATAATATAATATTATTTTGAATCATGTTTTTCTAGATACTATATTTAAACTTAATTTCCCCCAAAGTTGAAAGAGGTCATTCATTTTTTAGGGTTGTCAGTTGTGCAATTTTAATTTTTCTTATTGATTAAATTATATATTTTCTTGATTAAATAAAAATAAAGGGATTATAAATTTATTGAAGAATTTTAAAAAGCAAAACAAATGAATTTAAAAAAAGAACTAAATCCAATGCAATATCCCCTTTGGTTACATCACCCTAGCATGTGGTGGGATTACCCCCTCATCCTAGAAATGAATGAATTAGATGTAAGTAGAAATTAAAAAAAAATCTTAATGAAACATAACATAAGTAAGAAATTAGGGAGATAGAAACATCTCTTAACTAATGGATTTGTCTCTAAATGCGAATTTCCCCCAACAGTAACAGGAATTGACATTATTTATAAGTACTGGATGGGTTCTACCTAAAACATTACATGACATGTAATGGATTACACGTCACGTAATCCCTAACCTAGTTTATATGAGTCTATTTGATGCATCTCCTAGATCTTGGATGAGATTTTGGATATTTGTCCACGATCATGTCTTGTACTCATGGCCCAAGATGTGTAAATTTCCTCAGCATTAAATTTATCACAACATAGCTTTACAGATTTCAGTATATGATGAAATTATATTACATGAAATTTAATGGTGTTTCACTTTGGGTAACCAATTTTCTTATGCCGAAGCATTATTTCACTTTGGTTATTCTGTTTCGTGCCTTTGAGGTTCTCTGTAATAATCTTAAAAAATATGATATCATGCCTCTTTGATTGTATCACACTACAAAGTATCGTTTCCATCCATTATTCACCCATTTTTATTTTATTTACAAATATCATTTCATCTTTCCACAAAACACAAAACAATTAAAATTGTTCAACATTTGATAGAAATATTAATTTAAACAAAGAAATCAATGCATTAAGAAACTCAAAAATATGTCCATGAATTACACATATCAAATACCCCAACACTTGAATTCATACATTTTTTCAAAGATGGAATCTTGACATGCTATTGATCAATTTTACCTTACCATACTTTATAGTCAATATCAACCAAAAAAATGATCAAATGGAAAATTAAATGTTCAGGCATCGCATAAAATAAATTTATCAACTTCTTATTTTTTTTAAAGTAACATGCTTGCCATGTGTTTTAATTTTCCTCTATTGAAGTAGCCACACCTTTTAATTCACCCTTATTCATTTTTTAATTCATTATTAAAATTAATTACACTTGAAATTTACATCACATGAGATTTTCTACTCATCTTCTGTGTATAAATATAAATATAGTGACATACATAACTCAAGAACATGTCATGTAACATATGATTAATAGATATCTAACATATGCATCGCGTAAAGATAGAATCACATTTAGTAATTAGGGATTCACCATTAAGGATCAAATAACTCTAAAGATTTAGTGTAGGTGGGTAAATGATGTAAAAATTAATGATAAAAAATTTGGTTCAACTCTAAATTAAAATTTATGGCAATCAAAAAATTGCTCAATGAATGTTTCCTTTTCGCCTAGTATCTTAGATATGTATGATAAATAGATGAAGTGCAATAAATCTAACACCCTCAATTGATTTGTTTTGAATTTTGTGCTAAGGAAAATTCTCACATGCACCCCCAACCCATAGTGATCTCTCTATGACACTATTTCTAATAGTTATACGAAGATCACAGCTCATGTATATAGTGATATTTTAATTTCCCTTGAAGCAAACCATTTTTTAATGAAAGGGTGTGTAATAAATATAATGAATGTTCCATCCCCAAATCTCATAAAACTTCCCCCACACTTATTATATGATGTTAATCCCTTACACCAATTGTCACTTCTCCCATCTTATGATAATCAGGAAAAATATTTAGAGGAAGGTAGGAATGGATAAAACAGGATCGTAACACGGTTCATCCTAACAAGGATCTTCAAAGATTCAACAAGCATAAAAAATATTAATTTTAGGTGGGTATTATGAAAAGGTCTTACAAAATAATGCCTTAATCATTATAGAATGATTTTCTTTAGTCATTTCTTGGATAATATTTAATTCATGTTCTACAAGAAAATATGCACAACCTTCTCATGAAATGTACTAAATAATGAATAGTAAATATTGGCACATTGGATGTCTCATTAATGAGAATGAGGATTGGAAATATTACTCATAGAAATGAATGGGAATATTTATATTAATAAATGAAAATATTAAAAATTAAAAACATGGCCAAATATATAGAAATTTTTATCCATAATGATCAACTTGCTCCTTAAATCATGATGTGTTAAATCCTAATACACATTCTTGTCTCTGCTAATTATTTTCCCATTTTCACATTTAAATTTATTGACAAAGAAATAAAAATACATGGAATGGTAATTTAACTAGGTAGTATGTATCTCCTTGTTAATTTTAATGAATAATGAATTATGTGTGGGGCATCAAATTGGGAGTTAATGCAAGAAGAAAATTAATGTGTTTCTAATACAATGGAATAATAAATAATTAAAATTCATAATCCCCATTAAAATTTAGTATTTATCCATGGTTGTATAGTTTTAGCCTATATATATATTTTTATTCTAGTTACTTGTTTTGACCTTTGGTCTTGATGGTCTAGAAAATAAAAAAAAGTGAAATAACATGCCATTGTCAATGATTTTTGAATTATTTGGATCAGAAGAATTCATGCCTCTAAAAACACAAAATAAATATTAAAAAAACTATGGTTTCCTACCAAAATATTTTTTTTAACATCATTGGATTGACCATACCTTTTTCATAATTAGATCATTTCATGAAATATTGATAATTTTTTACCTCTTTAGGGACCATAAAATGGTCTCAGTAGTGTAATATCCATATTGGTCAACCCATTCCCTTCATCTCTAAACAACATAATTATAACATCCCAGGTAAATAAATAATATGACATTTTCATATTTATTAATATTTTTGAATAAAATATTAATATTAATTTAATGGGAATGCTATGTTCAATGGAGTACCCAGTACACAACAATGAGTTTCTTTGAAATCTTGTGTTGCACGCTAATAATATAATAGTATTATTTAAAATTGTAGTTAACTCCTAGTCGTTGTAATAGAGGGAATGAATAGAAATTACTACAAAATGATTATATATGTTTGTAAAATAAATTTACTTTTATCCAATAAATGTTAGAGGCTTAAAATGCGAATGAATCCAATTTTAAGCGTAAATATTCTAATATTCTTTAAAAGGCCGATTAACCGCCTTTTGATGGAGAACCCTTTTTAAATCCACTTGTTGAAAATTTTATTTGTTATATTGGAACAAATAAAATCTTTCTTTATAATCGGGGTATCAAAATTTACTTTGTGTAGGTTTTTGTTATTTATTTTTGATAAAGTCTATTTTTAATGAATTAGTGAAAAATGATGTTTTTTAACTCAAAACCTCATCTTAATCTAATTTATTTATATGATTATAACTTATTTTGAATTTTTTTAAAGTGAAATTAGAATATATTTTTACCATTTAATCAAATGGTGCTCATTGGAAATAATTTCACTTTGAAATTTGACTTAAACTAGTGTCAATCTTTTAATAGATATAGTTACTTAAAAACATGCTATTTGTTTTGACAGTGGGAAATAATTATTAAATTAATTAATGCAACCTATATGTTTTTAATTTTTTAAATTAGAAATCATTTTTTATTTCGAAATATCAAATATTGCTTAGGGTGAGTTTTTGGTATTTTTCTAAAAAACGTCAATTTTTGATGAATAGTGAAACCACCAAGTGGTAGATAAAAAACTGATTTTTCCTATAAATGAAACATTACCACCTATGAGAACTGAATTTCAAAAATATTACATACATTTTTGTCATTAAGATTTAAAATTTCATTCAATGGGATGAAAATATTTTTTTTGGTGAATAGTAACTTTTACGTTTTATTAATCACGATTAAAGGTAATTAGTGTAATTTAGGGTAAAGATAATGTTATAAAAATAAAAAATTAACTTGAAACATGTCCTACCCTTATTGGATGAGTCATGGCCGACCATGAAAATCCATGGGTCATCTTGGGTACCCCATGGAGCCACTTGGGTAAGAAAATGACATTAATAACTTTTTATTTAATGTTAAAATTAAAATGTCACAAACATGTATTGTTTTACTAAATAAAATCTTACATTGGGTTATACAAGACATATATTTTACTATAAATAGTATTTGGACATCTAAAAATATTTCCTACATCATACTATTTTTTTAATAATTTTTAGACATTAAATAAATAAATTTATTTATGACACAATGATGATGCAGCGATTACCTTATTAATGAACGATTTAAATAAAATGAAAAGATAACGTAAAATATAAGACATAAACTTGTCAAAAACCAATTGTATGGGTATATTTCGAACCCTTATCTCCTTTTCATCGAAATATATCTTTGTTGGACCTTTAAAATATGAAAATATTTTTAAAATAAAGTGACATTTCATGACTTTCCAAGAGTGCCCCTCCTCCCTCTTATAAAAGGCACCCACCTCTACCTCCTTACCCACACCTCTCAAGCCATTGTATTAGCCAAACTCAGATCATTTTATCTCTCAAAATCCTTCTCTTCATCCTAGAATCCATCCCTTGGGCAGAAATCTCTTCAAGAAACCCTTTTGGTTCAATCCATGGGGAGTTACCTGATTTAAAGGTAAAGTCTTCCCTATTGTTCTTTTGTTTTATATTGCATCTACAACCCCCTAAACTCTTTTTATTCATTTATTTTTTAACAACAAAAGTATCTTAAATATACTAGGATGTCATTATGATATGGATTAGAGCTACACTTACACTCACCTCCATCTAATGGTTAAAGAACATACTGTTTCTGTGGATAGTGAATTACTTCCTCACGAAACGATGATTGTTTTATCTTCTCCTACCACCTCTCATGGTGGCCATTATGAGGGAATTATATTTATTTATGATATATATTATATTTATTTCTTCCCATTGCTTTTGTATTTTATATTTAACAAATACCTTTATTCCTTTCATGTTGTGCAAATGCGATAATTTCATTTGAGGAAGTGTAGACTACCGCCCCCTCAAGTGATGTGACTCATTCATGCAATACATGAAATGTATAAAGAATGAAATTGATGAACTTATGTGACCTATAGAACATATATATTATATTTTAATTATAATATATATATATATATATCTCATCATGTTTTAATTCCATTAATGTGCCAAAGAAATGAAAGTAGCGTTCATGCATACGTACGGCTTACCGTCTCCATGAACGGTGCATTTTATTTCTTTTTATCTCCAAATGTTATGGAATATTATAAACTGAATATATACTTGATATATATGATATTTAAATCATTACTACTATTCTGGAGATGATGTAATTATAACTACATGGAAAATTCTTTTCCAACAAGTTCGATTTTTACTCATGTACCGAACATAGACAAAAACGTCTGATATGAACTCACATTATTAACCAATTATTATAACATTATAATATGTGATATTAACTGAATAATAATATTTAAATGAGTTCCTTATGAAATTATAAATTGACCAGATTATATTATTCATGAATATAATGAAACGAACAAGACAAGTCAGACTTGAGGTAAGAGATCATACCTCTATCTTTCTTTTTAAGTACTATATTTTATGTCATTTCTTTTAAGATCATATTTCTTATATTTACGGATGTTCTTTTATATTCCCCATTATGTAATGTTTATGTTCATATTATTAGAGACCCTATTTCCTCTCATAAATCCATTTTTGGAAGGTTTAAGTGGCGATGTTAGGCTGCCGAGTTTTCATAAGGGATTTTTCATCTCACTTTTATTCCCATGAGATTTATGCTACATTTGCCACCATTTCCTTTGAGTGGTGTTTTTACTGCTCATTATTCTACTCTTTTTGTAATATACTTTTGTTTATGAATATTTACATTAATTTTTTATATTCCTTCTTTCATGGGGGGTACGTTTCGAATGTTACCCAAGTCGGTAAGGGAACCTTTCACCCTCCACTTTTGAAAAGACTTTTTTTGTTATGTCTTTTAATTTACATATTATAATGTTAGGATATGTTCTTATATATCCTTATTGTTGTAAATTGTATGTCCATGTGATGAGACACCATTTTTATCTCTCATCATCTCATTTAATGAATTTTAAAGTGATGTCGTTAGGCTGTCGGATTTCTATAAGGGAACTTCTTAACCCAATTTCAATTATTTGTGATAAACCTCTACTTCTTGATTAGGTCAAAATATTAATATGTGTGGATTAAATATGATTTTTTAGACGTAATATCCTCATATATTGGGGGTATTAATATTTTTCACACATAATGATGTAATTTATTAACGTATGTGGTGACAACGACCTTTTCCGCCGCCGAAAGTACTATTTGACCTTTGGCTTCTTTAACAAGCCGTAATATTTTTAGAAGAAATTAAATACCATATACACTTTTATGTATTTTGGTAATGAAAATGGTTTTGATAATGGATTTGTTATGTCAACATATTTAATTGATATATTGTGATTAAAATGTGGAAATGTTTTCTTTTCATTATATTTGTTTTATGTATCATGATTTTGTAATGGTACTTGGACATTTGATGGGTGGTTACGTGATAAACCATATGAAGTGTGGTGCCGTGAATAATAGGACAGGTGGTTAGGTTATAACCTCTAATTCATTGGGTATGGAAGTTAGTTGTATGTCTATTCCATATAGTGATATGTGTGGAAGTCGACCGTATGGTTATTCCATTTAAGTATGTTTATGTCCCAAGTTACCTTTATATATTATGTGTTCTTTATATAGGTTTATGGTAATATTTTGGTTAAAAATTATAAGCGGTGATCTTTTATTCAGCAAAGAGTATTTACTACTTCGTAAAGGTGAAAAGTATTACTTTTATAAAGTATTCATGGCTTACATGTTATTTTAAAAAACAAACAGTTTTCCTTCTTTGTGTATCCTTTACTGGGCTTGTTATGCTCATCCCAAGTTTTTGAAATGTTTTCCACAGGGCTTAAAGATGAATAGGGTCAAGGATGGGATCATGGAAAGACATTCTATCTAAAACATGGAACTAGACATGTTTCTTTTTAAGTATTTATTTTATGGAAACTTAGTAGAAGTGTCTACATTGTAATCTTTTGAGATGTAATAATTATGTCCTAATTCTCTAAAACTCTAAACCAGAAAAGATCCTCTATGTGAATTATTCATTTAATTAAAAATTAAGTAATTTTTTAAGGTCCGGGTCCTTATAGTTGGTATCAAAGGTAGGTTTAGATAACTTTAGAGGATAGGGTATTCTCTAAGCATAAGTAACATTGCCATAATGGTTAGGATTTCAGAAAGTGTCATAGTTTTAGATAAAGTGAATGAGTAAGTATATCTTAGTGTTTATCTTCTTCATTAGTACATAATAATTTTGTTGATATTATCACACTGAAATTTTTGGTTTATGTAAATGGATGGATCTAGCTTGTTCCAAAGTGACAATAGATTTGAAGGAAACTGTGGTGGTTCTCTGATTAAGAGACTGGATGAAATTGGAGATTCAATGAGGAATCTTGTTGTTTTTCTAAACTAACTATCAAGGAGTCATGATTAACCACTTGAACCTTGGTTAGTTCTCTGGTTTATTATGTATGAGAGAACCAACTCGATATGGATGATCAGGTAATAATTATAATGGTAACCATTAGGGTTTATATGATCCTTACTTTGGATGTAATTATGGGTTACTATATGATGGAAGATGAAAGGCATGTGGTAAAACTGAGGTTAAATTATGTTATGGTTATTTTTGAAGATTTTATCTCTTTTTGTGGAATGTTTTAAGTATTATATAGTTTTGGAAAAATGACAACATGAAGACCGTGTGACAACCCATCATGTCGGACAAAGATGTGGGAATCGAACCAACAACCAAAGTGTGACTGGTATTTATCGCTTACCACTGGACTACGTGAATTCCCTGGTTAGTATGAAAAATTATTTTTAGTTATATAATTTTATGAATCAAGAATAAGTTGATTTTGGGTTATCTAGGAAAATATTGTCCTATAATGGATGATATATGATTAGTTTAATTACTTTTCAATATGAGACTTTAAGAGTAACTAATTTTATTTAGAGATAAATGTTAATTTTTACCTTGGAAGACTATGTGATTAAATCTTTAAAATATTTTCATTTCAATATTATTTGGTTTACTTTTATGAATTTCATGGAAAAGATGTTTATCTCATGGTCTTCGTTGAACTTTCGGTTTTGTTGGACAAATTTTGGAGATTAAGAATATATTTTCTTTTTATAAAGGATTATCTTTTTGTGGATTATCTGATATTGTTCTAACAATTTTGGTTTTTTAAGGATCTAAAGACATGGGAAATATATAGTTCCCTTTTGTGGATTAGGTGATTCTCTAGAAGTTTATTATAGCGCTCTTAATGTGAATAAGTCATTCTAAATACTCATCTTTTGGAGGAAAATGGGTTTTTGTAAGAAATATAGTATGAGATGAAAGTATAAATGATAAGTAAGTAAGTTTCCTTATGTTTTAGTTAACACCATAAATAAATTCCTCAATGAAAAGTAACTTAAAACAAAAATGTTTTCTGTTAACTTTTCCTACTGGGGAATCAAATACTGTTTAACACATCACAAGTTTGTGATTTTCTGGTGGTTAACTTTCTCCTAAAAATGTTTTATATCACTCTCCATCAGAATATGACCCTTTGTTTTTTCTTCCATATCCATGTTTTCCTACATGGAATCCTAGTATGAGTTAACTCGGGTGACCTTTGTACTTATATTTCTTTCTTTTAAAGTGATATTTTTGCTGACTCCTTTTCTGATGTGGGGTTTTCAATAAAGTTTCCAAGCCCAATTTTAAAATTGCAAGGACGCAATTCCCAAAATTTGGAAGGATGTAAAATCCCAGGTAAATAAAGAATATGAAATTTTCATATTTATTTATATTTGTGAATAAAATATTAATATTACTTTAAAGGGAATTCTATGTTTAATGGAGTACCCAATACGCTACAATGAGTTTCTTTGTAATCTTAAATTGCACACTAATACTATAATAGTACTATTTTAAAAGGTATTTAAAGCTTAGCCATTATAATGGTGGGAATGAACATAAATAACTACAAAATTATTATATATGTTTTTAAATTATTTTTAATTTTATCCAATAAATGTTAGAGGCTTAATATGCAAATGAATCCAATTTTAAGCGTAAATATTCTAATATTCTTTAAAAGGCCGATTAACCGCCTATTGATGGCGAACCCTTTTTAAATCCACTTGATGACAATTTTATATGTTATATTGGACCAAATAAAATCTTTCTTTAGAATCGGGATATCAAAATTTACTTTGTGTAGGTATTTGTTATTTTTGTTTGATAAAGTCCATTTTTAATGAATAAGTGAAAAATGTTGTATTTTAACTCAAAAAAAATTAATCTATTTTATTTATATGATTAGATCATCTTTTTAATTGGTTTTAAAGTTAAATTAGAATATATTTTTACCATTTAATCCAATGGTGGTCATTGGAATTAATTTCACTTTGAAATTGGACTTCAACTAGTGTCAATATTTTAATAGATATTGTTTCTTAAAAATACTCTATTTGTTTTGATAGCGGGAATTAATTATTAAATTAATTAATGAAACTTATATGTTTTTAATTATGTAAAATAGACATCAATTTTTAATTAGGAATATCAAATATAGCTTGGGGTGATTTTTTGGTATTTCTCTGAAAAACATCAATTTTTGATGAATAGTGACACCACTAAGTGGTAGTTAAAAAACTCATTTTTTGTTTAAATGAATCATTAACACCTCTGTGATTTTAATTTAAAAAATCCAACATAAAGGTCTGTCATTCGGATGTAAAATGTGGTTCAATGGGATGAAAATATTCTTTATCATGAATAGTATCTTTTAAGTTGTATTAATCACGATTAAAGGTAATTAGTGTAATTTAAGGTAAAGATAATGTTATAATAATATGAAATGACCTTTTCACTTGTCCTACCCTTAATAGATGAGTCATGTCCGGCCAAGACATTACATGGGTCAACTTGGGGACCCCATGGAGCCACTTGGGTATGAAAAAGACATTAATAACTTTTTATTTAATGTTAAAATAAAAATGTCACAAACATGTATGGTTTTACTAAAACAATTTTTACATGGGGTTATACAAGTAATATTTTTTACTATAAATAGTCATTGGAAAGATAAAAATATTTCCTAAATTATATTATTTTTTTAATAATTTTTAGATGTTATATAAATTAATTAATTTATGACACCATGATGATGCAATGATTAACTCATTAATGAACGATTTAAATAAAATGAAAAGATAATGTAAACTCTAAGACATACACATGTCAAAAATCTATTGTATGGGTGAATTTAGAATGCTTATCACGTTATACTTGAAATATATCTTTGTGGTACCTTTAAAATACGAAAATCATTTTAAAATAAAGTGACATTTCAGGACTTTCCAAGAGTGCCCCTCCTCCCTCTTATAAATGGCATCCACCTATACCTCCTTAACCACACCTATCAAGCCATTGGATCCACCAAACTTTGATCATTTTATCTCTCCACGTCCCTATATTCATTCTAGAAGCCTTCTCTTAGGAAGAAAGCTTTTCAAGAAACCATTTTTGTTCAAACTAAGGGGAGTTACCCGATTTAAAGGTAAAGTCTTCCCTAATGTTCTTTTGTTTTATTTTTCCTCTCCAACTCCCTAAACTCTTTTTGTTCATTTATTTTGTAAACAAAACAGAATCTAAAATATACTAGGAATTTTTTATCATAAGGATTCGAGATACACTTACACACCCCTCCATCTAATGGTTAAAGAACATACTATTTACGTGGATGGCGAATTACTGCCTCACGAAACGATGATTGTTCTATCTTATCCTAACACCTCTCATGGTGGTAATTATGATGGAAATATATTTATTTATGATATATATTATATTTATTTCCTCTCTATGCTTCTGTATTTTATATTTAATACATACCTTTATTCTTTTCATGTGGTGCAAATGAGATAATTTCATTTGAAGAACTGTGGACTACCGCCCCCTCAAGTGATGTGACTCGTTCATTCAATACATGGAATGTATAAAGAATGATATTGGTGAAAATATGTGACCTATGTAACATATATATTATACTGGAATTATAATATATATATATATATCTCATCAATTTCTAATTCCATTAATGTTCCAAAAAATGAAAGTAGCGTTCATGCGTACGTACAACCTACTATCTCCATGAATGGTGCATTTCATTTCATTTATCTCCAAATTTTATGGAATAGTATAAATTGAATATATAATGGGTATATATGATATTTAAATCATTAATACTATTCTGGATATGATTTAATTATAACTACATGGAAAATTCTTTTCCAATAAGTTTGATTTTTAATCATGTACCGAACATCGACCAAAACGTCTGATATGAACTCACATTATTAACAAATTATTATACAATTATAATATGTGATATGAACTGAATAATAATATTTAAACTAGGACCTTATTAAATGATAAATTGACCAATGTTTATTATTCCGGAATATAAAGAAACGAACAAGACAAGTCGGACTTAAGGTAAGGGATCCTACCTCTATCTTTCTTTTTAAGTACTCTTTTTTATGTCATTTATTTTAAGCTCATATTTATTATTTTTTGGGATGTTCTTTTATATTAATCATTCTATAATTTTTAAGTTCATATTATTAGAGACCCAATTTTATCTCATAAAATCCATTTTTGGATGTTATAAGTGGCGCCTTTAGGCTGCCGAGTTTTCATAAGGGATTTTTCATCTAACTTTTATTCCCATGAGATTTATGCTACATTTGCCACCATTTCATTTGAGTGGTGTTTGTACTACCCATTAATGTACTCTTTCTGTAATATATTTTCTTTTATGAGTATTTACATCAATTTTGTATAGTCATTTTTTCATGGGGTGTACGTTTCGAAAGATACCCAAGTCAGTAAGGGAACCTTTAACCCTCCTCTTTTTAAAAGACTTCTTTTTATTAGGTCTTTTAATTTACATCTTATTATGTTAGGATATGTTCTTATATATCCTTATTGTTGTAAATGTTATGTTTAAGTGATGAGATACCCTTTTTATCTCTCAACATCTCATTTTTTGAATTTCAAAGTGACGTCGTTAGGCTGTCAGATTTCTGTTAGGGAACTTCTTAACCCAATTTCAATTCCTTGGGTTAAACCTCTACTTCTTGATTAGGTCATACTATGAATATGTTTGGACGACCTCTGATTGTTTCATACTTAATATCCTCATATATTGGGTGTATTTATATATTTCACACATAATTATGTAATTGATTTATCCTTAATCTAAGGATATTGACTTTGTAAGGGACTTCGTCTCAATCTCCTTTCATTGAGGCATATTTTGTTGTAATACAAGACTGTTTTTATATGTTGTATAAACACCATTGACTTCTACTTTCATTCAAATGGAATATTTTTCTTGGAATCATTTTACTGAATGACACAAAGGATCATTTCTTTTAACGTACACATTGACAACGACCTTTTCCTCCACCGCGGGTACTATTTGACCTTTGGCTTCCATAACAAGTCGTAATGTTTTTAAAAGAAATTAAATACCAGATACTCTTTTATGTATTTTGGAATTGAAAATGGTTTTGATAATGGATTTGTTATGTCAACATATTTAAGTGATATATTTTGATTGAAATGTGGAAATGTTTTCTTTACATTATATTTGTTTTATGTATTATGATTTTGTAATGGTACTTGGACATTTGATTGGGGGTTATGTGATAAACCATATGACGGGTGGTGCCGTGAATACCAGGATGGGTGGTTACGTTATAACCGCCATTTCATTGGGTATGGAAGTCAGCCGTATGGCTATTCCATGTAGTGATATGTCTAAATGTCGGTAATATGTTTATTCCATTTTAGTATGTTTATGTCCCAAGTTACCTTTATATGTTATGTGTTCTTTATATGGGTTTATGATAATCTTTTGGTTACAAAGGATAAGTGGTGATCTTTTATTTAGTGAAGATTATTTACTACTTCGTAAAGTTGAAAAGTATTACTTTGATAAATTATTCATGGATTACATGTTGTTTTAAAAAAACTAACAGTTTTCCTTCTTTGTGTATCCTTTAATGGGATTTTTATGCTCATCCAAAGTTTTTGAAATGTTTTCTACAGGGCTTAATGATTAATAGGTTCAAAGATGGGATTAGGGAAATACATTCTATCTAAAACATGGAACTATACATGTTTATTTTAAAGAGTTTTTATTTTATGGAAACTTAGTGGAAGTGTCTACATTGTAATCTTTTGAGATGTAATAGTTAAAAGCTAATTCTCGAAAACTCTAAACCTGAAAAGATCCTCTATGCGAATAATTCATCTAATTCAAGATTAAGTAATGTTTTAAGGTCCGGGTCCTTATATTAATGTTCCAGACATAGTACCTTCTTGTTATCCAGTGGGAAAAACCACTATATATTTTTCAATATAGATGAAAAAATGGAAGTTCATGTACCATACATACTTATTTTCCATTCTCAAATGTAGTGGATTTGGTTGATCCAATAGCTTCAGAGGTCTTTTTCTTTAACTTATTTTCCATTTTCAGTTGAGTATCCTCTTTCCCAATAGTATTTGACTCATGTACCGCCTAAATCTTAGTGAAATCCCCAACTTATGGAGTTTATCCATCTCCAAACTAATTTTCTTAACTCACATCATACTTAGTCATTGCCCAACGGATGTTTAAATTTACATGATCTCATTCAACTCTCAAACCGATTTTTCCTATTTGATCATCAATCAGTGCATGCCATATGGATAAAAATTGCCTTCCCAAAATGATTGGATATATCCCCTCTTCTTTGTCTGGAACTATAAATTGTATGTCAAAGTAGAAATTTTAAAATCTAATATTGATATTCTTGATGACTCCACATGGGAATTTAACTATTAAATATGATTATTAAAGGGGTGATCTTGTATTATTCTATCCATACAGTCCCAAAATCTAGAAGGTTGTTTACCACATGATGTTGATATTCTCACCTTTGTCATACAAATCATTCCCACATTTTTCTAATCCAAAAGTCTTTGAATTACAAGGCTATCTAGATCTCTTCTGTTCATAGGTATGTTATTTGATACGACACCCAACCATTATCGTTTGAGTGGTATGGTTCCAATTTCTTCCACCTTCTTCTTATCAGTTACCAACACTTTCATTACTTTTTCATATATTGGAATGCTCGTGAGAGCCTCTGAATAGAGAAATATTAATATGTAATTTTTTAAATTGTTCCAAAAAATACCCAAACGAATGTTGTTCTTTAGTTGAACTATTGATTCTGGAAAAGGAATCCATGTCCTATACTGAGGTGTTTCTTTATCTTCATTTTCATCAACATTTATCTAGCTACCCTAGGCTTCCTCTTCTCTTCCTTCCATGTGTGATTTTATTGAAAATTATATTCAACTTACTTATGTTTTCTAAACACTTATGAGCTCTATATCATTCAAATGTTCACATGGGAGTTCTTTCGTGTATCCTATAAGTGCATCTCTAGCTATCTGTCTATGCTGACCAATAATTTTCCAAACTTACAATTCTATATTCCTCAACGTGGAATTTTAGTTAGACAATTCATCGCTTATTTTCTTCAATGTATCCCTGGAAGCAGTCATGAATGTTTCCATTGTCTCCTCCATCGAATGGACCTAGCTTGTTACTTTGGGTCCCTATGAGTCTTTCTGTTTGTACACTTTTGGCATTTTCCAAAATATTCGTACTTGTTCTCGTAGTGCTATCCAGCTCTAAAATTGATTTCTCATATTATAAAAAGAATAGTTTCCATATCCAATATGCATAACTTGTGGGTTTTGGTGTCGGCCCATCATGATGTCCATATTCTTGGTTAGTGACTCCAGTTTCAATAGAATCTAGTAATTGTTTTTTATTAAATGAATTCCTCTACACTAAATCTTTTCTCCTTGCCATAAGAAATTATTTCTCACTGTCTTGTCCAACATGTTGTAGCTTGCTTCAAGAGATTTCTTTATTAAGTATCCTCCAAAAGAAACATCAAGAATTGACATGTTTCTATGTGACTAACACTTATAAAATGAATGAATTATTATCAACAACTCAATTCCATGATGAGGAACCTTTCGAAGAATATCTTTGTAATGATTCCATTGAACATATAGTGACTCATCTTTAAATTGACAAAATATTAGAATATTTATCATCTGTCCATCGACATAGAAGATGGAAGGAACTGTGTGGAGATGTTTCATGCATGATCATCCCATATAGGTATAGAATGTATAGGCTGGCTCTTAATCCAGTCTCAAGATCAATCACACAATGAGAAATGGAAAAGATGAAGTCTTACCCCAACAATTGACACATTTTAAAATTGGAATGTATCACATAGATTGAGGAAGCTTCGCAGTTGTTTGTTCGGATCTTCATGTGTAATTCTGTTGAATTCATCTTTGTTCGAGATCATTGAGATGATTGTTGGTTTGATCTCAAAATGGTTTGAAGTAATGGGGTTGCTAGGTTACTTGGTTGGAATTTATTATTCAATGGTTGTGCATATTATTACAGCATATTCTTCCCCTAATCTCTTATAATAACTTTATTAGGTTGGCTTTGTTTTGTCCCATCTATGTTCATTGTGAAATTACACTCCGATGTTGGTTCAGAATAATGGTTGGACTCGATGTCATCTTATTTATTTGATCGAGTGTTGTATTTGTTCATTAAAAAAAATATGAAATTCATAGAATAAACAAAATCATCATAAATATTTAAATTTAAATAAAAATAAAAATAATAAAAATTTGAAATCCTAAAAACTAAAAAGCTAACAACCCTAGAAAGGGCTTCAATTTGATAGCCTTGTGGGGCTTCGTTAATTCTTTATGGTACTATAAATAAAAGATATTTATATAACTCAAACTATGATGCTAAATGAATTAATATATTATATTGGTAATTTCGAGGTTGAACCCACAGATATGGTGAAATTATTTTGATTAAAATCTCAAAAGATTTATTTTTATTAAATTTAATAAAGGGTTTACGAAATGATTGGTTTTAATTATTTAACTAATGAAGAATGAAAATGGAGGAGAAGATTGGTTTGGTTTGAATATATAATGGGAAAGCATGTCAGGGTAATGTACTATAGGGGATCAGGTACAATTGGATATCATACAATAGATTTATTAATTCATGATTCATGTTAGAGTTAAGACGAGGTAGATTCAATGGTCATGGTATCTTCTTCTCAACATGGTAATACCATATTTTTCTAGGTTCAGTAAAATAGGATTTCTTCAAATTGTGTTTTCCTCAATATTGTATTTAAACATGATTTCCACCAAATATGACAATGGTCATTCCATCAATAGATTTTTTAGTTTTTAAATTCGACTGTACATTTTTATAAAATTATCAATTGCCATGATAAAATAAAAATAAAGGGATTCAATGTTTATTGATGAAATGAAAAAAACTAAACAAATGAATAAAAAAATAATTAAATCAAATGCACCTTCACCCATTATTTATTTCATCCTAGAACATGGAGATATTAACCACTCATACTACTGATTAGAGGTTTAAAGGGAAGGAGAAAATTAAAATAAAGAACAATGAAAAGTAATGTAAGAAAAAAACATGGGAAGGGAGGAGAAGCTTCCCATTCCCACCTTTGTCACTAAATATGAATTTCCCCCATCAGTTGAAGGTGACCACTTTATTTATAGGCACTTCATGGGTTCTTCCTGAAACAATACATGACATGTAATGGATTAGACACCATGTAATCCCGATACACATTTATATGAATATCTGTGATGAGTCGTGTGGATCTCAGATGAGTTTTTGATCTTTGACCACTATCACATCGTGTACTCAAGGCCCATTACATATAAGTTTTCACAACATGAAACTGGTAATGACTTGTCTTCAAAACTTCTAGCATATAGTGAAATGATATTGCACGACATGTAATGGTGTTTCAGGGTGTATCATCCATTTTATTCTTTAGAATATTCAATTATCCTTGGTTCTTCATTTATGTGCCTTCGAGGTGCTCCTTGATCATCCTAAAAAATCGAGTACCATGCTACTTCCCTTCCCCCCGTGGTGTGACGTGTCATTTTTCCTCATTATTTTCCTTTGTTCAAATATATTCCAAATATAATTTTATCATACAAAAAACCACAAAACAAGTTATATTTTACAACATTTGGTAGAAACATTAATTTAAATATAGATTTATATACATTAAAACACAAAAAATATTATGCATGAAATACACATATCAAATATCCCACAAAAGAATTCATAATTTTTCTACAGGATTGAATCTCAATATACAAGAAAGTAATTTTACCTAACCATGCATCAAAATAAATTTCTACCAACAAAATTGATCAAATCGAAAATTAAATTTTTAACCACTGCATATAATTTATTTTTCAATTTCTCAATTTTAAATCAAATAAGATTACCAAGTATTTTACATCTCCTCTATTGAAAGAGAAACACATTTTCATTCATCTATATTCATTTTTAAATTCACTATTACTATGAATTCCACTTTCAATTTACCTCCTGTGAATTTTTTCACTCAAATTTTCACTAAAAATGTAAATAGAATGATGCATATACCTCAAGAAGATGTCTCTTACCATAGAAAGTAAAGTAATAAAACACCTCCACCGCTTAAAGACAGACTCACATGTAATCATGAGGGCTTCAACCTTAAGGAGCAAATGCCTATGAGGCTTCTGGGTAGGTCGGTAAATGATGTTAAAATTAAGGCAAAAAATGTTGTTCTACTCTAAATTACAATAAATTACAATAAAAAACTTCCCAATGAAAGTCTCCATTCCCACCAATGTCTAATAGAAGTCTTACAAAGAGATGAATTACAACAAATAAAACCCAGTCTTTTTCTTTTCTCCTTTTTAAGTGGTTCTCGGGACAATTCTAAAATGCACTACCTAACATGTAGTGATCTACTCATGACACAATTTTTAATAGTTATAATAAGATCATCAGTATTGTAAATAGTGATTTTTGAATTTACATAGACACAACTATTATTTTAATTAAAAGGATTGTCAAAAATACAGTGATTTTCCCTTATAAAAATCTCATGAAACATTCCCCACCATTATTACAAGATGTTCATCCCTTCTGCCTAGTGCCACTACTCCCCACAATTTTGATAATCATGGATATTATTTATAGAATGGTTGGAATGGATAAAATAGTCCTGTAACAAGGCTCATCCAAACATGGATATTCATGGATTAAAAATATTAATAAGTATTAACGTACGATGGGTCTCTGGATGAGGGATAATAAAAAGATTGCCTCAATCATTTTAAATGTGATTATATTAAGTCATAGATTCAATATGATTCATATAAGGTTATATAAGAAAACATGTCAAATTTTATCAAGAAATATATTAAATAAATAATGGAAAATATTATCTTGGTTGATGTCTCAGGAATGAAATTAATGGTTGGTAAAAGTACACATAGAAATTCATATGAAAAATTAAATCAATGAATGGAATTATCATAAATTCAAAACATGGCCAAATATTATAAATATTTCATCTAAAATGATTAACATTCTCCCTAAATCATTATTTCTCAAATTCTAATCCATGTACTTATCCCTACTAATTTTTTTTCAATATCATCAAATTCAAATTTATTGTTAAAGAAATCTAAGTACATGACATTGTAATTTTCATGGTACATTATGTCTCCTAATTAATATGATTGAAGAAATAATTAAATATGGAGCATGAAATTGGTAATAAAATATTGAAAATTGTTAAAATTTGGGTAATAATGTAGAAAAATATAGAATTCAAACTCTTACTCCACTTTCAAATTGACGATTAAATCATGGTTCTATAGGTTCTACATGTATTTTTTTTATTGTAGTTTCTTCCTGCTTCCTTTGGTCTTCATGATCTTGATAATTAAAATTAAAAAGTGAATTCACATGCCATTACTATGGAATTTTTACATATTTGGAGAAAGACTATGCACACCTCTAAAAAGGGAAAATAAATAAATTTAAGCATCCATGTTACATCCCAGAAGAGACTTTGACTAACATCATTGGATCAACCATACCACCTTCAACATCAGCTCATGTCACGGATGATTGAATTTTTTTTACCTATTCATGGTCTATGAATGGTCTAAGTTGTGTCCAATCCATGTTGGTCGACCCATTCACTATTTCTCTATATTGCTTAAGCCTTCCATACGGTCATACTTTATTGATCGCCACTATAGAAACCCACCATTTTTTCCTCAATATATATAAACTAAATGGATGTTCATGTATCATCCATACTTATTTTCCATACTCAAATGTGGTGGAGTTTATCTATCCTTTGGAATCAATGGTCTTGTTATTCATCTTATTTTCCATCTTCAAATGAGAATCCTATTTCTAAATAGTATCTTATTCATCTACCTCTTTAATCTCATGGGAATCATCAACCTTAGCTGTTTCTCCATCTCCATACGCATTTTCCTCTATCAAATTATAGTTCTACATTTCCCAGTGATGTTGAAATTTACTCAATCACTTCTAACTACTAAACTGATTTCTCTAATTTGAAAAATGATTAGTGAATTCCCTGTGGATAAAAATGGTGCTCCCAAGATGAGTGTATTTTTCTCCTCTTCAATGTATAGAACTAAAAAGTTGAGGGGGAAGTAGAATTTTTAAACACTATTTTAGAAATCCACAATGAATTTTCTAGGGTATTTAAGTGTTGAGTCTACTAATTTAATGTGTACGCTTGTAGGTTTAATTTGATCCATTCACATAGTTTTGAATTTCATGTACGACATGATTTTGGTAGTCTCACATAAGTCACATTATGATTTCTCACATTTTTTAGCTCTGATTAATATGGGAATTGAAAAGCTACATGGATATATTTCTCCTTTAGGTATGTTACTTGATATCACCACAGAAAATTCCAGTGTGAGTTGTATGGATCCAATCTCTTCCATGTTTTTCTTGTTGGGTACCATCTCTTTCATGAAAATTGTCATATATTGTAATTTTTTAGAGAGCCTCTATAAAAAGAATATTAATATGAAATTTTTTAAAATTTTCCAAAAACATACCTCTCTGCACATTGTAATATACCTCAACCATCCATTCTGGAAAAGGAATCATTGTATTGTACTGAGGTGGTTCTTCTTCTTCCTCTTCTGCAACTTTTTTATTTCTACTATCAAATTCCTCTTATATTGCTTCCACTGGTCATTGTCCTAATAATTATATACAAATTCATTTTTCATACCACATATAATATCTATATCCTTCAAATCCTCACATGAGAACTCTTCAATGAATCCTGGAAGTGTACCTCTAGGTGTATTTTTAAGATAATAAAAAAATGTCTATAATTTCTTCTCCAAATTCCACAATTTGGCCATTTGGTTTAAAGATTATTCTATTATTTTCTTGTGTATATCCCTAGAAGAAGTCATGAAAGTTTCCAGCATCTCCTCTAATGAATGGATACAGCTTGTCAGTGTAGGCCCATGTGCTGCTTATTGTTGGAACCCCTGTGGTATTTGCGGAAATCCTTGTACTTGTTGTTGTTGTGGCTTCCAACACTAAAATTGATTACCCATATTATTATCAGCATAGTTTTCATCTTTAATATACATACCATGGATGTTTTGGTCTTGTTCAATCATGATGTATATCTTCTTGGTTAGAAACTCTAGTTGTACTTCCATCCAGTCTGTCACGACCCGCCCTCGGGGTCCGTGCCATGACTACCCCAAGCCCGCCTTCCATAGGCCAGGGGCTGGCGACTAGCACCAAGGCGTAAATCCCGGTAAAAAGGGAAGGCATTGCCTTTGTAAAGTAAACAAACACCACAGAGTAAGCAAGCGGAAAGTAAACACTAAACAAAATCAGAGTACAACTGAAAGTGCGGAAAAGTAAATGGGCCAGAATACAAACCCAAACTGAAAGTAAAGTACAACTCGAAAGGGAAAACAGAAACTGAAAAGTAAATGCCGCTACACCGAGCTGTCCACTGGAAATCCCACCCGAAGGGTGGGTACAGATAGCTCCTATGCTCCACAGGTCCCGCCGTCTGCTCCGTGCACGTCCCGCCCAGTGGTCCACCTCCGGGTACTGTCCCACTCTGCAAGCCTCAGCTAAGGTCAACGCTGTCCGTCGTCTGCAACCAACACAACGTAGTGCGGGCAAAGCCCGTGCAGGGGTGAGTATAAGCTACTCAGTAGGGACCCCAAGACCCCTGAAGGTCTCTCAAATCCACAAAGGATAAACCACGAAGAAAAGTACAATCACGAAGTAACAACCGACTCTGCTTAGGTATATGCCCATACATATACCTAAGTTATCAAATTCAAATACGCTCCAACCTCCGAGCCCAAGTACAACTCAGTCCACACAGGAAAGTAAACGTATTCCACACAGGAAAGCAAAACGTAAGCCACATAGGATTCCACAACACAATCCACACAAGAAAGCAACAGATTCAGCTCACACAGGTATACTTTTTCAAAGGACGACAAAGATGATCTTTGATCCATCTAAGTCGTCGGACCCACGAAGGATAGAAAGGTAACTAACCCCCGCAAGACCCACACAGGATCAGGCCCACACAGGACCTATAGGCGCTGGTTCACACAGGACCGCTGAGTGCAAGGACCCACACAGGATCGGACCCACACAGGATCGGGCCCACACAGGACCTGTAGCACTGATCCACGTAGGATCGCTGAGTGCTGTAGTCATCGTAGTCGAATCCACACAGGATCTCTGTACTGTCGTCGTCACAGTCACAGTAGTAGTAGTAGCAGTAGAAGCAGTCGCAACCAGCACTAGGGTTCCCGCACACAGCAAGCTCGTTCGGAGGGTCCGCTCCACGAGCTGAGAGGCTGATACATCAACTGTCACAAAGTCAAGAGTTGATGTTTCCAAAAGTTCTGTATCGTCAACAGGAACTCAACGCAATAGACGGCCCGTGGATCGGACGCCCGGTCTGAGAGTTATTGGCATTTTCGTCCCCGGGGCCCGGTTGGTTTTTAAGGCAAAACCAACTCAACCGTACTCCACCTGTGTCCAAACCTCGGGCGGAGTATGCCAAAAGATCCATCTCACTAAGAGGAACACAACACAGCTGACGGTACGTCAATCGGACGTCCGTAGCTCAAGATATGAGCGTTTCCGCTCCGAAGGCCCAGTTGGTTTCGTGAACGAACCAACCCGGCCGAACTCAAAGTAATCTGAAACCTTGAGTTCGATATACCGAAACAACCGTCTCGATCAAAGGATCGCGTTTCCGCAGACGGTTCGTCAATAGGAGGTCCGTGGCTCAAGTTATGGCCAAAAGACCGTAAAAGATTCGAAACGGGGGGGTCCGGGTCCGGGCCAACCCGGCCCGACCCCCCCTGGGTCGGACCGAACCGGGTCGCCCGACCCGGGTCTGACCCGGCCCGACCGGCTGGCGGCGCGGCGGCCCGGCGGTGGCGCGGCGGCCCGGCGGTGGCGCGGCGGCCCGGCGGTGGCGCGGCGGCCTGGCGGCGCGCTCGGAGGCGGCATGCGGGGGGCAAAGCCCCCGCTTTCTTGGAGGCGGCGGCGCGGCTAATTGCCGCGCCCTTTGCATAAAAAACGGCCCCCACGTGGGGGCCGGCTTGGAGAAAAACCGGGGGGCTGTTGCCCCCCCCCTTCATGTAAACCGCCCCCCTCATAATGAGGGGGGTTTTTGTGTGCTGGCCGAGGGATTAATTTCCCCCGGTTAATTACCATCCGGTCGGCCAGCTGGCCGGCCGGTTTTCTCCAACGGGACCGGAAGAATCCGGTCCCCTCTTCGGCTTCCGACGCCGGCGACCCGACCGCCGGTCTTCTCATCCCGCCGCGGCCCGGAACCGGCCGCGGTGTTTGTCGTCCAGCGCGGCGCGATGGCACCGCGCCCCTCCGCCGCACATTAATTTCTTTCAACGCGACGCGACGGCGTCGCGTTCTTGATGTTTCTTCCATGGTGTGCGCGCGACGGCGTTGCGTTCTTGATTGGGCGATTAACCGCGTGGTGCGACGGCACCACGCCACCTTGATTCATCCACAAAGCAATTCAACAAGAACGATGGAGGGGGTTTGGCCGTGTTCATGCGGTCCGGCCCCTTCACGTTAAATAATATCTCAACTTAAAATATTCAAAAGCCTCATATTAGACTTTCGAGATCCACGATCAAGAAATAAATAATTAAACAAAAAACTAACAACCCCTACCTCGGGTATAGGTTCGAAGATTTGACAACGTCCGCGGAAGACAACGTCGCGGAGGTCGGGCGTCGCGGTCGTCGATCGTCAAATCCGTTGACGAAGAGATACGCCCGAAGAGATATGTTGTTGGCGAAACCTTGTACGCCGACGAAGGTTGTCCGAGGAAGAAGCGGTGTTCCCTGTCGTTGACACGGAAGACGAAGAAGAGCGGAGCGGCGTTCTTCGTCGGAGCTTGAGCGTTCTTCGTCGGAGCTTGAGCGTTCTTCGTGTTCTTCGTCAGAACTTGAAGAAGAAGAAAAAGCTCTCAACCTCTCAAGAAGACAAAACTATTAACCAAAATAAAATAAGACACTATCTTATTTTATTAACACATCAACAAACTAGAATTTCAAAAGTTTGAAATTCAAAAGGATTAACTCCAAAATTAAATAACTCATGTCATTTAATGAGGGGTTAAGGAAGTTGGGAGAAGATGAAAGGTTTAGGGGTTCGTGTGGGCCCCACCACACTTAATCCTCCCAAGGGAGGTTAAGTGGATGTGGGTCCCACTTCCAACCCCCTTTGGTAGGATTAATCAAGTTAAAATAAAATTTGTTCTTCACAAATTTTATTTAACTCAAACTAAAAACCCAAAAACTAACTTTCAACCCGCAACAAACACAACTTCCGAAAAGGTCTCTTTAAGCGAATATCGGTGCTGCGAGTTCATCGGTGCCCTCGGATTTCAATTCCGAGCACCGGATCAAAAGTTAGGAAATCCCGCTCGTTCGTTCACTGAACGTACCCGAGCCAAACTTCAGAAATTAATTCCGGGCACTCTGGGCCTCGGAATCAGGAGCCGTCTGAAACCGCGCTCCTGTAAAATTCTAAAGAAAATTAAGAAAAAATTTCCCTTGAATTTTACGGGTCTTTACATTACTCCCACCTCAGGGCTTTACGTCCCCGTAAAGATACATCAAAAACTAGGGAAACAAATGAGGGTACTGAGCACGCATCTGAGCCTCCCGCTCCCATGTGCTCTCCTGGAGATTCCCGTGCTGCCATCTGATGCGCACAAGAGGAATCGATCGCCCACGCAGGACCCACTCCTGTCGATCCTCTATCTCCACCGGGACCTCCGTAAAAGTCGCCCCATCGTCAACGTCAAGCTCCCCATGGTCAATGATGTGTGTCGGGTCGTGCACGTATCTCCTCAGCTGAGACACGTGGAAGACGTCGTGCACCCGGTGCAACTGAGGTGGTAGAGCCAGGAGATAAGCCACCTCACCAATCCTGCTGAGAATCTGGAAGGGTCCGATAAAGCATGGAGATAACTTGCCACCTCAGCCAAATCTCCGAATACCACGTAGAGGTGAGACCCGCAAGAAGACGTGGTCGCCATCCTCGAACTCCAGTGGCCTCCGCCTCCTGTCAGCGTATGACTTCTGCCGGCTCTATGCTGTCCTCATCCGCTCCTGGATGACTTGGACCTTCTCTGTCGTGGCCTGGACCATCTCCGGTCCCACCAGTGCTGACTCTCTAGGGTCTGTCCAGCACAAAGGAGATCTACAAGGTCGGCCGTACAATGCCTCGTACGGTGCCATCCCGATGGTGGAGTGGTAGCTGTTGTTGTACGCAAACTCTACCAAGGGTAGATGGTCCTCCCAGCTACGACCAAAGTCGAGGACACATGCGCGGAGCATGTCCTCGAGATTCTGAATGGTCCTCTCCGTCTGACCATCCGTCTGAGGGTGAATGGCCGTGCTCAGACGTAGCTGCGTCCCGAACGCCTCCTGTAACCCCTTCCAAAGCCGGGAAGTAAAGCGAGCATCTCGATTGGAGACGATAGATGATGGCACACCGTGGAGTCGCACAATCTCCTGAACGTAGAGACGTCCCAAGCTCTCCACTGAGCCCTGCTCTCTGATGGGTAAGATGTGTGCCGACTTGGTGAGTCGGTCAACAATCACCCAGATGGAGTTGTGACCTCTAGAAGTGCGTGGAAGTCCAGTCACGAAATCCATAGATATGCCGTCCCACTTCCACTCCGGAACCTCCAAGGGCTGTACCAAGCCTGCTGGTACCTGATGCTCAGCCTTCACCTGTTGGCAAGTGAGGCATCGAGAAATGAACTCTACTACAACCTTCTTCATGCCCGGCCACCAGTGCTGTCGTCTGAGGTCCTGGTACATCTTTGCCACTCCAGGATGTACCACAAAATGAGAAGTGTGAAACTCCCTCAGCACTTCCTCTCGCAAAGCGACTGGTATCGTGGTACGTCCTCTGAAAAGGATGTCGTGCTCTGCTCCAAGGGAGAAACCATCAGGTGCATGTCCCGAGGATATCTGTGCACGCCGTGTATCACAGTCAGCGTCCCCACGCTGTGCCTCCCTAACTCGCTGCAGTAGTGGAGGAGTGACTGTGAGAGACTGAAGGAAGGCTGCTCCATCTCTATCCACGAAGGATATCTGCAAAGAGGCTAGCTGCTCCGTTGCCTCCTCAAGTAGCTGAATGCCCGTCCTCCTGCTAAGGGCATCGGCTACTACGTTCCCCTTCCCAGGAGTATAGACTATCTCAAAGTCATAGTCCTAGAGGAACTCGAGCCATCGCCGCTGTCTCAGGTTCAGGTCCTTCTGCGAGAAGATATACCTGAGACTCTGATGATCAGAAAAGACTGTAAAGCGCTCGCCCATCAGATAGTGTCGCCATGTCTTCAGAGCGAAGACCACTTCTACTAGCTCCAGGTCATGGGTAGCGTAGTTCTGCTCATGTGGCCTCAACTGACGTGATCCATAGGCGATCATGGCCCGCTCCTGCATCAGAACACATCCGAGTCCGGTCCCTGATGCATCGCAGTAGACTACGTACCCTACTCCCTCCTCAGGCAACCTCAAGATAGGTGCGCTAGTCAATCTCTGTCTCAGCTCCTGGAAGCTCTACTGACATCTGTCTGACCACACGAAGGGTTTCCCTTTCATCGTCAAAGCTATGAGTGATGCCGCAACTCTAGAGAAGTCTGGCACGAATCTCCGATAGTATCCAGCTAGTCCCATGAAACTCCGAACCTCAGTCACGCTCCTGGGTGGCTCCCATGCTAACACAGCCTCAATCTTCGTGGGATCCACTGCAACTCCCGCCTCAGAGATAACGTGTCCCAAGAAGTGGACCTCACGTATCCAGAACTGGCACTTCGAGAGCTTACCATAAAGCTGGTGCTCTCGGAGTGCGTCAAGAACAACTCGCAAGTGATAGGCGTGCTCCTCCTCTGTCGTAGAGTAAATCAGAATGTCGTCGATGAAGACCACGAAAAACCGATCGAGGTATGGCTGAAAGATCCTGTTCATGAGAGCCATGAACACTGCTGGAGCATTGGTTACACCAAAGGGCATAACCAAGAACTCATAGTGGCCATACCGACATCTGAAGGCTGTCTTCTGCACATCCTCGTCTCTGACTCTGAGCTGATGATAGCCTGACCTGAGGTCTATCTTCGAGAACCACAGTGCTCCCTTGAGCTGATCGAAGAGGTCGTCAGTCCTTGGTAGCGGATACTTGTTCCTCACTGTCACCTGGTTCAGGCGACGATAGTCAACACAAAGTCGCAAGCTCCCGTCCGCCTTCTTGGCGAACAAAATCGGGGAAGCCCAGGGTGAAACACTGGATCGGATGAACCCCTTGCCCTGCAAGTCCTCCAACTGTACCCGTAGCTCTCGAAGCTCGGCGGGGCCATCTGATATGCTGGAGTGGATATCGGGGTTGTCTCGGGGTACAAGTCAATATAAAAGTCTACCTCTCTGCGAGGAGGTAGCCCTGGAACGTCATCGGGAAAAACGTCTGCAAACTGATCCACCACTGCAGGAAAACCAGGACTCTGCACGTCAACTGCTCCAAGGATAAGGCTAGCCAACTGATGAGTGATGGGCTGTCCTCTCCTCCGCGGAAGTCCATCCTGTGCTGCTAAGGCTCCCTTCTCGCCGGTGAAGGTGAACCTGCTCTCGTCGGTGCGTACACATCGCACCTTGCGCCTAAAATAGTCAATCTGTGCATGGACCGTAGATAGCCAATCCATGCCCAAGATGACGTCGTAAGGCCTCGACGCTGCTACAAGAAGATCCCAGCCGAAGCTCTCGCCTCCTAGAGTAAGCTCACACTGCCGGCACCAGTGCGTTATCGTCGAGTCTGCTTCCGTAGGAGTCTCTAGCCGTAAGGATCGAGCCAACGGCTCTGTCGGAATCTCCGAGCTCCGAACAAGGGCAGCGGCTATGAAAGAGTGACTCGCTCCTGTGTCTATAAGAACTGCAGCAAGGGTGGAATAGACACATATAGTACCTCGAATCATCTCTGGTGCGCCGTGGTCGTAGGTCTCTGCTGCCTGGAGCTGTGCCTGTCGCTGCCCGCCAGCTCCCTGTGGTCGGGGTGGACCTCCTGGTGGTGGTGGTGGCAGAGCCTCAAAGCGTCGCCCACCACCGGCTGCTCGTCCAGCTCCTCTACCTCGTCCGCATCCTCTCTGCAGACCGCCACGGTCGACCCTCTGCCTCTGCCTCGGTGGTCCCTCAACCGTCTGCTGCTCCTCGGCACGGCGGGTCGGGCAGTCACGAGCCATGTGGCCCTACCCGCCGCACGAGTGGCACTGTCTGCCTCTCGAAAGACTGGCTCCGTGCTGTGTGCCCCGCACTGCTGAGCCAGTGTCCTGAGGTTGTCTGCCCGAAGGTCTGGTCTGTCTGGACCCCTGAGTCATCCGTCGACTGCCTGCTGCAGATGACTCTGCCACGTGCCGCCCTACGGTGGGTCGCTGTGCTAGTGTAGACTCAGCAAGGAAGCTCTCGATCAGAAGGGCCCGCTCCAGTACTTCTGTCTGAGTCGGTATGCTGAGGGAGATCAGCGATGCCCTGATCTCGTGTCTCAAACCCTGCTCGAAGGTCCGGGATCGGAAGAATGGGTCCCGTACCATATCGGTCGAGTAGCGCGAGAGATCGGTAAATCTCGCCGAGTACTGAGCGACTGTCATGCTGCCCTGCCGCAGCTGAAGAAGCTCCTGGATACGCACCGCACGAAGGGTGGCTGGGACGAACTCCGAGCGGAAGAGGCTCTCAAAGTCCGTCCAAAGTAGAGATGCCTCATCGTGCACCTGGAGCATCAAGCTCCACCATCGTCCTGCTGCCGCGTGTAGTAGGCTCGCAGCGAGGATCACCATGAGGTCTGCTGGTGTCCTCCCTAGCCTAAACACTCGTACTACTGCCTCCAGCCAGTCCTCTGCTGCCTGGGGATCCGTCTCCCAGTGAAACCTGGGCGGTCGCTGGCGCTGAAACTCATGCAGTGCGCTGAGGCGACGTGCATCGTCAGCGGCTGCTGCTGGAAGCATCGGGGGCTCGGCGGGTAAAGCTACCGCCGGTGCCACTGCTGAAAAAGGGCCCTGCACCGAGGCCTCGTCGCTCGGTGGGCTGTCGTCATGCTCGACTCTCGGAACCCTAGCTGGCTGCCGTCGTGGGGCCATCCTGAAAAGGAAACAGGTGCGCCACGGTCAGAACAGTATACCTGGTGAGCTGATATAAGTAATCATAAAGAAAACTTTGAAACACACACGCAATCAATGTTTTCGTGCATTAAGTCGGAAATCAGAAGTCAGGGTCCTTGTGTACGGATACGTCGGCCGCCGCACCAACACTGGACTCCCTGGACTGATAACCACACTCAATACGCTAAACATTATTGCTTCACATAGAAAAGATCAGAGTTAGCGGTAGAACCAAACTCCTCTGATACCAATTTGTCACGACCCACCCTCGGGGTCTGTGCCGTGACTACCCCAAGCCCGCCTTCCATAGGCCAGGGGCTGGCGACTAGCACCAAGGCGTAAATCCCGGTAAAAAGGGAAGGCATTGCCTTTGTAAAGTAAACAAACACCACAGAGTAAGCAAGCGGAAAGTAAACACTAAACAAAAGCAGAGTACAACTGAAAGTGCGGAAAAGTAAATGGGCCAGAATACAAACCCAAACTGAAAGTAAAGTACAACTCGAAAGGGAAAACAGCCACTGAAAAGTAAATGCCGCTACACCGAGCTGTCCACGGGAAATCCCACCTGAAGGGTGGGTACAGATAGCTCCTCTACTCCACAGGTCCCGCCGTCTGCTCCGTGCACGTCCCGCCCAGTGGTCCTCCTCCGGGTACCGTCCCGCTCTGCAAGCCTCAGCTAAGGTCAACGATGTCCGTCGACTGCAACCAACACAACGTAGTGCGGGCAAAGCCCGTGCAGGGGTGAGTATAAGCTACTCAGTAGGGACCCCGAGACCCCTGAAGTTCTCTCAAATCCACAAAGGATATACCACGAAGAAAAGTACAATCACGAAGTAACAACCGACTCTGCTTAGGTATATGCCCATACATATACCTAAGTTATAAAATTCAAATACGCTCCAACCTCCGAGCCCAAGTACAACTCAGTCCACACAGGAAAGTAAACGTATTCCACACAGGAAAGAAAAACGTAATCCACATAGGATTGCACAACACAATCCACACAGGAAAGCAACAGATTCAGCTCACACAGGTATACTTCTTCAAAGGACGAAAAAGATGATCTCTGATCCATCTAATTCGTCGAACCCACGAAGGATCGAAAGGTAACTAACCCCCGCAAGACCCACACAGGATCGGGCCCACACAGGACCTGTAGGCGCTGGTTCACACAGGACCGATGAGCGCAAGGACCCACACAGGATCGGACCCACACAGGATCGGACCCACACAGGATCAGGCCCACACAGGACCTGTAGCACTGATCCACGTAGGATCGCTGAGTGCTGTAGTCGTCGTAGTCGAATCCACACAGGATCTCTGTACTGTCGTCGTCGCAGTCACAGTAGTAGTAGTAGCAGTAGAAGCAGTCGCAGCCAGCACTAGGGTTCCCGCACACAGCAAGCTCATTCGGAGGGTCCGCTCCACGAGATGAGAGGCTGATACATCAACTGTCACAAAGTCCAGAGTTGATGTATCCAAAAGTTCCGTATCGTCAACAGGAACTCAACGCAACAGACGACGCGTCGATCGGACGCCCGGTCTGAGAGTTATTGGCATTTTCGTCCCCGGGGCCCGGTTGGTTTTTAAGGCAAAACCAACTCAACCGTACTCCACATGCGTCCAAACCTCGGGTGGAGTATGCCAAAAGATACGTCTCACTAATAGGAACACAACACAGCTGACGGTACGTCAATCGGACGTCCGTAGCTCAAGATATGAGTGTTTCCGCTCCGAAGGCCCGGTTGGTTTCGTGAACGAACCAACCCGGCTGAACTCAAAGTAATCCGAAAACTTGAGTGCGATATACCGAAACGACCGTCTCGATCCAAGGATCGCGTTGCCGCAGACGGTTCGTCAATCGGAGGTCCGTGGCTCAAGTTATGGCCAAAATACCGTAAAAGATTCGATACGGGGGGGGGGGGGGGTCCGAGTCAGGGCCGACCCGGCCCGACCGGCTGGTGGCGCGCTCAGAGGCGGCATGCGGGGGGAAAAGCCCCCGCTTTCTTGGAGGCGGCAGCACGGCTAATTGCCGCGCCCTTTGCAGAAAAAACAGCCCCCACGTGGGGGATGTCTTGGAGAAAAACCGAGGGGCTGTTGCCCCCCCCTTCATGGAAACCGCCCCCCTCATAATGAGGGGGTTTTTGTGTGCTGGTCGGGGGATTAATTTCCCCCGGTTAATTACCATCCGGCCGGCCAGCTGGCCGGCCGGTTTTCTCCAACGGGACCGGAAGAATCCGGTCCCCTCTTCGGCTTCCGACGCCGGCGACCCGGCCGCCGGTCTTCTCATCCCGCCGCGGCCCGGAACCGGCCGCGGTGTTCGTCGTCCGGCGCGGTGCGATGGCACTGCGCCCCTCCGCCGCACTTTAATTTATTTCAACGCGACACGACGGCGTCACGTTCTTGATGTTTCTTCCATGGTGTGCGCGCAACGGCGTTGCGTTCTTGATTGGGCGATTAACCGCGTGGTGCGACGACACCACGCCACCTTGATTCATCCACAAAGCAATTCAACAAGAACGATGGAGGGGGTTCGGCCGTGTTCATGCGGTCCGGCCCCCTCACGTTAAATAATAACTCAACTTAAAATATTCAAAATCCTCATGTTAGACTTGCGAGATCCACGATCATGAAATAAATAATTAAACAAAAAACTAACAACCCCTACCTCGGGTATAGGTTCGAAGATTTGACAACGTCCGCGGAAGACAACGTCGCGGAGGTCGGGCGTCGCGGTCGTCGTTCGTCAAATCCGTTGACGAAGAGATACGCCCGAAGAGATACGTCGTTGGCGAAACCTTGTATGCCGACGAAGGTTGTCCGAGGAAGAAGCGGTGTTCCCTCTCGTTGACATGGAAGACGAAGAAGAGCGGAGCGGCGTTCTTCGTCGGAGCTTGAGCGTTCTTCGTGTTCTTCGTCAGAACTTGAAGAAGAAGAAAAAGCTCTCAACCTCTCAAGAATACAAAACTATTAACCAAAATAAAATAAGACACTATCTTATTTTATTAACACATCAACACACTAGAATTTCAAAAGTTTGAAATTCAAAAGGATTAACTCCAAAATTAAATAACTCATGTCATTTAATGAGGGGTTAAGGAAGTTGGGAGAAGATGAAAGGTTTAGGGGTTCGTGTGGGCCCCACCACACTTAATCCTCCCAAGGGAGGTTAAGTGGATGTGGGTCCCACTTCCAACCCCCTTTGGTAGGATTTATCAAGTTAAAATAAAATTTTTTCTTCACAAATTTTATTTAACTCAAACTAAAAACCCAAAAACTAACTTTCAACCCGCAACAAACGCAACTTCCGAAAAGGTCTCTTTAAGTGAATATCGGTGTTGCGAGTTCATCGGTGCCCTCGGATTTCAATTCTGAGCACCGGATCAAAAGTTAGGAAATCCCGCTCGTTCGTTCACTGAACGTACCCGAGCCAAACTTCAGAAATTAATTCCAGGCACTCCGGGCCTCGGAATCAGGTGCCGTCTGAAACCGCACTCTTGTAAAATTCTAAAGAAAATTAAGAAAAAATTTCCCTTGAATTTTACGGGTATTTACACAGTCTTTTTTGTTTATTGCATGAATACATTTCTTATACATCCCTTCCACTTATAACCAAATTTATTTTATCACCATCTTGTTCTATATGTTATATATGGATTCAAGATATTTCTTCATTAAGAATTTTCCAGTTACAACATCAATAATTGCCTATTTTGTATGAAAAAACCTTATAAATGATTTTAATTAGTATCCACAACTCTATTCCATGATGAGGGAACTTTTGTGTCATATCATTGTAACATTAACATGCACCATATAAAAACACATCTTAAAAATGAAAAAAGTTCATAATTTTTTCCTATATTATCATTAACATAGAAGGTGGGAAGAAGAAGGTGAGGTAGTTACATGTTATTTCATACCATCTAGTGATGGAATATGATTGGAGTCTCTGAATCAATTGTTGAGTTCTCTCCCACAATGAAGATCAGAAATGATGAAGTCTTACAGTGTCGCATAAGATAGTCCAGAATTGGAAAGTATTACAGAGATTGAAGAATCTTCCAATATTTTTGATCAGATCATCATGAAAATGTTCAGTGAATTGAATGCTCTATAAGATCATCGAGATCATTTCTATTTTGATCTTGAAATGGTTTGTAGTGAAGGGGTGCTGGGATGCTTGGTCAGAATCTTGTAATCAATGACCACTCATAGTCTACGAGTGTCTATTAGCACTGATTTTTTAGAATAACTTTAGAAAGTTGGTTTTTTTATATATTCACTATGGTTTTAGGGATTTTACACTCCGATGATGGTAAATAAGAATGGTTTTAATCGATGATGCTTTATTTATTTGATCAAGTTTTGTATTTTTGCATAAAACAAATCTAAAATTTATAGCATGAACACACCCAATGTAAACAAATAAATTAAAATAAAACAGTAAAGATAAATGTTTAAATCCTAAAAACTAAAAATCTACCATTCTTGGAAATGATTCCAGTTTGATATCCCATTAGGGACTCGTTAATTCACTATGGTACTACAAAAAAACAATTTATAGTACTCAAATTATGCAACTAAATTAATTAAAATGTAGAATTGTTATGATCGAGGTCGAATCACCAGAGATAGTCAAATTAGTTTGATTATAATTTCAATATATTTATAATTACTAATTATAATAAATGGTTGATAAAAGGATTGGTTTGATTGATTTCATGATAGCATAATAAATATTGAGAAGCTGATTGGTTTGATTTAAAAACAGATTTGGAAGGTGAGAAGGGGTAATGTAATATCGGGTTTTAGGTAAAATTATATCTTATAAAATATGTCCATTAATTCATGTTGGGTGTCAAAGTTGATACGAGGCAGATCCAATTGTAATGGTATCTCCACTTAAATGAGAAACTACCCTACTTTCCTTAGTGTGGTAATATGTGATTTCTCCAAATTGAGTTTGTCTCGATACCGTATTTAAACCAAATTTCACCCAAAGTTTACAATGGTCCTTCTTACTATATGGGTTTTTAGTTAGGAAGTTTTAATGTTCCTTTTTGATTAAATTATAAATGTCCATTATAAAATAATAATATGTGGTTTGGATGTTTATTGAAGAAATCACGTGAACCAAACCAAAAAATGATAAAAATAATAAAATCCAATCAACCTTCCCCCTTTGGTTTCATCACCCTAGAACGTGATGTGATTAACCCCTCATCCTATATATTATAGTTTTAGTGGGAAGGAGAAAATATAAATAAATAATAATTAAAATTAAGTTAATAATGAACTCATGGAGGGTGCAACAACTTCTCGCTTATGGGATTGTCTCAGAATCCGAATTTTACGAAATAGTAATAGGAAAATCCCATTATTTATTGGTGTTGGATGGGATTTAACCAACAAATTAAATGATTATTATTACATTATGTGTCATGAAATCCCGATCTTTGTTTATATGAATCCATGTCAAGAATCCCCCAGATCTTGGTTGAGTTTTTGTATCTTTGACCACTATCACATCGTGTACTCAGGACTTACGCTATGTATGTTTTCACAACTTGAGATTGGTCATGACTTGGCTTTAGAGCTTATAGCATATGGTGAAATTATATTACATGGTTTGTAATGGTGATTCATGTTGTGTAATTCATTTCTATCACTAGAATATTCTATTCACCTTGGATCTTCAATTTAGTTCTCTTGAGGTACTCTATGTTATTCCTCAAAAATCTGTTATCACGCCACTTTGCGTCCCTTACAAAGAGATGTATTGTATTTATTTCTTATTCAAGATTTTTCACTTATTTACCAAATATAATTTTATCCTACAAAGAAACACAAAACAAGTAACATTTTCAAACATTTTGTAGATATATTCATTTAAAAATATAGATATATAAATTAAAAGCCACAAAAATATAAGAATTAAATACACTTATCAAATACCCCCACACAAGAATTAAAACTTTTTGTTAAGGATGGAATCTTGAAATACACAAAATAAATTTACCTTACCATACCTCAAATTCATTTTCAACAAAAACAAATCATCAAATAAAAAATTAAATGTTCGAGCATCACATACAAAATATTATCAACTCCTCATTTTAAAAGAAATCATATAAACATGTGTTTTAATTTTTATATTATTGAAATAGAAACACTTTTTTATTCATATATATATATATATATATTCATTTTTCATTTCCTTATTAATAAGATTTCCCCTTTAAATTTACCTCATATGAAATTTTCCACTCATATTTAGGGTAGAAGTGTAAATAGCATGATGTGTATACCTTGAGAACATGTCACTTACCCTAGGATTGTAAGGAATATAACATCTCCATTGTGTAAATACAAAATCACAAGTAATCATGAAGGATTCAACATTAATGATAAAATGACTCTGACATTTCAAAGTAGGTAGGTAAATGATGTGAAAAGTATGTCTAAAAAATGAGGTTCAACACCAAATTACATTGAATGAAAATCATAAATAGATCACTGAATTTATCTATTCACCTAAAATCATAGGGCATAATTGTAAATAGATGAACTAAAATAAATTAAAACCCCGCTATTTCTTTTTTTTTAATGTTTTACTAGTGAAATTTCACACATCCACCACCCAACCACTAATGATCCCCTCACAATACTATTTTTAATTGTTATAACACGATCCCTGGACAAGCAAATAGTAATTTTTGAATTTCTATAAACAGAACCCTTTTTTTAATGGAAGGGTTTGTAATAAATAAAATGAATGTGACTTTTCCAAATATCATGAAACATCCCCCACACTTATTACATGCTATCCATACCTTCCACCGAGTGACACTTCCCCCACTATTATGAAAATCATGAAATATATTTATACGGAGTTAGGAATGGATAAAATAGTCTTGTAACGTGGCTCGTCATTACAAAGTCCACTCCTGGCTTCACATGCTTAAAGGTATTAATGTAATATGGGTATTAGGATAATGGATTACAAATGAATTCATCAATCATTTTAAAAGTGATTATGTGCAGTAATATCTTCGATAAGATACAATTAATTTTTTAGAAGAAAACATGCCTGAGTTTCTGCAAAAATATACTAAATAATGAAATACAAATATTGGATCTGGGGATGTCTTGAGAATGAGATGAATCGTTAGGATAATTTCCTCGGGAAATGAATACGAATTATTATATCATTGAATGAAAATGTCCTAAATTAAAAACATGGACATTTCTCAGAAACATTTCGTCTATAATGACAAAAAAGATCCCTATATCATGATTTTGAAAATCATAATTCACATCCTTATATCGTCTAAATCTTTCTCCCATTTTCAAATTCAAATTTATTAAAAGAAAAATTTAAATACATGGCATAGTAATTTTTCTAGTGTGTTTATGTTTTTTATTTCATTTAATAGAAGAATGAAATAAGTGTGGGGTATTCAATTGGTAGTTAAAGCTCTAAAACATTCAAAATTTTTGGAATACAATAGAAAAATATAGAATTGAAACTCTTAATCCCCTTTAAAAATGATGCTTCACTCATGGTTTTGTAGGTTCTACCTGTATTTTTTTCTTTTCTTTCATGCTTCGTGATACTACCTTGGGTATTGATGGTCCTTCAAATTAGAAATAAACAAATGAATCATAGAGAATTGAAATTAATTTTTAAATATATATATCAATAGAATCCATTCCCCAAAAAATAGATTATAAATAATTAAAAATAGAAAACTTAGGTTGTCTTATAAAGGCAGTTTTGTTTAACGTCATTGGATAGACCTTACATATTTTAGCATTATCTCTTGTCACAAGTTATTGAATATTTTTTACCAATTTTGGGTCTATGAATATTCTCATTTTTCTCCTATCCATGGAGGTTGACCCCTTCCCTTCTTATCTGAATAGCATAATCCATCCATATGGTAGTAAATTCTTGATCTTCATTGGACCAACCCTCCATTTCTTCCTCAATCCAGATAAACTAAATGGAAGTTAATGTATAATCCATAATTGTTTTTTCTCAAATGTGCTAGTGTTGGTCGCTCTTTTGGCATCAATAGTCTTATTCTTCTGCTTCATTTCCATCTTCATTTGAGAATCCTCTTGATAAAAAATATCGGACTCATGTAACTCCTCAATCTCTGTATAATCCTTAATATCATGTGTTTCTCCTTATACAAAATCATTCTCCTCTCTCATATTTTATTTCTTCACTGTCCAGTGGATGTTAGAACATTCCTAATCACTTCCAACACTCGGACATAGTTCTCCACTATGAACATTGATCAATGCATGTCCTCTGGCTAAAAATGGCCTTCCCCAAAATGAGTGGATTTCTCTCATATTTCATGTCCATAACAAGAATGTGTATGGGGAAATATGATTTATTGAATCTAATCAGGATATCCTCAATGAATCCTCTTGTTTATTTTACTATTTAACATTCTAATTAAAGGACTATCCTTTTAGGATTCAATATATCTAGTACCAAACACTTGAAGGCCATGTACAACATGATATTTAAACTCTCACTTAGGTCACTCAAAGATTTCCCACATTAGTCTGCTCTGAAAAATATAAGAATTGAAAATATTCCTTGATCTCTTTTCTTCTTAGGTAAATTATTTTATACCACTACCAAGCATTATTGTGTGTGTTCTATGGTTCTATTATCTTCCAACAATCTGTATTTGGTAACAATATATTTAATTAATTTTTCATTTGTTAGCATGTTCATGAGAGCCTCTTCAAACATTATATTAATATTCAGTTTTTTAAAATGTACCAAAAAATATACCTCTCTACATATTGTTCTTTAATTGAACCATTTATTTTGAAAATTTTATACATACCATATATCAAGGTGGTTATTTTTCTTCCTCTTTAGAAACTTGTTTCTTTCCACTCTCAACTTACTCTTCTCATTCTTCCACTGGTGGTTGTCTTGAAAATTCTATACCACATCATTTTTTTCTTACCACTTACAATATCTATAGACATCTAATATTCATGTTGGTGTTCTTCAGTGAATCCTTTATGATCACCTCTATGTCTCTATCTATGATAATCAATAATTTTCCCAACTTGAATCTTGAGGTTCATCAATAAGGCATTTTGGTTTTATGATTATTCGCTCATTTCCATGAGTGTAGCCTGAGAAGTAATCATGAATGTTGCAAGATTATTCTCCAAATAATGGACTTAGATTACTAGCGTGGGTTCCTATTATTCATGTTGTTGGTACCGTTATAGTCATTTCTGGAATCCTTGTACTTGTTGTTGTTTTGGTCTACATTCATGAAATTTATTATACGTATTATAATCAGTATATTTCTCATCTATAATATGAAAACCATGGGGGTTTGGGTGCTGGCCCATCATGATTTCCATATTCATTGTAAGACACTCAATCTAAATCATGATCCAATCATTATTTTTTATGTCATGAATTCTTTTCTATTGCATCCCTTCTTCTTGACACATGAAACTCTTTCTCACCATCCCATCCAATATGTTCTAGATTGCTTCAAGTGATTTATTCATTATGGATCCTCTTGCTGCAATGTCATGAATTGACCTATTTACATATGAAAACCCATTATAAAATGTCATAATTATCACCCAAAACTCTATTCCTTGATGAGGGATCATTTTATTCATATCATTGAAACATTCCCATGCACCATGTTGTTAATATTCTTTAAATTGAAATTTTTTTAGAATTTTTACCCTTATGTCCATTGACTTAGAAGCTGAAAAGAAGTTTGTGAGGATGTTTCGTGCACGCTCATCACATGCAGTGATGAAATGACCATGTAGGATCTCAATCTAGTCTCATGATCGACCACACAATGAAAATCGGAAAAGAGGATGTCTTACCACGTATCTTGAGACATTTTGTAATTGGAACTTATCGTTGAGATCAAGGAAGATTCCCATATGTTTTTTGTGATATTCATATGAAGGTGTGCTGATAAGAATGATATTTGATATCATCATTATGATTTGTGGTTTGATCTCAATATTCTTTTCAGTTAATGGGGGTGCTTGGATTCTTGGTTACAATCCTTTATTCGATAGCAACCCTTTGTCTTCCAATGTATGATGCCCCTGATCTCTTAGAATAACTCTACCTGTTTGGTTTTGTTCTGTGCCTTCCATGGGCATAGTGATTTTACTCTCCAATGTTGGTTTATAATAATGGTTGGACTCAATGATTTCTTCTTTAATTGATTAAGTGTTTTATCTATGCATTAAAAAATCAGGAATTTATAGCATGAACGCACTGAGTGTAAATAGAGAAATTAAAATAAAATAATAAAACAACATTTGAAATCCTAAAAACTAAAAAGATATTATCCTTGGAAACAACACCAGTTTGATAGCCCAGTGGGGAATCATTAATTCACTATGTTAAATTGAAAATTATTTTATAAAACACAACCTATTACACTAAATTAATTAAAATATAATATTGGTATGTTTGAAGGAGAACCTAAAAAGAAGGTGAAATTATTTTGATTATAATTTCAAAATGATCATTTTATTAATATATAATAAATTGTTGAGAAAAGGATTGGTTAGATTGATTATACGAACACAGATTGAAAATAGGGCAGTAGATTGAAATGGATTGAAAACAGATTTTGAATTTGTGTCGGGGTAATGTAATATCGGGGTTTAGGTGAAATTGAATCTTATGAAATAGTTTGATTAATTCATGATTGGTATCAGATTTGAGATGAGGCAGATCTAATTGTCATGGAATCTCCTCCTCAATAAGGCAATACCATAATTACCTTGGCCTGGTAATATATTAATTCACTTAATATTTTTTTTCTAGATACGGTATTTAAAAATGATTTCTCCCAATGTATAAAATGTTAATTCCTTTATTAGGTATGTGAGTTGTACAATTTTAATGCTCCTTTTGGATTAAATTGTCAATGGTCATGATAAAATATAATTAATTGGATTGGAATTTAATTGAAGATATCTCAGAAACCAAACAAATTAATGATAAAAAAATTAAATCCAATACACCTTCCCCCTACAGTAACATAAACCTATCACAAAGTGGTATTACCCCCTCATCCTAGTGTTATGAGTTTTATAAGGAAAGGGAAAATGAAAACAAAGGATAATGAAAAGTAAAGTTAGAAATAACTCAAGGAGGTAACAACAGCTTCTCGCTCTAGGATTTGTCTCCAAATGTGAATTTTCCCTAATAGTTGCAGGCCGAACCCTTATTTATAGGTTTTGAATGGGTTATCCAAACACATTACCCAACGTGTTATGAATTACACATTCTGTAATCCCAATCTACATTTATATGAATCCTCATGATGTGTCAGGCAGATCTTAGTTGATATTTTGGATCATTGACCACTATCACATCATATAATCCGGACTCACGGTGTCTAACTTTTCATGGATTCAAATTGGTCATGACATTGTTTTACAGATCGTAGTATATGGTGAAATGATATTACACAAGGTGTAATGGTGTTCATAATTTGTAATATGTTTTCTCCTCTATAAGATTCAATTCTCATTGGTTCTCCAGTTTTGTTACATCTATGTTCCCTATGATCATCCCCCAATATCCTAAATCTCACCACTTCACTTATATCATGGTGAAATGTGTCATTTTTCTCCATTTTTACCCAATTCATATCTTCTCCAAATATCTTTGTATCCTTCCACAAAACACAAAACAAGATAAATTTTACAACATTTTGCAAAAATATTCATTTAAACAGACAAATCAATTCAAAAAAACACTTAAAAATATATACACAAAATATACTTATCAAATACCCTGACACATGTATTCAGGATTTTCCTTAAAGATAAAATCTTAACATACTACAAAATAAATTTACATTACCATGCTTAAAATTCAATTTCAACAAAAAATTGATCAGATGAAAAATTAAATGTTTGGTAATTGCCTACAAATTTTTTTTCAACTCCTCATTTTTCAATGAAATAAGCTGACCAAGTATTTTACTTTTACTCTATTGAAAAATATACACCTTTTCATTCCACAATATTTATTTTTCAATTCATCATTTATATGCCTTCCACATTCAATTTACCTCACATGATTTTTTCTATTCATCTTCAGGGTATAAATTTTAATAGAGTGATGCACATTCCTCATGAACATGTCATATACTATATGCATGAAAAGAATCTAACATCTCCACCACATAAAGACATAATCACAAATAATCAGGGGGGATTCATCATTAAGGATCAAATTACTCTGAGGCTTGAGGGTAGGAAGGAAAATGATGTAAAATTTAAGGCTCAACAATGAGGTTCAACTCTAAATTACATTGCATGATTATAAAAAATAGCTCAATGAAAGTCTCATTTCCCTGAGTTACCAAGATCATGGTTATAAGGAGAAGTAAAATAAATCAAACACCTACTTTTTATTTTTACTTTTTTTTAATTTGTTCTACATACAATTCCCACATTTATCACAAAACCCCTATTGATCTCCACATGAAACAATTTGTAATAGTAATAACATGATCATTAATCTCCACATGACACTATTTGTAATAGTAATTATAAGATATCCATCGTGTCCACTAGGTTCCACCTTCACCACTCTTATGATAATAAAGAAAAATATGTATAGGAATGTAGGAATGGATAAAATGGGCATGCAACACAGCGCATCCTAAAAAGGATATTCATGCATTCAAAAAACATGAAATGGATTAATGTAAGGTGGTTCTCATGATAAGGAATTAAAAAAATTCATCAATAATTTTAAAATTGATTTTTTCAGTCATAACACCCATAATATTTAATGAATGGTCTAGAAGAAAACATGGCTGAGTTTCTCAAGAAATATAATAAATGAGTAATATAAAATACTTTCTGAGTGTATGTATTCAGAATGGGATGAATGGTTTGGAAAATTATGCAAGATAATGGATAAAAATAATTAAATCAATCAATTCCTATATTATAAATTCGAAACATGGACACGTATTATAAAACATTCATCTACAATGATTAATGTGATCTCTAAATCATGATTTTCAAATCCTAATCCACATTATTATCTTTACTAATTCCTTTACCCATTTTTCATATTCAAATTTTTTTGATAATGATATAAAAATACATGGAATGAAAATTGTCCAGGGTATTTTTTATCTCTATGTTCATTTAAGTGAAGAATGGATTAATTCTAGGGAATGAAATTGGATATTAAAGCTATTAAACACTTAAAATGTGGGGAATAAAGTAGAAAAATAATTAATTGAAACTCTTACACCCATTTCTGATTTAAGCTTGAGTCCTAGATATATAGGTTTTACCTAAATTGATTTCGTTTGATTCAACATATTTGATTCTACATTGGGTTTTGACGGTCCTAAAATTTAAAAAAAATGGTGAAAATAAAATCAATTCATAATACAAATTTAAATATCGGGAGAGAGAGTATGCATGCCTATAAAAATGGAAAATTAATAAATAATACCAAAAAAATTTGGTTCCCACATGGAAGCGCTTTTTTTAAAGTAGTTGGATAAACCATACCTCCTTCAACATCATCTCATGTCATGGATAATTGAAAATATTGTACCTATTCAGCATCTATAAATGGTATTAGTTGTGTCATATCCATTTAGATTGACCTATGCCCTTCTTCTTGGAAAAACATAATCCATTCAGACAGTAGTACATTATTGAGATCCATTGGACCAACCGACCATTTCATCCAAATTATAAAAGAACTAGATTGAAGTAAAATTATCATGCATACCTGTTGTCCTTTTTCAAATATAGTTGAGTTAGTTACTCCGTTGGCATCAACGATCTTGTTCATCACCTTATTTTTCATCTTCATTTTAGCATCATCTTTTACAATATTATCTGACTCATATACCTCATTAATATCAGTAGTATACTCACATTTATGTTTTTCTGTTTCTATAAAATCATTTTACTCTCTCACATCATAGTTCTTCATTTACTGGTGGATGTTAAAATTTTTGTGATAAATTCCAACTCGCAGATAGAGTTCTCCACTATGAAAATTGATCATCTCACACCCTCTTGATAAAAATTGACATCCCACAATGATGGGATATCTCTCCTCTTTCATGTCTAGAACTATAAAGTTACTGGGGCTGTATAATTTCCTACTTTAACAAAGATATACTTGATGAATCATCATGGGTATTTAATTGTGGAATCTAATAATTGAAGGAGTACTATTGTATGCTTCATTCCATCTAGTCCCAATATCAGGATTGTATTGTAAGAAATGGTATTAAAACTTGTAATTATGTCAAAAAAATATATCCTACATTTTTTTCCTCTAATATATATTGGATTTGAAAATGGGCCAAGATATCATTCTGTATTGGGTAGGATATTTGATACGACCGCCAAAAATTCTTTTGTTATTGGTGTGACTCCAATCTCTTTCATCCCCTTCTTGTTGGTTACTAGATATTTTGTGAATTTTTCATATGTTGGAATGTTTGTGAGAGACTCTATAAAAGTAATAGTAATATGAAATTTTTTAAGATGTTCCAAAAACACACCTCTCTCCACATTGTTCATTAATTGAACCATTCGTTTTAGAAATGTCATCCATGTCTTGTACTGATGTGGTTTATATTCTTCCTCTTCAATAACATGTCTCTTTATACTATCATCTTCTTCTTCTCTAGCTTCAAATTGGGGTTTTCAAAAAATATCATCACCACATTATTATTTTTTCTTACCACTTATATGATCTATAGAAATCAAATCATTACATGGGATTTCCATAGTGAATCCTTGAATAGTACATATGGGTCTTTCTCTAAGATGATAAATAGTTTTTGAAAATTCTAGCTCTAGATTCATTAATGTGGACTTTTGGATCGATAATTCATCACTTATTTCCATCAATGTGTCCCTAGAAGTTGTCATGAATGTTTCTAGTGCCCCCTCCATGAAATGGACATACCTTGTCAATACGGGACCCTGTAGTGCCTTATATTGGTATCCTATTATTATTTTATAAAATCCTCTTATTTGTTATTTTTATAGTCTCTATCCCTGAAATATATTACCCATATTATAGTACCCATATTTTTCATCTTCAATATGCACACATTGGGGGATTTGGTGTTGGACCATCCTAATCTACACCTTCTTGGTAAGAAACTCTAGTTTCACTTCCATCTATTAATTATTTTTTATTTATCAAATTAATTTTTATGAAATCCCTTCTTCTTTGAACTAGAAACGGTCTCTATATCATCCTCCCTTTTTTTCACATAAACTTTCATTACATTAAAAAAACTGAGGATCTTTAAGGTTTAGTGTCTTGGAAACCAGGAACTTAATACATGAAACCAAAAAACATTCTTCTTAAACACTTGAAAGGGTTCTCCTTATGTTCATCATAGGTTCATTACTGCATGTCATTACCTGGGTTCATATATCAAATGAAAGGGAGAGAAAAAGGCCCAATAAGGGAAACAAGAGAAACATTTTACATGTGAACTTAAGATACTTCAATTAGGTCATGAAAAGAACTTTAAGGCATGAGAAAGAAATCATGAGGCATATCATAATAAAAATAACATTTTTCATAACATGAAGATGTGCCTAAATCATTTAACATAGACAATCATGAACATATCACCAAGGTCCATCCCCAAGGTGTCATTTGAAAATTACCAAGGTTATTCACCAAGATATCATGAAAATTGTAATCTCTAGTGGTTGCATCATTATCCAATGCATTGGAGCGCTATCAGGGCGCACCCTTAAATTTGCCTTTATTATCATGTGAGACACATATATCATCATAAATCATTTCATAAACAACCCATATAGCATAAAAGAAATGGGTTTCATTTCATAATCATAACGTTTTAAAAAATTGCTTTAAAGACATGATCTTTACGTCACTTTAATCCCACCGAAGGGAAGAGCGGGTCCCATGTATGTAAATACCAGAATTTAAAATAAAAAATTTTGGTATATATGTGAATACCCCTTTTGAAGAATTATCTTTGATTATTCACATAATAAAATAAAATTACTTTAGAAAAAGATAGAGACATTTTGATACGGAAATTATGCAGCATAACGGCTATGTTTTTGGGTTTTAGAAAACATTGAAAAGAGAGGGAAAATGGGTCAAACACTCATTAATGACCCATAAAATAGTAGAGGAACATAATATAAAGGATTTGAGAACATGTTAATGAAATTTGAAAGATATACCATATGAAATGAAGAACATTAAAGAAAGACAAAAATAAGATTTCTCTTATGAAAATTCGGCAGCCCAACGGCGTCACTTAAACTTCAACAAAAATGAATTGACAAGATAAAAATTGGGTCTCTCATCATATGAACATAAGGGTTCAGTATGATAGATAAAGACATCATACCCCAACATAATAAAAAGTATCTTGAAAGACTCGACATGAAAATAGATTTTGAAAACGAGAAGGGTGAAGGAATCTCTTAAAAATTCGGCAGCCTAACGACGCCACTTAAAACATTAAAATACTGAATTGAAGAGATAAAATGGGTTATCTCATCATGTGATCATAAAAGACCAGTATTATAGATATATAGATCATACTCTAAAATAATAAAAAGTATATTTAAAGACTTGACATGGAATTAGAACAGAAAGAACCACTTAAAAATGTGGCAGCCTAACGGTGCCACTTAAAACATCAAAATACTAAATTGAAGATATGAAATGGGGTCTCTCATAATATGATCATAAAAGATCAGTATGATAAATTTATAGGTCATACCCTAACATAATAAAAAGGAACTTGAAATACTTTACATGAAAATTGATCTTGAAAAATTAGAAGGGAGAAAGAATCTGTTACAAAAATTTCGGCAGCCTAACAGCGCCACTTAAACATTCATAAAATGAAATGATGAGAGTAAGAGGGGGTCTCTCATCATATGAACATATAAAGGAAAGTATAATGATTATAAAATAACATCCTCCAACATAATAACATGTATCATAAAAGGACTGACAAAAAAGAGATTACTTGAAAAGAAAGAGAGAGGTCGGATCCCTTACCTTAAAACGTAACTCTTAAAGCTCAAAGGTTTGGACCTTGAGGGCTTGGGGGAACCTTGGGAGGACTAATTGGGAGGTAAAGAGACCAGAAAATCTTTGAGAATGATTTTGGAGTCCAAATGATGACATAATGGCTTGGTATTTATAGGGAATGTCAGGGGATAAGGCATTAATGGCCACGAGACACCTCAAAAGTGGGTTTCTCAAAACCATGTGCTCTCCCAAGATATTTCCCATGAAGTTAGGCCACATGGGGACCCCAATACAATAATTCATCACTTTTGGTCGGCCAACACATAAAATATCTCATGACATCATCATGACATAGTTATGATGTCATTAAACATTCTGAAACCCTAAAACTGTATTTTTACTATTCACTGAAAATTCAACTTTCTCAGAAAAATCCCAAAATTTCACATTAACCAAATATCAATGCTATGATTTTAAAAATGAACTCCATTTTATAAAAATGATTTTCTTAATATTTTTAATTTAATTTTTAAATAAATACACTATTCACCGAAAATTTATTTTTTTCAGAAAAAACCCCAAAAATTACCTTAACATAATATTGATGCTCTGAGTTACAAAATGAAATCCATTTTATAAAAATAATTTTCTAAATATGTTTAATTTGAATTTTAATTAAAAAAAACTATTCACTCGAAAAAAACTAATACTTGAATAATAATTAATGAAACTATTATTTAACCGTTTTAGTAAATTATATTACTTAATGAAGATTCCTAGATTATTTTTATGCTTTATTTAAGTGAGATTACTAATCCATATGGACACATTACAAATCCTAATCATAAAATCAGTATTCATAATTTACTATTCATCAAAAATTATGTTGATCTTATTAGACTCTAAATTTCGTAGTGAAAATAATTGTAGAAGACCATTTTTTGAAAATCATTACACATTTTTATTTATTTACGGTTTACATAAACATTTTTAAAATATCTTTTCTCTAAAATTAATCAAAAAAATGCATACTATATTTATCCGGACATTTGAAAATTCATAAACTTCATCATAAGAAGAAATCAAAATATTTATTTAAAACAAAGGGTTACACAAGGCAGTTACGGCCTCCATACATAGCCCCTTATCACACCAGCATAGGACCGAAGTGTAAGGTGTTCTAAGGTCAGAGAATCTGAGGGAGGCTCGGCCAACATCGCACGAGTAGTAATTTCTATCAGTTTTAACTTCTTGTGAAGGCGATTCGGTTCTAGCTTCACACGATGAAGTTCGGCTTGGGTTTCGTCCAGAGCAAAGCCCAGTGGTGCTACCTCCTTCCCAAGTTCTGTTAGATGGGCTTCAATTGGTACAAGACTACTGGGTGAGGCCATTGAATCTTCTCTCCATATTAATTAAACAAGATTACTTGTATTTAGAGACAATAATCAAAACATTTAGTTTCTGGAGGTCATATTGACCAATGGTCATATAACAGTCAAAATCCAACGGTCTCATTTTAATTATACTCATGTTATCAAATGAAACAGTTTTGTTGAGTATAAAAAATAAAATAACACACAAAATTAGGAAACAAGATTTATTCCAAATTTCGGGTCGTTACAATCTTATCCCCTTAAGAAATATCGTCCTCGCAATTTTTAAAATTGGGTTTTGAAATTTCATTGAAAGTCCCACATCATAAAAAGATTCAGTAACACTATTTACTTATAAGAAAGAAAAGGAAGTACAGAGGCCACCCGAGTTAACCCACAGTAGGATTCCATGTAGGAAAACATGGACATGGAGGAGAAAACAAAGAGTCATGTTCTGAGGGAGAGTGATAGAAAACATGATTAGGAGAAAGTTAACCACGATAAAATCCCAAACTTGTGATGTGTGTAAACGGTCTTTGATTACCCAGTAGGAAGCATAAACCAACAACGTTTTTGTTTTATGTTCCTTTTATTCATTTTTGGGAATTCATTTACTACATAGAATAAAAACATAAGGAAATATACCAACCTTCCAGTAGAGTTTCATCCTCTAATAAGTTTCTACCAAAACTAATCTTTTCTCCAAACGATGAGCATTCAAAACTACTTGGTCTCATCAAAACACAAGAATCATATTCTTGAGAGTCACTTAATACACAAAATATTAACTATCAATTTCTTCTATCTTTAAACATTATCCCAAAAACATAAAGGGTAAGATAAAACAACTCTTCAAAAAGAAAGAATCCCATAGGAAGGGAAACTACTTTTAAATCTTTAAGGTTCCATGGTACTACCCAAAGTTCATCATTGACCATTCCATAATAACGGTTCTTAAAATTCATCAAAATAAACCAAACTAAGATTGAAACCCAAATACAAGAAGGATTTGATAACATAGTCTTCCAAAAAAACTTCATTGTTCATCTCCAAGAAACATCAACCACTCCTAACATATTATAACAAATCAGCTAACCTAATCATATTTTACCCAAGATAGGTTAATCATTTCCATAAGTAACCTAAATTACAATAAGTCCACCTTAAATTCATCTATTCTTCAAAATATTAGTCAACCTTACTCCTCAAATAAAATACCGTAGTAATCTATTTATCTCGATCAAATAGGGTTCCCAAAATAGTGAACATCTTCCAAAATAATAATTATCTTTTAATCCCCTAATCATCTCTGTCATATTAATATGGAAATCGTCACATTTCCTATCTCATTGGTTTCTGGGACATGTTCTTCCATTTCCCGCCATTAACTAAGAAAATAATGTACAATTAGGGGCTTAAATACTTAGCCAACAATCATGGAAAGGAGCTTAAAGCATAGAAGGATAACTTGTAGAAGAAAATTACACCCTAACTTTTGATCCCCTAGGTTCCCATCTAGGTTATCCATCATCATATATTCTTATGTGAATCTTTATTTTATTTTATCTTTGTTGCTTTATCAATGGTTCATACTAAGCTTATGAATTTACCAAAGCATATCCTCCGGGAGTGTCATAACCAAGGGTAAAGCAAGGCCCGTTGTCGTGTACCAGTTCCCATTTGAGTCTAGCTCAAAGCAGTGTTTTCAAGTTTTACCCCTATGTACATCTATGCCATAGCCACCTCTACCTGCTCGTATCCAGTTAGGGATGTATTTTCTTGGCAACCCATTACTCAATACTCACCAAAATACCAGGAAGATTCCCTATATATAAACTTTTCTATAGGCTTATTCATAAAGTTTTCATATCCTAATTTCCACAAATAACTAAACCATCCTTTGATACCAACTATAGCATCCCACCTTTTTGTCACATAAACTTTCATTACATTAAAAAAAACTGAGGATCTTTAAGGTTTAGTGTCTTCGAAACCAGAAAATTAATACATGAAACAAAAAAAACATTCATCTTAAACACTTGAAAGGCTTCTGCTTATGTTCATATTAGGTTCATTACTGCATCTCATAACTTTTGGGACGTATATCAAAAGAAAGGGTGAGTAGAAGGCCAAATAAGGGAAAGAAGAGAAACATTTTACATGTGATCTTAAGATACTTCAATTAAGTCATGAAAAGAACTTTAAGGCATGGGAAAGAAATCATGAGGCATATCATAATAAAAATAACATTTTTCATAACTTGAAGATGTGGCTACATAATTTTACATAGAAAATCATGAACATATCACCAAGGTCCATACCCAAAGTGTCATTTGAAAATTACCAAGGTCATTCACAAAGATATCTTGAAAATTGTAATCCCTACTGGTTACATCATTATCCAATGCATTGGAGAGCTATCAGGGCACACCCTTAAATTTTCCTTTACTATCATGTGAGCCACATATATAATAATAAATCATTTCATAAACAAAACATATATCATAAAACAAATGGGTTTCATTTCATAATCATAACGTTTTAAAAATTGCTTTGAAGACATGATCTTTACGTCACATTAAACCCATTGAAGGGAAGAGTGGGTCTCATGTATGTAAATACTAGAATTTAAAATAAACAATTTTGGTATATATGTGAATACCCCTTTTGAATAATTATCTTTGAGTATTCACTTAATAAAATAAAAGTACTTTAGAAAAAGAGAGAGACATTTTGAGACGGAAATTCTGCAGCATAACGGCTATGTTTTGGGGTTTTAGAAAACATTGAAAAGAGAGAGGACATGGGTCAACCAATCATAAATGACCCATAAAATAGTATAGGGAAATAATATAAACGATTTGAGAACATGGTAATGAAATTTGAAAGATATACCATATGAAATGAAGAATATGAAAGGAAGACAAAAATAAGATTCCTCTTATGAAAATTCGGCAGCCCAACGACGTCACTTAAACTTCAACAAAAATGAATTGACAAGATCAAAATAGGGTCTCTCATAATATGAGCATAATGGTTCAGTATGATAGATATAGAGATCATACCCCAGAATAATAAAAAGTAACTTGATAGACTTGACATGAAAATAGATCTTGAAAACGAGAAGGGTGAAAGAATCTCTTAAAAATTCGGCAGCCTAACGGCGCCACTTAAAACATCAAAATACTGAATTGAAGAGATAAAATTGGGTCTCTCATCATGTGATCATAAAATATAAGTATTATAGATATAGAGATCATACCCCAACATAATAAAAAGTAACTTGAAAGACTTGACAGGGAATTAGAACTGAAAGAACCACTTAAAAATTCGGCAGCCTAACGGCGCCACTTAAAACATCAAAATACTGAATTGAAGAGATCAAAAGAGGTCTCTCATAATATGATCATAAAAGATCATTATGATAAATTTATAGGTCATATCCCAACATAATAAAAAGTAACTTCAAATACTTTACATGAAAATAGATCTTGAAAAATTATAAGGGAGAATGAATCCGTTACAAATATTTCGGCAGCCTAACGACGCCACTTAAACTTTTATAAAATGAAATGATGAGAGTAAGAGGCGGTCTCTAATCATAATAACATAAAAAGGAAAGTATAATGAATATAAAATAACATACTCCAACATAATAACATGGATCATAAAAGGAATGACATAAAAGAGATTACTTGAAAAGAAAGAAAGAGGTCAGATCCCTTACCTAAAAACGTAACTCTTAAAGCTCAAAGGTTTGGACCTTGAGGGCTTGGGGGAACCTTGTGAGGACTACTTGGGAGGTAAAGAGACCATAACGTCGTTTATAATGATTTTGGAGTCCAAAGGATGAGATAATGGCTTGGTATTTATAGGGAAAGTGAGAGGGATACTGCATTAATGGCCAAGGGACACCTCATAAGTGGGTTTCTCAAAACCATGTGCTCTCCGAAGATATTTCCAATGAATTTAGGCCACACGGGGACCCCAATACAATAATTAATCACCTTTGGTCTGCCAACCAATAAAATATCTCATGACATCATCATGACACAGTTATGATATCATTAAACATACCGAAACCCTAAAACTGTATTTTTACTATTTACTAAATATTCAACTTCCTTAGAAAAATCCCAAAATTTCACATTAACCAAATATAAATGCTCTGATTTTAAAAATGAACTCCATTTTATAGAAATAATTTTCAAAATATTTTTAATTTAATTTTTAAATAAATACACTATTCACCGAACATTCATTTTTTTTCAGAAAAAACCCCAAAAATTACCTTAACATAATATCGATGCTCTCAGTTCAAAAATGAAATCCATTTTATAAAAATAATTTTCTAAATAATTTTAATTTAATTTTTAATGAAAAAAAACTATTCACCTGAAAAAACTAATACTTGAATAATAATTTATGAAACCGTTATTTAACCATTTTATTGAATCATATTACTTAATCAAGATGCCTAGATTATTTTAATTCTTTATTTAAGTGAGATTACTAATCCATTTGGACACATTACTAATTCTAATCATAAAATAACTATTCATAACTTACTATTCATCAAAAATTATGTTGATCTTATTAGAATCTAAATTTTGTACTGAAAATAATTGTAGAAGACTATTTTTTGAAAATCATTACACATATTTATTTATTTACGGTTTACATAAACATTTTTAAAATATCCTTTCTCTAAAATTCATCAAAAATATGCATACTATATTTATCCAGACATTTGAAAATTACTAAACTTCAGCATAAGAAGATATCAAAATTTTTATTTAAAACAAAGGGTTAAACAAGGCAGTTATGGTCTCCTTACATAGCGCCTTATCACACCAGCATAGGACCTATGTGTATGGTGTCCTAAGGTGAGAGAATCTGAGGGAGGCTCGGCCAAAATCGCACAAGTAGTAATTTCTATCAGTTTTAACTTCTCGCGAAGGGGATTCTGTTCTAGCTTCACACGATGAAGTTCGGCTTGGGTTTGGTCCAGATCAAAGCCTAGTGTTGCTACCTCCTTCCCAAGTTCTGTTATATGGGCTTCAATCGGTCCAAGACTACTGGGTGAGGCCATCGAATCTTCTTTCTACATTAATTAAACAAGGTTACTTGTATTTAGAGACAATAATCAAAACATTTAGTTTCCAGCGGTCATATTGACCAATGGTCATATAATAATCAAAATCCAACGGTCTCATTTTAATTATACTCATGTTATCAAATGAAACAGTTTTCTTGAGTATAAAAAATAAAATAACACACAAAATTAGGAAACAATATTTATTCCAAATTTCGGGTCGTTATAGTTTCTCTCCATCTCATCCATCATGTTGTATCTTGCTTGAATTGATTTCTTCATCAAGGAACTTCCTGATACAACATCAAGAATTTTCATGCATCATTGTGGGAAATCTTTATAAAATGTTAGAATTTGTATCCACAACTATTTTCCATGATAAAGGACTTTCGAGTCATATCTTCATAATGTTACCATCCATCATATAGTGACCCATAATCAAATTGAAAAAATGTTTAGAATGTTTACCCATATGTCCTTTGACATTGATGGTGGAAAGGATAGGGTGAGGAATTTCCACTCTAGCTCATCCCATGTAGTGATGGAATGTGGAGGTAGCCTGTTAATATAGTCTTGAGCTTCATCATACAATGATAATCAGAAAAGATAATGTACTACTATGTTTCTTGAGAAATTTGTAATTGGAAAGTATCATAGAGCTCGAGGAAGCTTCCCAGATGATTTTTTAGAACCTCATGTAGATCTCCGGTGAGTTGAATTCTATTTGATATCATCGAGATGATTGTTGGTTTGATCACAAAATAGTTTTCATTGAAGGGGGGATCTTGGATTATAGGTTTCAATCCTATATTTGATGATCACTTTTAGCCTTCTAGGGTCCAAAACTGCCAATCTCTCAGAATAACTAAAGAAGGTTTGTCTTGTTCAGTGCCTGCCATGGTCATAGTGATTTTACCCTCCTATGTTGGTTCAGGACAACAGTTTTTCTCAATGATGTCTTCTTTCTTGGATCTAGTGTTGTATTTGTGGATTAAAATAAATATGAAATTCACTGCACAAACACAACCAGTATAAAGAGAGAAATTAAAAAAAAAATTCTAAAAACAAAATATCAATCATCCTTGGTAATAGAACTAGTCTAATTGCCCAATGGGGCATCATTAATTATCTACATTACTATTGAAAAACAAATGTATAAAACGCTTATTATGCTACTCAATTAATTAAAATGCATTATTAGTTTGTTCAAGGTAAAACCCATAGAGATGGTTAAATTAATTTTATTAAAATTTCAAAATATTTATTTTTGTTAAATTTAAGAAAGGGGTGACATAATGAATGGTTTTATTGATTTTATGAAAGCATAATGAAAATGGAGTAGCATATAGGTTTGGTTTGAAAAAATATTTTGAAATAGTTTTAGGGTAAGGTAATATCGCGGTCCAGGTGAAATTTAATGTTATGAAATATGTTAATTATTTCATGATTATTGTTGGAGTTCAGAAAAAGTTAATCTACTAGTCATGGTATCTCCTCCTCAATATAGAAATACCATATTTCTCTTGGTCTGGTAATATAGGATTTCACCGAATCAAGTTTTTCTTGATATCATATTTAAAAATCCTTTCCCCCAATGTTGAAAATGGTCATAGATTTTTTAGGGTTGTCATTTGTTCAATTTTAATGTTCTTTTTTTGTTAAATTATCAATATTCATGATAAAATAAAAATAAAGGGATTGGAATTCGATTTAAGAAATCACAAAATCCAATAAAATTAATGAAAAAAATAAATTCAGTGTACCTTCCTTATTAATTTACATCACACTAGCATATGGATGTATTATCCAATATCCTACCTATGTGATATTTATAGGGAAGTAGATAATAAAAGTAAATAAGAAATAAATGTATAGTAAAAAATAACTCAGGGAGGGAATAACAACTTCTCGCTCTCATATTTTTGTTTGAATCTGAATTTCCCCCAACAGTAGAAAGAAATCTCTTTTTTATAGGTACTGGATGGTATCGTCCTAAAACATTACATAATGTGTAATGGATTATGAATTGTCTAATCCTTATATAAATTTATATGAATCCACATGATGCATCGAACGGATCTCACCTATGATTTTTTACCTTTGACCACAATCACTTCGTGTACTCAGGACTCAGGATGTGTAAGTTTTAAAATCTTGAAATTTGTCATGATTTGGCATCACAATGTTAACAATATCGTGAAATCCTATTGGACAACATGTCATGGGATATCATGATATGTAATCTTTTTTATTATCTAGAATCTTTAATTCACCTTGGTTATTCAGTTTCATGCTCTCAAGCTTCTCTTTGATCATCCTAAAAAATCTTGTATGTCGCTACTTTTATTCTCTCAGGGGACGGAGTGTCATTTTTGTCCATTATTCAAAAAAATTTTACTTCTTTTTAAATTATAATTGTATCCTTCCCCAAAACCAAAAACAAGTTAAATTGAAAAACATTTTGTTGAAATATTATTTTACAAATAAAAATCTATTCACTAAAAGGGTAACAAATATATTCTTGAAATAAAATTATAAGTCATAAATCATAAACAAGTAATTGATATATATAAATTTTAGGGCCTCCATGCTGTAAATGTGAAAGGATTTAAGAGACCATCAGTTCAATAGAAATCATGGTATATAGAAAACATTTTATTTATACGTAATTTTCCTATAGTTGAGAAATTATTTTATTGAATATGAATATAAGGAAATATTCCTATTAGATGGGATTAAATTTATTATAAAATATCCTAAATATTGGTTTTGATTTATCAAACCTTAATTCATACATTTACTACCAGAAAGTGATAACCAATAATGATTTTTTTAATTCTTGAACCACAAAATGAAACTCTTAAATGATTGTAAGTCTTATAAATAAGTTAAAAGTCTTGCTTTTAGTATCTTAATATCCTCCCAAACCAATATGGTTAATATATTAATATCTATTACCTAGAAGTGATACTATTATTTGATCAATAACATTTATTTATATAATTGTATAACTATAAAACAATGAAAAAGTTACCAGTATATTGTGTAGGATAGTGTTGGCATGAAACCTTTATCATCCTTTAGTCATGGGTTCAAGAGCCGTGGATTTATAAAATATGATTGGTTGTCACTATACATATAGGTATTCCTTTTATAAAACCAATTATATATAATTTAAAAAAGAATTATAATGTAAATATTTGAAATAAGTTTAATAACTAAATATATTTTTAACTAATACAACCTCAAAACATAAATACTTCAACAGTTTATTTCCACATAGTTCCTTCTTTTGTATGGGGTTTATTCATAATATCAATTATAGGATTTCTAAATAATGATATATTATCTTAAATCTAATACACCTTAGGTTTATCCTGGGATATTTATTTTCATTATCTATCCAAATATTTCTTAATTATTTTTAAATAAAAAGTGGATTATCATAAACATATTCCACTAGATTGCCAAACCAAGTGTATAATATTGCCCCTTTTTGTATACCAGGTTACCCTGAGTCAGACCCATAACACCTTGTAAATATTGTTACTCTTAGTTATTTCTATTCCAGAACCAAATCCACTTGTAGTATTTTGATAGGGATGTATTTCTATAAAGACCCAAATAATTTATACTTTACTGAAATACTATGGTGTTCTTCTATACATATCCTCAAATTATACCTTACGGTAATGTTCTCAAACTAATGTTCTCATAAATATAGTTCCCAATATTCCTAATAAACTTCCTCTAATAACAACTATAGAGATACAACCACATAAGCCCAAAGTTGGTGTTTGAAATCATTTATATTGGCATGATTAAAAGGAGTCAAGTCTTGAAGGACCGATAAGTAAAGTATTTTTAGTGAAACATATACATAAATGAGTTATTTATAAATTACTATACAAATTAAATCATAATTTTATTTTATTTTTAAATTAATAGCTTTGACGATAACTCCAATCCATCCTGTAAATCATTTCATATATTTCTTAGTATGATTCATGAATTCCTGGGAAACGAAATGTAATAATGGTGATCTCTAATTATTAGTAAGGAAAAAATATAATTTAATCAGTAATAATCAATGAGATTAATAATTTTGGGATGGTATATTATAGAACATGCATACCATGTAATCAATAAACTGAATGTAAGTATCTAAACAATATGGCCAGGTAATAATTGGAAATAAATTTCATCCAAACAACTAGTTGAGGATAAATCACTATAGAAATGTATGAATCTAAAACACATGTCATTTAATAAATGAACTAAAATTAACTACACCCATCGACAAGTAGATGGAAAAAATCATGGATGAAAAAAAGTTAAAATAGTATAAGGGAAATCCTTTATTGTTAGACGTCGTGTATGGGGGGCCTGAAAAACTATTACCATCATGACCTTTTGAAAACAGTTTAAATCTATTGTTTGAAACCCATCTATAAAACTATTTGTCTCATCAGAACCTATTCAATAATTGAGAATCTATATAAATTCCAGGCTCCACCTGTCATTTCCAGTCTAAAACCTTCCTCATATTAAATAGTCAAGATAACTAATATTCCACATTAAGGAACTGTATTGAATTAGAAATTTTGATATATCAATAATTCCCCATTTAAAAACGATATGTAAAATGGTATAGGGTTTAAGGAATAGTAATATCCATAAAAAAGTGTCTGAATAATTAGGATAAATTCAATGCTCAATGACTATATGAAATTAGATATTTAAAGTGGAATAAAAAATAAATCAAGGAAGTGAATGTGAATACTATCCTTGGAAAAATCAATCATAAAGCATCCAAATTAAAATTAATGATTTTATTAATAGAAAAAAATATCATGTGGAGTAAAAATAAGGGGTTTTTAATTTATGAAATAAAAGAATAACTTCTAAAAATATTCCAGAGTTAAATATACGTTGATTTTGAAAAACATTTTGATGATATTTTTCATTGAAAATCCAATTTGAATGTATTTTCTTTATAAAAAATACTTTTATATATGAAAAGAAATATTCAAAGAAATATAATTGGATAAATCTTTAGAAGCCATATGAGGTGAAAAAAATATTCCATTTGTATAGAAAAAGGATAGAAAATTCCTCATTCAGATAGAGACAATAATATTCCACTGAAAACATTGGTAAAAGGAAAAGGGGGTAAAAATTTCATAACCAAGGAATTTTAAATGCATTATTTAAGTACATTTTAGTAAAACATGGATTTTAGAAGAAAATAGTCTCTTTGAATAATGAGATAAATAAATTTGGGTGTTCTAAAAAATAATTTTTAAACTATTTTCAGTACCAATGAATTGATTATTGATACTAATATTGAAAATTTTCATTAATAACAAGAGTATAATGAAAGGTATTATTGAAAAATGGTTATATAATTTCCTCAAATTGAAATTCTATTGAAAGATCGTTTAATATATATTTATGGAAAATAAACATTAAACATTCCAAAGTGTCCCATTTCCTGACAAAACATTTTAAATCACAAACCACTTCAATGTATAATATTAAATGAAATCATTAAATACCATTATGGTAAGAGGATTAATGATACAATATAATAATAGTGGTATTAGATACACAACAAAAATGATATTAGTGGTGAACAAGAAATTTATCTCACCGATGAAAATAGTTAGAGTTGAATCCCTTAAATATGAATCAAATGACCCAAAAGTAATAATCGTCAATATAAAACATCTAAATAAAATGAGTATGAAATAATTCATGGTATTACATGTCAATGTGGTAGTATGTACACCGTATATAAGAAATTTTATGCACAACAATAAAACATGCCTCCCGAAAAGAAAAGTGAGACAAGAGTCCCACACCTTGAGTTTCCATTCGGTTGAACATCATCTAGCATCTAGTATAATAATTTTGAACATTTTCCAAGTTTATAATTAGTTTTATTTCTATTATTTCTATTTTTTTACAACTACTTATAAAATTATGTTTTCTTCATGTGTGTTGAAGAAATTCGGTTCATGTTTTAAAAACTCTTTTTGTTGGTCAACTATGGTTAAAGGATTAATAATATAACATCTATAGAATCATGATGAAATAATTATTATATTTATCCATAAATTAAATATTTAAAATCATTCATTAAGTATGGTTATTTAAAATTAACCAACATTACCATCATGGAGATTGTACGTCGTACGTACGCATGAGTACTATTCACATTTTTCAATGATTGTCATGTAAAAATGTTAAGTAGAATTATATATTTCTATAATTATCATAATATAATAAATACCTTATTATATAGTCATATAAATATATATTTAAAATAATCATGGTTTAAATAGAATCACATCTTTTCTAGGAGGTGGTAATCTACAAATCGACAACCGAGATTATCACTTTTTAGTTTTTGAAAAGGATAATTACTAAAATGATATATATATATATATATATATATATGCAGAAAGGTAATTATTTAATTAATGTCATAAATATTTTCTATATGTCTCATATTTTCAATTATAATCATCCATTATACATTCCATGGATCAGGGGAATGAATCATATTACATTGATTAGGTGGTAGTCCACACTTCCTCAAATGATGTTATCGTATTAATGAAATATGGAAAGTATACGGGTTTGTGTTATAAAAATAATTAAATAAGATTAAATACAAAATAAATATCATATATAGTGTATATAAATATATTTTCCATCATAATAACCAACTATCAATATTGGAAATGGAAAAATGAACAATCATCATTTCGTGAGGCAATAATTCACCATAAAAACAATATATCCACTACCAATTAAATGGAGGTGTATGTATTTTTATGTAAAAAAGTGTAATAAAAAATGTTATATTTGTTATAATGGTTTTTTTATTAAATTAAGGATGAAATTGTGTATAGGTGGTGGATAATAGAAATGAATCTAAAAATCTTAAGAGAAGACATTGGCTCTTAATCAGATAACTTCTATTGGTTTATACTAAAAGGCTTCCTTGTAAGGCTTTATTCTAAAAGATATTATTTTAGGTAGAGTGGAGGGATGTTTGGGGAGTATTTGGGAAGAACATATCAGAATCTATGATTTTTGGTTGGTGTGAATAAGTAGGATATGTTTTAACCCTTTATAGGGAATTAAAATGACTCACTTGAAATTTTTGGAAACAAGTTTGGTATAAATATGTTCTTACAAAATAAAAAGTCACAAAAAACTATCCAAAATAAATAATAAAATATTTATTTAACAATTATGGAATAAAAATTATTTTTTACAGTTGGTTAGGTCATTTGGGCCCCTAAAATTAAGGTTTAGTCCCTAATTTATGTCCATTTTTTGTAATTCATTTCATAGGAGTGGAAAAAATAAGATTAATGCAAATCTCACAAACAGACAAATGAACTGGATCTAGTGGAAAAATTTTCAAATGATTTTTATGTATTTTATATTAAACAATAAATTTAAATTTATTATAATGAAATATATTAAATTAATATATTTAAAATTGATAGAATTTTAATTTTAAAACAGAAAATAAAAAATTCAATTTTACATTAATAAGTTCTTAAATGAAAAGCAGTTTTTAACTAAAATGCTGTATTTTTTCAGTATTCCTAAAAAATAAAGATTTATATAAAAAATTCATCTTAATATAATTCTGATATTATGAATTAAAAAAATATGGTTATTATATCAAATTAAATTTATAAACTGGTCAAAATTAACATTTAAAATAGGTGCGCCATTAAAAGGTGATAAAATTGCCTTTATAAAAATAAGGTTTTTATAAGGGAAGTAGGGTTTTTTCTTATCTTATGAATTTCAAACCAAATGGATAAATATAAAATATATTTAATTGACTATATGATATATATATGTTTTGTTAAAATCATACACTAATTGTAATTAGTTATATTTATTACAAAAAACTCTTTTAGAAGCATATAAATAATAATTTTTTCTTATATCAAATTGGTTCTTATTTTAATTTCTCATTAGTTGGTAAATAATTTTATTTTATATTTACATAAAACAAATAAAATTCATATGTTAGTTAATATGATTAATAATCTAAAGCATCAAATATAGGTTATATCATATTATATTAAATAATTACATTTAAATAACACATTCTTATTTGGTGAAACTCAATCATGTGTATAACGCATGCTATCAAGGAAGGTCTCTCTTTCGTATAACAACATATATCTCATTATTTCATAAATTCCAAGAAATAGGATGTGTTGAATTTATTTTATACAATAAATATATATTGTAGCCTCATGATATTATATTCCTTTACGTGTTCTCTCTTGTGTGTCATACACAATATTTAATACAAAGATGTACATTAAAATTTTAGATTTTACAATTCATATTTATGAAAGATGTAAGTGATTATGTTACAATATCATTTAATTTTTGAATTATATATGTAAAGATAATATTAATAGAATTTACATTATATTTATCAAATAGATCCATATATTTTTTTATCCAAAGGTAAATTATTGAATTTAATTTTTACATTTACTTTTAGGCTTTTGATACTCAAAAAGAGAAAAAAAATTAATAAAAGTTGACATTTTAAATTTTTTATCCGAAAACCATTTTATTATATTTTTAGGTGATTTAAAAATTTTAAAAAGGATATTTAATATTTTTAGTGAATAGTTATGTCCTCTTTAAATATATTTCAATTTATTTTCGTTTTAAACAAATTAACATTTTCAAATGTTTTCCAAACATTCACTTCTGAATTTTTACATAAATTTGAAAATAATGATTATTTTTAACATAAACAACATGAAATAATTTTCATATGATCTTCTCAATTATTCATTCAGAATATTAATTCAAATGTTTCTTATGTTTTACAAGGAAAATAATATTTCTATTTTCCTTGGGATTTTAGTATTTAATTATTAAAAATTCATAAGGAATGTTTTCTCATAATTTTCAAAGTGTACTTTAAATTACATTATAAAAGAAAATTTTAATATATGTCAAAATATTTAATGGTTTTTATGAATCCCTGTGGATATGATCATATGATACCATCTAATTTTATAATCATGATTCCTCTTGATTATGTTTTTAAAAAATTGATATGAAACATGTTTCTTTCCCATGTGTAAAAAAAATGGAGAATAGAATCATGAATGTTTCCATGTTTTCAATGGAATGAATATGTATCAATTTTCATTATGATATGGTTGGGTATGTTATATCACTCTAGTTATTTAGGTAATTTTTTTATATCTCATTCCATTATTTGAACAAGATTAGGAGTGACCATATTATTTCAAGTGGCTCTTTCTACTATGATAGTCATAGGAGAAACCATTGACTAAGGAAATGATGGTAATTAGGAGTAAACATGATGAAAAAAATGACTCTATCAACTTTTATAGTTTTTAACTAAGTCTTAACTGGGTAAATTATTTTATATGCATATGTGTATTCCCTATTAATATGTATTATGATTATTATCTGTCTTGGCTCGTGGTGGAATATTGATGATTCTGCACTCTTATGTTTTAAGTTTGTTGTTATGAAAACATTTATCTCAATGAATCCTTATTAATGATCTATAATGGATTGGATATGAACTTATTATGATATTATGATGATATAATACATTAATTATTATATTTAATCTTATATATTATCATCGATTGATATCTATCACGTTTCCTTTTACTAAGAATCTATGCTCACTCGTTTTTATATTTATATTTCCCCAGGTAATATTGAAACATATTTAGTAAAATTGGTCTAAACAATTATTATGTGTTAAAATTTTTGTTTCAGATGTTAATGAATTCATATAAAATAAAATATCATTTCATAATAGAAAAAATTCTAATTTTTTGAGAAATACATTGGTTTTTATAAATAACTTGTTTTTTTCAAAATTATTTAAAACTATAATCCTAAAATATATTAGTAATATTAGTGAGTTAGTTATTTATATTTACATTGTAATTATGAATTATTAATATTTGGTATCATTAGTTTTTATCAAGGCCATATAGAAGGGAATATGTTCTTAGCCCCATATTTGGGGGTGTAAGGGTCTTATGTAGTCTCAATTTACTTAACAATGGTACATCACCAATGGTTGGGTTTTCTAATTAACCATTCTCTATAGAATATTGGAAGTGGGATGATGCGACCATATAAATATTCATGGGGATACCTAAGAAAAATTAAGGTTGTTATTTAGTGTGGGTGGTAGTTGATTAGTTAATGATGGTTTTAAACATCAATCCCAACCTAGAGTTAGAATCTGTAGATGAGGTGAATGTTTTAATATATGAGAGATAGTGTGGATACATGGGGTAGCTATGAGAGTAGTATCATATCACATCAATACTATAAAAGGGATTGTAAAATTATATGGTCTCATCAATAAGTCTAGGTGGAGCGTAAACCACATGCATAGTTGTGCATTTTTAGAGAAGGGTTAGAATTATGATTAATATGGTCAGTGAATGTGTGATCTAGTTGGGGTAGGGTGGAATAATTATCTAGACATAGAAGATTATTTTTTATAACAATATATTTAATTATTTTATCAAGATACCCCCTTCAATGATTTATATTGTTAATTTTTCCTCTAAAATATGTGGAAAATAGAGGTAGGAGAGTCATTGGTTATTTGGCCATGCTTGGTACAACAGAGCACATTTTGGTGGCAGTTGATAATGAAGAATTTGAATACCACTCGAATAAGGAAGTTATAATTTCATAAAATGAAGTCAATACCCATTGAGTTTACTATGGGTGATCTTTTATTATTTTGACTATCACCTCGGTGAATCCATTGGTATTTTAGGTAGCATGGGAAGATCAAATAATAGTTTTTTTTCGAATTTTAGAGATTGTAGAGATGATTGGAATTATGTACTAATGATTTAATATTCCTCTATGAAATTATGGTGTGAATACTTTTTTTTGAGTAACTACTCCTATAGTATAATCCACACCAATATTATATGATTAATATTAATGATATTGAGTTGGATGTAGGTGCATCATTTGAGGAGGGCCTTATGGAAATTATTGACTACAGTGAGAAAGCCATGTAAGGTTAGATGGTTCATCTTATTTGGGATTTAAGTATGACATCTATATTAAAGAGGAGGAATAATAATATGGGTCAGAGATATGATAATAATGGATAAATATTTTGGTAGTGGATCCTTTGATATTATTAAGGATGGTGGGAATCCATTTTACGGGGAGTCTATAATGACTGTAAAATTTATTTTATGATTATATGTCTTATTTTTTGGATTAAAAGTATTTATTTATTATTTTTTGATTTTTTTTAGGGGTAGTGGTGCTCAAAAGTGGATCAGATTAGGGTTTAATGGTCACCTTCTATTGTAGTTTTAGTATAGGTATATTGAGTAACCACTCGAAAAAATTAGGTAACCATATCCCTAAATAGTATCCATAAAAGGGATAAATCCCTAGAGTGTATCTATGATGGGTATTCTAGTGGTTGGTGGTGTATTGGGTAACTAATAGAGATGGATTGTACATCAGGTGTGTTCAGAGTTCTGTTATTATTAAGGGGAATTTTTGGAATTTAAAATCCAAAACCACCTTTAAGACCTAATTTTTCCCACTAAACCCCCAATTTACCTAGTTTTTATTTTGGGATCTATCTTAGATTCACAATCTCTTATAATATCAACTTTTACCCATTTTTACTCCTAGTTTGTTCTGGTGAACTTTCCGTCGTATGTTTAACTCCATTTTTTCTTAATTTTTCCCTTCTCATGTAATTCCTTTTTGCTTTTATCTCAAGTCCCTATGTCTAATGGTTAATGATAAAATTATGTATTTACAGGTTCAAGAATGAATTTGATGATGAATCTTATAATTTAAACCCCCATATTCTTGTGGTAGGATGTATTTTTTGTTTTATTGGATTAATATGTAGTTGTAAGTACTATTGTGTATAATGAATCATTTTTTAGAGAGATATGTTCTTCTTTTGTTATCAAGGTATTAAGTAGCGTATAACTTTTTTTATTTCACCACTTATATAGTGGTTATCTGTTAACTAATTTTAGTATACTTTAATATCACATTATTACATGTTTGAGGTATTTTTTTCCTCTAGAATAATTTCATAAACGTGTTAATATTTCTTACATTGGTGAATCTATGGTATACCTATGATTTAGAATAAGTGTATTTGATGAATTAATCCAATTATTCAATAGTTGGGTAAAAATTAATGGTTTGAAAGTGTAGACAGAGGGGTTAATTTGGGAGTATATCATGTGCTATCATTGTTATTTATTTATATGTTTGAAGTCCAATTTTGACTAACATATGATAGTAATAAATTTCGTAACTACATGATGTTCTTTAGGTGTTTACAATTTACTGATGATGATGATGTTTCGACCATAACCTTAGTGAGAGGATGATGACCTATTATGAGGCTGCGACTATGTACTAAGTGATTTCAAGGTGGAAACTAATGAGATTAATGACCATAACTTGAGGGATATGATTATTACTAGTTATGTGAGATTATATGTTTTGGGATTTCATATTATAATCGGTGTGGGACATGATGTTGGATCATTCCATGAGTGATAAGATATGAGTCATATTTTTTGGATATGTCAACTAATAGAGTTACACATCCTTCTAAAAAGAGATGAAGTAGTTTTGTTCGAGATTGATAGAGGCCACATAATTTTGTGATATCCTGATTATAAAGTGTTATTTTCTTTAGTTTATTTTCAACAAATTCATAAAATATTTTATTTTTTAGACACTTAATTTATGAATGTATTATGAGTTCCCTAATTGGTTTTTTTATCACAACCTTTATAGAAATCGTGGTGTATGTACATAATTTTTTTCCAAGGGTATAATACATGAATAGGGCCCTCTATTATGTAGCTGAGTAGGTGAATCAATGTATAGATAGAAATGATATTAGTTTACACTACTGGATCATTTTGGATTTGTTCCTGCTAGTTATTTTATTATTTATTATTTCATTTTTATTTATCCACAACTTTTGGGGAACCTTGAGTAGAGTTATATGATTTATATGCACATTTTGATATAAAATGTGATGCATTATTTGATTCAATTTCCAGTATATATATTATTTGTTTAATATTATTTCTTTTATTATGTATCTAATATAGTTTGACGTGATTTTGAGGGAATGTGGAATAGTCCTTCACTACTAATTTATAGACTTGAGGATACGGGGAGGTGTCTGTGATACTATGTGAAACTCTAGCACAGACCCAATTATCTTGGTTGGGGTGTTATATTGTGATTTTTCTAATCAAATATATAATTTTTAATCTTATTAGATTTTAGAATATATGCTACAAAATGTTGGAGTATTGAATTTTAAATTGATGATAGATTTAATTTGTGGCCTTGTGAATATATTTATAGTTTAATGCTTATGTTGAAACATCACATGAGATGCCAGTGTCATGTGAGGTGAATATAGCCTATAATTTGTTAGCCTACAAAGCTACAAATTTATTTGGTGATTCTTGTAATGATGTTTCTGATAGTAGAAAAGTAATATAATTAGGATACATCATGATATATTCTATACATGTTTAAATCAGATATTATTGTGTTCTATGAATTTGGTAAATTGATTCAATGATTATATTTTTGATAACATCCTTATTATATTTTTAATGTTTTTTATTTTCCATTTTTCATTCAACAATGGTTGGTATTGTGGTGACACCTTTCTCACCTTAGTAATTGTCAATAGATATAACATTTTACCATTTTATATGATTTGATGATTCATCCTTCACCCAATAAGATAAAATGTGAATATATCATTAACCCAATTAGTGGAGTACACTAATAAATTTTTCACATTTGGTTAGTATTCATGATATATCATTCTGAAGACTTATATAGATAGTGAAATATAATTCATACTTGTTTTTCTTTTAGTGATACATCATTCACCATTATCACCATATCATTAATTCATGGTCCACCCTAGGATAGGTATATAAGGGTATATAATTTACCCATGTTTGTTAAACGGTTATATATAATTCTCCAAGAATTATATATATACTGATAAATTTTTCTCCATGGTTATTGAAAATTTTGATACATCATTCATATATGTTATTTTGTTTGGTGATTCCTCATTCACCAAATTTTATAGTTTAGATATAGATAAATCACCCCAAATATTATTATGGGGTTACAACATTAACATAGTGGTACTACATTTTCACTTATTATTATTACATTAATATCTCATTAGTATGTTGTTTGTATTCAGTATATCATATTTACATTATTTGTGTAATGTGAGAGGTGATAACTCATTCATTCTTTCTCTATGATTCGACCATACGATTTCACATGTTATTTAATTTCTAAAAAAAATGTATATTTAAACATCATGGTTTCTTCTTAGGCACTTGATTGCCTGAAATGTGAATTTCATGTTATGTTTCCATGTTCATTCCAAATGGTTTATGTATTCCCATTTTTTATTGTTATTATTAAGGAATATATTTTTTCGGTCTATTTAGATTTTTAATAATCCCTTTGGTGGGTGTAAGGACCTTATGGTTGGAATACAACTTAGATCTCAGACCCTATTACAGGTGATCGTATTGGATGAGATTGCGAAAATTTAGATTTGGGACCACAGAAAGGTCGGGGAAAGAGTTATTGTTATCTTTACTGTTTTTTTCCTATATCATATAATATAACCCCATTGGAATATCATGAATTTATAAATTACATGGATACTTATATGGGTATATTTTCAATAGAATTGTAAGTGTTATATATTTATGGTATTCCCTCCATTGTAATTTTATATCTTATACTCTAAAGTTTGTCTAAATAATATATGTTTTAGTTATTTACCAATTTTTCACCTATATTAATATGATGGTTATAATCTCAAAATATGTTTTATTAGACCCATACTTTAATATAGAATGCTATATATTGTAGGGAGTTGTGATTAATGTCAGGTGACGACCATGTATATCGCTTTTGGGTTCTGCTAAGTTGGGTTTATTACATCTTTAATTCTATATAACTATATGTAATTTTTATTACCATTATGTTATTTAATCAATGCGTAGAGTCTATAAATTTCATTTGAAGCCTCCATTATCATGAAAACTATCTTCCCCCATTATTAGATAGTCAGAAACACCCAATGGGGTATGAATATATATCTTAATCACATCCTAGAACCTCCGTGTTTAAATGATTTTCAATTCCTACAAATCTCCGAAAATAGAAAAAATTATAGAGTAAACTATAAAATAATCCAATAACCCAATAAAACTCCATTATCGTAAAAATATAATTTCATAATCCACATCCATCTTTCAAATAGCGAATCATGATCAAACGTATAAAACACGTATGTTAAACACATTATTTTATAAACATATATATCATAGAATAATATTCACATAAATTCATTAAAATATGTAATGATATATAAATTATAATTTAATTCCAATACACCCTTGTTATGAAAATTATTAATCACTATAACATGCCAGGTTTTTAAAAATAATATGGAACTCGTAGTCCACTGTGCTACAACAATTCTACATCCTTAAACAGATCATGATAAAAATTTAATTCATCATAATATAATATTAATTTATTATTCACACAGAATCATATGTATAAAGTAGCTATACGATTCACATAAAAATCACATAATAATAATCGAACTATAACAGTTATCCCAATAATAGATAAATTATAATTAAATGTATACTGTGTTTTTTATTCACTAATAAAAAAATACTATCATTTTTTAAACAATAAGAAAATTTAAATGAATATTTTTTTAAAAAAATTATTTAAAACAAAAAATTATTAAATAAGAAAAAAAATATAAATACTTTATGTGACACGTAACACCAAACATAAATAACCCAAGAAATATATTCCTTTAAATTTAATCCTTTTGACAGCTTGTGGAACATGCATCCTTGGGTTAATGCAAACTATAATATAGTAATTATTCTATTTGGAGAGTAATAATTTTACTACATAAATGATGATAATTATGGTTACCTATTTATTTGAAATAAAATATTAAAAATTTAAATGAAAAATAATTTTTTTGTAAACTGTTTATCTCAAATGGAAGGTTTATTCACTTATTATGAGCATAATTTAAAATTAATTTTTAATAATTTTAGAGAAAAGTTATTTTAATAATAAAAAAATTATTCATTAAATAATAATATAAAAATTATCTTAGAGTGATGTTTTGGTATTTTTTAAAAAAAATCATTTTTGATGAATAGTGACAAAATACAGAATTTGAATTGAAAATGAGCCTTTTTTAAACATTTAATAACGTTAAATTATATATTAAATTCATTTAAAAGTAAAATTAATTCAATTTTATATCAATTAATCCTATTTAAATCATTGGAATAATATTCATATTAAATTTTATTATGAAATCATTGTAAACCTTCGATCATTTTCACATTAAAACCCCGCTTTCTCATGGCATCTCTAAGAATAATTTTAAATTAATTTTTTCAAACTCTATAGATTTAATTTTAAAAAATATATATCATATTTGTAATTACAATATTATTTTTTATATAATAACTTGAAATTAAATTTTTTCTATAATGAATAGTCAGATCCTTAAAAGAATATTTATAGCATTAAAGGAAAAAACTGACTTACCATGGATTAAAAAATAATAAATGAGAAAATGTAAACTAAAACTGTTATTAAATATATTTTATAGAAATATTTAATACCTATAATTTTTAATACACAATAATAATTCATTTTTGACCCTTAAGATAAGTGAATAGGTGGGTACACCTTTTTCTGTGAAAAAAATACATGCGTACCACACACCACATATATAAAAGGAATCCCCCTTTACTCTCATCTTCACTAATTATAACCATTTTAGTTCATTAAATAACTAAAAAAAATAAATTCAAAACTTCCCTAGTCTCATACTATAATAATTATTTTTGTAATAAATTCATCCTAGAATGTATGTTGATGAAAAACTATAGAGGTTATCTGAAGAAGAGGTAATGTTCTTCCACGAGCATTTTTTATTTTATTTCTTCTACTAATTCCCTAAATTATTAATAAAAAATTATTATTTGATAAAATATGTATAATTAATTTACTAAGATGTTGTGATGTTAATTTTATGACCTAAAACCATCCCCACATTCATCAAATATTCTATGAAATCATCAATCATGTTTTGGAGAGACTGCAAGTTTGTGAACTAATGTCATTCGTTTTTTCATTACCACATCATGAAGTTTGAAATGATTATATATATAAAGTATAAATAATATATTTATAAAATAATTATACCCCTATATTAATTATATCATATATATTGATTTACATTTCATTCTTAAGAGTATATAATTCTGTCTCTCATGTGTATAATGGACTACTTCCTCACAAAGTGATGTGATTAGTTTTTCAATAACACTTCACAAAGAAGGTAATATGGAAAAATATAATGACTACATGTGGTAAAAATAAAATTAATATTAAATTAATAAAATTATTATTATTATTAAATGATAATTAAAAATTCAATTTTATACGTTTTTACAGATTGAAAGATGATAACATCGATCTTGTACGTGTGGACTAACACCTTCCCGAACTGATATGACTCTATTTTCTTCACCACACCACTTGGATGACATATATAAGTATATTTATAGGAATAATATGGTATATATGATATCATTATCATTCTATAATTTAAAAATATTACTTACCTCATTTTCATGATCATTATTGAAAAATGGAAATGTTACTCAATCATATGTACATCCTAACCTCTCCATGATCACAACATATTTTATTTATCATAACCGTATTTAATAATTGGGTTTAAATATATAATCGATTTATAAATATTATATTTATTTCATTATTATTATTCATTTCATCTTTAAAAAAATAATATGTTCAATAACATTATCCTTCACAACAAAACACACATGATAAAACATGGCAATTAACTTCGAAAAAAATGAAATGAATGAATTATTATTAACAAAAGGGTAATAAGACGTCGTAAATTAATCATATATGACATTATAAATAATAATATGGTTATTTAATAAGGTAATACCTTTTTTAAAACACCTAAACGTGAGGTTAAATCTCATTCAACTAAAAGATAGCGTGAAGAAAGGGATTTCACCTCGATTTCATTTCATTGAGGAATATTTTTATATTATACTTCTAATTTATTTTATACGAATTATAAAATTCTACATTAAAAGTAATATAATGGTTCATTAATAATTATTTTTAATTTTATTTTCCATTTTAAATATTACTTCTAAGCGGATTTGAATAGAAAATTACCATGTGGTAAAAGTAATTACACAATCTCACTTTCATTTGGGATTGTTAACTTTCTATTGAAACAATCACTTCTGTATAATAATTTTTCATTTTAAATTACATTTCTATTAAATATAAGTATTATATTTTTATTTGATATGTTTCTTTACTAAACAATATACCATTTTTATATATGGTTTTTTACTTTGATATTTATTTTATTTAGTGCTGAAATATAAAAAATTTGGATCCTTTACTCAAAATAGATATTTGAGGAAAATGAACATTGTTCATGAATTAAATTGATTATTTGATATATGATGGATTATTTTTACATGAATAAATGGGCGGTTCCTTGTTATAGATATCCTGTTGATCCATCAATAAGACTCATGAGATGAATCAGTTGGCTAACCATAGTTAAATGTGTCTCTACCTATCATTTTGGAATTATCATGACGGTACATCTTGATGGTACAGGTACCATTTGTCTGGTACATGACATATATTAATTATTAATTTCTATCACTATGAATTTGTTTATTATTATCCATGATATTCTCACAATGATATTATCTTTTGATTCATTTCATTCACAGTTTATTGATTTAATAAAATTTGTTTTTTGTTATTTACCTACCTTTGTGGATTGTTCCTTATATACTAATGATATTCATGTTATTTACTAAATAAAATTTGTTTTTATTTATTTAAAAATTATCATATTAACTATGAAATTTTCTCCAATATATTATTTATGGATGAATTTCTTTCGCAACATACAGATTCAAAGTCACATGTGTTATATTATTTCCCTTTCCATGTTGATTACTATCATTAATTCAATATAGGTTCCAATTTTCTTAACCCTAAGTAAGAATTTGATATCACCCTTATTTTTATTCTTTAAAGTAGTATTATTTGGAGTATATAAGGATTTATGTGAAGGGACTTTCTTGAGGGTATAATTTAATATTTGTTTTAGAAAAATATGATAATTTTTTTTCAAATGAAATATAGGAATTTTGTATTTATCATATTTACTAAAACAACTAAACTATTTACTACATTAAGATTCCATTTTATGTATCTTATGCCACTATAATAAAGAAGACATTGGGTCCTAGATGTTAGGATCGAGTTCACAATAGTTGGTATTTAGGAATGTTCAATAGAAACCATTAGAACATGATTTTGGAAAACATACATTTGACAACATAAAATTATTATATACATTTATGTTATGTATAGAATTAAATCCTATTTTTTGTGGGGAAGATACTTGGTGGGTTTACCTAGATTTACATCCATGTATGGATTCGACATCTTGACAAGCTTATGGCATAGATATAACTTGGGTTAATAACATTGAAAAAATTGTGTTAGTCTTGAACTAATAATCACCTTATACATTACAGCAATCCTTAATATACACCTAGTTTGAAACACTTAGTTGATATTCTTAGGATAACTCACATTTCTATTAATAATTATTATCAAGTATTTGAATAAATGATTACAATGAATGACCTAGGTTAAACCTATGGTGTCTTATATTTAAAATATTTTTCATGATTTAGTAGTGCTATAGATAATTATATATATTTCACATTATGATTAAAATTTCTCACAATATATGTTTTGGTTTTATTCATTAGATTGATCCCAAATAAATTAATTCTAATTTGAGCATGAATAAAAATTTGGCGACTCTGATAAACCAAATGGGATGATGGTAGGATTTAAGAACATCATGCTTTAGAAAAATAAATTTTGAATAAATATAATTAAAACATATACCTAAACCATATCCTAGTCTCACCAAATAAGAAAATTATAGAGTTCAATAATACCTAGAGTGATGAGGAAAATAGAGGAAAGAAGGATCAATTTCTATCACGTATGAAATACGGAAGTATAAACCCATAAATGTGTCTCAATGAAATGGGAAATGATTTATGTGTCAAAAATAAGTGAATAATGAAAAAAATAGAGGAAAAATGAATAGTTTGTAGGAAGAAAAAAATTAATCCTAGGGATCCAATTATTATTAATTGTATTGAATGTAGATAACATATGAATTGTCTAATTAATATCCTTTACTAAATGTTAACCCATATACCAATGATGGATATATGTTTAAATAAAATAGAAAAAGTATTTATGTATTTTCATTAAAGATTCAAATGGTAAAATTCCTTATCAATTGGAATTTTGGTTATATGAATAATGAAACATATTATGATTGTGTTAAATTCAATAATCATATGTGTCTTCGTTGAATTAAGAGTTATAGATACCTTAATGGGTTCATTAGTTCATGTTTGATCATAAATTCAATGTCATAAACACTATTTTTTAGGTTTTATATGGTTAGAGACTATAAATATTAAGGATGAATTGTTCAAAAACTTCTTCAAACATATGTTTTAGTGCGAAATTTATTTGAGTAATAATTCCTTTAAATTTAATTGACTTAATTTTATAATTATTGATTAACTTTTGGGATAATATGATCATTAATGAAATTATAATGATAGTATGATAATTTGTTTAGACTTTATCAAGAAATGTTTCTTAAAAACCTGAAGTAAAATTTTATTTGATGATTAATTTTATTTCAAGGATGTCCAAAATATTTTTTAAGTAACGATATAGAAATTTTATTAATATATTTTATTAAAATGACAACCTGCATGCCAGGTGAAAAGCCATCGCATCTAGAAAAGCCATAAGGAATTAACCCATTAACAAAAGATAGTAATGGTTAATCACCTACCACTATACTATGTGATTTGATGGTTAATATGTCATTGTGTTTATTTAAAATAATTTGAAATTAAGTTTTAATGATTAACCGGTGGTGTTACTTTTGAGTATTATATATTAATATATAATATTGAATAACATGTACTAACAATATTAGTATTTCAAATCACATAGAGATATAAATAAAAAATTTCCCATTTTTATAGTTAATAAAAAATATTAAAAGTGATTCTTAGTTCTTTTAGAATAAAAACTCACTTTTAGAGAATCAGTTCTTAGAGTAATCAATTAATTGGAAATTGATAGAAACAAAAGAAAATGATAAAAGTGTACATATGAAATAGAAACATATCGAGTAAGTATATTTACTTATATTATTATATAGTAAAATAGTAATTCTGTATTATAAAAAGGGAAATTGAAATAAAATTTTATCCCATTACCATCCCTTATGACTATATTAATGACCTTTTCACAACTATTTTATTTATGGTTTATTATACCTTAACATTACAGTGATCATTCAATTTTTTATTAAATATGTCTACCATTATTTATAATAATGTGTACTTGTCTTCCATTTATAGATATACAATTTCTACTAATGTTTTTCTAATTAGTGACCATGTTATGTGTTATTCTATATGACCTTTTTACTTCACATTCTCTCTTATTAATTGGATATTTTATTAACCCCTTTATGATGTTGTTTTTTCCAATTTTATTCTTAAATGGAAATCCATTGATTATTTAAATAAAGATTAATTTTTTAGGATTCCATTTATTTAAGCTATTGAGATTGTATGACCCCAAAATTAAAAAAATAAACTTCTTATTCGATATATACCATATTTCATATAGAACATTGAGAATAAACAACCCAAAAAATATATTTAAATTTTAATATCTTTGATAGTTTTGGAACATGTGACCCCGAGTCTAAGTGAACCATAATATTTTATCCTGTCCATTATGTTTTGGATTTAAATTTTAATTACTATATAAATAAAAAAAATAAATAGAAATAAAATAGTAATCATTTAAAATAAATATAAATGTCTTATGTATAACTTTTTTTCTTCTAAAAGATTATTTAGTCGCATTTTGCAAAAATAAATTAAAATTAGTTTTTAATACTATTACAAATTTTATTTGAAAAAAAAAATTAAAATTTTTAAATCATCTTATTGAAATTATATATGTTTGAATATTTTACTTTTTTTTTAAAATGTTCAATTTTTTGATGAAAACTGAAAAATAAGAAATTTTAACTGAAAAATTTCTTTTTCACTTAAATAATTTATAACAATAAATTATATTTTTGATTGGTTTTAAAGTTAAATTAGCTCAATTTTTAATTAATTAATACAATTTTGGTTATTTTATTAATTTTATATTGAATTCCAATATATAAATATTGTAACTTTTGAACATTTTCTAATTAAAAACTAGGTTTCTCATCACATTTGGTGGATTAATTTTGAACTAATGTTTTTAGTTTTTTGTTAATGGAATATGTAAATTTATATTTCCTATTAATAATAATAAAAATTTATATTATATATAAATTAAATCATATTTTTACAATAATTAATAGTAAACCAGTAAAACTTATTTAATGCATTTAATGTAAAAAAACCGATTTCTTTGGATATTAAACTAAATAAATAAGGGTTAAATTAGAATAAATTATTTCCAAAATACATTTTATGGGACTACTAAGACTCTAAAATGTATAAAAATCTATAATAATATCTTTTATACCCTTTTTAAATGTCAAAAAACAAGGGTACACCTTATTATTCTAAACAATTACATGTGTGTCACCCACCTCACTTATAAAAGGACATCACCTCTCCTCTCTTATTCAGACCTTATAACCCTTTTAATTTATCCAATACCTTAAAAAATAAATTCCCAAAATCTCTCCTCGCTTATTAGATGCTTTATTTTTTTACTGATGCAATCTTGGGAAAGATTTCGGTGAAAAAATAAAGAGTTTACGCAAAGAAGAGGTAATATTCTTAATTTAGTGTTTTTTTTAATTCACCACATCCCTAACATCTTATTAAAAATAATATATAATATAATCAATATATTACATATTATTTTATGTCTTTAATGTAAATTAATTACCTAAAACTATGCCCACTTCCATAAAATTGGTTATTAATTCATCATTCGTTTGTACGACGAACTACCGCCTTATGAACCTATGTGAATCTTTTTTCCATCACCACCTCCCATGGCTGGGAAATAAGACGATATAAACCTAATATAAGATATTTATAACATTATTATTCCTATTTAGAAATTATATCATATTAACATTTTTTTGTTCAATTCCATAAAGAATGTGATACCATCCCTAGTGTGTACGACATACTACCGCCTCTTGAATCAATGTGATTCATCATTCGATAAAGCTTTACATAGAAGTTGATATGAATAAATTTAATTAATATATTTTATATAAATGAAATAAATATGATATTAATTAAATATTTATCAATATTTATGTATAATATATCATTTAATTTCTTACATACTCAAAACATAATCATGATTATGTAGTTCCATTATGTGTGGACTACCACGTTCACGAAGTTATGTGACTCTATTTTGATCACCAAACCACATTGATGATATGTATAAGTACACTTAAAAAATAATATTATATGTATATATGATTTTATTATCATTTTTAATGATAATATATTACTTTCCTCATTTCTATAATGATCATTGAAAAAAATGGAAATGTTCCTCATGCGTACGTATAGTCAACCATCTCAAAGATAATAAAGTACATCATTTTTTATAAAAATATATTCTGATATGTTTGGAAATTAAAATTTATTTAAAAATATGATAAATAATCCATGATTATAATTCCTTTTATTATATACTTATATAATACACCCAATACCTATATCTTTCCTGATGAAACACGCATAATAAAATAAGTTAATTAACATGAAAAACAATGAAAATAATGAATTATTATTAATGAATGGGTGAAGATATGTTACAAAGGGATCATATGAGATATTATAATTATTATCATTGTTTTTTGAAAGATAATAATATTTTTAAAAACACAATTTTTGACCTCACCTGTTTTGATAGTTTCACTTATGTTTTAATATATTGATAATCCCAAATAATGTTCATTTATATATTTATTTCTATTGATTCTACTTTGAAATAACTCTAACTCAATCAGGGTGTGTTTTTTATAGAACAGATAAGTGTTAAGCCACTGATATGCTCAGAACCACAGATACAAAGAGTTACCGATACAAAGAGATACTGATACAAAGTGCTACTGATACAAAGAGCTACCGATTAAAAGAGCTTCTGATACAAAGATCTACCGATACAAAGAGATACTGATACAAAGAGCTACCGATACAAAGAGTTACCCATACAAGCAGAGCTACCTATAGAAGGAGTAACCATTAGAAGTCGACTTTTAAAATCACTCTGCTGCTTAAACTTTTATGCCTTATTTAACTTATACTAACGGTCATATTTTCTCAATTTAATGCAACTTCCATTAATTAATGTGGGTTGTTGTCATGTCAGGGAACCATACCTCATACCTATGAAAAAGTAATCATTCCCATTGCCAGAGTTGAAATCTATAAAAGAAAGTACAAATGCCTTGAAAAAAGTAGTGAGAAATAAGGACTGAAGAGTTATGAATAGTGGTGAATACACTCAGAAAAGAAAAGCTACATCTATACTGGAAGAACACTGGACATACACAAAGAAATTCATTCTAGAAGAGAACACAAGATACACTTTATCCAAGGAGTGAAGAACTAAAAAGAACTTGATGAAAACAACCATATGATTTGTAGACAAAACCCAGAGAAGGACTCAGAAACATTCTTGATCAATCAAAGGAGTATTGAGATGCACATCACATCACTAGAGCATTCTAAACTCATATCTATACTCTTAGTGATTATTTTGCATACCTTTTGAGCAGTTTGTGAACTCTGAATATTTCATACCCACATTGACTCCTATGCTAAATTTGAGGATTTTTAAATCCTTGCAAAAAACATCCATAACTCTCATGTATCCCACTATGGATAGTGGTAGAGGTCAAGTGTGACCTAGATAGCCTATGTGCTATTGTTTTTGTTTTCCCACGTAGAACTGTGGTAGTGGTCTTAGGACCTAGACAATCTTTGTACTGTTGCTTACCCCAATCTAGGGTGTGGATCAACATTTATATAAAGTGTTTGGGAGGACTATGTCTTGCCTTGACACTGCTCCTCTTGTTTTAAAACTGTTGTGCTTACTTATTTTTGTTTAAACCAATATTGAATATTCTTCTACTAATTACTTAGAAATATAAAATTGTTTTAAAGTTACTTTGATTGTTAATATAGAAAGTGTTTTTATGTACTATAAACAATTAGGATAACTTCAAAAGTTAATTAATCTTTATATTAGATTAATTGAGAACAAATTAATCTTTTGAGAATCTAACTAACCCTTTATTGTTTTACAAATTCACTACAAATTATCTTTTTATTCAATTTGGGGGATACAAATAAGAATATTTTTAACATAAATTTTTATTTGGAACTCAATTCACCCCCCCACCTCTTGAGTTTCCACTCTGACCAATATTTTGTATCAGAGGTTTTTTTATTATTAAAGGATTTCTAAACACTCTATTTTTCAACTGTCATTTTAGTTGTATCATAATGATATTAAATTTCAGTTAGTTCTAAATTTAATATCTTTAAATATATTTGCTAAAATATATCTATGTAAAATTGACTAAAAGGTGTTTCTACCAACATGTCACATTTCTTTAATGGTACAAATTATGCCCAGTGGAAGCTTAAAGTAAAAATTCATTTAGAAAGTATGGGATTTGATATCTGGATGGCTATAGAAACACAATAAAAAATTCCAAAGACTGTTATAACTACTTGGGATGAACCTAATAAGCCTTTTTACAATAATAATTGTAATGCAATGAATGTCATGTATTGTGCTTTAGGAGATAAAGAATTTAATCGCTTATATGCATTTAAAACTGCCTATGAAATCTGAGACACTTTGGATATTTCCCATGAGGGAACAACCAATGTCAAATAAATGATACTAAAGACCTATACAATTAAATATGATAATTTTAAAATGATGTCTGGTGAACCTATTTCTGATATGTATCTCAGGTTCAATGAAATTTTCAACACTATGAGTTCACTTGGAAAAGTTTTTCCTGTAATGGAGAAGATCATGAGAGTACTAAGTTGTTTTCCTGAAAAGTGGAGGGGCACATCATTTTGAATTAGAGAATCATGTGATATTGGTACTTTTCCCGTTATGGAATTAATTGGTAGGCTTGTGATATAAGAGGAAGAACTCAATATGAATAAGGAATAAGATGATAAACCAAAAAGGATGTCAGTGGCTTTTAAGTATACTGCCTCAAGGAGTAAGGATATGGAGAATGTACACATATCTACTGAAATCTCAACAGATGAAAGTTCAGATTCTGACAATGATGCTGAAATGGATCAGATTACCAAAAGGTTCAAGAAGTTCTATAGGAAGAAGAAATTCTACAGAAAAACAAATTACAAAGGAAAATATGACCACAAAAGTCATTGGATGATGGATTGGAAGAAGCCTAATGAAAGTGATGAAATTGTCTGCTATGAGTGCCAAAGGAAAGGACATGTAAAAGCAGACTATCCAAAATTTAAGTTTAGAAAGAAATATGACTACAAGGAAAAAAAGTATTAGAAATCTATGAAAGTAATTTGGATTGCTTCAGAGGACAGTTCAACTGATTCTGATTCTACCCACAATGAAAAATATCAAAACTCTAACATGTGTTTCATGACAAACATGCTTGAGGTAACATTGGATAATCCTACTTTAAATTCATTTTATTCTGGAGTTGATTCTGATTCGGAATCTGAAAATATGTCTAGTGAATAATTATTTGAATATTTTAATATGCTATACGAAACCTTTAATTAATTGAAGGACAAGTATAAGATCTTAAAGAAATAGCATACTCTAACCAGCTCTGTAAAATCTACACTTGATATAGAAAAGGAAAAGAATGATCAATTGTTGAATGAAACTACTGAACTGAAATTGTCTAATGAGAAATTAAGGAAAGACTTATAGAAATTAACAAATGGAAAAGATAAACATACTCAAATTCTAGAAAAACAAGTGGCACCAAAATATACCACTAGATAGGCTATCAGCCTAGATAGATAATGTTTACTAAAAGTAGATTTATTTCTAAATCAGGAAAGAATGCTGCTAGTTCTAGTTCTGGAAATTCAGACAATTCAACTAGTTTCTCACATAGTTATAGATAAAATTGATTTTATATTTAAAAATATATTGATTCTGTAAATTATTTGAGACCCATAAGACAAATCTAGGTACCTAATGCTTTGATTGTTAACCTTTCTTGACCCAAGACAATCTGGGTACCAAAATCATTTTCCATCTAAATATGTTTTGAAGGAGTCATGCTTGAAGAGTTCCCATAAAAAGATATGGTACTTGGATAGTGGATTTTCAAGGCATATGACTGGGTATTAATCATGTTTCAAAAGATTAATCAAAGTTTATAGAGGTCACTTTACCTTTGGTGATAATTCTAAAGGAAAATTCATCGGCCTAGGCCAGATTGGTAACACTGATTCAGTTTTAATCTCTAAAGTTTTATTTTTTGATGGATTTAAACATAATTTTTAAGTATTTCTTAGTTGTGTTATAATGGTTTCATTATTAAATTTGAAAAATAATCTTGTAATGTTTTTAATTCTAAATTTATTTTAATATTTTTTGCTTTGAGAAATGAAAATTTTTATGCTTTTGATTTGAATTCTTTATCTAAACAGAACATTACTTGCTTAAATGATTTTTATAAAGAGTCATGGCAATGACACAAAAGATTAGGACACTGCAATGTTTATTCACTTAGGAAAATGACTAGTATAAACTTAGTTACAAACCAACATAAACTTTAATTCCCAACTGACAAAGTTTTTAATCCCTGTCAAAAGGGAAAGAAACATAAAGTTTCTATTAAATCAAAGAAAGAAGTTTCAACTTCTCAACCACTCGAGTTGGTTAACATGGACTAGTTTGGACCTTCTAGAGTTTCTATTTTAAATGGGAAGCACTATGTCTATGTCTTAGTAGATGACTTCTCTAGATATACTTGTGTATACATTTTAGCTCAAAAAAGTGAAGCTTGTTCTTACTTTATTAAGTATTCCATGTCTGTAGGAAAACATAGTGGAATTATGTTTAAGACCCTGAGAAGTGATCATGGTCGTGATTTTGAAAATCATGAGTTTGAATGTTATTGCTCACACAATGGCTATAATCACAACTTTTCTGCCCCTAGAACACCTTAGAAAAATTGTGTAGTAGAAAAAAGAAATAGAACCCTTCAGGAAATTGCAAGAACTATGCTAAATGAATATCATCTACCAATTTAATTTTGTGCTGAAGCTGTGAACACAGCTTGATATATTATTAATAGATACTTGATTAGACTTATTCTTAAGAATATCCCTTATGAATTATTGAATGATATGAATCCTAAGGTTAGTTACTTTATATTATTTGGTTGCAAAGTCTTTATTCTTAATACTATGAATAATATTGACAATTTTTCTTCCAAGAGTGATGAAGGAATCTTTTTATGATATTCTTTAACTAGAAAAGCCTATAGAGTCTTTAATAAAATAACCAAATGTGTGGAAGAATATGCTCACATCAAGTTTGATGAAACTGATCCACATGAACAAAAATCATCCATTGAAAGTCTTGAAGATTCCTAGTCTGTTCTAGATCTTCATGACAAAAATAGTGACCCTGTTGTGAAGACAACCAGTTCTGGAAACTTTCTAGAACCTGCTTCTATTGAACTAGAACCTATAGATGAACATAAAATTTCTAGTCCAACCTTACTATATCAACTAGGATTCTAAGTAATCATCCTTTAGATGTTGTTGTTGGTAATATTGAAAGAGGGACATAGACTAGAGATTATCTAAGAAATCATGTTGAACATCAAGATTTTCTTTCACAGTTTGAACCTAAAAATGTAAATTATGCAATCAGTGATGAATTCTGGGTAATGGTTAAGCAAGAAGAACTAAACCAATTTTAAAGAAACAATTTTTGTCTATTAGTTGATAGACCTATGTACACTTTGACCATAAGCACTAAATGGGTTTTTAGAAACAAATTTGATGAGTTTCGACATATAGTTATAAACAAAGCCAGGCTAGTTGCAAAAGGTTAATGTCAAGAGGAAGGAATAGACTATGAGGAAACTATTGCACCTGTCACTATATTATAATCTATAAAGATTCTACTTGCCTATGATTCTCATCTGAATTTCAAGTTATATATAATGGATGTCAAATGTGCTCTTCTAAATGGTTTTATAATTGATGATGTTTTTGTTGAAAACTACCTGGATTTACTAATCCTCATTTTTCAAATCGAGTTTTCAATCTTTCAAATGATTTATATGGTCTGAAAGAAGCTCCACGAGCTTGGTATGATACACTTAGTAATTTTATTATTTCAAAAGGTTTCACTAAAGGGATTGCTGACCCAAATCTTTTTACCAAAATAATTTCTAAAGATGCTCTAATAGTGCAAATCTATATTGATGATATTATTTTTGGATCTTCTAAACATTATTTTTATACTGACTTTTCAAAGAGTATTCAAAATGAATTTGAAATGAGTATAATGGGAGAACTGAACTATTTTCTTGGATTTCATGTTTTTTAAATTGAAAATGGTATTGTTTTGAATCAAAGTAAATATAAAAAAATCTTTTAAAACCTTTTGGTCTGGATATTATTAAGGAAAGTTATACACTTATGACTAATGTTTTGAAGTTGGATGGTGATGAAACTAGATAACCAGTAGATCAAACCAACTACAGAGGTATTATTGGAAGCTTACTTTACCATACTGCTAGTAGACCATATATTATGTTTAGTGTCTCCATGTGTGCAAGATTTCAAGCTAATCTTAAAAAATCTCATTTTATTTGACGTTAAAATATTTTTCAATTATCATAAACATACTACAAATTTAGATTTGTCATATCCAAAAGGACAATCATTCGATTTAATAAGCTATTCAGATGTTGTCTTTACTACTTGCATGTTAGATAAAAAAGGACTTCTTGAACATGTCATTTTCTAGGTAAGTCCTTAGTATCTTGGTGTAGTAAGAAACAAAATTCTGTTACATTGTCCACTGCTGAAGCAAAGTATATAGCTGCTAGTAGTTTCTATGCACAAATTTTGTGGATGAAACACACTCTTTTGAACTATGGATATGACTTTAGACATGTTTCAATAAAGTGTGATAACACTACTACAATTAATACATCTAAGAATATTTTGTCTCACTCTAGTACCAAACACATTGATGTAAGGCACCATTTCGTGAGAGATCGTTACCAAAAGGTTGATATTACTCTTGAATTAATAGGTACTAAACATCAATTAGCTGACATTTTCACCAAACCTTTATGTATGGATAAGTTAGGTTACATTAGACAAGAGTTAGAGATTTTTAAATCTCACTGTTAGAATCCTCACCGTTAGAAACCTCACCGTTAGAAAACTCACCTTTAAAAACCTCACTATTAGAAACCTAACCGTAAGAATCCTCACCGTTTGAAACCTCACCGTTAGAAACCACACCGTTTGAAACCTCACTGTTAGAAACCTCACCGATAGATACCTCACCTGTATGGATCTCACTGTTATACCCCACCGATATAGACCTCACCATTACTAGACCTCACTGTTAGGAATTATCTCTTATATACCCGATTATTATTATGGGTTGTATTAAACTTCTGTTTTAGCCGCCAGAATTTGTATCGTTTATATTTTACTTATTATTTCTTATTTTTTTTGTGATGCCTATATGATAAAAAAAATGTTTTTAACCTCTTTCGATCCACCTCAAGTCTTTTACCCTCAATCCATAGACCTCAAACCTTCTCTTGAACCCTAAGTCTTGCGATTCAAACAATGGAAATAGTGAAGAGACCTTCAGTCAGCACAAAGGAAGATGAGCCAAATGAAATGAGACTCAAAGGTGAGTCAGGAAGTAGAAGTGAAGTAATGAAACCTACAAACCTGCATATCGCTCAGAAATAGATAGTAGTTGAGAAGGAACTATGCGCAGAATGGCTGATATCCAGTGATTTGTTTGATATGGATGTTCTGGATGATCAGAAATGGACAGAATTCTTCTCGAACAACAATATCCCCTACTATCCGAAGCTGGTGAAACAATTATATGAGTTTGTAAGTTGTGATGAATAAGAAAATGTTATCCGAATGATTTCTTCTATAAATAACAAGGAAATATATTTTTTATCTGTTAATGGGACGAATGCTTGAAGGTACCAGATGAAGGATCATTTGGTTATTTCCCTAAATCAGTACCACCTACAAGAAACTTATTTAAGTATGAGATTGCATTGTAAGAGTTAACATGAGATGGCACACCTAGAATGGAAGTGGCTACTGAAATGGATGGAGAACACAGACTACTCTTAAATTTTATTCAGCGTGTTCTAAGTCTAAGGAGAGCGGATTTTTCAAATCTTAAATACGCAAATATTTAATTTCTTCATTTGTTAAGGCATGGTGTGAAGTTGAATTTATGCAGGCTGTTGATAACTCAAATAGAGGATATTATTAGACCAAAATAAAAAACAAATGTCTTATTCTTTTCCAAGTTGATCTCGGTTATGATCAAGGTGAAAGGAGTTGTTGAGTCTCAGGATGAGACTGTGGTGTTAAAGAATAACTTTTGTATCACAAGCACAGTTTGCAAATACATGATGATCAATTGGAATCCCTGGAAGAGAGAATGGGTTAGTGATGATGAGAAGATGTATGATAAGTTTAATCATGTCGATCAACCTTCAAGGCCTAAGGATTTGGGGGATATAGGTCTAGGTCCTGATGAAGAAGAACCTAAGTACAGTGATGATACCAACGAAGAGGAGACTTCTATAGCTGATGGAAGGGATCCGAACATGTTCTGTTTCTAAAATTATATAATCAGGAATTGAAACATTATTATAAGAAGATACACCTGTTGATGAGAAAGACCATCTATCCCCTGAGAATGAAGAAGAAAGAGAGAATGAATCTAAAGCCTCTCGTTTTGTTTTCTCGAGTCTGAGTCTATTGATTGGAAGCTCAGTTGTGCCTCTTAAGGATATAGTGGGTGAGATGGATGGACCTGTGCCTAATCCAGAGGATCCTCTTGCTATTTCAGAGAGGTGGTTGATTGTAAATGAATCTTTTGAGGAAGAAAGACTTGCTGAGAATGCTTTTGTTATACAGAAGTATGGACCAGTTGATGGGGAGCATCCATCTAGGCTTGGCACTATCTCAGTAGCTAATGAAATTTATGATTGGGAAGGCGACCCAGGTTTTGTAGTTTGTGGATTAGATTATCTCGATTCTGATAATGAGGAATCCCTCAATAAACCAAAATTCAGTTATGATAATCAGTCTGTGTTGTTATCAGAACATGTGGTCAAAAGAGGTGATCTGAATAAGTTAAAGTCAGATCTTAAAGCAAGTTTTGTTAAAGAAGTATGAAGAATGGAAAGTTCACTGATATAATCAATTCAATAAATTATGGCTGACTTAGTGGCCAGTATTGTGTCTGAGAGAGCACCGATAGTTGTTCCTGAAAAAATGATCACCTGAGCTGATCTAGAATCCGTAAAGGATGATCTAAAAGAGTATTTTAGTGCTTCTATTTCCATGTTTAAGAACTACTTTGTTGAAGAGATAAGAAATATGGAGAATTCTTTTGATCTCTCTTTGGGTTTCTATATTTCAACATCTGTGACATAGATGATGGCTAAAATAATAGCTTCTCAGAGTCAAGTATCTCGACTAAAAGAGAATGTTGAAACTCTACAGAAATCTGTTATATCTTTATAATCTTATATGAGTTCTAAATCCCAAGAAGACAAAGACATAGCTTTTGTCAAATGTGTTGTGTGCCAGATGGTATCAGTATTTGAGGGATTTAAAACATCCATGAAGGATCATGTCAGCACCCCGGATTATCAAGTGAAAAATATTATAAATGGGTTGAACAAAAACTTCAAGGAAACAGAAACCATATCTATTGGTTCTCTTGCCTCCAGAACTTCAATAGAACTGAATCATATTAGAGCTGTAATGAAGGAGGAGCTTAGTTTAGCTTCAACCAGTAGATCTGTGGACTCATCTTCCAGGACCCAATTGGTATCTACCACTAGATATATAATGAAGATAGTCCAATACTATACGATAGAAGCTTCTGCCTATCATAAGGAAGTGAAATAAAAGGTAGATTTTTATTTCCAAAGAGTATACACCAAGCATCAGCTCAACAATCACTTTAAACTATTGTTAGAGAATTTGAAACTACCCCTAGTAACTCAACCCTTCAAAAAGTATATAAGAAAGCTAAGGGAACTGACTCTAGACCTGGTAGAATTTATGGAAAACAATGATGACTTCATTTCTTCTATGGATAGAGGAGGAAGAATCATTATGTATTTCAGAAAACTTCTATTTCCCTTCTTGCATTTCGATTCTAGGATAGTGATTATACCTCCAGCTTTACATGCCTCTATCTCTATTACTTCTCCAGCTCAGATGACTAAATCTGAAGCCATCCGAAGCCTTACTCTTATGATCACTCAAAGAGCTACGCAGTAAAGACCAGGAACAGTCTCAGTAGCTCATCCCCCTCTGATCATTTCTGGTGTTCCTAAGCCTCCACCTACATCTCCACAGTCTGAGTCTACCTCAGATCACAAAGTAAAATCTCCAATAGACATCCCGGTGGTGGATTGACTGACAGTTAATCCATTTGATAGGTATCTTTTTATTATTTTTGTTTCATTTTTGTATTACTATGTATATTTTTGGCCCCATGGAATGAAAATTCTCTTATTCTCTTTTACCCTTCTGTTACCTTTCTCTGTGTTTTTTTTCTTCTATTTTCTAATCACAAAGGGGGGGGGGAGAACTAAAATGAATCATATGATGGGACAAAGGGGGAGAAAAATGAGCCAAAGGATAATTCTTGACAAATATAATAAATATAATATTACCTATGATACTTTTAGCTTTTCAAATCATCATTTGAAATTATCATTTTTCCTACTGATTATTTTCTTTATAATTCCTATGATACATAAGTCTGGTACTTTTTTTATTTTCTCTAATACCATTGTATTTTATATGAAATCCACTGATTGTTAATAATTATTTTGAGATTATGATTCAATAAGTTGTGATTATAAAAAAGGGGGAGATTTTTTACCTCACCTATTTTGATAATCTAACATTAGATTTAATATGTTGATAATCCCAAATAATGATCATTTATATATTAATTACTATTCAATCTACATTGAAATAACTCTATCTCAATCAGGATGTGTTTTTCCTAGAACATATAAGTGATAAGTCACTGATATGCTCAGAGCTACCGATACAATGAGCTACCAAAACAAATTGCTACTGATAAAAAGTGCTATCGATACAAAGATATACTGATACAAAGATATACCAATAAAAATAGCTACTAATACCAAGAGCTACAAATAAAAAGAGAAAACGATACAAAAAGCTACCGATACAAAGAGCTACGAATATAAAGAGAAACCAATACAAAGAGATATCAATAAAAAGAGCTACCGATATAAATAGCTACTGATACAAGTAACTATAGATATAAAGAGATAATGATACAAAGAGCTATCGATATAAAGTGCTACCGATACAAGTAGAGCTACCGATTGATGGAGTAACTGCTACATGTCGACTATTACAAGAACTCTATTGCTTAAACTTTTGTGACTTATTTAAATTATACTAACGGTCATATTTGCTCAATTTAATGCAACTTCCCTTAATTAATGTGGGATGTTGGCATGTCAGGGAACTGTACTTTGTACCTATGAAAAAGTAATCATTCCCATCGTCAGAGCTGAAATCTATAAAAAGAAGGAGAAATTTCGTGCAAAAAGTAGTGCGAAATAAGGACTGAAGAGTGTTGAATAGTGGCGAATACACACAGAAAATAAAGGCTACATCCATTCTGTAAGAAAACAGGACATACACGAAGCAATTAATTATAGAAGAGAACAAAATCTTTACTTTAGCCAAGGTGTGAAGAACTACACCGAACATGAAGAAAACGACCCTCTATTTTTCAGAAAAAAACCCTAGAAGGACTCAGAAACATTACTGATCAATCAAAGATGTCTTGAGCTGCACATCACATCACTAGATCATTCTAAAATCATATCTACTCTCTTAGTGATTATTTTACTTACCTTTTGTGCAATGTGTGAACTCTGAATATTTCATAAACACACTGACTCATGTGCTAAACTGGAAGATTTTTAAATAATCACACAAAACCTCCATAACTCTCGTGTATCCCACTGTGGATAGTGGTAGAGGTCAAGTGTGACCTGGATAGCCTGTGTGCTATTGTTTTTGTTTTCCCACATAGTAAAATCTTTGCACTATTGTTTACCCCAATCCAGGGTGTGGATCAACATTAATATAAAGTGTTTGAGAGGACTAAGTCTCAGCTTGAGACTGAACCTCTTGTTTTAAAACTGTTGTGCTAAATTATTTTTGTTTTAACCTATATTGAATATTCTGATACTAATTACCAAGTAATATTAAATTGTTTTTAAGTTAATTTGATAGTTAATCTAGTAAGTGTTTGTATGTACTGTAAACCATCAGTTTATCTTCAAAAGTTAATTAATCTTCAGATTAGATTAACTGAGAACTAATCAATCTTTTGAGAATCTAACTGACCCTTTATAGTTTTACAAATTTACTACATATTATCATGTTATTCAATTTGTGGGATTTTAATAAGAATATTTTTAACAGAAATTTTTAATTGGAAGTCAATTCACCCCCCCCCCCTCTTGAGTGTCCACTCCGACCAACAACTATATTATTTTTTAAATCACGTTCAACAAAAAGTAATTTTGATGTAAGGGATTTAGTCTCAATTTCAATTTCTTGAGGCATATTATAATATAATGAACTTAATTACTTTTATAAGGTGTATATAATCACACAAGTAATTTGAAATCACGATTCCTTAAAAATAACTGGTATTTTGTGTTTCAATTTAAATCATTTCATCTGATGGTATTTAACTTGAAAATTACTGAGTGGTAAAAGTTATTGTACGATGTCACATTCCTTTTTTGATTGTTAACATCATCTTGAAATAGACACTTATGTATAACCACATTTCATTTAAAATTACATTTCTATTGAATTTCCATATTCACGTATTTTGGATATGATTATTTTCCGAACTATATAGAATTTTTACATATGGTGTTTACATTGATAGGTATCTTATTAACTGAGGAAACACGGGTAAATTTGTATTCATTACTCAACGTAGATATTTGATGATAAGGAACATTTTCCATGTATGAGATCCATTATTCAATATATGAGAAATTATTTAGACATAAAAAATAGGTGGATCCCATTTATAGACATACTGTGATGCATCGATAGTTCTCATTAGATGAACCAGTTTTCTAGAATTAGTTAAATGTGTTTATACTCATCAATCTAAAACATTCTTGAGGATGGGTCTTTATGTTATATGTATCATGTTCTTGAGACATGATGTCTAATAATTAAACATTTATTCCATTATTAATTCATTTATTATTTTCCATGATATTTTCATAATGATGTGATATTTAGAAGAATTTCATTCTAATTTTATTGAATAAATGGGATAAGTTATCAGTTATTTACCTTTTCATGTTCATTATTCCGTATCAAATTATAATAGAAATAATAATTATTAAATAGAATATGATTTAATTTATTTACCTTTGCATATTTATTTTTCATTTTATTATTATCTATGAAGCTTTCTCCGTGATATTATTTCTGTATGAATTTCATTCCCATCTTATTGATTTAACGGAATGTGTGTTCAGTTATTTACTACTCCATATTGATAAGGATTATTGTTTCATTATAGATTCATCTATACATAAATGTTACTAATATTTTTTTTACCACCGTTATCTTTTTCCTATCCTTGGGGTTCCATCGAGTTACTACGATTGATTTGTAGGGAAATTATTGATTGAATAATGTAAAAATTCATGAAACAAATACATGATATATTTTTTTGTTTTCAAATGTATTATGGGAATAATTTATTTATATTGTCTACCATAACTAATATATTATCCAGTCCATTAGGATGTGATTCCTTGTATCCATTTCTAGTGTGATAAAGAAAACACTGACTCTAGGATACTAGGTTTAAATTCCCCACATCTTCATTATTTTCTAATCATTTAAACCAACATTTTTCTAAAAAAACATCCCAAAAAATGTCACATAGTTCTTTCTTAAAAATATCTCCCATTGTGTTTATTGACTACTAACCTACTTTTTGAAAACTCTATTATTCAAAACAAATATTCCAGTATCTATAGAAACTATATGTATATATATTCTAAACCAATAACATCTCCATTATTGTATATTCAATAATTTTTAATCCCTTAAATATATGCCAACATTATTTTTTCTAGTTATGAACAATTTTTTTTAAATTAAATGTTTTACAATAAACCACATAACGATACATAGCCTCCATACCATATTCCTTATTAGCTCACAAGTTTCAACTTTTCAAAACCTTTAACCCCACATTGCTCCCAACATTACCTTCTCATGAAACATTTAGAACCTTCTTTGATAAATCCTTTAGGTTAAAACAATCAATTATTTCTCCCCCTTGGAATTACAATGAAAATATGAATCTAAATTCACTAATTTATATACCCATTTACAATAAGGTTAAATATTTATATCAATTTTTCATTGAACCTAATGATCTATTATGAATGGTTATAATAAGGAATTAATAACTTAATCAGTTAATTCATGATATAAAATATACATTTCAATAAAATAATCATTGAATGTGACATCACTTATTGAAATTTATATCTATTGAGACCAACAATGGAAAAAAGTATGGGTGAGAACAACCTTTATGGGATTGGTTGTCCATTATCCAACCCATTAAGTATATGGAGATAGTTAAACAATATGATCCAACTAATTCTTTCCAAAACATTCCTTAGAATGATCTTTTTTATGATATATATAATATTTTTAGTAGACACATACTTTTATATAACCATACATTATTTATATTTCTCTATGATATGTTGATAATTAATCCTGATTTCCTTCATTCTAAACTAATTTAAAGGATTTTTACAAATATTTACACAATCTTCATTATCACATTTTATAAAAATATGGTAATTTACCTCTACTAAAATTCCATCAAGATATTGTTTCATCAATATAAGTTATATAAAATATTAAGTAATACTAATATATTGAACTTCTATAATACAAAAGGATATGAAATATTCCTTCCCTATAATCCAAATATTAAAAAAATCTAATATAAAATTCCATATCCAATGTAAACCTTCTATCATCTTATTAACCAACCCATTTTAATTTAATAAAAATATATAATCATAGTATTTATTCATTGATAAAATATCCATAAATATTCCCAATTTCTTTTATTTCACCTTTAGTTCATCTTAAATATTTATCTTCTTTATTTCCATGAATACCACCTCACTATACTTCTTCTTAGACATTTTCTCATCACCATACATTCTCATCTCATATACAAGAAAAATAATATATCGATCATATAAGGAGATATCGGTAATAGTTTTTTTCTCAATAATTTAAACCATTAGATTGTCATGATGTTGAAATATTCTTAATATCCTCTTACTAGTACTTATAAGGACTCAGCTTTAAACATTACATAATCTTGAATTATGTCAAGAATTCACATTGGGGATCTTTTCAAGTTTAGAGTTTTAGATAAATAGGCCATAACTATTACATAACAACTTGAATATTACATATAGAGACTACTACTCAGTGTCAATTTTTCATAAAATAAAAACACTTTAAAAAAACATGTCTAGTTCCATGTTTTAGAGAACATGACTTTTCATCGATCCCATCCTTGACCCTATTAATCTTTATGGCCTGTGGAAATTTTTTTAAAAACATGGGATGAGCATAAAAATATCAGTAATAGTTATAAAATAATGAAGGAAAACATTAGCTCATCAATAAATACAAATCAATAAAACCATACTTTTCAATCATAACATACATTATGAAATCATAAGATTTATGAATAACACACAGAAATGATAAATCATAAACGTGACTTATGGAATTCATAACATACTTACATTGTAGCTATCATAACTATATAGGGGGTCACATTTTGAATACTCATCATTTTATATTCCTTAAATATCTTCGATGAAATATTAACGTTTACCTCTGTCATGTTACCCAATACATTAGAGATCTATCTCAGGCTCACCCGCCCTAGGTTTATCATGGAACCACCAGTATACATACACAATTCCCAAGAACTGTAACATATTCATAACACTGAAAACAAGAATAAAGGAAGTATAACATTTCCAAATTGCAATCACAGCATATAAATTAATGATATAGACATAATCAATGTTGTGTCAATCCATTTTCAAAACCATTTAAAACATTTAATAAAGTGATTTTGGAATAAAAGTGTACCATACCACTTTTAAAATATTAAATAAATTATCATTTGAAAACATTAATTTCCATATAAATATATCCTTAAAATTATTCTTTTAATACATGGACATTAATGATAGTTTCAGAAGAATAAATCATTAAAACATTTAAAATGATATTTTAGTTAAAGAGTTTTTAACAAAATGAGAGACTATTGAATAAAAATAATTGTGGATTAAGATTGATTCAAAACATTATAATATCATGAGAATAAAATGATTCATGTTATAATATTCCAAAGGATATTATATACACCATATAAGAGTGAATTGTGCATAACAACAATGAAGACTCAATGGAATGTAATTTGGGATGAAATCCCTTATAAAAACTATTTCCTAAGATTAAGGATAAATCAATTACATAATAATGTGTGACAAATATAAATACACTAAATATGATTGGATATTCATTTTAAATCAATTATAGAAGATTCACACATATTCCTTTTAAGACAACAACATTGACAAGGATGTTTAACTCAATGAATGGAAATTGAGTTAAAATTACCCTTATCATGTTCATATCGATGAATTGAGAATTTATCAATGGAGTGATTATGTGTATCAAAAGTATATCCACACAAAGGGGATTTTAAATTACAACAAAAATAAATAATCATTTATTCCACACATAATTATAGAAGTACATAAATAAGAATTAGGAGATTAACCCAAGGAATAGAAATTGGGTTAAAAGGTTCTGTTATAGATTGGTTTCTCAGGAAACATACGACCCATAAAAATGTATCATAAAATGAATATTTAAATACGCATAAATTGAAGTATATTACACAATTAAAACAATATTGGGATGTAAATACAAAACAAAAAATAAAATAGTGGCAAATATAACATGAACCTTATGGGAAAAAAATGTCAGATGAAAATCCCTTACCACATTGTAATCAATCGAGTCTTATGACCAGAAGTTAATAACCACCAAATTATTCATAGAATAAAAACAATATATAGATAATTATTATAATATATATATATATATATAATGGCATTACAAAATACACTACATGCAATAAATTAGTGGTAAACAATAGAAATATCACGGAATTAAAAGTGAGATAAGAAACCCCTTACCTCGTGTCCGACATGACTTGTTTGTTCCTTGTTCTTCCAAAATAATAAACATAAGTTAACTTATACATTACCATGAACCATTTTTAAGGATTATTATTACTTTTATATCACTTATTATCATGTTATAAACATTATTTAATCATTTATGTTAATAATGGTTGTTTTGATGATATTCGGTACATGAGTCAAAAATGAACACCTTATAATTACAAGTTGTTAATGTGTTCAAGACTCCATTAACTAAAAAATTATATTCATGATTTAGATATCATATATATATCATATATATCTAATATATATATGTATTTATAATACTACATAACATTTGATGGTAAAAAATGAAATGCACCATTCATGGAGACAGTATGTCGTACGTATGCATGAATGCAAGATTCATTTTTATTTCATATTTTAATTGAATGAAAACATAATGATACATAGTTATATTATTATTCCAGTATAATATAATATATAATTTCAATAAATCTATTCTCTATACTTACCATGTATGGTATGAACGAGTCATATCACTTTCAGGGGGCGGTAGTCCGCACTTCCTCAAATGAAATTATCAGATTTACTCATAATAGAAACCATAAAGGTACGCTATAGATTAAAAATACAGAAGAAAAAAAAGAAAAAATAAAAATAATATATATAATATATAAATAAATTTCCATCATAATGGCCACTATAAGGGGTGGTAGGAGGTAATTGAATAATCATCGTTTCGTGAGGCATTAGTTTTCCATCCATAAAAACAGTATGTTCTTTACCCATTAGATAGAGGTGTGTGTGAAGATAGATCAAATACTCCTCATAAAAACATCCTAGAATATTTAGGATACTGGTTCTATTATAAAATAAAGTAATAAAAAAGGTTTATGGGTTGGAAAAGTAAAATAAAACAAAATAACATAAGAGAAGACGTTACCTTTAAATCGGGTAACCCACATTGGTTTGAACCAAAAGGGTTTCTTGATGTGCCTTCTACCTAAGGTATGGATTCTAGTAAGAAGAGGGGGATATAGAGAGATTAATTGGGTAGAGTTTGGGCAAGCCAAGGGGCTTGACAAGTGTATGGAATGGTATAGAATTGTTGGCTTCTTATAAGATGGAGGAGGGCTCTTTAGGTAAGTGTGAACATATTATTTTTTTATATAATGATTTGCAATTTCTAAATGTCCAAAACATATTAAAGTTGAAGACACAATACCTCATGGTCGAAATAAAATCATACAATAAGAATTGTACATGTTTTGGATATTATTTTAATCTTTATAATCTTTTTTATTTAAATCCATTATTAATGAGGTAAACACTGCATTATTATTGTGTCATAAATAATTTTGTTTATTTGATGTCTAAATACTTTAAAAAAATATGATGATGTATGAAATATTTTTATATTTTAAAAGAATATTTATAGTTTAAAATATAACTGATATAACCCTATGTAAAAATTATTTTACAAAAAGATATTTGTTTATGTCATTTTTGTATTTAATTTATGTTAATTAAAATAAATTGTCATTTTCACTCCCATGTGTCCCCATGGGGTCCCAAAATCATCGCAATGATTCCCATGGTTGGCCATGACTCATAAAATAATGAAAATATAGGTTTTATGGTAATTTGTTTTTATTATGATATTCATTTTACCTTATATTACCGTATTTACCTTTAACCGCGGTAAATAAAAGTCAAAAGTTATTATTCAACAAAAAATTATTTTCATCTTATTGAACCAAATTTTACTTACTAATAGAAACCATGAATGTTGTATTTATGAAATTGAATTCAAAAAAGCTGAAAATTTTCATTTAAATGAAAAATTAATTTTTTTAACGAATACTTAGTGGTTTCACTATACATAAAAAATTGAAGTTTATCAGAAAAATACCAAAAATTCAGCCAAATCTATATTTGATATTCCAAGTTCAAAAATGATGTCTATTTTACCAAATTAAAAATATAGAAGTTGGATTAATTAATTTAAAATTAATTCCCATTGTTAAATCAAAAATGGTGTTTTTTAATAAATATTAACTATAAAAAGATTGACACTTGTTTATGTCCAATTTCAAGGTGAAATTAATTTCAATAACCAATACTGGATTAAATGGTAAAATTATAATATAATTAAAATTTAAAAACAATTAAAAATATAATCTATCAATATAAAAAAAATATATTAAAAGGTCATTTTGAATTAAAATACAGGATTTTTCACTCTTCATTAAAAATTCAATTTTATTCGAAAAATACCAAAAATTTACCCAAATTAAATTTGGATGTCTTGCTTCTAAAGATTAATTTTATTTGGTCAAATATAACATATATAAGTGACCAAAACTAGATTTAAATTGGGTTTCACATTAAAAGTTGGTAAATAGACGTTTTAAAGAATATTAGAGTATTTATGCTAAAAATTGGATTCATTCTTATTTTAAGCCACTGAATTTTTTTCGATAAATGTAAAAACATTTAAAAAAATGTATAATAATTTTTTTGTCAGATCTATTCATTCACTCCATTACCATATCTTGGCTTTAACTGCCATTTAAAATATTAATTTTATTATATTATTTTTCAGTACAACTCAACATTGTGTGCGATGTAAGATTTTAAAGAAACCTGTTGTTGTGTATCAGGTACGTCATCAAACATAGAATCCCCTTTAAAAGTAAAATAAATATTTAATTCAAAAATATAAATAAATATGAAAATTTCTTATTCTTTGTTTACTTGGGATGTTAGAGTATTGGTATCATTGAATGCTTCCCCAATTCTATGAAAATCCTTCATAATAAAATTCATGCTATCCATCAATACATCGACAGGTTTGGTTAGGTTTTTACATAAGTCCTCATACATATTCTACTTCACATGAATATTTTATTATCTCATTTTTATTCCCCTTAATATGTGTTAGGAAAATTTTACTTCATTTTTGGAGGATTTATATGAACTCACTTTTTAACGCCCCTCTCTTAAATCCACAAAACCAATTACCTAGGCTAGCACGACACATAACATATGGCGTGGCTCCCTACGTAATAAAAAATTACAACTACTAGTGCAATTATATAGTGGAATGGTGGGGTGAATATACCCATATATTATAGTATTATGAAATTAAAAATAATAATCAACATATACAAAATTGAGGTATTGTAGCAGCGTGGGTACTGTAGCAGTACTATTCACTGAGGGGTCCTTTTGGCTATAAAATGGGCTTTCAAGGCTTGTATTCGGCCCACTTGGCCTTGGGACTTCAGGCTATTTAATGGGTCACCCTCTACCCAGTCTAAAGAGATCTTTACTTTAAATAATAAAATTAGGCATCATCCCCATCCTTTAAATATATACATACATATATATATATATATATATTATATATGTAGGGGTAATGTCCAAAATAACAAGAATATCAAAATGTTACCATGTTAAATGATTCCTTACATTGTATAAATTATCCACCATGGGTGGATCACCTAAAAAGGAACAAAAAAATCAAAGCAAGGGAAACCCATCCTAATTTCAATAACTCCGTTATATTTTAGGATTAATTTTTCCAAAAAAATTAATTTTTTTGATAACTTACGTCACAAAGAAATCAATTTTAAATGGATAACAATATACTATTAAAATATTATTAAGTAAGATGGTAGTTTAATTTTTGCCATTAAATTGGTGGATGTGAATAGGATTAATTATTTTTTGAAGAATATAAGGTTTATGCATGTCTTAAAAATATTATTTTTCCATATATTTATTAATAATGAAAATAAAAATCATTTGGAAGTAAAAGAAAGGTTTTTTTGAAAAAATATTTTTTAAAAAAATTTTGTTTTTATCATAACAAATTATATAAATAACTATAGGTGAATAATTTTATTTAAATTTATATATTAAATTTCAATAAATTTTTTTATCATATATTTATTTTCTATCTTGGAATGAGCTAAAAAATGGAGTTTTATGCATCAAAACATTATTTTTCTAAAATAGGTTTCTTCATATTTTGTGCACATATTTTAAAAATAAAAATTATATTTTTATAAAAAATTTACTAAAAACTATAATTAATTTTTTAAAAAAAATTAAAACCTATATTGCAGAAAATATTTCATAATATTATAGAAAGATTAATTTTTAAATGAATACTGAAAAATATACTAATTTTTATTAAAAATTGGATTTCTATTAGAGAATTTAAAATTTTACATAATTTTTTCAATTCTTTTAAAAATAAAATTAGATCAATTATATTATAATTAATCTAAGTTATTTTATATAAATTAATTTCATGTTGAATTCTCATGTAAAAACTTTTTATACTGATGAAAAAAATTTCCCTAGAAAGACACTTTTTCATCGCATATTCGGGTTTAATTTTAAATTAAATGTTGTCACTTATGTGAATTTAATTCGATAAAATGTATTTAATATTTGAAATATTAATAATCAATATTATTTTATTTTTAAAACTACTTTTTTGTTCATAATAGATTATAATTACAGTAATTGTTAATTATCACAGTTAAGGTTAAAACATGTTTATCGATGGTTGAACAAAAAATTTAATGGATAAATTGACCTAAAACACATATAATTATTATTTTATGGTCATATTTAGAAATTATATAATATTAGGTTTGATAATGAGCCTTTGGGATCATTGTTTCTAATAAAGTATCATATAATTATTATAAAACATTGAAAAATTAAAAGTGTATCACTCGCCTCAATTATAAAAGAGTACAACCACTCATCTCCTTTTAAAGATTAAAAATAATCCAGTATCCTACAATACATTATTTAAATATCTACCCATGAACTTGATTCCACTGTTTGATCATGAATCCATCCTATGAAGAATTTATAAATAAACCGAAAGAGGTTCTCCAAAGAAGAGGTACAGTTCTTAACCATCTGTTTTATTTTTTATTTATTCTTCCACATTCATCAAGCCATATAAACATATAATTAGTTATAAAAACCCAGTATATTAAATGTAAATTTATATTTTTCTGTTAATTAAATAACATATATCTATATCCTCCTCAATCAAATGGGAAACAAAACCATTTATTGGGTATATGGTAGACTGCCGCCTCACAAACCAATTAAATTCACATTCCCTCACTACCTATATAATATATATTTAATGATTGATTTAAATTATCTATTTTATATTTAGGAAATAATTATTTTTTATATATATAATATTATATATTCCATATTACCTTCCATTCATCTGAAAAATAATAACATCGGTCATGCATACGTATAGACATTCACATCAACAAAGTGAGGTGATATGTCTTTCATTTTATTTTTACATGAATGGTAATTATAATATATTTAAAAAATATTTATGATATATATACTATAAAAATTATTTTCTAATGTTGAATTATTATATATCATCTTATCATTCCATACATTGAAAAATGGAATCAACATTCATGCATACATATGGCATGCCATCTCCAGAAATCACATAATTCATTTTTCATCATATAAACATTATGTATGTCTAGAAACATGTATATAATTAATATATATTATATTTATATAACTATTTAAATTTTTTATATTATGGATCCATAAAAAAAGTTCAAGGAAAAACACTACCGAACACAAAAAACAATGATTTAAAAAAATCATTATAAATGAACAGGTGATAGAAGGATAAAACTAAATCATATATAATGATATATATGAGCCTATAAATTTAATATATTTATAATAATATGATAGTTGTTATTAAATAGTTTTAAACATGTACTAAGGAAGTTACTACATGAGTTATGGTATTTTTATCTCACATTTATATAATAGACACACATTTCATATTCACCACTTGTTTCATTTATGTGGTGTAAATACTACACATGAATTTAGAATATGATTATTATGATAAAAATCATGGTATATATATAAATAATTATATGTTTATTTATTTCATGTGTCTTGCAATTAAAATTTTACCAAATTTGTATAGGTTTTATGTTACAATCACATTGTTAATCATCATCGTTAATGATTATACATTCTATGATGAAATATTAAGATATTTGTATCATTAAACTAATGAAATTTATTCTCATATTGTTATTTATTGACGAATTATGTATTATTTTATTTTCCTTCTCTTATGTACTCAATATATTCAAAAAAAAATTTTTTTGTATAACTGGCATTATTTGTATCTTCAAAAAAATCTTTTCACTTTCAGGTCAATGTTTTCAAAAAAAATCATGAATATCATTTAAATTTTTCAAATATTTTTAAAATTAACTTTTACACATTATTATATTTTTTAAAAATGTTTTAAAATTTATGTTTTAGTTTTTTTTCAAATGAGGTACTTTTTAATTTTACTAAGAATATGAAAGGGGTCATTTGTTTTACATGTATTACATGAACAATATTTTCTTCCAAGATGACTGATAAACTTTTTAAAACTTCTTTTTGATGTTTTAATTTTTTTAATTTAAATATTTCTTTTTTATTTGGAAAATATTTATATATTAAATAACTGAAATTAATTTTGAAATGGTGTTTTTCTAAAAAAATTCTTACTAATATTTTATATTTTTTTAAGGCCCTAGCCTTAAGAATTACATAATGTAAAATTAAGTTAATAGTTCATATTGAAAATCTTTTCAGGTTTAGAGAATTAGATAATTAGATCATAACTTATACAAAACAACATGAATATTACAAGTAGACACTTCTACTCACTATCCATTTTTTTAATAAAACAAAAACTCTTAAAAAAAGAAACATGTCTTCTTCCATGATTTATATATCTTGACTTTTCGTTGAGTGTAACACCTCATCTTGAGCTACCCCTTTTCGGTGCATTATTATATAACATTGTAATGTTTACAAGATATTAAATTCCAGAAAGACCGATTATTTTAATAGTCGTTTAAGTACTAGATACTTACAAAAGTTTTACATTACATTATGAAATGAAAGGAACAAAATTCTATCTCCTTAGAACACCCTCATATCCCTTATCCAATCCCTATAGGTAAATCATAATATACATCATTGCATCCTTGGAAAAATAAAACATAGGAATGTGGTGAGATCAGATGCTCAGTAAGGATAACAATATTGCAGAAACTATCTGAAATATGCATAAGCATTTAATGTAATGTATAAGACTAAAATAGAAGCTTTATAAACTTAGACTTCACCATAATATGGAAAAGATAAATAAAATAATTTCATTTACTTATTCACATGGATATTCTAATCTTAGAATAATCACATATAATATTAAAATCTAATCTCGTAATGATGGAATGCATAATATCGGGCATTTAATCACAAGTTAAGGTCTTGTTCCAAGACCCTAAATATAAATATTGTCAAGGCCTTGTTCGAAGAAACTAGTTTATCTCATGAGACCTATTGAATAATCGAGGGAATATAGAGGGACCAACACATCAAATAATTTGTTCAATTCTTTCTTTATATGAAAATGGTGAAACATAATCTAAACATTCATATTAAAACTAGCATATGAAATGTCAGTACATTAACCACGAACCATGAATGGTAGAAAAATAAAAAATCTAGATTCCAAAAAAAACTCATTCAATATAATATGGAAGATTTTAATATAATAAATCAACCTAAATCAAGAATAAAATAAAATGAAGTATATTGAAACAGATGAAAATAATCAGTAAAACTATATGAGATAAATATCTCTTTCTTCTTGAAATCATTTTAAAGTCACACTATTTATAAAATAATTCATTTAAAATAGATTTTTGAATCAATGTATCCATAACACTGTTATTTTTCTGATAGAAATTTTAATTTTAAAACATTCATGTCCACATAAATAAATCCTTAAAACCATTTTTAAAAAACTTACATTATTGAGAATGATTTAGAAGTATTAATATTTAAAACATATAAAATGATATTTTTTATAAAGAGTTTCTAAACAAATGATAGATTATTGAATAAAAATAATTGAGGAATAAAATTAATCAAAACATTATAATCTCATGAGAATAACGGGATTCATGATATAATATGTAAAATGATAGTATATACACAATATAAAATTGAATTGGAATATAATAATAAAGAAGTCTCAATGGAATGTAAATTGAGACGAAATACCTTATAAAGAATATATCCTTAGATAAAGGATAAATAAATGACATAATTATGTGTGAAAAATATAAATACACTCAATATTATTGGATATTCAGTGTAAATAAATAAGATTAAATTCAAACATATTCTTATAAAAACAAAATCAATGACTTATATGTTTAAGTCGATGAATGCAAATTGAGTTTAGATTACCTTTATCAAGTTCATATCAATGACTTGAGAAATAATAAAAGGAGTGATTATGTTTATCAAAATTATAACAACAAAAATTAGTGTTTAAATTACTAAATAAAAAAATTTGATTTTACACATAACATTGGAGTAAGATAATCAATGGAGTATGCGTAAAACCTAATGAGTGGATATTGAAATTAAAAACTCCCTTACTGATTAGGTAACAAATGAAAAAAAAACACCCTAGGAAATAAGGAACATAAAATAAAGATTTAAAAACCCATAAATTAATTTATATTATACAAAAAATACAATCATTGGTAGTACATACACTACAAAAAAATAGTGGCAAATATAGCATGAATCTCACGGGAATAAAAAGTGAGATGAAAACCCCTTACCTTGTATATTTACATAGTTGAAGGTATGTTAACCTTATATATAATAGTTAAATCATTGTTAATAAATTATACAAGAACCACAAAACTATATAAGCTATCATATATTATCCTTTTTTTATAATATTTCAGTAGTATCATTGTTTCAGGTGTTAACTGATTCATTTTCATTTATATGTTGTGTTTTGTAAGTCATGTTTGTTATTGATAAGATTTATTTTATTCATATCAAGAATGATATTAAGTTCTTAAACATTATTTTAATCATCTAATGAATATTATTCTTGAATGATTATGACAGGGAATGAAATCTCATCGCGTCATGGAGATGGTAAGCCATACGTACGCACAAGAAACAATATCATTCTACTGATGGTGAGATTGTACATAATTGGATAGTATATTATAAATACTGATTTATTAACATGTTATATTTATTATTTAAATCAATTATACTCATTATTATACCCATCTAAATAATTATGTGTTGAGTAACAAACTACACCACGATGTGGAGATTGTTAGATGTACATATGAACATTTGATGGCTTTGTCATTCATAGGATGGAAAGAATAATTATTAGAGTTATACCACATTTAAAATAACATCTTAGTTTTTATAAGGTACTGGATTTATTATTTTTTTATGTTAGAAACAAAGAATGTGAAATTCGAAGAAAAAAGAACATTAAAAGAGGTGGTAAAATAATTACATCATATTCGGGTGCTTCCATTTAATTTAAAAAAAGGGATCCTTAGGATTTATATATGATCAATGTAAGGCCTATATGATGAATTTAGGGTAGTTGGGAGGATATTTTATATGGTTTTGTCCAAGGAAAATGGCATTGGAGTTGTAAATTTAAGATAAGGGGAAGTACACTTTTATAAGAGAGGTGAGAGGAACTTTAGGAAAAGCTTGAAATATTAATTTATTATAAAATAATTTTCTATTTATAATAATTTGTGGTGGATATATTTAGAGTATAAGGTTGAGATGGGTCGAAAAAATCTCAAAAAATGGGTTTTAGAAATGTTTAGGTCATCATATTAACATTATATTTTAGATTTAACTCTCAGTTAAATAGTTTAACGCTTACCTTGAATTCCTCTATTCGTTTACATTATGATTAATATACGTACTATAAAATGTCGAGAGAACCTCAAGTTGTTCATTAATGACATAATTAACATTATCTAATCCATTTTTTCAAATATTAGTTTTTTAGTTATATTATATAATTTATTAAAATAGTATTTTTTTAAAAACACATTTCTATCAATTTTGACACTATTTAGTATTTTGTTTCTGTGAAAGTCATAAAATCGTGATTACCTAGAAAAAAATACATTAAATCAACCCTAATATTTAACACTTCTTTAAATAATATATTATAAATGTCTTAATATAACCCAACTAGCTAATAAAATCCATATTTTAATCCTATGGTTTTTTTGGGTCTAAATACACTTATCCAATAGAATTAGGACATGTGTTTGGGGTAACTATAATATTATTTTTACCTTTAATTACACTATTTAATTTTATCCAGTGTAAAGAAAATTCAAGAGTTATTATTCACGAAAAAAATATTTTCATTCTATTGAACCACATTTTACATACTGATATCATCCGTGTTTTAGATATTTTGAAATTCATTTCACAGAAGCGGTAAAATTACATTTCAGAAAAATTTGCAAATGTTCCTAGAAAGGGGTAAAAGGCGTTAAATAGTACAATAAAATTTTATTTATCATATCTTATTATAAAATGACTTCAATTAATTACATTTGACTTATATAGGTATTATTTATCTTTTTTGAATTAAAGTAAATTTTAATTAAATTAATAATCATTAAAATAAAAATTTTGTTTTCCATAATAATAGTGTTTTTCACTATTCAACAAAAATTAAAAGTTTACAAAAAAATACAAAAAATTAACTCTAAATTATTTTTGATATTCCAAATCTAAAAATGATGTCCATTTTGAAAAATAAAATTTTTAAAATTTCAAAATGTAGGTCTTACCATTCATAATTTCTTTTTAAACAGCTAGTTTGATTGGTCGTGGTGTGGTAGAACATGATGTTTCATACAACGCAAGATATGATATTATTCAAAGAAAAGATTACCGTGGATGCTTGGTGTGTTACATTCTCTCATCATTCAAATAATTTTTTCCTCAAAATTTAAACTCGAAAACTAAAAGTAGGGGTCTAACATTTAAAAAATACTTTGTTGAAACCCCACATCGGAAAAAGAGTCAATAAAACAATCACATTATAAGAAATAAAGAGAAGTAAAAAGGTCACCCAAGATAACCCATACTAGGGTTCCATGTATGAAAACATGGATATATAAGTGAAAAGAAATCATCATGTTCTGATGGACAGTGATAGAAAACATGATCAGAAGAAAGTTATCCCCCAGAAAACTATAAACATGTGATGGGTTAAACGATCTTTGATTACCCATTAGGAAGAGTAAACAGAAAATGTTTTTGTTTTAATTTCCTTTTCATAATGTTTAGTAATTTATTTTTTATATTGACGATGCACATATAGAGATATACTTGTATTTCAAGTAGAGTTTTTTACTTTAATAAATTTGTACCACAAAAACACGTTTTCTCCAAAGGATGAGTATTCATGATGACTTGGTAACAACTGAAGTGCTAGATTCAACTTATAGAGAATTGCGTAATCCAAAAAATATGATCAATATAATTCCCCTGACATTATACATTAACAAAAACCAAATGGTTAGTAAATGATCAGATGATCCCCAAAAGGGATAATTCTTTAAAGAAATAAATACTACCCTTAATATACAGAATTAAACAAACAATAACCAAAGTTCAACAACGACCATTAAATAAAAAATTGTTCTTAAAATTCATCAAAATAATCAACACTAAGTTTGAAGCCTGAAATTACAAGTGATTTGAACACATAGTCTTCTATGATAAATCTTAACATTTATCTTCAAATAACATCGACTACTCTTAAAGTCATATACTTAAAAGTAATTAATCTAATCACATATTCTCTGTGATAGTTTAATCATTTCCATAAATAACCTAAATCACTATAAGTCTAAAATAAATAAAATAGATTATTCCAAAATAAAAATCCACCATCACTCCTCAGATTAAATTCTATAGTATTCAATTTTCTTTAGGCATATAGTAAACCCAAAAGAGATAACATCTTCCAAAATATCATTTATCACTTAATAAACAAATAATTTTCTTATAATAAGGATATCCATTTGATAAATCAAAAATTCCCAAAAATCAAAATATTCTTGATCCATAAAATAATTTAACTAAAAGGAATTATTCATACTAACCAAGCACTTTACATAGTCCGGTGGTAGGTGATGAATCCTTGTCACACTTTGATTATGGGTTCGATTCACACAACTTTTTCCGATACGATGGGTTGTCACATTGTCTATGTGTTGTCCATTTTCAAAATCTATATAATATAAAAAAATTCTAAAAAATGGATAAATTCATCGAAAATAACAATAACATATTTTATCAAAAATGTTATCCCATACCTCAGATTTTCATCCAAAAAGTAATAACACATAATTTCTTCAAATACAAGGATCATATAAACAGAAATGGTTCTTTATAACTATATCCACAAAATAAAATATAATTATTCCTTAAATAAAATTTTGTCATAACAAACTATAGGGTTATACATACAAGAGAAAATTCTTCCAATTTAATCCCATCAACAAAGAGGATTTATACTTTTAAACATTTATCCATTTATTTATTTACACATGGGTTCTTACATTACTTAAAGGTTATCCTATAGAATATAGTGTTGACTCAGGTATTACCCAGGTCCCCTACATTTACAAAAAATGACTATAAATGGATTCTATGGATCACTTTAATTTTCATCCATAATACTCTTCATTTTTCTTGGGAAATTCATTACTTTATGTCCTTCTTTCCCACACATAGAGATTTTGTTTGTTCCATTGACACAATTTCTTGGGTGTATCCTTCCACATTTCTTGCATGATGGAAATTGAGATTTCATTATTCCATGGTCTCCTCTACTATCACTCTTATCATTCTCTGCCTTTCTCTTCATTGTTGAGTTCTGGAGTTGGTTAATGTATATTATTCTTATCATTTCTTTGGAAAACTGATTCAGCATGAACAAAATATCATTTACACCTATAAACGTTGCATTTATTTTCTCATTTCTACCATTGTTTCCACCTTGTACATCATGTTTAATGTTACAATGACTTCATTGGAATCCATCCATTAACTAAAATCCAAAATCATAGTGTTATTAACAATAGTCATAAAATCATTTTGTGAATATCATGACACATTATTTTCAATATAAACACCTTAGTATTAATTAAGGTTATTTTTTCTCATCTTATATTAAAATCCATCAAATCGGTTTGTAATGAAAATGTGAATTATCCTAAGCATACACCGTGAGAGTGTCAAAACAGGTGCGTAGTAAGGCTCACTGTCATGTACTAGGTTACCCTGGGTCAAGCCCGAAACACCTTGTCGATGTTTTCACTCCTAGGTACATATGTTCTAGAACCACTTCTACTTGTAGTCTCTAGAAATATATGTATTTCTTGGAAAACCCACATAATTTCAGCATTACCATTTTTTATGTTTATCTATACTAATCCTCAAATTACATCTTAGGATAATATTCTCTAATCCTAGTTTTTCTAAATCGAGTTTCCAAGGTTCATGCTAAACTTAATCTGATACCAACTATAACACCCAAACCCAAGCTACCCAGAGTCAGTGCATTATTACATCACATTGTAATTTTTATAATAGATTTAAGTACTGAAAGGTCGATCGGTTTAGTATCCTTATAAGTAATAGATAAATACATAATTTTTACATTATATAGTGAAATGAAAAGAAGAAAAAAATTTCATCTTAGAACACACTCATATCCCATATCCTATGCCTACAGGTTTGTCATAATATACTTTTTTTCATATTGGAAAAAATAAAATATAGTAAAGGGGTGAGCTTAGCTGATCAATAAGGATAACAATATAGAGGAAACGATCATTAATAAGCATAAACATTAAAGGAAATGTATAAGATGAAAACACAAGCCTTTTAAATTTAGACATCCACATAGTATTGAAAAGATAAATAGAATAATTCCATTTTCAGATTCACATAGATATTCTTCAAGTATAATAATCACATGTAATATAAATAGCTAATCTCATAATGATATAATCCATAATACATGACATCTTAACCACAAGTAAAGGCCATGTTCCAGGACCCAGAATATAAATATCATCAAGGCCTTGTTCCAAGACACTAGTTTGTCTCATGGGACATACCAATGCATTGAGGGGATATAGCAGTCCCCACCTATCACTTACTATGTCCAATTCATTTCTCATGTGAAAAGGGTGAAACATAATCAAAACATTCGTATTAAAACGTGCATATGAAATGTGAATAATTTAACAACAATTCATTAATGTTATAAAAATAGCACATACACATTCTAAAATAACTCATTAATTAAAATATAGTAGATTTTATTATAATAAATAAACCTCAATCAAGACTAAAATAAAATGAATTATATTGACATAGATGAAAATAATTAGTAAAACTATTTGAGATAAATATCCCTTTCTTCTTGAAAACATTTAAAAGTTGAAAAAATTATCAAATAAGTTATTTAAAAGATATTTTTGAATCAAAGTTTCCTAAAAACATTTGAAACTTTTGAATGAAATTTTAATTTCAAAAAATTAATGTCTATATAAATAAATCCTTAAAATAATTTTTAAAACCTGGAAATTAATGAGAAAAAATTAGAAGACTAAATATTTGAAACATTTAAAACAAAATTTTAGTAAAAGAGTTTCTAACCAAATGAGAGGCGCTTGAATATAAATAATTGAGGAAAAAATTAATCAAAACATTATAATATCTTGAGAATAACAATATTCACAATATAATATATCATAGGATATTATATACAAAATATAAAAGTGAATTGGCACATGAAAATATAGATGTCTCAATGGGATGTAAATTGAGACAAAATCCCTTATCAAACCATATCATTAGTTTTAGATAAATAAATGACATAATTATGTGTGAAAAATATATATAAACTCAATATGATTGGATATTCAGTGTAAATAACTCAGAGGACATTCACACATATTCTTGTAAAAACAAAATCAATGGCTTTGATGTTTAACTCAATGCATGGAAATTGTATTAAGTTTACCTGTATCAAGTCAATATCAATGACTTGAGAATTTATCAGTGGATTTATTATGTGTATCAAAATTATATCCACAAAAGGGGATTTTAAATTACTACATAAATATAAAAATAACACTTTTACAAATAATCTTGGAGTAGGATAATCAAAGAAGTATGCGTTAAACCCAAAGAGTGGAAATTTAAATTAGAAATTCCCTTACTGATTTGGTAACATAAGAAACATACAACCAATGAAATAAGGATAATACAATTAGGATTTAAATACCCATAAATTAATATATATTACACAAAGAATACAATCATGGGAAGTACATACACCACACGAAATAAAATAGTGGAAAATAGAGCATGAATCCCATTTGAATAATAAGTGAGATTAAAACCTATTACCTTCTACATTTACTTATTCAAGGGTACGTTAAAATCCTGTATAATGGTCAAATAATTGTTATTTTATTTTAATATAACCTCATAAATAAATATGATATCATATACGGTCCTTTTTGTTAATAATATTTCAGTAGTATCGTTATTTAATGTGTTAACTAATTCAATTTCCTTTATCTTTTTTGTTACTTAAGTCATGTTTTTATGGATAAAATGTATTTAATTAATATCCAGAATTATATTAAGTTCTAAAACATTATCTTTAATCATCAAATGAAAATTATTCTTGAATGGTTATGATGGGGAATAAAATCGCATCGCGTCGGGGAGATGGTAAGATGTATATACGCACAAGTGACAATATCATTATATTGATGGAGAAATTGTATGTAATTGGATGTTATACTATAAATAAATAATATAAAATTTTATATTTATTATTTAACTAAATTATACTTATTTTTATGCCCATCCAAAAAATGAAGTGTTGAATAACAAACTACACCACGATGTGGAGACGGTTATTCGTACGTATGCACGTACGGTGAATTTGTTCTTCATAGAATGGATAGAATAATGAATATGGTTGTTCTATAATTATAATAAAATATTATTATTTATAAGGTACTTGAGTTATTATTATGTATGGGAAAAAAATAAAGTGGTGCTTACTTTGAAAGAGGTGGTAAAATAATTACCTCTTCTTCGGGTGTTTACTATTGATTTGTACAAAAGAGATCCGTAGGTTGGGTTTCTGATCAACGTAAGGCCTCTATAATTATTTTAAGGTATTTGGGAGGATATTTGAGTAGGATTTTTCCAATTAAAATGGTATTGGAGGTGTTTATTTAATATAAGGGGAAGTACCCTTTTATAAGAGAGGTGAGGGTCACTTTAGGAAAATCATGAAATATTAATTTATTATAAAATAATTTTTTGTTTATAAAAGATGAATGTGAATATAGATCATGTATAAGGGAATTTTACGTTTAAATAATCTCAACCAATGGGTTTTAGACAAGTTTATATCACCATATTAACCTTATCTTTTAGATTTAACTCTTAGTTTAATAATTTAACTTTCACGATGTCTTCTGGTATTCTTACACTATATGATATATAAACTTATTATAAAATTACAAGAGAAAATAAATTGGTTAATTAATTACATAAGTGGCATTATCTATGTCATTTTTGTATAATATTGAATATTTAGGAATATTAATTAATTGAATAAAATAGTATTTGTTTTAAAAAAATATTTTTGTCAATTTTGTCACTATTTAGTACTTGGTTTTTGTGAAACTAATAAAAGCATTATTACTTCAAAAAAATAAATTGAATCATCTCTAGAATTTAATATTTACCTATAAAATTCTAGTATCACAAAAAAAATTCGATTTACATTTATTCTAATATTAATAATATTAATTATTTTAATCATTCATTAATAATGTAATTACTAAATTGTTATTGTGTCCTATATAAATTTATATATTTAATGTGTAAAAATTATAAATAAAATACCATGTTGTATGAAATATTTTTTTCATTCTAATTAATGCTCATAGAGAAATTTATCTTATGTATAACCCGATATTAAAAATGTTTTAGTTAATAAAATTTAAATTTAACACTTTCAATACTTTTTAAAATAAAATATAATAAATGTACATATATTACCAAAGTGGATAAAAAAGGTTCTTATTTTTGTCCTACGTTGTATTTTGACATAAATAAACTTATCCAATATAGTTAGGACATGTTTTTGAGTAATTATAATATTATTATTACCTTTAATTATCATATTTACATTTAACCGTTGTAAATAAAATTAACAAGTTACCATTCACCAAAAATTATTTTCATCCTATTGACCCACATATTTGTTAATCATAACAACTGTATTTGTAATATTTCTTAAATTCAATATATAGATGCTGTAAAATTAGGTTTTATGAAAATTTGCAATTGTGCCTAGAATGTGGGTAAAGGGCGTTAAATAGTTCAATAAAATTTTATTTATCTAAACTAATTATTAACTGAATCTACTTAGTTACACTAGACTAATATAGGTATAATTTATCTATTTTTATTTAAAATGAATTTAAATAAAATAAATAATTATTAAAATAAAAATCTTGTTTTATACATTAACCTAGTGTTTTCACTATTCATATAAAATTGAATGTTTTCAGAAAAACAACAAAAATTCACTCTTACCTAATTTTGATATTCTGAATCTAATAATAAATCCCATTTTGAAAAAAAATTCAAAATTTCAAAAATATGATATTACTATTCATTATTACTTTATAAAAACTAGTTTGATTGGTCGTGGTATGATAGAACATGAAGTTGTGTACAGTGCAAGCTATGGTATTATTCAAAGAGAAGCATAAAGTAAAAGTTTTGGGTGTTACATTAATCCCATACATGACCCTGTTATTCTTTATGTCTTTTGAAAAAAAATTCAAAACATGGGTTGAGCATAAAAATATCATTAAGCGATACATAAAAAAATTGTTAGTTCATCAATACAACATGTAATCAATAAATACATTATCATAAGTAATAATTTTAACCTTTATGAAGTAGAAAAAACTATTCACTGAATAAAGGTCATTTTTCTAGCCTTTTTTAACCAAAATATTTTCATAAAATCCATATAAACCACACATAACATATAAATATAAACATGGGACATAATCATATATAAAATGGAATAACCATATGGTCGACTTCCACAAATCAGTCATACAAATGGAATATCCATATGAGTGAATTACACACCCATGGAATTGGAGGTTATAACGTAACCATCAATCCATGGTTTATCATGAAACCACCCCTCATTTGGATTATCACATAACCACTAATCAAATGTCCACGTACCATTATATAATCATCACTCATAAAAGTTTGAAAATATCAACATTTAAATCATAAAATTTCATTTGAAATCAAAATAAATAATTTAAAGATATTAAAATAGAAAATCCACTTTCAAAACCATTTAGAATAACAAAATATTTAAAAAGTGTGTACGATATTTATTTTCCATTTAAAAACATCATGACAAGTTTGGGAAGCAAAATATCAAATAATGGACACAGTGGCGGAAAGGTCGTTGTCGATGCACTCATTAAAAAGCATTCATTTTTATGTTTAGTAAACGTCTTCAAAGAAAAAATATTCCCTTTTCATGAAATTAAATTTCAAAGAGGTTTCTTATATGCCGGGTAAAATAAGAAGGTGTATAATTCAAAATATTCCTCAAAGAAATAAGATTGAGACAATGTCCCATACAATGATCATTTTAAACATAAAATATATTGATTATTTTTATTCAATATAAGTAAACATAAATCATGTAAAAATAAAATATTTTAATTCCAAATTAATTTCTCATATAATCATCTAACAACATAATCAAGAAGTAGAAGTTCAACCCAAAGAATAGAAATTGGGTTAAGAAGTGTTGTTACCTCGAGACTGACTTGTATCGTAAGATAATTTTTCTTCCTGAATAAAAAAATTAAGTTAATTTATACTTGATTCATAACCTTTCCTAGTTTATTAATTCTTTTATATCACTTATTACATTTCTATAACAATTAGTTGATTATTTTTGTTCCTATCGTACATTTTGTCGATGTTCGGTACATGAGTCAAAAATGAACTTCTTATAAATACAAATTGTCCATGTGGTCAAACCTACGTTATCTATATAATGATATTCATTATTTAGATATCATATATATCATATATATATAGTATATTTTTTATAATATTCCATTCTATTTGGATATAAGAAATTAAATGCAACATTCATAGAGAGGTTAAGCCGTATGGAAGCATGAACGCTACATTCATTTCTTTATCATATTTAGATGAATGTAAAATGAATTATACATAGGTATATTATGACATTAGTATAATATCTATTCAATATATGTTAAATATGTTCTTTAATTCCATTTTTTACATGTTCTATGTGTAGCATGAAAGAGTCTTATCACTTTGAGGGGGCGGTAGTCCATGCTTCCTCAAATGAAATTATCATATTTATACAATATTACAAGCATAAATTGTTGTTCTAAATGAAACTTATAGAAGAATATAGATAAAATAAATATCATAAATATCATAAATAATTATTTTTCAATTTTAATGGACACTTTTAACAGTGGTCTTTGAAGATTGAACAATCATCGTTTCGTGAGGTAGTAGTTCGTCGTCCACAAAAACTGTATGTTCAATACAAATTAGACGAAGGTGTGTGTAAGTTTATTTCTAATACATCTCATAAAAAGAAACTTTTATATTAAGGATAATGGTGTTATTGTTTAAAAAAATAATAAGAATATCATAGGGTTTGGAGAAGGAAAAATAATGGTAAGAAACTTGAGAGAAGACATTACCTCAAATCGGGTAACTTATTTTGATTTGAGACAATTGGATTTCTTGAATTTTCTTCTACCAATGAGAAGGATTGTTGGGGGAAGGTAGGGATTATGGGAGCTTATTTGGGTATATTTTGTATTATCCAAGGGGGCGTGAGAGGTGTGGGTAAGGGTTATATGTGGTTCCCTTTTAAAATTCGGAGGAGGGAACTTTAGGAACGTTCGAAAGTATTATTTTATTATTAATTGGTTTTTGAATTGAAATAACATCAAAGTGATATATTTCTAAGATAAGATGAGCATGGTTATAAATCCTCTTAGCTAATAGGTTTTATAAAATTTTTGGTTCCAAAATTAACCTTATCTTTTAGATTTAACCCTTATTTAAATTATTTAACTTTTACCATGTTTTCTTGTATTTTCATAATATTTGGTTACCATAGATACTAAAAAATTCCAATCGATCCTAAAATGGATCAATAATGACATTTAAAACATCATATACATTATTTTTCCAAATATAATATTTTTAGGATGAATATATCATTCAACAAAATATTAATTGATTTATGAATTCATTTATGACACTTTTTATACTATTCATATCATGACTTTTTAAAAAACCATAACAACTTGATTAAATCGAAAAAGTATAATTAATTCAAATATAAAAAGTCAAATTCTTCAATAAAATTTTCGGATGGCATAAAAAGTTCCAAAATAAATTTATTTTTATATATATAATCTCATTTATTTAAATCATTCGTTAATTAGGTAATCAGTACATCATCATTGTGACATAAATAAATTTATTTATGTCTAATAATCATAAATAAAATAACAAGATGTATGAAATATTTTTATATTTCTAATAAATATTTATTGTCAAATATATCTCTTGTATAAACCCATATATTTTTTTAGTAAGTGATACATGTTTAGGTTATATTTTCCTTAACTTTAAATTAAAAGTAATTAAATGTCATTTTCATACACATGTGGCCCCATGGAGTCCAAAAATTTACCTAGGAAGCACATGGTTAGAAATATCTCATCAAATAGGGTTATTAAATGTTTTAAGGTAATTTATTATAATTATTATAATATTATAGTTTACTTTTATTTACTATATTTACCATTTAAACATGGTAAATAAAATATTTACATATGTTACAATTCATAATGTCTAAATATAAAAGTTGCATATTTACAAAATATATAAATAATGATTACAAATATTTAATCTATTTTTCCGAATTCAAAACATATAAGCTAGAGAAATTAATTTAAAATTATTTCATGTTTTCAAAACCAAAAAGTGAACTTTATGAAGTAAAAACTACTATAATATTGACATGCATTTATATCCAATTTCAAAGTGAATTTAGTTTCAATGAAACCCATTAGATTAAATTATAAAAATATAATCAAATTACACATTTAAAAAAATTAATATTACAATTTAACTATATAAATAAATTAGATTAAAATGAAGTTTTGAAAAAAATGCAGTATTTTCAATATTCATTAAAAATGAACTCTGGAAAAAAAATACCAAAATATTATCCAAATTAAATTTTGATGTTCCAACTATAAGTAAAAAGTTTATTTTTTAAAAAAAATTATAAAGGTGACACAATAATATTTTAAAAGGGTTCTCCATCAAAAGGTAGTAAAATGGCCTTCTAAAAATATTAGAGTTTTTCATGGTTAAAATAAAATTCATTATTATTTTAAGGCTCTAAAATTTATTTGATAAATGTAAAAACACTTAACATACATTTTTAATCATAATTTAGTTAATTATATTCATTCCTGATTATACAACGGCTAGGCGTTATCTATCATTTAAAATAATATTATTATTTTTTTGTATAACTCAAAGTTGTGTGCAATGTAAGATTTCCAAGAAACCCATTGTTGCGTTATGAGTATGCTATGGAAAAAGTGTCATATTTAACATAAAATTAATTTCATATTCATAAATATTAATAGATATGAAAAAATAGTATTCTATAAACACCTGGGCAATTAAATCCTTCTATCCTTTTGGAAATTGCGTCTTCGCAATTTTATTATTAGGCTTGGAAACATAATTGAATGTTCCACATAAAAAAATTGTCAATTACAATATTCTATTAAAATAAATAAATAGAAGTATAAAGGTCACCCAAGATAACACAAACATGGATTCCATGTAGGAAAACATGGATATGAAAGAGATACAAAGTGTCACGTTCTGATGGAGAGTGGTAAAAAAATGACCAGGAGAATGTTATCCACTAGAAAACCACAAAGTTGTGATAGGTTAAAAGGTATTTTATTCCCTAGTAGAAAACTTAAACAGAAACCATATTTTGTTTTATGTTACCTTTTATAATGTTAGATAATTTATTTATGATATTGACTAAGAACATAAGGAAATATAATTTCTTTTCAAGTAGAGTTTCATCCTTTAATAAGTTTCTACCAGAAACTCAACTTTTCTCCAAATGACGAGTATTCAAGATAACTTGGTCACACCTAATTCTCTAGAATAAAGTTTTATAGAATTAAATTATTCAACAAAGATGAACTATATATTTTCCCTATATTTTAAAATTAACCAAAACAAAAAATGGTCATTACAAGATCTGATAATCCCCAAAAATTATATCCTTTTATTAAAAGAAATACAACTCTTAATCTATAAAAATTCAAAAAACAGTACCAAAAGTTCAAAAAATACTATTAAGTAAACAATTTTCCATAAAATTATTCAATATAATCCAAACTATGATTGAAATCAAAAATTAAAAAGAATTTTATCATATAGTCTTCCACAGTAAATCATAACATTTATCTCCAAATAAAATCGACCACTCATAATATATCATACATAAAAGTAATTAACCTAATCACATATTATAAAATATATATTAATCATTTCCATAACTAGAACAAATATCTATAAGTATAAAATAAAAATATAGATTCTTATAAAATAAAAGTCATCCATTACTCCTTAAATGAAATCATATAGTTTTTTATTTTCCTTAGTCATATAGTTTTCCCTAAAAGAGAGAACGTCTTCCAAAATAACCATTATCAATTAATCACCAAATAATTTTCCTGTACTATGTATATCCATTTGATATAATATAAGATACCAAAATCAACTTATTCTTGATCCATAAATTAATTAAACTAAAAATAATTAGTTATACTGACCGGGGACATCACGTAGTCCAGTGGTAGGTTATAAATCCTAGTCACACTTTAGTTGTGGGTTCGATTCATATATCTTTGTTCAACATGATGGGTTATCAAAGTATCTGTGTGTTGTCCTTTTAAAAAATCCTTATAATTATAATAATATTAAAAAAACATAAAATCATTAAAAATTCCTGTTACATGCATTTAACTAAATGGTTATTTCATTCCTCACATTTTGTATCCCAAACACAATAACCCATAATATCCTAAAAAACAAATGATCACATGAACCCCCAAGGTTATCCATTATTTCCACCCAAGAAAAGATAATTCATCATTGAATAAAATTATTATATATCAAACATCAGGGATACACATAGTAGAAAAATACTTACAAGGTAAACCCATTATCAATAGATCCTTAATACTGTTTAGAATTTCATCATCCAAAAATATACCATAAGTCTTGAATTCCATATATTTATACTTCTTACTCATTCAACTATTTTCATGACCCACAAATAATTGTTTTCCAACTTATTCCATAACACTAATTTACTACAAAAAATTCATTAATCATATCCTAAGATTCAATATTGTCAAAAAATCAGCTATGAAATAATTCATATCTTTGATTTGTCAATTTCAGTTTCCTTGTATTTAATTGGAATGGAATTTGGAGTTGGTAAACATATATTTGTATGATCCTACTGACCCCATTCTTGAACAGTCTTAATAGGAAATCTATTTATATAATGACCATGCACACCACATTTAAAACATTCAACTAATCCATCATAAAGAACATATTTCCCTTTCCTGGATTCAATTGGACACTTTATTTTTCCATGTAAGTTATTGCCTTATAAACTTTATTACCACATCTGAAACATCTTCCTATCCCTTTGAATCATTTTCCTTGGTGTTTATTTCCACATCCTTGACACTTAGCTTTTGTAATATACATACCTTTATGATTATTACCTGAACATACATAGGGATTTGTTTCTCACATATATGACGACTTAGAAAAATCACCATGGTTCAAGTGGTCAATCTTGAAATTAGATAGTTTGTTATGAATATTCAAAGGATTTCTCATTTCAGCTACCATTTAATTCAGTTTCTTATTCAGAGAACTGTCACCATTTTCTTCTCATCCATTGTTACATTAGTTCCTGCTAGATCCATCCATTTACTAAAACCAAAATGGTTATCGTGAGTATATCTGTAAAATCATCATATAATATCTTATTAGGATAGAAAACACAATGATATATATATTAATGTTATCTTGATCTAATAAAATTTATCTAAAATAATTATGAATGTTTCTAATATGCTAACCATTTTGGTTATGCCACTTATGCTTAAATAACACCCTAGCCTCTAAAGTTATCTAAACTGACCTCTCATACCAGCTGTAAGACCCCAGCCTTGAACATTTCATAATATTTAATTATGTAAAGAATTAAAATTGATTATACTTTCAGTTTTATCGATTTACAAAATTAGTTCATAAATTATTCATAAAAACTTCATTATTACAAGTAGGCACTTCTACTCATTATTCATTTATTTCACAAAATAAAAACTCTTAGAAAAAGAAACATGTCTAGTTCAATTTTATAGATACCATGCCGTTTCATTGATCCCATCCTTAACCCTATTAATCTTTATGTACAGTGAAAAACATTTCAATACTTGGGATGAAAATAAAAATCTCTGTATGGGGTACTCGATGATGGAAAACTGTTAGTTCTTCCAAAACAACATGTAAAACATGATCACGTTATCATAATTAATACTTATCACATTTATGAAGTATTAAATACTCTTGATTGAATAAAATCTCATTGATTTCCTTTTTTTTAGAAATATATTACCATAAACCTCTTTGAAAGCACACATAACATATAATGATAAACTTGGGACATAAATATTCTTAAATGGAATAGCCAAACAGTCGACTTCCACAAATCATTCATACAAATGAAATAGCCATACAACATAATTCCATAACCAATGAATTGGAGGATATAACTTAAACAACCATCCTTGGTTTATCACGTACCCACTCGTCATTTGGTTTATCAAGTAAACACCCATCAAATTTCTAAGTACCATTATATAATCATCACACATAAAAGATTGAAAATATCAATATTTCAATCACAAACATTAAATTTCAATCACAGGAAATAATTTCAGGATATTGAAATAGTAAATACACTTTCAAACCCATTTTTAATACAAAAATATGAAAATAGTGTATATGGTATTTATTTTCCTTTTAAAAACAACACAACCTATTAAGGAAGCCAAATATCAAATGATGACGGCGGTGGAGGAAAAGTCGTTGTGACCTTATAAGTTAAAAAATTTATCATTTGGAAAAATTATTCTTATAAAATTTATTCCCTGGGAATTAAATTAAAAATCAATGTGGTTTATTATACACCATGTTATATAAATTGGTATATAAATCAAAATATTCCTCAATGAATGAAGATTGAGACAAAGTCCTTTAAAATGATAATTTTTTAAATAAAATAGATTGATTATTTCTATTAAATATAAGTACACATAAGGTTAGTTTAAATAAAATATAGTACATAAAGATTAATTTCTCACATAATCATAGAACTACATAATCAAGAAGTACAATTTCTACCCAAAGAATTAAAATTTGGTTAAGAAGTTCCCTTACCTTGAGTCTGACTTGCCTCATATGTTACTTGTTCTTCATGAATAATAAACTTATGTTAGTTTATACATTATTTAGAAACTTTATAAACTTTATTATCTTGTTTATGTCACTTATTAATTTTCTATAACAATAATTTAATTATTTGAGTTCATATTGTACATTTTATCGATGTTCGGAACTTGAGTAAAAAATAAACATTTTATAATTAAAAATTGTCCATGTAGTCCAAATTACATTATCTTCAGAATGATATTAATGATTTAGATATCATATATATCATATATATTTAGTATATATGTATTTATAATAGTCCATAGAATTTTTATATAAGAAATGAAATGCACCATTCATGGAGACGGTAAGCCGAACCTACGCATGAACTCTACTTTTGTTTTTTCATATTTAATGGAATGAGAAGTAAATTATACATAGGTATATTATAACTCCGTTATAATATCTATACTATATATGTCACATATGTTTTTTAATTCCATCCTTTATATTTCCATTTATTGAATGAACGAGTCATATCACTTTGAGGGGGCGGTAGTCCGCACTTCCTGAAATGAAATTATCTTATTTATACAAAATGAAAAGCATAATTTTATGTTCTAAATGAGAATTAAATAATAATATAGATAATATAAATATCATATAAATCACATATAATTACATTTCTTTCATAATGGCCACCATAAGTGGTGGTAGGAGAATATTGAACAATCTTTTTTTTGTGAGGCATTGGTTCACCGTCCACAGAAACAGTATGTTTTATACCCATTAGACAGAGGTGTGTGTAATTGTAGTTATAATAATTCTCATAATAACACACTAAAATATTTAGGATACTAGTTTTGATATGTAAAAAAAACAATAAGAATATCATAGGGAGTAAAGAAGGAAAAATAATGGAATGTAACTTCAGAGGATATGTTACCCCACATCGGGTAACATATTTTAATTTGAGCCAAAGGGATTTTTTGAATTTACTTATAAAAAGGAGAAGGATTCTAGGAGTAAGGGAGTAATTTTGGGATATTTTTGGGAATATTTTGGATGATCCAGGGGGGAATAATAAGTGTGGGTAAGGGTATGAGGTGGTGTCCTTTTATAAGAGGGATGAGGGTCACTTTTGGAACATTTGAAAGTATTATTTTTTACTATTTTATTTTATAATTATAATAACACCAAAGTGATGTAATTAAAATATAATTTGAGTCTGGGTTGAAATAATCTCATCCAATATGTTTTATACATGTTTTGGTTTCAAAATTAACCTTAACTTTTAGTTTAACCATTAGAAAACTCATTTAACTTTTACAATTTCCTCTTGTATATACATAATTTATAGTTACCATAGTTACAATAAAATAATAATAGGAAAAATAATGGATGATTAATTACATTTGTGACATAATATATGTCAGTTAGACCAATATTATATTTTTAGTACTATTATATCATTTACTAAAATATTAATTGATTTAAAAACGCATTTATGTCAATTTTTATACTATTTATTTTATGACTATTTAAAAATCCACAACAACTTGATTAATTTGAAAAAACATCATTAATTAAAATATTAAAATTTATCAGAATATATAAAATTCGTGTATGGGATAAAATTTTTAAAAAATAAATTTATCTTAATATTTATAATCTCACTTATTTAAATCTTTTATTAATAAGGTAATCACTATATCACTATTGTGTCATAAATAAATTTATTTATTTGATGTCTAAAAATTATAAATAAAATACCAAGATGTAGAAATTCATTTTATATTTATAATTAATATTTATATTTTAATATATCACTTGTATAACCACATATAAAATCTTTTTCAGTTAAAGATACATGTTTAGGTTATGTTATCCTTAACATTAAATTAAAATTAATTTAATATCATTTTCTCACACAAGTGGCCCCATGGGGTCCGCAAATCAACCCAAGGATTCCCATGGTAAGACATATCTCATAAAATAAGGTTAGAACATGTGTTAGTGAAATTTAATATTATTATAATATTACTTTTTACCAAGATTTATGAGATTTACCCTTTAACCATGGTAAATAAAATATTTACAGAAGTTATTATTCATAAAGTCTAAAAATAAAAGTTACCTTTTAATGTATTTATACATATTGATTTCAAATATGGAATCCATTTTTCCAAATTCAAAACACATAAGTTTTAGAAATTAATTTAAATTAATTCAAATTGTCCATACTAGAAAACATGTTTTTAAGAAGTAAAAACGACAAAAATATTGACATGAGTTATTGTCAAAAATCTAATTTAAATTAATTTATATTACCAAAATTAGATTAAATTATAAAAATTTAATTCAATTAAAATTTATAACATTATAAATGTATAATTTAAGTATATAAAAAATTATATTAAAAGGTAGTTTTGAATTAAAATGCCGAATTTTTCACTATTCATTAAAAATTAACTTCAGTAGAAAGATATAAATTTTTCATCCAAAGTAAATTTTGATATTATTATTATATATAAGAAGTTTATTCTGTCATATCAAACATATAAATATGTCAAAATCTATATTTAAAAAAGGTTCTCCATCAACAGGCGGTAAAACAACCAATTAAAAGTATTAGAGTTCTTCATGCTTAAAATAATATTTATTCGTATTTTAAGCCCATAAAATTTATTGGATAAATTTAAAAAAAATAAAAAAACATATGTAATCCTTAATTATATTTTTTTATTCTGGGAAATACAACAGCTAGGCGTTAACTATTATTTAAAATAATAATATTATTTTTTCGGTATAACTCAATGTTGTGTGCAACGTAGTATTTCAAAAAAACATGTTGTTGTGAATTCATTATGTTATCAAACAAAGTTTCCTCTTTAACATAAAATTAATATCTTATTCATAAATATTAATAGATTAAAAAATTATTATTCTATAAATACCTAGGTCATTACAATATTTCAATTCATTAAAGTCCACAAACATGGATGTTACTTATGATTTACATGGGATATGATCAAATGACACCATCCTTATCCTTTACCTTGATCATTTATGTTTATGTTGAAAAATGTTTATAAAAACCATTTCATTCAAATGGGATATTCCATGATGAACTGTTTATTAAACTCATTTTTTATTGAGAGGTTATGATATGATGATTAATTTTTCATCACACATATGTATGTTTTTTACCATGTGATGGGTGGTTTTGAAATTATACAGATCTATAATTAACTAGGAAATGATTAGAATTCTATGAGCTAAAAAGGGTATACAGAAGAGGTTATCCAAATCCAAAAATAGGGTACATGCTGGGTTTACCCAAACCATAAAAAAGGTACAAAGTAGTTTATTCCAAGTCCAAAATACATTATATGAGAGGTTATCCCAATCACAATGTAGCTATACATGTTGTTAGACCAAGCCTCACATATTATAAATATTTAAATGGGCATACATGACAAAATATTTTCAATGATAATGTGAATGCCAAAAATATATATATCATAACAATGCTAGGATCTGATGGATTATTTTCTTTTGATTCCATTATGATTCATGTATTATAAAATATGAATATTTATTCCTGAAATAAATATTATAATCAATGATTTATAGGATATAGTTTTCAAATGTTATTTTCATGTTCTCATTCCCTTATGCTCATTTGATTTTGATATCTTTCTTTATTACCCTAAATAAGAATCTAAGATCAGCCATTCCTATACATCATTCCCCAATATTATGAATAAATTTTGTATGTATGATATTTCCTAGAAGGGTTCTAGTTATGAATACCTTAATGGGAGAATATTTAGTTCAGTTATGAATAAGTTATTTATCTATTCATGCTTCCAAAGATACTAGAACTATATTATTTTGGCTTTGATCCTATTTTATGTAATGAATATTCATCTATAAAGAAGTGATATCTATATATAGAAGGTAAATGTTTCTATAGTTAGTGATAGAGTAAGGTTTAGTTATAATTTAGAGACTAGGATAAAAATTCATTGTATAGACCTTATCAATAAGTCAATGAACATGAAAATATAATATAATTTTGGTGAAGCATAGAGAAAATGGTTTAAAATAATTGATATACCTATTGGGATACTATAATTGTATGTCGATCTAATATAGTAATACCTAGAGGTAATAAATTTGGGAAGGGTGTATTAGGATTTTACATGATCTTAACCTAGTGAACAACATTGATCCTTATTACACACCTTATTTGATATTATCAATTGATATAGTTTAGAAATTTAGAAAAACATTATTAACACTCATGAAGGATTTGAAAATATGATGAACATGAATGAAATATGTCGTAAATAGTGTGTCAGTATTTAGACACCCTATAACTTATTTTCCATGATTTTTTAGTTTCCCACTATGATTATCCCTTCCCACACAATGTCCTTTGGTTTTAGTCAGTGGAAGAAACCGAAAGGAACTATGTCAATTATGAACGTGATGGACAATAAAATGTTTTTACTCCTAAAAATCCAATTTTATAGAATTAATATTGGAAAATATCGTTGATATGCTTATATAAAATTCTCAAGATATGATTCATTACTGACATCCAAATGATCAAACAATAGAATATCATTTTATTGATTCCTTCATGCGGAAACATCCAAATTCATTTAGGGGGTTTCCCAATCCACTAATTGATAATAAATATATCAGTACCATTAAAATGATATTTCCTATCCTCCAGTGTTGATATTATTTAAAATTCTATTGGTTGTATATCATTTGGAAGTAGAAGTGGATCAAAGGAGGGATATTTTTATAAATATGTTGAAAAAGGAAGTAATCGACTCTGTATAGTTGGATGAGTTTAAGTGATTATTTTTTTAATAAGTGTGTTCAAAATATTTTCTTAATAAAAATTAAAATGATTTCCACATGCTAAAGAGGAAGGATAATGAATATGTTGTTACCCATATGGAAAATTAAACAATTCTTCCAAGATATGTGTCTAGAATTATCATCCAACTTTAATGTAAGGTTGATTTATTCTTCTGTGGCATATAGGCATGTATTCACTAGGAGTTATCCCTATGGTACATCAATAGTTATGAGGAAATAATATAATGTCATATTAATGTGGATATGGATATTCTATTTACCAATAAATTACATATAATCTATATGAAAAGAAATATGTAATTAAAATGAAGCACTAAAACCCATGGATAGAATAATAAGAAATTTCATTCATGCTAAAAGTTTGGTTGGAAGCTATATTGAAATTTTATTATATAGAAAAGAATTTTTTAAAATATTGTAATGGAAGGTCATAATGATATTGAATACAGATGTTATATGAAGAAGTTAATTTATGATGAAAAAAGAGGGAATGATCTCTAAAATGCACCACGAACACTCCAAGGACTAATATTAAAATATTACGGGAATTTTTCTAAAAATTTAGAAAATACAAAAGTTAATGATGATGGTCGATATCCGTATTCTCTTAATCAAAAATGGAAAGGTAAATCTCATGTGACCATAATTTTTGATGAGGGCATGTTAATAACTTGGTGAAATGTGAAAATGAAATCCACTCAAGAACTAGTAACGTTTTACATAAATCTATAGCTATAAACTATTTAAAATATGAAGTACATTCTATGAATATAAAAATCCCACAATAAGAATTTATTGTTGGAATAGTTGTGAAATCACACTATTGACATGATGATCACATCTCATGTCTATGATTATTCTCAAGTTGATGTTTTTCAGAATGTGAGTCCTAATAATCATGTTATCCAATATCTAGTTAAATTTTGATTTTATCAAAGGAATTTATTTGATTTATTTGCATGAATAAAAAATCAATTTCCAAGGTGGTTAGTTACCCTTGTTAATTTAAACCAATATATTATTTTCTATTAGTGTAATGATAAATAGAATCCTCTTATGGAAATCACATACATTGTATGGTTCAATATTCCTATTAAAAATTTGTTTCTAGCACATATGGATAGGAATAAACTTAACATAGATGATAATCATAATATGTTGGATTTTTTTGATGTATTTATTTGATGAGATTAGTAGTATTCCACAAAATCATGGAGTTGAATTTTTAATATTATCATACCTTAGACTACGCTTATTTCAATGAATCCTTATAGAATAAACCTGATTGGGTTGTATGAACTGATGAATAAACTCCATGAGAATTATGAGTATGGGTTTATTCATCCACGTATATATACTTTAGGTGCACCCGTTTTTTTGTCAAGGAAAATGATCGATTGATTTTACTCTACATTTATTACCATGAAACCAAAAAATCACAATCAAGAACAACTATCATCTACCTCATATTGATGACTAGATTGATCATCGCCATGGATCCCAATACTCTTAAAATATCTACCTTCCTTATAAATATCATAAATTGAGTGTTTATAAGGATGATATATCAAATATAACATTCCATTCGAGGCATAGACACAATGAATATATAATGATTTCATTGTGTATTTCTAATTCCCCCTCTATATTCATGGATATATTGAATATATTCATTAGATATTACATTGAATTGTTTTTAGAATACTTTATAAATGATATTAATATATATTCAATTATAATGGAAGAGCATGAATATCAACTAATAATTGTCTGAAATACCCAAAAGAAGTATAATTTGTATAAAAAATCTTCAAGGTGAGGATTTTTGTTAAAAAACATTTTTTGGTCATATATTCTCAAGAGGGGATATATTTTTGTATCCATCAATGACTGCATTTATAGAAAATTTTACAATAAAACTAGATATAACTGATATTTTATGTTATCTTGGTTTGTAATGATATTAAAAATTATGTGCACACCATTTATTAGAGTTTCCCAATCTAATCACTAATTGTACCCAGAAGGAAGACAAGTTATATTGGACAAATTATTTTTGAAGAAAATTTCATGGAATTGAAGACAGCCATAGTCCATACACCAATTCATAAATTATCCTATAATGGAAATATGTTTGTAATCTACAATGATTAATTAGATAAGGGACTCAAATTATTTCTCAGGTAGTATGATTCAGTTATAGATTACACCTCAGGACAATTTATGGTTCTTCAGAAAAATTACCAATCTAATGATTTGGAGTTAGCTATAGAAATATTTTCATCAAATATGTGGAGATATTACATTTAATGTTAAATTTCATATATATATATATATATATTGACCATAAACGTTTAAATTATATATTCACATATAATATGTTGAAGACATATATGAAATGATTGTTGGAACTGATTAATGATTATGATTGATCAATACATTACCACAATAGGAAAGATAACAATATGGATAACTCATTTTTTCAAGAGTATCATGAAATTTTATCCATGATAAGGATTAAAAAAGATCTAATATTTCTATATTTTTTAATTATAGAGCATAAAATAATGAATGAATGGGGAAATTCATATCATTATCAAATGAGTGTTAAACTATATATCCAATTGATGATTAAATAGGTTCAAAAGGATGGCATAGATAATCAATGGAAGGTAATAAATATTCCTATGTTTAACATTTATTATGATGAAATGATAGGGTTTAAGAATCATGTATATGTTTTTTTCAAACCATATTTAAAGAATAATATCTTAGATGAGAATCATATCCCTTCATTCCCTATTTATCCTATAAGTATGAAGATATAAATAAATATAACGGAGTATATCATCTAGGAATACATGAATATAAATTTTAAATAGATAATATCATGATTCTTGGTATTTTAGTAATAAAAGGTTGAGAGAAAAAATTATAAGGGGATGTTACAAACATTACCCATAATAGAATGGAAATGTGAAAGTACCTCCATGGATTTTGTAATCAGAATCCCAAAAATTTATAAAGGTGGTTATGTTATTTGGGATGTATTTGATCACATTATCAATTTGGAATAATTAAATACCATCAAGTAATAATTATCTCTATATTAACCTTCTTATATAGAAATTAATGAAGTGTTATGGTTTCTTGGTGTACTGCATTATATCTTATACGAGCGAGATCTGAGTTTTACCTCAATCTTCTCATGAAGTCTTCAATAGGACATAGATATTGTATAATTTTTTCTCATAGATTATAGTCCTCATATTTATTCTGAGTTTGAGTGAAAAATCCAAACCCTACAGAATATTATATGATCGTATTTTATCAATTTTAATGGTCTTTTGGATTATCACCTTCTTCCAGTCTAGTTTTCTAACAATAATAGCTTTTAATTAAGAAATAAAATCTTTCCTTTTGAATCTCTTTAGGCATATAAGTTTAGAAATCAAAAATTATAAGAATAATTGTATGAAATAATTATTTTGGGAGTTTTTTATTCTAGATAAATGTTATAGATAGTTTGAGCCCCTTAACAACATATAAGGAAAGCACAAAGTCAATAAAATGTTATGTTGATGGTCGTGGGTGAGATTGGGAGTTTTGAAGTCTGTGAGAAGTTGTTTCTAGAAATTTATATATGGATTTAGGTAATGAGATTAGATTAGAAAATAAATACAATACCCATGTATATTTTCTATTTTGATATTCTTAATTGAGTAGAGATGGTAGCTTATCACATGGCACATACATCAAACCTCTCTCATGTCTACGATGTGTTCCATATGTATCTCTTGGAGAGTTACATACCTAAACCTTCCCATGTAATGAATATATAGATTATACCGTTGAAGAAATATATTTTTTATGAGGATTAACCTATTTGGATTCTGGATCACAAAGTGAAAAATTCAAAAAGATAATAATACCACTCACTTAGTCAATGTTTTTGGGTGAAACCACCAATTCGAGGAAGAAATATGGGATCTAGAGGATATGATGAGGTAGAAGTATCCTCAATTGATTTTATTGTAGTGATTGAATTTTTAATTTGATTTAAATTCAACTGGTGTTAGAATGTAACAACTACAATTTTTATGGGATATGTTTTTCAAATAAATTTAATTCCATTGATTTCATGCATTATCCGCATCACCGAGTTTAAATGAACCCCAATTTACAAATAAAATATGATTATTTATTTTCATAATTATAACCTTTCATTAAATTGGTGGGTATGAATTAGAATAATTAAATTATAAAAATTATATGGCTTTTACGGTTATAAATTAAATTCATTGGTTATCAAGGGACTACCAAATAAATTAAAAACCATTTAGAAGAAAAATAAATTTTTTTCCAAAAAATTATTTTAAGGCATGAATTTTATTTATACATTAATAAATGAAATTAATATCTATTTTTGAAAATTTATAATGAAATATACTTATATGTAATTCCATAAAAGTATTACCCTTCGTATGTTATTTTTTACGCATGGAATGAGAATAAATCTAGTTGTATGTTTAAAAATTTAATTTTTCTAAAAGTGGTTTAATTGTTTTTTGTGAACTTACATTAAAATTAAATTTCCCCTAGTTTAGGTATTTTTTTGGAAAATGAAAAAAAATTTGTGAAAAATAAAATTCTATTTATATTAGAAGTTTTTTTTGTGAATTCACAGAAAAGAATAATTTTTCAATGAATAGTGAAAAATACTAATTTTTTTCATTTTAAAGTTCATTTTTAAAGAATTTAAACAATTACATATTGTTTAAAAAGTTTTAAAAAATTAAGATTATTTGTATTAATATTTATAAAATTTATGTCCTTTTAATTAATTTCATGTTGAACATTGATATTAAAAACGTATTATACTAAATAAAACATGTTCTTTGGAAAAATGAATTTTCATTATGGATGCTGGTTAAAGTATAAATTTAATTATTCCACATCTATGAATTGAATTTGGTAAAATATATTTCAATTTTTTAACAAAAATTTTATTTTATGTAATAAGGAAAACATAACTATTTCATAATAAATAGAAAAAAAATAAAAATAATTACAATCATTAAAGAAAAAAAATAGTTTATAAGGTTTTAACCTAAAAATATATATTTTAAAATGACATAAAATCTTTTATAATTTCAATATTCTAGAAATAGGTACACATTATTTTATCTATCGATTGATAATGATCCATTTTTATCCATCTGACAAAGAATGTGACAAGGAATTCTGGTAAATCTTCAAAGAAATTCAAGTATACCACTCACCTCTATTGTAAAATTGAAACACCTCTCCTATCAGATTCACACATAAGAAGCTATTACTAAGACAATAACTAACCAAATTCCTTCATAACATCCCTATTCATGACCTGGAGTCCCTTTTGTTGTCATGAAATTTTATTAGTAAGGCTTTAGTTATAATCATATAGATGTTCTCCAAATAAGAGGTATAATTCATAATCATATGATTTTGTATTATTTCATCTCCAGACCCTAAATATATTATTAATGGTTTAATGAGATAATAAAATAAATTACATACATATACAAATAATATATTATGTTAACAAAATTTTGTATTTATATATCCTCTTTAATAAAATGAGAAACCAAACCATTGATCAAGTGCACGGCGAACTACCACCTTGCGTACTAATGTAATTTGTTTTTCATAACCACATATGAAGTATGGATACATGTATGGATTTATATTATTTATATTATTTACAAGAAAATAATATACTAATATTATTACAATTTCATATCAAACATCTTACCATCCAATCATTTCAAAATTGATATTATCTCTTCTGCTTGCGTGTTGACTATAGTCTCCATGAAGTGATCTGATATGTCTTTCATTTTATTTTGGAGTGGATGGAAAAAAGGTTATTATATATATATATATATATTATTTTCAATATACAAATTATTATATAATTTTTTATTATTATATACCTTTTTTCATTCCATTCAACCTAAAAACGGAAATATGGATATTACATACATACGGTCTACCGTCTCCCTGAATGGTGTAATTCATATTCATAACTCTAAATCTTATTCATGAATATAATTATTCAAATGAAAAATATTTATTAAATTTTTATCATGATTAAAATACATTTTGATTATTTGACCATAATCGCCATACACAGACCAAAACTACCAAACCAAAACATATGTGAAGAACAAAGTAGTTCTCACTTGAAATTGTGATTTTGATAAAGGATTTTTAATAAAAGGGTGATAAATGTTTGTAAGTAAATAATTTATTTTATGATATATGTTATAATGTTTATTTAATAAATTTACAATAACATTATATTTATAATATTGGAGTTTCAAATGTGTTTGAGGTTGATATTTGAGGTATGGGATTTTCATCTCACATTTATTTCTATAACACAGACATTATATTCAGCACTTATTTTGTTTATATGGTGTATTTTCTAACCATGAATTTATATTATTACTATTCTCCTAAAAATTATGGGATATATATAGGTATCATAGTTTCATTATTTCGTCGTTCTTATGATTCAAATGTGACCAAAGTGGTAATTTTTTTATCTTTGAATCTCATTGTGTATCTGGATAATTTGTGAATGTGCATATAATGATGAAATATTATGATATATCTCTCAGGAAACTCATGAATTTTATAATAACTTATTTATTTCTTAGTAATTCTTGTTTTCCTATATTTTTCCAACATTAAGTACTCAAGAGACCAGAAATTTCTTTTTAATAGATGCTGACTTTCTTTCTCTCTTTTATCAAAAATCAATTCTCTTATATTTCCATGTTTTCTAAAACATTTATCAATAATGTGTTTTCTATTCTAAAACATTTTTGAAATTCATTTTTACACATTTTTTACTCTTTAAAACTTGTTTATAAATTAAACATCTTCACCTTTGTTGAACAGGGAACTTTTTAATTTTTATCAAAAATTTGGAAGGAATAGTTGTTTTCACATGTATGAAATGAATAGTATTTTCTAACAAAATGATGGATAATTTTTTTAAAATTTTTCTAAAATTTTTAAAATATTATTTTCGAATAAATTTTTTTAATTTCATAATTAGTAATTATAGATTTTAAATATGTGATTTAAAAATGGTATGGTAATTTTACTCAATAATTTTTTAATGATCTATGTATGGTATTTATATTAATTAATATGAAAAAACATAGACATTTCTTATGATTTACTAGGGATATGATCTAATGATACCATACATATCCTTTCCCTTCCTGTTTTATGCTTATTTTTTAAAAAATTTAATGAAGAAACTTTTTTTACCTTGTGTTATGGTATGATGAAATGGTTACGAATCAAATTTACTTATCATGGATTATAATTTGATGAAGGCTTTTTGACATGCATATGTATGATTTTCATTATGTGATGGGTGTGCTAGGAATTATATAGTTATCCAATGTATCAGGAGATTATTAATGTTCTATGATCTCAAAATAGGTCATATGAGAGGTTATCCAATGCCCAAAAGTGGGTACATTGAATGTTATCCCAATCCCAAATTTGGGTGCACTGAAGGTCATCCCATGCTTGAAGTAGGTACACCGATTGTTAGCAAAAACAAACATGTTATAAATGTCTTGTTGGGTGGTATTTACATAATATTATTGATACTTATGTGTAAGAAACAAATCTATGTCTTATTCCAGTATTATACTCTCCTGGAATATATCCATTGATTACATTATGATTAATTTCATAAAAACAAACATTATTTATAAAATGAATCACACTTATGATATATGACATGTAGTTTTGTATTTTCAAGTGTTCTTCCCATTTTATCATAAACTAATGCTCATGGTTTTTCAATATCTCCCTCTTCTATACTTATTGATCATTTGAGATTACTGTTTATTATCTCTTCTTTCGCTAGTTTATGACGAAATATTTTGTGAATGATATGTCTTAGATGGGTGATAGTTTTGAATAACTTTTTCATAGATGATGTAGTTCACTTATAGGCCATTTGGTTATGTATCCATGGTTTAAAATATACCACACCAATAAAATTATTGCATGGATCATTATATAATGAAATGAATGTTCATCTATTAATTATTGATATCATTGTTTGGAAAGTATGGGTTGCTATAACCTGGGTCCTATGTCATTCTTGGTATCGACTAATAATCCACTCTAAGAAAGCACAACACAACAACATCAAGCCTCTCCTTAAACATAAACCTACATCTAGATATTCTTTTCCACAAGTAAGCAAGTGTCATGGTAGCCCTAATTGGGTGTAATTAAAATTCAGTGGTCCACCACCATTGTAATCGCTAAAATAATTAATCCATAGATGTATTCATTTTAGTGTAAAATGAATAAACCATTATAATTTAGAAATAAAATATTTTAATACTTTAATATTCTAAAAAAGAGTAGTAACATAACCACTGATGTTGGGGATCTACAGTGACATGATACATCAATTAATACCTTCATTGGATGTGACTGGTGAGTCACTATCCATTATATACAATATGTAATGTCTATTTCAATATTATATAACATATGAAATCATAATCATTAAAAAAATATGGGAATCTATGTCGGATCCACCAGAAATTCCAAAAATAATCATCTATAATCCATGTGGAAAATCCTTGAAATTATTTTAAATTATGTCCATGAAAATAAAAGGAAAAAGAAATATGGAATTATATAAACTATATCCAAGAAACTACTTATCCAAGGAATTCATAGTATCATTCTTGATCGTAGTTTAAGTCCACACCCATGGAAGTTTGTATCATAAAATCAAGCTAAATCAATAGAACTAATGTCGTAACATTCGAAAAGGGTACCCTAAGGTAATAGAAGGAATTTATATATATTATTCAATACATAACATGCAATAGAATAAACTTTTGAAACACCATTGGGAATTCACAATGATGAATCATGAAGGGCTCCAAGGCATAATGTGTCATTCCATAGATTTGGAATTCTTAAATCCAATGTGGAATCGTCCAATGTCATTAAACTGATTAACATAATGAAATCCACACTCACTCAAAGAATTCCACACATTTCATATCCAAAATAAAATATATGGGACAAAACCAAATGAATTCCACCCATAATAATAATTTATACATGAAAAAGTCAACTATCCAAATTCTCAATCCACAAGAATTAATTTCCCATAAAGAGACATCATTTTTTAAGACCCGATGTATTTATTCCACATAAATTTCCATCTTATAAATGCATTATAATTTTCCAGATGATTTATTAAATATGATGGAATTCACAAGATATATGTAACCCCTTATAGTTAGTTTAAGAATACTAAATTTAATAAAAATCCTCATTTTTCAACTCTAAAGATAAAACTCACATAAAAATATCCAATTCCCAATTCAAAAATGTGGATAAATGTTTTTTGTAAAAAAATGATCACTACATAATCCCATATTATTTTTAAAAAATACATTAAAGTATAACTAATCACTTTAACACACACCATTTCTATCACCTTATACTCAACTCAAGGATCAACTAAAATTTTATATCTAATGATCAAAACCAAATAGTTCCATTTCAATGATCCAACCAATTCCAAATTTTTTAAATGGTTGTGAAATTCCATTTCAAAACCATCAAGTCAAATTAAATCTTCACATTTATCCAGTAAATTTAGATAACCAATTCTCACCCCAATCCCTTTCATAGTTAAGGCACAAATATTATTTTCCCTCATAGATTTAATTTTTTTATATTAGTAAAGAAATGATAAAAAGGGAATTCAACATTTCTTTACTCAATTTAGAAAATTTAATAAAATTATGGTTAGGGGAAAATATGGTCATCTTGGATGCATTATACATACACTCAAAATATATTGCATAATGGTTTAGGTTTAAGGACAACATACATCATACCTAGAGAATCCTACTCATCAAGTATCACCCATAAATTTGACTCAATTCAAAAGAAATCATGAAACTTAAAAAACCCCTTGAAATAAGGTATAAAAGATATATAATTCATAACATCACTCAAAACTGATGAAAAATTAAATAAAGAAAAGTTGTGTCACATACGTACCTATACATATCTAACTTATCAGACTAGGATCAGATTGAATGAAGAACTAGGGATATCCACCAATATAAATAGAATGAGAAAAGGGATCGTTGAGTCTGAGGGTCCTGGTCAAAGGGGTTTAGAAATAGAGATAATCCTATAAGGTTTGGAGGGTCATTATCATAAATATTCTTTTTTTTTGTGTTGAATAGTTTTCCAAACCATGCACCACACATGTATACCTCACTTTATAGGATAGGAAAATTCACATGGTTGGTGGAAATGTTTTAACAAACAATGATAAAACTAAGTGAAATGACTTTATAATTTACTGTATATATTTCCATGATATTGATAAGCCTTATAAGTAGTTTACAAAAACTATGCTTCTATGCATCCCATACATGTGGTTGGGTCTCATTGTTATCATGAACCATGTTCTAACGATTCACCCTATTCTTCTCTACCCAAAATCAAATTTTCAATCCTTGAAGCACCCGAGACTTATCTGAGCACTCAAGGAACCTATTAGGTGTCAAATACTATACAAAAAAAATCCTTTTATGACATTGAAAATTTTATATTCTCAATACAATCATTTAATTTAAGAATTACATAAACACAAAACCCAAAAATAATGTTCCTTCATAACAATCCAATTAAATTATTAGAAAAGCAATCAAAACTTCCCTAATATTTTTCTTCACATCTTTGATATGTCTGAGTGGTCATCCAAATACATCACTCGACATATAATGGTTTTCAATTAAAATATTAATTATTAGTTTCCATTCCCAAATTCCTAAAATTCTCTAAAATGTTTCCCAAATAATTGATAACCTATTAATACCTAAGACAGTAGTTTATGTCAACTCAAAAGCTTCAAGATGGTTCTCACCCGAGATCATATACCCAAAAAAAGATTATATTTTTATTTAGTTAACACCATCCGTAGAGTTATCCCAACCATAATACATGTTTTATGAAAACATGATATGATTTTTGGTTCCTCTAACTAACTTAATTAGATACCAAAAACATTATTATGTTTCAAAATGTATATATTCTTTCAATATATTTCCAGTCTAGTGATGGTTCCTATCATCATTTCCAAAATCCAAATCCAAAATGTAAATCACTATATTATTCAAGAAAATCCTATATGTGTCATATCTTCATCAAAAATCCTTGGACAACTACATAAATTTCACATCACATCTAAAACACTAACAAGGTGAATATTCAGAGCTCCTTTGGATGATCTATCTCAAATAAAACCCAATCTTCTTCTATTGTCATGTGCTCAAATAACAAGCATGATTATTCAGTCACCAAAGGAATCCCATGGTCATCCAAATCACAATTGTAGATCTCTCCTTGGATTCCAATTTCAATTTTATGGTCTAAAAACCACCCACCTACACCACACATTATTATCCCCCAGGCATTAATGTGACACTGTCGAACCATGCTTGGATGTATCTAGTTCATCATTGGCTTGAAACAACAACTTAGATTCCCACCAAAATCAAATTGAAAACCGACCCCTAAAATTTACAAAGGAATATATATTTCAATGATATTACCCATTCAATGTAATATATTTCGTTTAACACCATCCATATTCCATTCTATCAATCAACAACTATTCTCGTATGAGGGTGACATGACCATGAATAACAAAAATCTCCACATCATTATACTCTCTTTATCATTACTCAAATGGGTCAAATACTCTATCTCTATGGCACATATCCTATATATCAAAGAAAATAATGGTCAATTCTCTCAAAACACACTCATACATGATTTTCATTTCAATCATCAAGCATTATATTCTACAGACTCAAAGATCACCATCCTCATTCCTCCATAAAAATAAATCATGAATTGAGTCATAATCCCTTCAATAACATATATTTGACTCCCCATCATATTGTTTTCCACATAGTTACCCCCATGTTCCAACCCCAATGGGACATTCAATAAAAAACATATTTTTCTCTTCGTGAACCTTAACCCCTACCCAATAAGTACATGAATTTGAATGTTTTCATGGATATATCATTTCATAACACTCTAATACAAACCATTGTTTCCCTCTCAACTAAGAGTATTTATAATTCGATAGAACTATATTATATTATCCCTGAAACAACACCTAAATTAATTCATTCCATGACTCATACATGTCCATCCACTAAATAAAAATCTTTTATTTATCGTGATTCATAGAATTCACTATCATAGTCCATGGTGTCAAAGAGGTAAAACTCACAAACCACTAATACAAACACCTTCACACTAGATCCCATGAGTCCTGTAACATCCCAAATATCCTATCATTTATAAATCACTGAATGTATTCATGTATATGACATCCTTACTCACCCAATAGAACCATTAGTAGTACTCTTCAAAATTGATTACTTCACTCAATCCAAGGCCCACAAAATGAATTCTTGAAAACTATAATCATTCCAAATCATGATCCATCCAACCATTCTCACTCAAAGATACTATAATCCTACACAAACCTCATCATATATAAACACTAAACAACTCCTTCCATAAAACCCATAACCATTATACAAATCATTATAACCCCATGTTTTTTCACAATTAAATCAATTTTATGAATAATTATTCCGATATTGTACACCAATAATCACCTCATGGTAACCGATTTGAAGGACCCAAGGACACCCTGAGAGGGGAGGGGTGAATCAGGGTGACAACTTTTTCTTTTAATGTGATGGATCTTGTTCCCATGTTGGTAGGAACTTGTTAAACCTGTATGATGAATATGATCAGAAAACAAACATTCACATGAAAAGAGATGACGCAACACTTTTTACTTTGTTCACCACAAAGGGCTACATCCAAGGAGCATATGCCGAAAAGTTGTCGGTCGTACCAAATTCCACTAATCTTTCTTTAGCTGTTGATTACAAAGGTTTGGGCACAGTCATTATGTCCCAGGCTCACTGCCTTTACAAAGGGTTAGAGAAAGTTCACTGCTTCCCTCGGGTCACTCCTGTTGACTCCCCCTGGCTCACTGCCCTTTGTGAAGACACACTCAGTTTATAGAAGTGAAGGTCTCTCCATAATTGCATAATAATGAATCCTCCATTGTATATAGATGCTCTATAGAAGTCCAATTCTCACCAAGAGATGAATCTCACTTTGGGCTGAGGGTACCGTGCGATCTTCCAACTTTCGTGCAGCTTCAAGAGGACAGATGTACTTTAACAACCCTGGCACGATTCTCCAAGCCCGACGCGCAAGTTTCAATCCCGGCGCGCAAGTCACCTGTGCAGTACAAATTCGGCGCGCAGGTGACACCAACCCACTTGCGCGACACTGCCTCTTTCAACTAGGAACTTTCACGATGTTGTGCCTTTAACTCCGCAACCGCCTTGTTCGCGCAACCAACAACCGGCGCACAACCTCTACATGCGCGACCCAACAACCACTTGCGTGACTCAACCACTTGCACAATGAGAGCTCAAAAAAATCTCTAAGTCTTGAACTCCGTTACAAATGAGTAGGGGTGGTCCTCAATTTATAGGAAAACTGGACCCCCTTTGTGGTGGCACGCAAGTCTTCCCTTGGCGCGTAGGTTCCGGTGCGCAGCTCAACCTCCCTAGCCTCTGTCGCGCTAATCACTTGAGTGACCACACAAATACTTGCGTGACCTTCTTTCCATTGCCATATTTTGAAGTTATATTCTTGAAAAACAATAGACGCGCAAGTTTCCAATCCTCCTAGGCATCGGCGTGCAAGTATCTTCAAGGCGCGCAGGTCACTTGCGTGACCAGCCCAAAACTTACGTGACCCTTATACCTTTGCCATTTTTCCATTTTCTGATCTTGAAAAACATATGGCACACAAGTTTCCTCTTCATCAAGTACACGGAACGCAAGTCACTTTACCAAAAACACTTTTCTCCATTTTTCGATTTTCAGGACCAAAAATTTGGCAAACACTGGGAAACGACGCCACCTTCAATACGGTTGTCTGCGTGAACTGTATGATCTCTTTGTTGGTACACATTCTGAACTACCACTAAGGATTGACAACAAACAAAATTCATACTCCAAATCATGCATAGAAGACCATGGTTCCCACAAGATCTAAGTGACAATAACACTTCAATAATTATATATAAATAATGGATGTCTTATCATGTACCATCTGTTCTCATTGAGGCCCAATAATCACTTATTGTAGTATGACCATCTTATAGCTTCTTAATAATGGCCAATGATAGGATCATCAATATTTATTAGTTGTTTCACCTAACAAGGAATTAGAACATGCCCATGGAATATCACTTTTACTAACCCATCGAATCTTTGATTACATCCCATAACATTAATGTCACCTTACACGTAGCAATTCCATGTTCACGACCTCCCATCATCATAGTTTTTGTTTCAAAAATTCCAAACAGCCTACCTACCCTATAAACTCATACCCCAATCACATCTACAATATTCATGGTCAGTAATCTGAAAGATAATACCCTTAGTAACTAGACTATATATAAAGAAATATATAATTGGGTACTCAACCAGAATCACAAGAAAACATGGTAGCACCGATTAGGAAGCAACCAAATCCTCCAAGGCCTCCACCCATTCATCAAACAAATAAGAGAATTCACATAACATGTCTAAAATTCATTATTTAAGCTTAATTCATATTTATATTGATTTATTTTTCTTCCATGTCCATGTTTTCATTTCTCAAAAATGTTATCTTCTCCAGGTGTAAAAGAAAATTGTTTTTATTTATAATGATCTTTTTATTCAAATTCATTCAATTTAAAATTACAGTTTTTTCGTCATTATAATGATGTGGGTTTTTAATAAGTTTATTTAAAATATTAACTGTGTTTTCTTTCTTTTCAAAATAAACAGTTATATAAAAAAACTCTATATTTTTTTAGTACCCCTTTTTTAAATTTTAAATATTTCATTATTGAATATTGTTTTTAAAATTAATGGATTTCAGATTATTTTAACTTTTTTTTAGAAATTATATATTATTTTAGATTCCATTATTTGAGATTAATTTAAAAAGTATTTGTTTTCAATTTATTTTTACATATCCTTTAGATAAAAGTTTTCCCACATAATCGATGTATTATTCAAAAGATATTATATTAATTTTTTAAATGATTATTCTCTTTACCTTCAAAATAAAATTAAAAAATAATTTTCACTTTAATGTTTTTAACATATTTTGTGAAAATACTTTAATTTTAATTTTTTTTACCCTCTATGGTATATAATGTGACCTAGTATTTTCATACATAAATATTAAATCTTTTGGGTTGAATATCTAATACATAAAATTAAAACCCATAATGGAACCATGAAGGTGTAGTGTATTTCAGGACTAGTTAAATAAAATTATTATTCATGAAATATTTTCAACATATCCCACAAATTTCTTCCAAAATAGTAATATACTTAGACATAACATACATAAAAAACTTCTTCATATCATGGGGAAAGGAAACATAATAAATCATGATCTCAAATACTCATTCTGGATAAATATGATATATATCAATGGTCACTTAATCATTACATGAGAAAAAGGTTATGAGAGCATGATATTATCATTATAAAATCATACCTTCAAGCCATATATTTTAACAATTATTCTTGGAACAATGTCTAGAAGTTCATTATACATGTATCATAAAGGAATCAAATAATATGAGTCATAATGTCATAATATAATCATTGAAATATAGAAAAACATAATCTTATGGAATTTTGAACATTTATAAATAAAAAAGGACCACTGCTTATATTGTGGACATGAAATCAGGCTCTCACATAAAATTTTGTACATGAAACCAAGTCCATGCATAATTTCTTAGACATGGAATCATGGTCTAGACATATAATTGTGAACATGAAATGACTTTCATGAATATCATAATTTAATAAATAGTTATCCACCTTTAAATAATTCATGGGATGGATTTAATTGATGCAATAATTGTATAATAATAATCCACTCATTTAAATTCCACAAGATCATAAAATCATTACCAAGAAAAATAAATAGATTTGGTAAAATACTCAACACCAAAACTATAAAAAATTCCACGAAATAATACGGATGGAAACATTCCATCATATCTATAGTAAAACACAATTGACATCAAAATATTTTATTAAAGATAAATATTCCTTCAATTTGAAACTAAAATATTTCAATAAGAAAATGCCATTTTCAATTTTAAATCAACTCACCAAAACTAAAATATATCCAAAATATTATAGATGATATTTTCATTGAACATAATTATTTAAAAATTAAAATGAATATTCAAATAATTTAGATCTCTTAAAATTAGTAAATTTATTTCATGTTTTATAATTTAAAAGAAAACTTTTCTTTCATGTTTTTCTAAAAAGTCAAAAAGAACCTTGTTTTCAAAATTACATGAATATTAATATTCAAAAAATATAAGTTAAAAAGGGGTAATAAATAATTGAAAAAATAATTTTATAATATTAAAATCATTCTTGAATATTTTTTTAAAAACATGTACATGGAAGAAAAAATCTTTTTTATTGAAGATAGAAATAAAGTCAATTTTCCATTCAAATATTTTTTGGTATTTAGAGCTAATAAAAATAGTTTCAGGAAAGGAAAACATGTTATTGCCATAAATAAGAAAGTTTGAAGAAAATTAATGAGATTATTGATAGTTAGAACACAAGATATAATCTATATAAGTTAATCATAGACAATCCTCATAAATAGTGAGATTATAATGTAAGCCCCTTACTATGTGTTCCTATTTCTTAATACAACACTGAAATCCTGTAAATTAAATTTAAATTTACTATAATTATATCACATAATATTTTAAATACTTATAATATCATATATCATCACCTTATAATATTTCAACACCTATTTATTGTTATTTTTTTTGTTAAAATCACTGTTTTGCGGTGTTAACATCTTTATTTTTTTGTGTAATTTTGTTATATAGTTTTAATACTTGTAAATTCGTCATGGTTCCATCATATCCATAATTTTAATAATGATATAAATATCATATATCTTAATTATATATATATAGGGAGAGATTCATCCATAATAGATGGAGATTAAAAAATAGATTACACCATATATGGATACGGTAGGTTGTGCATACGTGTGAATGTTGTTTCCATTTTCAATGTATGAAATGAATGAAAAATAAATAACAACTCTATTTTCCAAAAATTGTTAATATATCTTATATATGAAAAATATTCCTTATATTAATATTTTTTTCAATCAATGTAAATAAGAAATAAGAAATTAATTATATAGGTTAATGAGGCGGTAGTTCATTGTATACACAAAAGATTCACTTCCCATTTGATAGAAGAGGGGACAGATATATTTTAATGAATTAAAACAATAATATGAAAATGAATAGTACATAATTATTTTATTATATAATCATGGTTGAATATGTTTTTATGAAGGTGGATGGAGAAATAAATAAAAATTCACCATATAATGATGGTTACCTATTCGTTGAGAAACTCCTTTTTGGATTCAACCTTAATCCTTGAATGGATTGAATTTTGGAAAAATAAAAATATATAGGATATTTTGAAAGAATCTAGGAAGGTATTATCGTAGTTCTGGGCTGATATAGAAGGATTAAAGTGGTGTAATTAAAATAAATGGTGTCTTCCATTTTATAATTGAATTGATGGGCACTTTTAGAAATTATTGAAATATTAAATTATAATAAATTCATTCTCAAAAAAATAATTATAAATGGCCATATATTTTAATCATAAATTGGATTTGGTTGTAATCTGATCAATAAATAAAATTTAGATTGGTAAATGTTGAGTTTTAGACCTTATCTTTTTTTAACACCTTATTTCACACATCTTGACCATAAAAACAATAATGAAATTTTCACTATTAGAGGGTTGTAACTTCACTTATATGATAACTATTAACTAATAAATAACCAATGGATGAAATGTTTTACGATATATTATCCTAGCTTTCCCCACTCGTGATTATTCTAATTTTTAAATAATTTATTATAATTTAATTTCTATAAAAAAATATTATTTTTAATTTAGGAACTATTTATTTCATTTCAATTTAACAAAACCTAGAAAAATATAAAATTAGAATGGAATAATTTTAAATAACACTAATATATTATATATGTGTAAAAATTTAATGGAACACTACAACTAACTCATGTTATATTACTTTTAGTATTTTAAAATAATTTATTTTAGTGTTCTATTAATCGAAAAAATATTGTATAAGCGTTACACAAGAATTTTTGTAAATTATTTAGTCACAAAAAATTATAAATAAATTACCACAATTAAAAAATATCATTATACACAAAATTAACATTATGATTCATTCACACCTTTATTTTTTCCTATATGAGTACGTAAGGGATATTTAAAACTAAAAGAGTGACATTTTGAAACATTATTTAATTTATATATTATTTTATCCATTTTCATGAATAATTTTTCATTAAATAAATAAATTTAAGGCCAATTGTGTTAAGGGTAATATTATCTTAATATAATAAGAATTATAATGGAATATAACGACTATTCACTAAGTTTTAACCTTGATTAACCTGATTTACCCATTTTTTGCTGTGAAAAATTGTACCAAGGTTACTATTAATATTAACAAAATAAGTGTCCAATTTACCAAAAGTTAATATAATAATTAAATATATAGAATCAATTTTTTATTATTAATTTTTTAAAACTGGAATAAAAAAAATTTCAATTATGTTCACAAAATGCGATGAAATCCATTTTTAGAAACATGCAGGTTTAAACATATTTTTTTCTTATACAATGCCTAAAAAGTTTAATATGAATGTTTAAAATAATTTATTGAATATGTATTATATTAATTTCATCAAAAAAATTCACCAATTGTTGTTAGTTTTATTTATCATGATAAAAATAGATAAATCAATAAAAAAATTTCTCTAATAATTTCTTTTATATAAAAAAATTTATAGTAATTTCAAGGATAAAATTTAATCATGTGAACATAATGTAAATATTTATTATAAAATATAAATAATTTTACATAGAAATATTTTGAAAAAAATTAAATTAATAATTTTTTTATGTAAATATACAGTTTTCTATAAAACTGGTATTTTCCACTAATCGTTGAAAATTCATCCTTTTCAAAAAAAATCAAGAGATACTTCTAATATAATTTTTACATAATGAGTTATAAAATGATATAATTTTTTAATGTAATTTCCAAAATTAAAATAAATTAATAGGAATATTGTTTCAGAATAAAATAAATAAAATTTATTTATCAAGGGAACATTATTTTGATGAATGAAATGAAATTACTAAAAATTGAGTGTTTAGTTACAAATAATAAATAAATAAATTTTTATTGATTAGGACTTATATATATATAATTATGTGGTTTATATTATTTATACCTTCCATTTCAATGGATAGTTAATATAATAACATTTCTGGGTTATATAATAAATTGAAGGAGGTAGGGTAAGATGGATACCTCCTCATTGAGAAACTCTGTCTATTACACCTTAATCCATGAATGGATGGTCTTTTGGAAATAGAAAAAACTACAGGTTGAATGAATATAAGAAGGTATTATGGTAGTTCATGGATAATATTTAGGGAATAAAGTGTTGTATTGAACAAAATGGTGGGCTGCCCTTTTCTAATTATGTTGAGGGGAACTTTTAGAATTTATTGAATATATAATTATCATAAATTAATTCTAAATAAAAATAATTCCAAATGGCCATCTATTTTAATATAATGTATGATTTGGTAATAATCATATAAATAAAGAAAATTCGGATAGGTTTATGTTGTGTTTTAAACATTTTCTTTTTTTTAACATCATGGTTAACCCATTTTAACCTTAACCACAATAATGTATTTTACACTATGAAAGTGTAATAATTTAACTTATAAGATAACTATTCTATAACAAATAAATAAGATATTAAATTATAGAACATTTATTATCCATGTTTTCCTTATTCAATTTTTTTATAATTTTATAATAATTTAATAAAATATATTTTTTAAAATATTATTAATGTTTATTTTATTAAAATAATTCACCAATAGTGATGATTTTTATTTATTATCATAAAATCATTAATCACATAAAAAAAATGTTCATAAAAATTACATTTATACCTAAAAATGATTTTATACTAAATTCAAAAATAAATTTTTTTTCCAATGATTAGAATTGGATTATTCATTATATAAAATATCTAATGTAAAATTATTAATTTAAAAAATATATATTTTTAAATTGTTGAAATATAAATACAGTTTTCAATAAAAATTAATATTTTTTACTATTCACTGAATATTCATACATTAAAAAAACTCAAAAAATCATTCTAATATAATTATGACATTGTTAATTAAAATATAATATACATTTAAAAAAATGTTTTCTAATGGTTAATAAATTAATTATAATATTATTCACAACAAAATAAATGAATTTAATTTTTGAAGGAAACATCATTTTGAGGAATAAAATGACTTTACTAAAAATTGAACTCATTTTTACTAAAATAAATAAATAAAATTTTATTTATTATTACACACACACACCACATATATATATATATATATCTTTTTATATGTTAAATATTATTCATGCCTTCCAACATAATGGCTATGTTATATAGTAATATTTTATTGTTTGTTTAATCTCGGTATTTTATATCATATACACTTTTGAATTTAGAATCCTTTTAGAACATTAGGTTGTTAGATTCTACCCCCTCCCCCCAACATTATAAATTTTCCCTTGAAATTTTATCTTTTTCAGGATAATCAAGTGGTTAATCATTGAAAAAATTATATGGATGAATACTCAGATCGTAAAAATTGTAAATAAAATCCAGTCTTTAAAATTGGGAAATAGAAATATGAATGTCATCAAGAATAAATCATATATATGTTTCTAAATAGGATAAAGTTAGATAGATGTGAAAATATAGAAATGAAATAAATATATAATGTTTATATGATTATAGATATTTATAGAGAACATTGACCACATGAATGTGAAGGATCATTATAATGTTAACAACTGTAAAACTATAAATCTATGAGGTGTGACAAATATGGTCAATTCATTAAAATAAAGTACAATAGGACATAATATTGGTTTCAATATATTGTTTCCTGGAATTTAGGAATTGTATTACATTATAGACTAAGAACATAAGATCCTATACGTACTTTTCTATTATAATTTCTCTTTTTAATCAATTTTTACCACAATATCATCTATTTCAATAACAGATGATTATTTAAGATGTATTTTTCATTTTGGAAGCACTAAAATTAATTTTTAATGGTTCGTATGATTCATAAGTCATTTTTTATGCCCCTAAATATTTACCAAGACATAAATTTTTATTATAGGTTAAAAAATATAAATAAATACAATATTTTAATTTCGAGAACCTCAAAAATTACACCAAATGGCCATATTAATAAGGTGAATAAATTGTTAACCATCACGATCTGCAAAAATTTGACTATCCAAAATTAAAACCCAATGTTTAAAATGAATTGATATCATATCCTTCCATGAAAAACATAATAATTATCGTGAAATAATTTTATTCAATCATACAGAATAATACTACATTTTTCCACCCCAATCACATTCCAAAAATATTTTCAGAGTAGAATCATATATACATATAAAATATCATTCATCCTTCAATACCTAAATGAGATCCTATTTTATCCAAAAAAATTACATTGGGTTCACCCTTAAACCGGTAAGAAATGAAATTTTTGTTTCACAATATCAAATATGATGTCATTATTCTAAAAATTTATATATGAAATATGTAAAGAGAGATATTAAGTAATCAAAATCACATAAAATTTCTCAATGAGATAAGATTTTCATGGGGATTATTCATAAAATCAATAACAGAGAATCCTCATCACTAGGGCAGAGCATAATTATTCCCTAATATTCAACACTCAATTCATCTATTATGAATTAAAAGGATTTCCCTTTTTCCTTAAACATTATATGTTGTTGTGTCTTATTATTATAAGGCCAGACACTACAGAAAAATGGGCCTATACCCACTGTTTTTCAAAAAACTAAAGGTATAGCATACCCCTTTACCCAACGTTTTAGAAAACCGTGGGTATGGGGATTATATGGGGAACTATACCTACAGTTTTGAAATCCTCTGGGTATAGATCATCTATTCACTCGGTTTTTCCCAAAACCATGGGTATAGATTTTTTTTAAAGACCAATACCCATGGTTTTTAAAAACCTGGGTTATAGATGTTTTTGTTCAAGACGTATACCCACATTGTTTTCCAAACCTGTGGTACAGGGTTTATTCAGAAGATCTATACCCAAGGTTTTTCAAAACCATTGGTATTGGGGTTTTTTTTAAATATCTATACCCATAGTTTGGCCAAACCATGGGTAAAGATTTCCTGCATTATAGAGGGAAAAAAATTAAATGGGGAAACACAAATATTTTGTGGGAACATGGTTTGGATTAATATAATTACAAAGATACACATATAAAAACTAGTAATATCCATGTGTTGGTTGGTCAGGCAGTCCATGTTGTTGAAGTCCGTCCACTGTTCGAATATCAGGAAGATTTGTTTCTAATAAATGAGTTAAAATTAATATTAGTAAATAAATGTATTGATATATTTTACAAAATTTCTACAGCTCAGTTGGTCAGGCGACGTACTCTCATCCAACCGGTCGTGTGTTCGATTATCACCTTCCTCATTTTTAGATAAGAGGATATATTAATATATATATATATATACATATATATTGGAAATGTAGTTTCCTTGATTGGTCAGAGAGAGCGGCTTGCTGGTGGGGGTCTCGTGGTCGAAACCTACCATCTTTATTTTTTGAAAATAGATGCTCACAGTTTGAAAACTGTTGGGGAAGTGTTCTTCCACGTTGTACAGCGGTGTGACTCACTGTGACACCCCTATACCCACGGTTTGGAAAACTGTGGGTATAGGATCAAACCCATATTATGACGCCTCTCACCCCCATGGTTCCCAAAACTATGGTTATAGGTTATACACACAGTTTCGGGGGCTATACCCACGGTTTTGAACCACAGGTATAGGTCGTCTTTCCAGTAGTGTGAGCCTTAAATGTTTCATGATCTTGAGTTATGTCAAGAATTCACATTGAAGATCTTTTAATAATCATAGACTTAAATAATTAGTCCATTACAATTACATACCAAAAACAGATAAATTCAAAGTGTATACTTCCAAAAGTATCTATTTATTCCATAACAATAATACTTTTAAAAAGAAACATGTGTTCTTTTCATGTTTTATCATCATATCATTTCATTGACTCCATCATTTACTGTAATCACCCTTAAAACATATGATAACATTTAAAAATTGTATGATCACAAAAAGAATAGTAAGAGACATAAAAATAATGAAAATGCATTAGTCTACTAAAATTTTAATAACCCATTCAATTTTCTTTGAGTGTAAAAAAACATTTTCATATGAATAACACTCATAACTAATACTGAATGAAAAACTCTAAAATAAATAACCAGAAAATAAAACTCTTATAGGTGACTTAGAGAATCATATATATATATATATATGTAACCCTTTCTAACATATTCAATTTTTAATAACCTTATGGTTGAATACAAAATTGGAGTTCTATAATGGGGAACACCATTCGTATTAGCTATATCAGTCTCACCCATGAGATATAATAGGGATCAACCTTTCGTATAAGATATTTTTGTCTCACCTGTGAGCTATAATGGGGCTCAACCCCTTCTATAAGATGTTTTGGGCCACCCGTGAGCTATAATGGGTCATAAACCTTCTTATAAGCAACATCGGGCTCACCTGCCTCATATAATGATCATTAACCTTTTTATGAATAAAACACATTCATCACAAACCCACTTTTAGAAAACATCTTTTTATCCCATGTGAAAAACATTTTCGTATAACAATATCATTATCATTTAGGTATCCCATTTTCAAAACCAATATACCAAAATAAATGAATAAGGGATTTATTTAAAATACATTAAGGATTATAGAGGAATCTACATATAAAATAACGGTTAGAGGGGTAGAGAAGTAATTACCACTGTATACATTAAAAAACATTTCTTTTGTTGTTTTGTAATGATATAAAAATGAATTGTATATAAATATTCCTTTTGAAACTGTTTAATGGAAATCTAAATAGAAATAAAATTTCCATTATAACTCTTTTATAACCATATAAAGAAATATGTAAATTAATATCAGAAAAAAAGATATGACAACTAAATAATTAAAGGTTCATGGCGTCCCATAAATATTTTAACATTTAAATATAAATCTTCATGAATTAATAAATAACATTAGTATAGTTAAAATATGGACATGATATGTCATATTGGTTGTATATACACCTTGTAATGAGCCAAACATTCATTAATGTAAATCCTTCTTCATCAAATTAGATGTATAATTATGTAAAAAAAATTGAACTTCTTTGGTTTTGTGTTTTCAATTCATGAATTACCATTAGGAAATGTGACTGTTGCTAATATAGTCGATCACATGATTAGTATAAATATAGGGCTTTAACAAATCTGATTTACTCTAAAAAAGGAATTGATGTCCTCTTCTAGTAGACTTTCCCCCTACCAATCCCATTATTCGGAGCTCAGAAATGAGGTGGCTTCAATGATCTTCGCTCTTGACCAAGCCCAAGTTGAGCTTGAACACGTTAAGTTTGAGCAGAACTGACTACGAGAGAATTGGAAGTTAATAGAAATTACCACTGAGCGATGTCATCTGAGCCACACCAAGAGTCTGTCACCATCACAAACCTTACCATTCATTCTTATGTGGGTGTTGTAAGGGTTTATGTAACAAGTCCCTAGAACTATGACAATGTACAATATTTTTCAATAAATAACATGAATTCATTTTATTTCTGTTACATTGTGAATAGTTTTTAAAGCAAAAATAGTATTTTTAGTTTATAATAAACAATGTAATATATTTGGATGAATTAATCGATTTTTTAAATAAATATTATTTGAATAAAATATTATTATTATTAAATTTCATTTTTTTATATAAATTATTGACTAATTTTATGAATTCAATTGAAAAATTTATTATGGTTTGAAAGCTGTTTTTTGTAAAAACCCATGTATTATGGATAAATGTCAGTTTTTATTTAAGAAGTTAAAATACACATTTTTATAAAATTATTTAGATGAATATAAATACTATTTTTGGAATCAGGACGTCGAAGTTATCCAATAGTGAATTTTTCATAATTTTCTGAGACGGTCAACTTTTTGGGTAAAAATTAAATACTGTTTAAATATATAATGTGTTTATGACATAATAGTGACCCAATAGTTATGTAATAAAATACTATAAACATTATCCTCGGACAATATATGTTTTGAAATTAAAAAAAAATTATTTTGGGAATGTTTTATTTATTTTACAAAGCACTAGTTGGCCCTTCAAGGCTTATAAAACTTTTTGTCTTTTTAAATTATTTTCCTTGAGAGTGTGACTCACCTCCACATAAGCAAACCTATTATTTTAATAAGTTCTTCCATTGGACTTATAAAATATTATTTTCCACTCCCCTTTGGAAAAAACCTTGGGCAAAAACCATGGGCTTGTATGTGGTTTTGATTAGTTTCATGTGAGGTGTCCCAAACCAAAATAACAAAGAATCAATCTCCATTCCCATATAAACCCACCCAAGATCTAACTGACCCTTCACTCAAAGCTCTTAGAGTTTGACCAACCCCTTCCATATTCTATCTAGAATCCTCCGAAGGTTCCCCAGGCTCCCATGAAGCCTCTCTCAAGCCACTACCAAGTCTATGGGATCACACTTCTAAGTAAGGGGTCCTTACTTTCCTCTCCTTTGAAATTCAAGCATCTTATTTGAAAGTAGATCTTTTAATATCCAATGGTTATAATTTATTTATTTTTAATCATCATATTAATTTCCATGTTATTATATTTTAATAAGGAATAATTTTATCTTCTTCATTTTGACTCTTACCTAAGCTGTCACTCTGCCGAATTTTCGTAAGGGATTTCTTCATTTCTCATTTTTGTCCAATTTTCATTAAGTTGTTATGCCAATTTTTATTCAATTACAAATGTTGGGTATGATTTCTCACCTCCCCCATACTATCCTCTTTATGTTTGGATGATGGGATCCCCATTCTCTCTCATTAATGCCTCCCATGTACACCTGTTACCATACCGAAATACCATGAGGGATTTATCTCTCCTCTTTTACATCCAAGTAATTATTTTGTAATACGAATCTAAATTCCCTTATGTTATTAGGAAATGTATTTATATATACCCCTTGATGTCAATTTTATGTATATATGATGATTCACCATTTTCTCTCTCACCAACCATTTCCATGAATCCGTATATCACGCCATTATCCTGCCGAAATTGCACTGTGTTTTTTCAAGACAAGATCATTGTGTAGTCAATACCATACCCATGTCTCTATCAAGGTTATTCACCTTTATACACATATAAATATTGAATATTACATTAATTTATTTATTCCAAATTACTTAACCATGGAATAACTTATGATGTTGATTGATTCCATGATCTGTGTGGCACACTTATGCATGAAATGAAATGTTTAAAAGGGTGCGCCCTGATAGCACTCCAAGGCATTGGTTATAATATAGTATCATATACGTCATGTGCAATGGGTGATGACCCATTATAATTCAATTGAAACAAGTTATTACTCATTCTTCTTGTGCAATGGTGGTTTACTCGTACATAATGTGCAATGAGCCTTGGCTCATTCTAATTCCATGTTAAGTGTTGTTGCCACATTTCCATGTTATTATTATAATTCTTTATCATGCATATATGTTAATGTTTCTATTATGATCCATTAATATACCTATTTACTAACATGTATGGTATTCCTCATGTTATTCCATGTTTATTCCTTTATTGGATTTTATAGCTCACCCTTTTCTTATGCATTTCCTCAGGTTATCCCATGAAATGCTATGTACAAGGGAATATAGTAGTCATGTAAAGGATGTTTTCCATAAATATATTTTATTTCAGGTTTTAATTTGTTATGTAATGATCCTAATCCCGAAATACACTAGACCTCTTGATCTTCCATGTTTTATCAGGTGAATATTGTATTTAATAAATAAGGTTTAAGTGTGAAATAAAAGGGCATGGTTATCATAGTTGGTATCAGAGGATATGTTTAGTTATTCTTTATAATTAGGATTAAGAAACCATAGTGAAGAAATAGAGACAAGAATAAGTATAATAAAAACATACCTATGTATTGGTGAGTATTGTGTAAGCAGTTTACCAAACAAATACATCCCTGTCTAGATAGGACAAGGTAGAGGTGGCTCTAGCACAGATGTATCCTAGGGGTAAAACCCAAAAACACCACTTTGAGCTAGACTTGAATGGGAACTGGTAGACGACAATGGGCCTTGATAGACTCTTGGTTACAACACTCCTAGGAGATATGATTTAGTAAATTAAAAAGTATAATATGAACCATTATTAAGGGAATAAAAAATTTCCTAAAAGAATACATGTTAGAAAGTAGATCATGGATAACATAGATTAAAGCATTTAGATTCATAAGTTAAGGAATCAAAGTAATTTATAAGTCATATGTTTTTGTCCTTGGATTACCCTTTATGTGTTACCCCTATCTTATATTTTATTCCAGGAAATGGTTGGTAATAGGAAGACTCGAGCTAACAACTGATGTAATGATCAATGTGATGATTATACTAAGAAGATTCCCAATCTGATGGGAGTAGGAATCGCAGACTTTTTCATGCTTCCCTCTTATTTAACTAAAGATATGAATATAAACATGGTTCAATAGTAACATTCAACCACCCCTAAGAAATAACATGTCTCTATCGAGAGCTTCATGAGACAAAGGGATCCTAATTTTAATGGATTATCTGATCCCTCAATCGCTGATCAATGGATCAACTCCATTGAAATGATCTTCTCCATCCATCAATGTTACAAACAAGGGAATGTTATCATGGCTGCTTATCATATGGACAGTGAATCTGATCAATGGTGGATGATGATCAAAAATATGAAACCTTAGGAGGAGATCGAGGTATTTTAATGGAAGTATTTCCAGAAGATGTTTTTCGATAAATATTTTCTGATCACCATCTAACATAAGATGCAAAGGGACTACTATTACCTCAAGAAAAAAGGCGAAAATTCTGTCAGAGCATTTGAGGAAAACATCACGAGGCTTGCATGATACGCCTCCGGCTTTGTCGTTACCCTTGAATGCAAGGTTCACCGATTCGTTGGTGGGATGAAACCTAGCCTACAGAAAGCACTGGTGATCTGTGACTTCGACAGCTATGAAGAAATTTTCCAATGTTCCCTCATGGTAGAAATAAAGATCAGAGAATCTCATGGGTATCATGGAGATAAGAAGTGTTAGGTTGACTTCAATTTTTGTGGTCCGATGGAGAAATCCAATGGTGATAAGAAGTCCATCACACCACATGCCATAGGTGTGGATAGAAGCACCCCAGAAATTGCTTAAAGGGGACGAGGAAATGATTTAGGTGTGGAATAGAAGGGAACCTAGCTATTAACTATTAGAAAGAAAAACTTGCATCTACAAAATAGGAGAGGAATGATCTTCTTGACCCTCAACGCATTGTTCATTTCTTCAACTGCATAGTACCAGGGAACTTTGAAAATCAGTCCCCTAAGACAATGGTTTTCGGAGGAAACCCAGAACCTCAATACTGGAAAATGGACATATCTCCATGGTTTTCCCCAAAACCATGCGGATAGGTACCCCTATACTCATGGTTTTTGAAAAATGTGGGCATTGTTCACTTTTAAAGACTTATACCCTTGGTTCTCCAAAACCGTGGATATAGGGGGTCTATCCCCACAATATTCCAAAACCATGGGGATAGATCCTGAAATGTCACATATACCCATGGTTTTCAGAAACAATGGGCATACGGGTACCAATCCCCAGGGTTTTCCCCAAAACCATGGGGATAGGTCTAGGGAAAAAATATACCCACGATTATGAAAAACCATGGGAATAGGTTTCCCGTTTGTGCGTGGGAAATTTTTTTTCCCTCAGCAAGGAATTTTTTTTTCAGGAGTCTTACCCATGGTTCTTCCCTCTATACCCTTGGTTTATATAACTATAATCAACTAAATATATATATATATATACACATAGGTGATGTTAGGGTATTGGTTAGACATGGTGATTATAGTGAAGAGTTTGCGGGATCAAAACCCGTCGTCTGCATTATTTTAGGATTTATACCCACAGTTTTGAATGTGTGGGTAAAAGCCTTTGACACCGTGGAAATTGGGTATGTTTTGTTGACATAGTGGCAGAACACCTATACCCACCATTTTGAAAAACCATGGTTATAGGCTGGGGCCCTATACCGATGCCTTTCCAGCCCACAGTTCCCAAAACTATGGGTATAGGCTTTACCCACTGTTTTGGGGGATATACCCACGGTTTTGAACCATGGGTATTGGACATTTTTCTAGTAGTGACTCCAAGGAATCAAGGGCATGCTTTTTCCATCACTACCTCCAATGTGACCCCTGACAACAAATTGGTGATAGATACGCTAGTTATTAACTTAATAATAGAAAATGTACATTTTGACTCTGGTTCTACCCATTCAATTATATCTCGAATGTTTAGTAAAATAGTTCCAACACCACCACAAATAATGGACTAAAGATGTCGGTGAGTAAGAAAAATGGGGAAATCATTTCATCCCCTAAATATAACTCCCCCCCATCATAATTTTTGAATTGAACTTCCCATAGAACCTCATCATACTCCCTCTGGTAGAATTTGATGCAATTCTCGTCATGGATTTTCTTTCCTTACATAGAGCCAACCTAAATTTCCATGAGAGGGAAATCACTCTCCATATGGATAATTGACCTCCATTTCTGTACAAGTACAAGGAGGAGGTTGAATCTTCTTTAGCTTCATCATCTCAAGCATGGATATTACGGCCCTATTATCACACGTATCTAGCTCATATGATTGAGTCTAAGGAGGAAACCATCCTTGAAGACATGCCTATTGTGGAGGAATTAATTAAAGTGTTTCTTGAGGAATTGTCTGTTCTTCATCCTAGAAGATATTTTGAATTCGTAATTTATCTTATACAGGGGAGTTTCCAATATCCAAGACTCTATATATAATGGCTATTGTGGAGATTGAGGAGCTGAAGAAACAACTATAAGAGAATCGGGATAAATGGTTTATACACCCAAGTGCTTCACCATAGGGTGCACCAGTCCTCTTCATAATGAAGAAGGATGGATCAATTAGACATTGCATCGATTATCATGAGCATAACAAAATCGCGATAAAGAACATGTATCCTCTCTGACGAATTGAGGACTCGTTAGATCAGCAGCATGGAGCACAATACATATCCAAGGTTGATTTTCCATCCGGATATTATCAAATATGGGTTAAGAACGAAGATATCCCCAAGAATAATTTTAGTACAAGATAGGAACACTATGAATTCATAGTAATGCATTTCGGATGCACTAATGATCCCAAAATCTTAACGGACTTGATTAATAGAGTCTTTAGAGATTACCTCGACAAATTTGTGGTAGTCTTTATAAATGATATTCTTATATAATTCAAAACCATGGAGGATCATGAGGAGCATCTAAGATCTTTACTAGAGACCTTGAATAAGTATAAGCTCTTTGAAAAGTACATCATGTGTGAGTTCTTGTTGTAGGAGGTCTCATTCCTGGGCCATATCATTACATGTAATGGAAAATATATGGATCCCTCCAAGACATCTGCAATAGAGGGATGGTCAATGCCAACATCGGTAACGGATATCCATAGATTTTTGGGGTTATATGTATATTATTGACGATTTGTGTGAAATTTATCATGATTTTCCAACCCTCTTACAAAGATAAATTAGATAGGATTAATGTTTACATTGAGTGATGAATGAAAAGAAAGCTTCAAAGAGTTAAAAAGGAAGCTTATCACTACGCCCATGCTCGCTTTACCCACAAATGGAGAACATTTTGTGGTATTCAGTGATGCTTTGAAGAAGGTCTTGGGATGTGGGTTGATGTAAAATGACAATGTCATTGCCTATGATTCATACCAATTAAAATTTCATGAGAATAATTATCCAACACATGATGTTTTGTTGGTTGTGGTGATCTTTGCTTTAAAAATTTGGCGGCATTCTCTCTTTGGGGAGAAGTGTGAAATATATATAGACTAAATAGGCCTGAAGTATATATTCACATAGAAGGAGCTGAACATGCACTAATTAATATGGTTAGATCTAATCAAAGACTATGACGGTTCAATCCATTACCACCCTGGGAATGCAAACAAGGTGGCATATGCTCTAAGTAGAAAGGATCAAGTGATTCTATCATTGATGAAAATTGAGAAGGATTTAATCTTCTTAGATTTGATGAAGATAGACATTTAAATCATAAAGAGGGGAACATCACCAATCCTTTCACAAATGATTGTTCAAACATCTATTTTGGAAAAGTTAAAGGATTCTCAAAGAAAGGATGTGGAAATTATGAAAAGGGTAGAAGCTATCCAAAATGGGAAATCCCCAGAGTTCACAGTTGACAAGGATTTAATCATGAGATTTGGGTCATGATTATGTGTATCATCTGATCCTGAAAATAAGAAGGAGCTTCTGGATGACTCACATATCTCAACCTTCTCTATTCACCTAGGGAGCAAAAAGATGTATCGAGATAATTGAGAAAAACTTTGGTGGGACAATATGAAAATGGAGATTGTGGACTATACATCAAAGTGCCTGGTATGTCATCAAGTGAAGGATGAGAGGAAAAATTCTAAGGGGATGATGCTACCACTACCCATACCAAAATGGAAGTGGGACAACATTACCACGGAATTTATCACTAGACATCCAAGGACATTTTAAGGAAACGATGCTATATGGGTCATTGTGGATCGTCTTATGGAGACATGTCACTTTATCGCGATTCAAGAGGACTTCTTGTTGGATCATCTTGCAAAAATTTACATTAATGAATTCGTAAGGCTGCATGGATTACCACTATCTATTTTATCTGATTGTGATATGAGATTCACCTCAAATTTCAAGAAAAGTCCCCAACATGATCTAAGAACTGAACTAAACTTAATTACGGCCTATCATCCTAAAACTGAAGGCCAATCTGAGTGAACTATTTAGACACTAGAATATATTCTATGATCATGGTCTATGGACATCGAATGAGGATGGGAAGAACATCTTCTACTAGTTGAATTCTCTTATAATAAAAATTTCTACTCGAGCATCCAAATGGAACCATATTAATCCCTATATAGGAAGAGGTATAGAAAACCTGCATTTTGGGATGAAGTTCGTAAGAATAAGCTGATAGGACCACAAATGGTTGAAGAAATGGTGGAGAAGGTGAAACCCATTTAGCGAAATATCAATGTATCCTAGAGTCGACTGAAGAGTTATGCAGATAACTGTTGATAAGACCGTGAGTTTAAAGTTGGAGATATGGTATTTCTATACATATCTCCTTGGAAGAAGGTCATGAGGTTTGGAATGAAAGGTAAGTTATTTCCTATGTACAACATCCCCTTCTAGATTCTTGATCGTGTCGGGGCTGTGGCCAATCGACTAGAACATCCACCTACCATGGCCAAGGTACATGATGTCTTTTATTTATCCCTCTTAAAGATGTACATGCCAGACCCTTAACATGTACTTTCTTCAGAGGTAGTACAACTAAACGATGATGTATCATACAAGGTGAAACCAGGGAAGATCATAGATCGTAGAGAAAAAGCTCTACGAAATTAGACGATTCCCCTCATCATGGTGTTGTGGAGAAACCACAAATTTGAAGAAGCGATGTGGGAATCAAAGGACATGATGAGGCAGAGTTAACCACATTTGTTTTGGAGTGGGAAAATAATATTTTGAGGGAGAAATTTCTATAAGGGGGGAATATTATAAGGACACAAACATTCATTAATGGAAATCCCTCTTGATCTAATTAAATGTCTCATTATCTAATTTTTTTCTGAACTTATTTGGTTTTATGTTTTAAATTTTTAAAATACCATTATGAAATGTCACCATTGTTAATATAGCTATTGAACAACGATCACATGATTAGTATAAATATAGGGCTTTAACAAATCCTGTTTACTCAGATAAAGGAAGAGATAGCATAATCCAGTAGACTTTCCCCAAACAAAGCCCATTTTTTGGTGCTCATATTAGAGGTGGCATTATTGGGCTTTGCTCTTGACCAATCTCAAGTTGATATTGAACACGTTATGCTTGAGCGGAACTGACTACGCGAGAAGTGGAAGTTAAAAGATATTACTACCCGAGCAATATTATTCGAGCCACCCCAAGAGTCTGTCACTATCACACACCACACCATTCAGTATTAAGCAGGTGTTATAAGGGGTTATGTAACAAAACCCTAGCACTATGACTATGTACATTATTTTTGTATAAATAATGTGCATTCATTTTGTTATTGTAACTTTGTATGTTGTTTTAAAGTACCAATAGTATTTTTAGTTAATATTCAACTAAACAAATATATTTTGATGATCTAATGGATTTTTGAATTAAATAATATTTTAATAAATTGTTATGATTATTATTAAATTAATTTTTTTAAATATAAATTATCATTTAATTTTATGAATGCAATTGTAATTTTTATTATGGTTTGAAAGCTGTTTTTTTCAAAACCCATGATTTTTGGATAAATGTGAGTATTTTTTTTAAAATTAAAAATTCACAAATTTATAAATTTATTTAGATAAAATTAATATTATTTTTTCAATCCAGATTTAAAAATTATCCAACAGTGTATTTTTTATAATTTTCTGAGACAGTCAAATTTTTTGGTAAAAATAAAATATGGTTTAAATATATTATGTGTTTTATGAAATCATAATGACCTAATAGTTAGGTAATAAAATAATATAAAAATTATTTTAGGCCAATATTTGTTTTACCATTAACATAATTTTATTATGGGTTCGTTTAATTTATTTTAAAAACAATTAGTGGACCCTTCAAGGCTTATAAAATGTTTATATTTTTAAATTGTTTTCCTTGACAGTGTGACTCACCTCCACATAATCTACCCTATTTTTTTAAGAATATCTGAAATTGGACTTAAAATATTATTTTCCAATCCCATTTGGACAATACCATGGGAAAAGTCCATGGCCTGGTTTTCGGTTTTGATTAGTTTAATGTGAGGTGTCCCAAACCTAAATAAAAAAGAATTCTCTCTCCTCTCCAATATAAACCCACCCAAGATCTCTATTCCCCTTTACTCAATGCCTTTTGAGTTCAAACAACCCTTTCCCTCCTCCCTCTATACATCTCCCAAGGTTTCCCAATCTCCTGAGAATCCACTCTCAAGCCACTCCCAAGCCTTTGGGATCACACATCCAAGTAAGGGATCCTCACTTTCCTCTCCTTTCAAATTCAAGAATCTTATTTGAAAGTAGTTCTTTTAGTTTTGAATGTTTATAATTTAATTATTTTATAATAATTCTATTATTGTCCTTTTTTTTTATTTTAATGAGGAATTATTTTTCCTTCCTCATTTTGACCCTTACCTAAGTAGTTACTATGCTGATTTTTCGTACGAGATTTTTACTTTCTTCTTTTTGTCCAATTTTCTTTAAGTTATTATTCCATTTTTTCTTCAATTAAAAATGTTTGGGTATGATTAATCACATCCCCCATAATGTCCTATTTATTTTTGGATAATGGGAGACCCCTTACTGTCTCATTAATGACTCACATGTACCCCAATTACCATGCCGAAATTCCTTGAGGGATTTCTCTCTCCTATTTTACATCCACATAATTCTTTTCTTTTATGCATCAAAATTCCGTTAAGTTTGTTGGTAAATGTATCTATATGACCTGATTATTTTCCATTATATATTATGATACACCCTTTTCTCTCTCGTAAACTGTTTCCATGAATTCTTATTTCACTCCGTTATGCTGCAGAAATTGCACAACATTTATTCAAGCCAAGATCATTGTGTAGTGAATACCATACCCATGTCTATATAAAGGGTAATAACCTTTATACACATATAGATATTTAATGTTACTTTCATATATTTATTCCACATTTCTAAATCGTTGAATAACTTATGTTGTTGATTGATTCCATGATCCACGTGGCACACTTATACATGAGATTAAATGTTTAAGAATGGTGTTCCCTAATAGCACTCCAATGCATTTGGTGAAGTTTATAACATGATATGTCATGTGAAATGGGGGTTTAATCATGCTAATTCATGTTAAACGAGATTTTACTCATGCTTCTTGTGCAATGAGGTTTCACTCATGCTCCATGTGCAATGATCCTTGGCTCATGCTAATACAATGTTAAGTGTTGTTTCCAGATTTCCATGTTATGATTATCATGATTTGTCATGCCTTTTTGATTATGCTTCTTTCATTCTTCATTGATATGCTTATTGACTAAAATTTATGGTATTCCTTGTGTTATTCCATGTTTATTCCCTTAATGGGCTTTATAGCTCACCCTTTTCTTATGCATGTCCTCGAGTTATCACATGCAATGATTAGTATGAGGGAATGTAGAGGTCATGTAAAGGGTTTTTTCAAAAAAGATGTAGTATTTCATGTTTTAAGTTGTTATGTAATGATCCTAAACCACAAGGACCCTAGACCTCTCGATCCTCTATATTTTATCAAGTGACGATTTTTTGAAATAAATCAGGTTTATGTGTGAAATAAATGATCAGGGTTGTCTTACACCTTATAAAAGAATATAGGTTGATATTATTAAGAAATTCCTCAATGAAAGAAGATTAATACGAAGTCACTTACCTTGACTCTTACTTGTCTCTTTAGTTCCTTAATTTACTGAATAAAAAAAGTAGGTTATTTTATAATTTAATTCGAACATTATTCAGGTTTATTATTAGTTTTATATCACATATTAACTTGTTATAACAAATAGTTAATTATTTTAGTTTATACGAGACGTTTTGTCGATGTTCAGTACTTGAGTCGAAAATAAACTTCTTTTGACGTAAATATTACATGTAATCAAAAGTCCATAATCACTAGAATATTATTGATCATTTAAATATCATATATATATCTAGTATATACGTATTTAGATCCTGTACATATGTATTTAGAATAGTCCAAAACAATTGGAGATTGGAAACGAAATGCACCATTCATGAAGACGTACACCATACGTACGAATGAGGGCTACTTTCATTTCTTTTTCATGTTTAATTGAATGAAAAATAAATGATACAGAGGTATATTATATTATAATATTTTATATATTTTACATAATTACAATAACTATATCATTTACATTTTCTATTTATGTCTTGAACGAGTCATATCTCTTTGAAGGGGCGGTAGTCCGCACTTCGTCAAATGAAATTATCGTATTAACACATTATGGAATGCATAAATGTATGATGTAAAAAAATATATGAATAGAGACAATAAATATATAATAAATATTATTTATAAATATAGTTCTATTATAATGTCCACCATTAGTGGTAGTATGGGAAAATTGAACAATCATCTTTTCGTGAGGCAATAATTCGCCATCCACAGAATCATTATGTTCATATACATTAAATAGATGTGTGTATAAGTGTTTTTAGAATATTTATCCTAAAAAATACTATTCAATTTATTATACCAGTTTTTTATGTAATCAAATAATAAAAATATCATAGGTATTGGAGATGGAAAATAAAAGAAATGGACTTGAGAGAATATGTTACCTCTAAATCGGGCAACATGTTTTGATTTAAGCCAAAATGATTTAATGAATTGACTTATTCTCAAGGTAAGTCTTATAAGAGGAAAGAGGGGATGTTGGGATATTATTTGAGAAGATTTTGGTTGAGAAAAGGGGCTTGAGGGGTGTGTGTATGTGTGTAGAGGTTGTGGCATTTTATAAGAGGGAGGACGAACACTGTAGTAAAGTCTTGAAATATTATTTTATTAAAAATTGATTGTCGGTTCAAAATGGTCCAAACCTAATTTATTTAAAATATAAGATTATTTTGGGTTGAAAATTTCTCAACCAATACGTTTTATTCAAGTTTAGGGTACAAAATTAACCTCATCTTTTAGCTTTAACCCTTAGTTAAAAACCTTTACTCTTACCATGTCTTCTTGAATTTTCATTATATATGGTAACTATATTTACTCTAAAATCCAATCAAACACTAAATGAATAATTAATAGAATTTTTAAAATTGCATAATTCATTTTTCTAAATAATATATTTTAAGACTATTATATCATTCAATAAAATATTTTTTTAAAACTCATTTATGTCAATTTTGACACTATAAAGTTATTGATTTTTTAAAATTCATAAAAACAGGATTCCTTTAGGAAAAATTCATTAAATAAAATCTAGTATGTCAATATAATCCATAAATTTCATTATGGAATCAAAATAATTAAAATTACCTTTATTTTAATATTTATAATATCATTTATTTGAATCCTTTATTAATAAGACAATCACTACATCGTCATTATGTCATAATTAATTTCACATATTTAATGTATTAAGATTATAATTATAATATAATGATATGGGAAATATTTTAAGATTTATAATTACTATTTATATTAATAATATCAGCTATATAACACAATATAAAAAAAATTTGTAAGAGATATATTTATGTTATATTTCTCATTACAATAATTTAATTCTTATGACATGTAATTATCACACCCAAGTGGCTCCATGGGGTCCAAAAATCGACCCATGGATTTTTGTGGTCGTATATATCTCATAAATTAGTATGAGGACATGTGTTAGGGTAGATTAATATTATTACAATATTATTTTTTACCCTTCTTTACCATATTTACCCTTTTACCAAGGTAAATAAATTAATTACTAAAGTTACTATTCATAATGTCAAAAAATAAAAAGGTACCTATTTAAAAAATTGTAACCTAATGATTATAAAAATGGACCCTATTTTTTCAAATTCAAAACACGTAATTTTTAGAGTCTAATTTATAATTAATTAATGTTGTCAAAACAAAAAAATGTGTTTTTAAGAAGTAAAAACTACCAAAAGATTTACTCGTGATTATTTCCAATTTAAAAGTGAAATTACATCTGATGACCATAATTGGATTAAATTATAAAAACTTAATCCAATTAAACATTAATACAAATTAAATATATAGACTATATTTATAGATAAATTATATGAAAAAGCATTTTTTAAATAAAATACAGTATTTTTCACTATTAATTAAAAAATGAAATTTATCAGAAAATTAGATAAAAATTTACCATGGTAAAATTAGATATCCTAAATCTATGGAATAATATTAATTTGTTAAATAGAACCTATTAATGTGAAAAACATTATTTAAAAAGGTATCGTCATCAAAAGGATTTAAAAATGCATTTTTAGAAAAATACATCTTTTATCTGAGAAATATAATCTGTTCTTATTTCATATTTATAAAGAATATAAGATGACATTGAAACATTATATTGAATATATAACATATATTTCTCATTAAATAAAAATAAATAAATTGTGATATGATTTTATCAACCAATTATTCTCTTTTAATATGTTTTTATAAAAACTTTTCCTTTATTATCAATTGGTTATTATTTCAATTTAAAATAAATTTGGTAACCAATGAATCATTATTTAGACATTTGTAACCCATATTTGAAAATCCAAATGGTATTATTCTTTTATTTAATTCCAATGGCTATGCATTAACTTCCATTAAGAATAATAATTATTATTTTATAATTTTTCGGTATAACCCAATGTTTTGTGCATTGTAAGATTTTAGAGAAACCCGTTGTTGTGGGTCAATTATGTTATCATAAAAAGAATCCCCTTTAATGTAAATTTTTCATCATATTCATAATTATTAATTTAATATAAAATGCATTTTTCTATAAATACTTAGATTATTACATCATTCCCCCTTTTGGAAATTGCATCCATGCAATTTTAAAATTGGGCTGGGAATCTTCATTAAAAATCCTACATTAAAAAATGGTTATATTAAAATACCACTTTAAAAGAAATAGATAAAAGTACAAATTTCACCTGAGATAACAAATACTAGAATTACATGTAGGAAAACATGGATTTTTAAGAGAGAACTAACCATCATGTTCCGATGACGAGTGATATAAAACATGATTAGGAGAAAGTTAACAATCAAAAAACCATAAACCTATGATGCGTTCAAAAATATTTTATTTCTTAGAAGGAAAAGTAAACGGAGAACATTTTTGTTTTAAGGTACTTTTAATAAAATTGAGGAACTTATTTATGAGCATGACTGAGAACAAAATAAAACATCACTATTTGATGTATTTATATTTTATAATACTAATTTTGTCCCCAAAATTTCTTAGAATATGAAGTACATCCCTAAGATTAACCTTAAGTATAAATGATCACACAAACCATATAGGATATCAATATCTTAAAACCAAGGTCCAAAAGTAAATTCATGTGTCCATATTAAGAACTTCCATAAAAACACCCCCACAAAACATCTCTCAGAAAATACTATAACATCATTTTATTAGATAACATAAAACCATAGAAGGAATATCTAAAATCATGAACATATGGTTATCCTTTGAGATATATCGATATCTTAGGAGATTGAATCACTTAACCAGATGTCTCAAAATCAACTATAGCAGCAGTAAAATATTTTCCCAATCCTTTATTTTTTAGATCATACTGGATATCTCCCTATGTAATAAACTCCAGAAACTTATTGGCATAATGTCCCAGCTCATTACAGATAAAGCATCTTACTGTAGACTTGTTATCTCTTATCTCATTATTGGACTATTCCGGACCCTTTTCTATGCAGTCATCTACCCTATAACCAAACATACCACACCAGTTACACTTTCCATATCCGTGCATACATTCCCCATAATGCATTTTACCACACATGGAACATGTTTTGGGTTTTCCTTCATAAATCATATTTGGTTTTTTCTCCATTTCATGGTACCATGACCATTTCTTACTATTATCATCTCATGGAGCATAAGTGTAGGAAAACATCATTTCAACATTCATAGTACAACAAACCTCATTTACAAAACATTTAAATTTTCAGGAGGCAAAATATCTTCATAACCCTAGTTTCAATCGTTGGTAAAGTCTAATAATTTTATTACCAATGCCTATAATAAAATCTAGAAGATACCTGGCCAATCTTGTGATGTTCACTTCATGTGTGGAAACTGAATCATCATACGTTTTCTTTAATTTCAATAGTTTTTCCCTATCCTAATCTAAACAACCTTACAGAAATATTTCTCAAGGGAAATATTCTAAAATTCTTCCCATTCAATGGCATCAAGATCATTTATCTATCTAGTATTCTTAACTAATGACAACCATAAATCAACATCACCTTCAAAATGATAGATTCAAAAGAGTTACCACTTTGGTTTTGAACATCCCATGACTTCAAATATCATTTCTAGGGTATTGATTCATCCTTTAACTACAACTAGTTCATACGATCCATTGAATGATGGGGGTTTTTGCCTTATAAAATGTTCCACTACAAACACATTTATTTATGGTTTATTGGGATGATCTTGTGCAAGGATAACACTACAACTTATAGCCTGACTCAACTTCTCCATCGCTGCAAAAAATTGTTCTATTACAATTCTCACCACCTCATGTTGTTGATTTGAATAGTTGTTTTCCTCTCGAATCCTTGTCATTAAATCATTATAATTTTCTTCTTCGGAAAACCATTCTAAATAGACATTGTTTAGAAGAAGAAACGATGTAATCTTAAAATGTTACATCATTTAAACATAATGATAAAGAAAAATCTGATAAAGTAATGAAATTACCACCATCCTAACCTAAAAATGTATCTAAACCATCCTCTGAAACCAACTATAAGGCCTTATCATTAAATGCTACAGAATCTTGAGTAAATTCAAGAATTCAATTTGAGGATCTTTTCAGGTTTAAAGCATTATATAATTAGTCCATAACTATTACATAAAGAAACATTGAAATACAAACTGGAAACTTCCAATAGTATCTGTTTCGTTCATAATAAAAATGCATTTAAAAAGAAAAACAATTATTTTCATGTTTAATCATCATAAATTTTCATTGACTACATCCTTGACTATATTCTCCCTTAAAACCTATGAAAACATTTAAAATATTAGATGAGTACAAAAACATCAATAAGAGACATAAAAATAAATAAAAAACCATTAGTATAGTTAAAACATGATAACTCATTCAATGTTATTTTAGGGTAAAAAAATTGTTTCTCGTGAAATACACTCATTCTTTTTGCTCAATGAAAAAATATAAAACCGAAATCCTGAAAATAATACTCCTTTACATGACTTAAAGATTTATATATATTTAACACATTAAAACATATTCTTATTAGAATAACCATCTAGTACAATTCCAAATTGAAGATCTATAATGGAGATCACCCTTTTTATATGTGATATCAGGCTCAACCATGAGCAATAATGGGCCTCGACCCTTTGTATAAAATGTGTCCAGCTCACCTGTGAGCTATAATGGGGCTCAATCCTTTATATAAGATGTTTCTATCTCACCCATGAGATATAATATGTATAATCCCTTTATAAAAGAAATATCAGGCTCACTCGTCTCATATAATAATCATCTACCATTTTAAGTATAAAACATTTTCCTCACAAAACCCTTTTTTGAAAACATCTTCTAATCCCATATAAAAAACATTTTTGTATTGAAATACCATTATCATTTAAGATCAACGTTTTCAATACCAAGTACCCAAATAAAGTAATAAGGGATTTATTTAAAATACATTAATGATTATAGAGGAATGTAAATATCAAATAATGGTTCATGTGGTGGAGAAGTCGTTATCACTGTATATGTTAAAAAAATAACACTCCTTTAGTCATTTTTTAAAAAAAGTAGAATTTTTTGTATAAAAAGATTCTGTTTCAAATAGTTTATTAAAATTATAGATAGACATAAAATTTCCTTTATAATCATTTTATATCCATATAAATAAATCTATAAATTAATATCATGAAGAACAATATTTAATAATTAAATATTTAAACATACAAGGGGTCCCATAAAAATTTGACCATTTAAATATTAATCATCATGAATAAATAAATATTATTATTTTAGATAAAATATGGATTTTAAATTTCATAGTGGATGTATATAAACCTTATAAAATAATACAGGTGGATGTTATCAAGAAATGCCTTAATGAAAGGAGATTGATACAAAGTCCCTTTCATTGAGTTTGACTTGTCTAATTCATTATTTAATTTACTAAATAATAAAATTAGGTCAATTTATAATTTCCTCAGAACCTTTTTCAAGTTTATGATTCATTTTATATCACTTACCCCCATCTTATAAAAAATATTTAATTCTTTTAGTTCATATTGGACATTTTGTCGATGTTCAGTACTTGAGTCGAAAATGAACTTGTTTTGATGTAAAGTGTCCATGTAGTCAACATTCCATAATCACTGAAATATTATTCATTATTTAAGTATTATATATATCATGTATATATGTATTTATATCTATTATATATGTATTTATAATATTCTAAAACATTAGGAGATAGGAAATGAAATGCATCGTTTATGGATACGGTATGCTATACGTACGCAAGAATGCTACATTTATTTATTTTACACATTTAATGGCATTGAAACTAAATGATACATAAGTGTATTATAATATCATTTTAATATGTGTTACAAATTTTCATGAATTACATCCTTTATATGATCCATTTATGGCTTGAACGAGTCACATCACTTTGTAGGGCCGGTAGTCCACACTTCCTCAAATTAAAATTATCATATTTTCAAATTATGAAAAGCCTAAAGGTATGATTTATAAGAAAAATTCAGAATCATAGAGACAATATAAATATTATATATATCATATATAAATATAGTTTCATCATAATGGAAACTATGAGAGTTGGTAGGGGAAAATAGAATAATCATCATTCCATGATGCAGTAGTTCGTCGTTTATAGAAATAGTATGTTAATATCATTAGATAGAGATGTGTGTAAGTGTAGATATAATCCTTATTATAAAATTATCCTATTATATTGATTATACTATTGTTGTTATTTAATAAAATAATAATAATATCATAGTGACTGGAGAAGGAAATAAAAGAAATGAACTTGAGATAAAATGTTACCTCTAAATCAGGTAACTTATTTCGATTTGAGCCAAAATGATTTCATGAATTTCTTTCACTACAAGGTAAGGATTATAAGTTGAAGGGAAGGATGTTATGATATTGTTTGAGTATATTTTGGATTATCTAAGTGGATTTAGAGGTTTTTGTATTTCGGTAGAGGTTGTAGCCTTTTGTAAGAGGGCGGGACACATTAGTAATTTCTTGTAATAGTAATTTATTGTAAATTAATTTTTGGTTTCGAATTGTCACAAACTCATTTATTTCAAATATAATATAATTTTGTGTGGAAAATATCCCAAAAAATAGGTTTTAGAAACCTTTTGATCAGAAAATTAGCCTTAATATTTAACTTCATCCCATAGTTAAAAACATTATCTCTTACCATGTCTTATTGCATTTTCAAAATACATGGTAACTATATTTACTATAAAATGGCAATAGATCATAAGTGATTAATTAATGAAATTTTTAAAATTATATAAGTCATTTTTTTAGTCATATATATTTTGGACTATTATATCATTTAAAAAATAGTATTTATTTTAAAAACTCATTTATGTCAATCTTGACACTATAAAGTAATTGATTTTTTTAATGTCATAAGAACTTTATTCCTCAGAAAAGGCCTTAACTCAAAGATAGTATGTCAATATCATCAAGAAAATTCATGGATGGAATGAAAATAATTTATTTTATTTTATTTTAATATTTATAATATCATTTGTTTGAATCCTTTACTAATGAAGCAATCACTGCATCATCATTGTGTCATTATAAACATACATCTTTAATTTAAAATGATTATAAATAAAATATCATTATATAGGAAATATTTTTATATTTCTAATAACAATTTATAGTCAAATAGATCAAATATATAACCCTATATAAAATTGTTTTAGTAAAAGATATATGTCTATGTTATATTTCTCTTTACATTAGATTAATTCTTATAACATGAAATTATCACATCCATGTGGCTACATGGGGTCTTAATATCGACCCAAAGATGACCATGGTTAGACATATATCATCTAGTAGGACTAAAACACATGTTAGTGTAGTTTAATAATATAATATCCTTATTTTGACCCATATTTATCATATTTATCATATTACCATGGTTAATAAAATAAACACATAAGTTACTATTCATAATGTAACAAAATAAAAAATTAATATTTAAACAATTTGAAACTTATGATTCCAAATTCAAAACCAATAATGTTTTAAAAAATAATTTAAAATTAATTACCGTTGTCAAAATCAAAAAGCGTATTCTTAAGAAGTAAAAACTACCAAGAGATTGACATTTTTTTATTTCCAATTTAAAAGTGAAATTACATAAATTAATCATAATTAGATTAAATGAAAAAAAACATAATCCAATTACAATATAAAACCAATTAAAATGAAAATATAACTTTATAAATAAATTAGATGAGAATGTAGTTTTGAATTAAAACGTAGTATTTTTCATTATTAATTAAAAAATGAACTTTATCAGAAAAGTACCAAAACCTTATCCAAATAAATATTAATGTACCAATTCTATTTAGGAATATTATTTTGTCAAATAGAATATATAAATGTGAAAAAAATATTTAAAAATGGTTCCCCATCAAATGGTGGTAAAACTATATTTTTAGAAAAATACTTCTTTTATCTGAGAAATTGAATTTGTTCTTATATCATATCTAGAATACATAAAAGATAAATTTAAAACATTATATTGAGTATATAACCTATATTTTTCATTAAATAAAAATCCATTAAGAGTGATATGATTTTATCAACATAATTAATCTCTTTTAAATTGGTTTTCATAAAAACAAATCAATTATATTCAATTGGTTTTTATTTCCATTTCTAATATATTTTGTAACCAATGAATCATTATTTAAACATAGGAAAACCACAATTAAAAATTCATTTGATATTATTCATTTCCACCATTTCAACGTCTAGTAATTATATTACATTTAAAAATATAATAATAATTGTATTATTTTTTGTTAGAACTTAATGTTGTGTGCAATGTAAGATTAAATAGAATCTCATTGTTGCATGTTGAGTACACTATCAGAAAAATCATCTCCTTTAATGTAATATTTATTTCTTATCCATAAATGTTAATTTAAAATAAAAAGTATTATTCTATAAATACACGAGTTGATATAATTATCCTCATCAGTCATTTTATCAGGCGATTGATTTTGAATATTCCCAAACTACATTAATCTATAGAACTAAAGTGCGAGAGGTGTATTATATGGAGTACAAAAAATATCAATTTCTTTTACTAGAATCGTCAAATTACATATATATTATTTTTCATGATGGTCATGCTTACCACATTTCAAATGTTTTTGATTCTAATTAATTTAATCAACTGAGTGATCTTTCCAACATTTTTTGATAGTAGAAGGTTGATATATTTTCTTCCCTATATGTGATGGGCCAAAAGTGATTCCATGAAACTATATCATCTTTTTTCTTATAAATAGAACAATGATGGTTTCCATGTTTTATTTCAACTTTGAGTACACATCGTACAATTTCTACATATCATCGAAAGTCCCTTAAGGTTATTGCCTTTATATAACATGGATTCAAACCAGTAATGAGTCAGTGAATTTTTATTTTAGTTATGATGATTAAACAAGATTCATACCTTGCACTTCTTGTAAAATTTTACTCATAGGTATTAATGGATTCATTATCTGAAGGATTATGGTTTAAGTTATTCCTTCTTGATTTTGTATATATATTAAAATGGAATAATGTAATGAAAAATATCCTCCTCAACTCATCCAATTTTTTTGTTTTTAATTTCATCATTTTGAATCACCATTACAATAGAATTCCATAATAGATATATTACTCATTCCAAATGATTTATGCATAGGGGAACATTTTTATTGTATAATCACTAAAAAGGGAAAACATCATTTCTTTCACATTGATCCATTTCTCAGAAACTAGGGGATTAGAATACTAATATAAATAGGGTAGACGTTTTTTCTTAAAGTACTCAAAAACTTATTTCTCTATCCATGGATCTTTTAGAAGTTCAACATGGCCTATTTTAGAACTAATATATATTGGATGATTGTTAAGAATAGTCATAAGATAATTCATCCAAACTCTTATGAACGTTAGTTTCTTGTGAGTTTATTTGTTTCATTATCCATCACATTCGTTGATCACATGATTCCTTTAGGTCACATCCATTGAAAAAAACAAAAATCATTGATTAAGAATCGTGCTACAAAAATAAAATTGAAAAATCACATAATCATGAATATAATTACTGATTTTTCCATTATTGATAAACCTGTGTCATTTATTTCCATTATCAATTCAAATAATTTTTAATGGTTTATAATGAAAACTTGAGTTAGCCCAAGCATCTACCCTGAGAGTGTCAAGCATGATGTGAAATAAGAGAATATTGAATGTGCACTAAAATAATAGTAAGTATATACTTGACCAACATTTTTTTGTGGTTATTATATCTATATAAAAATCCTCTAAAACCACATCCACTTGATGTATCTAGATAGGGTTTTATTACTAGTAAAACCATATAATAACTTCCTTCCCAAAACTTTTTTTAATTTTTTTATACTTATAGTTATCCATAATTTTTTCCTTGTTTTTTACTAATACTATTCTATAATGATTATAAAATCCATGTAATGGTAAAAAAATAGAAACTAAAACTTTTAATATATAAATATTACAAATTTTATATATATAATTAATATATGACAGTGAGATCAATTTCATAACCATAAATGTTTAGTGTATTTAGATACTAGATAAATAATTATATTATTCATGAATAATCTTTATCATATTTGATAAATATATTCCCAGATAGAACTCATCTTAGACATACCCTACATAAAATATTTCTTACTAACATATGGAAATGGAACATAAGAAATGGGGAGCTTATCTACATAGAAATGGTAAAAAAGGGATAAATCGATGATCAAAAAACAATAATATGAATATAAGGGTATGTGAACATAATTTTAACATATGAAAATCATAACTATAATATTATATATTATAATCATTAGTATTGGAATAAAGCATTGAAGTTTATAAGACATATATAATAAAGTAATCATATATAATGATCCATAAGTGTATAACATAAATTTAAGAATGGGGAAAAAATAAAATCATATAACATTGTGAAAATCATAAAACCAAAACAAGATCACTAATTATGATAAGGAAATGAAATAAGTCTCTCTCAAAAACGTATGTATGTGAAACATGGTCCATGCATAATCTTACAGACATGGTAGCCATTTCCTTGTATAAAATTTTGTACATGAAAAAAGTTTATAGATAAAAAAAATTAACTCATGATTTATTCACATTTAACTAGTGAATAATATAGATTTCACAAAACCAAATGTCTCATAATCATAATCCATTCATATCATTTCCATAGGATCATGAAATCATTACCCATATAAATTAAATTGGTTTTATTAACATATCATCACCATAATTATAAAAATCCATATAAGTAATAAGAAATCAATCATCAGATTATACCCCCTATATATAAAATTAACATAAAAACATGTTATCATATATGTAAATTATTTTCAAAGAATAGTTAAATTTTTTTCCAAGAAAATAAACTTTTCAATTTGAAATCAATTATTTAAAATCCAAAAATTTGTATTAAATTTATGGAAGACATTTTCCTTACAAAAATCTCGAAAGAAAGTAATGGAATTTTTGGAACATTTATTTTTCATAATAAAAAGAAATTCCTTTCATATTGTATAATATAATAGTAAAAACTCCATTAAATATTTTGTAAAAATATAAAATGTACCTAATTTCCCAAAACAAATAAATATTACCTTTCAAACTATTGTTAAAAAAATAAATAATGGGTATAAATTATTCAAATCAATAATTGGAGAAAATTTAGAAATTATTGAAAAAAATTTAAGAATAAATGGACATGTATGAAAAAAAAGTTTAATCAAAGATGGAAATAGTCGATTTTCCTTAGAAATATTATTTTAGTCTTTTTAATTTATAAAGTGTTTAATGTTAAAGAAAAACATTTTATCACCATAAATAAAGATTTTACAAGAAAATTCATGAAATTCATGATATTTTAACTATAATATTTCTTCAACATAACTATGTCGTAGAAATTCCATATAAATAATGAGATTGTAACATAAAATAATTAATTTGAATTTGACTTATTAGAAATTAACTCTAACCTCCTATATAATATATTTAAATTTATTATAATTCTATTCCAAAATAATGTACATGCTTTTTATATCATATATTCTCATAATATAACATTTCAATGCCTATTCATTGATAAATTCTTATGAAAATTGTCATTTTCAGGTGTTAACATCTTTTTTTTATGAGTAATTTTGAATTATAACTCCAGTGCAAGTAAATTTTTCGTGGTAAAATAATATATATAAATTTAATATTAATATAAATATCATATGTACTCATTATATATAGTTTTCCAAATAGATATAGAACAAAAATTAATTAAACCATTTTTGGAAATGATAGACCATACATAAATGAGAAAGTTGTTTCCATGTTTTAACAAATTAAAATAAAGAATGATAAATAATAATTCATTTTTTTAAAATAATTATAATAACATATATATTATATATATTCATTAAATAAATCTTTATTATTATCCATGTAAATAATAAATTAAAAAAATTCATCAGTTTGTGAGGTGGTAGTCTGCTGTACAAACAAACGATGGTTTTGTTTCCCATTTGATAGAAGAGTGGCTAAATATAGTGTAATACATTAACATAAAAACGTATATGTATATGGTATATATTTAGGATGTTATATTATAATTCTTGATGACTATTTTTATTAGGTGGATGAAGATATAATATTAAAGATATCAGGTATGATGATTACCTCTTCGATGAGAAGTTTCTTTTGAATATCACATTAAGCCTTACAGCCTGGTTTTTTAAAAATAAATGAAGCGAAAATATGTGTTTAATGAATCTTGTAAGGTACTACATATATGAATTTATGAGTTATAATGATAAATGTGATTTATATAATATAAAGTAGGAGTTCCCCTTTATAATTGAGGTGAGGGTCACTTTTAGAATTTCTTAAAAGAAAAACATATAATAAATTCATTCTCAAGAAAAATATTTTAAAATATCTATATCTTCAAAAATATGGTATTATATGGTTTTAATAATATTAATCAATTTAATTTTGATATTTTATGTGTTGTTTTAATCATTATCCTTTGATTTAACAACTTACATTGCCCATTTTAATCATAACCATGATAATGACCTTTTCCCTCATAGAGTTATAATCTCACTTATAATATATCTAATGAATCCTAAATGAACAATTTATGACACTTTATACCATATTATACAATTTTTTACACTTATAAATTTATTTACAACTATCATTTTTATTAAAATATATTAAGTTCAACTTGGGATCCATGTTTTTAAGTTGTCTTTAAAGACACTAACAAAATGTTGAAATTTCTATCTCAAACATTTAAATATCACTATTGTGTTATATTCATTTAAAAATTTCCTAGAACACAATAAATCAGTAAAATTATTTTATTTTTATTATTTTTAAAATCTATTATTTTATTTTACTAATAATTGAATAAATTTCTTCTTTCCATTTCACAATAAATTGAGGTAATTATTTAATCACTATGAATTTGAAATAAATTACCATAATGAATATAATTTAATTATTAATAATATTTCTAATATAATTCATTCACCACTTCATTTTTAACTTATTTGAAAATAGAAGATATATTTAAAACTAAGAGAGTGACCTTTTGTAACTCTCCCTCGTTTAAATATTATATAGGTTATTATCAGGGTAAAGTTTTTCATTAAACAAATAAATATAGATCCTTATGTGATATTTATAGAATTAAATTCATCCAATATAAATTATAATGAATAATTATGTCATTAACACTAATTTTTAAACATCATTAACCTAACTTACCTCTATTCAAGGTGATAAATTTTACCATGATCAATATTCATAATTTCTAAAAATAAAATTACCCAATTTACCAATTGATTAGTTATTAAATAAAAAATTGGAATCTATTTTTCAACATTCATCTTCTACAAGTGTCAAATATTTATTTTTTAATTATTGTGAAAAATATGACGAATGCATCATTTAGAAAAATATATTTTATAGAATATTACTAGATATTTTCATAATCTATACCAAAACAAATGTTAGATGAATATATAAAATATTTCATTTATAATATAATATATAAATTTCATTAAACTCATTTGATATTAGTAATAAATCTTAAATATTAAAAAAACACATTAAGTACATAAAATAGTTTCACTAAAAATTGGATTTTTAGGTATAAAGACGTTTTTAAACTAAGTTAAACAATAAAATAGGTTCCAATGAAATAATTACATTATTCATAATATAATTGAACAAATTTAACTTTTAAATAATTTTTTTTTAAAAAAAATAGTTTTAAAATTATTTAAATTAAAATACACCTTTCAATAAAAATCAATATTTTCATTATTCATTAAATATTCATACTTTCCAAAAAACTCTCAAATATTCCTCCCAAAATAATTTTGAAATTATGAATTCAAAATTGATTCCAATTTTATCAAATATAATTTATAAATTTTAAATAAATTAATTACATTGTTCATTCTAATTAAATGATCAACAATTTGTTTTAAACTAAATGTATTTTGATGAATAAATTTACATTACTAAAATTTGATTAGTTATTTAATAAGAAAAAATCAATACATTTTTATTAATTATTAAATATATTTATATCTCTCTTTATGTGGTTAATCATATGGATACCATCTATTTCAATGTTCAGGTGAAATAATAATATTTAATGGTTTTTTTAAGTGTGTTCTTGGGTTTAATATATTCTTTATAACATGGAGTTATTTTAAAATCATGGGGTGTTATAGTTTATATTTCATGAAGTGATATTTTTACCACCCAATATATATGTTATTGTCATACAGTTCATTTTGGAATATTATATTTTTGATATCTTATTATTTCATGTGTTTATTCTTTGTGATATATATAAATGGTTTCAAAACCCAATTATTATTTTAATTGTTTTTGTATGTGATGATGAATGTCTGATTATCATGTGGGACCAAAATTTAAGGATAATGTGATAGGTGGGACCTATATCTCCCACCTCCAAATTGGGTAAATTATGATATTTTGTTAGATACAAATTGTATGTGAATGGGTTAGAGTGTAGTAAGATTCATAAATGGTTAGTTTGATTGAGTTTTGCTCCACTAAAACTTTTATGAGGAAAATCTCTATCAGAACCAGGTTCAAAATAATAAGTAATATTATGCCTATTATTATACCACATTTTCACGTTTTTACTAATTTCAGACATGTTTTCATTATAATTTCATGTATTTAAAATATTCTACACTTTTATGTCACTCTTAAACATTTTTGGTTATCTATATGTATTTTGATCGAAGTCATAAATTTTACACATCCTTAATATTTGATTTATTTTATTATATTTTTTTATAATTTTGTATGATAATAAAATATGGTCTTATGATCTCTTATTAATATATTCAAGTATTTATCATGAACCCCATCATGTTTATGTTCTAAAACATTATGATATTTGTTTATATACTAGTTTCTTGATCTCAACCTTTTCTAATGTTTTCATTCCCCAGGTTATATAGATGATTTAATCTTTTGATATTTGTATTAAATATCATATTGGTTATTGATTATGAATAAATATTTTCAATTTTAGTAAAGTAATATATTTATTTATATAATCTCTGATAAAGTAAACATTTTGGTATTTGAGATGTGAGATTTTTTGTGATATTTGTTTTTCTTAAATGATGAAGTTACTATATTAATTTAATCATATTTATCTTAGTTCATGTCAGTTGTTCCTAGATAAGGGTTTAATTATTTTGGATATTGTTTTAGATATTAGTGTAGTTATCTTTAATGGTTATTTTAGTAAACTATTATGTTAGCTTTAATAAACCATTATTAAAATCCTATGGATTATAATATGATTAAGATGATATCCTGAAGTATTGGTAATATCTGGAGAAGTTTTTTTAAAATATAAATGCATGTATGTATACTATAGTTGTCTTTAGTTTTGGTATAGATGAATCTATGGGTTATAACCCCAAAAATATTTTGTTATTTATATCTCAACTGTCATTCTAGTGCATGGTGAATGAGACCTTCCTCCACACTTGGTTTTGAAATTATGTGGGATATGATTTGGTTAATCATATTCACTTTATGAAAATGAACTATGATGGATTGATTTCTTTATTTCATTTAGGGTTTAGGTTGAGAGGTTTAAGATAAGAAAAACTAATTTAACATTTTTTAAACAATGATGGATATAGGTTTAACTAATGTAACCACAGTATCATATATAAATGTAAAGGAAAAATATGTTTTAAGGTTGAATTACTTTTATGATTATGATAATTACCTATATTTTCATTGTTTTTTCACTCATATCAACCCTTTCTATTTTATTAATAGTTCGAACATGACCCAAATATGGGTAAAAGAGACTATGAGAAGATTACCTCAACAGAAAAACACAATAGAATTATATCTTGACTTATAAACACTTTTATTATTGCATAACAGTTATCATAAAATATGAAATATAATTTGAATACATTAGAAATCTCAATCACACTATGGAATAAGTGGATGAAGTATCATCATAGATCAAATAATGATGACGATGATAATATAAAAAATTATTCAATTTATAATATGTGAAAAACATTGAATGAATAACCAATGTGTAACATCCCATTCCCCATCATTCGATTGATGTGACTAGGAATTGCTACATGGCCTTAAGTGATATCCCCAATGTGAAAAAATATGGTATTAAATTTTGAGGGATTCAAATCAATTTAGGGGTTTATATTTGTATATAAGACAACGAAAACCAATCATACCATAACCAAAACCAAAAAATCACTCATCATAATAATGTAAGTTAACTAAGATTAAAATAAATAATATCAAAATTAATTTATAATAGAGTACCATCTAAGAATACTACAACCATTAGAGTATAAAGAGAATGGAAAAAAACCAAAAAAACACAACGACTTGAAAGAAATTTCTCCATCACTGACAATATCCTCCATAATCCTATACCATAATACAACCCACGTATCACGATGCACTACTAAACAAGTGTGACACTTTACTTTTTCTTGTGTATTAATAAACAATATCTATAGAATCACCAAATATCCACAGTAGGGGTGAGTAATGAAACTCATTCCACTTGGATATAACATGTTAGAAAATTTAAATAAAAAATTATAAAAAATTTAAAATAGATTATATCATATTAAAGATTCATAACACCAAAAAAAATTATATAATAAAAAAAATTCTATGGAAAAGAAACCAAACAATAAATTAAAACATTTTACATTCCTTTTTGGCATTCCAATTCCATGACTCACAAATACGCACACACATCCATTCTTCACTGATAGTTACATACTCATGAATTATATATCACCATTCCACCGTGTCATCACAAAGTGGAAAATCTATTTTTTCCCAATGAAACATTCCCCTTCTATAAGGTCACATCATTATGTACCCCAATGGTAGGTTCCCCTTATTCAGAGTAACGTTGAAATAATGAAAAGAAAAAAAACCCAAATACTAAAAAAACCATTTAAAATAAATAATTTAATTTCATTTTAGTAATACTATACTTTTATTGAAATAAATTAAAAAAAATATTTTTTTGAAAAAAAACCATTCTAAAAAACCATTTTAGAATCATTCATCCAAACCACTTTTCATTATAATTCCACAATTCCATAAATTGCTCAAACCATCACAAAATTGGTATATATAATGTGTTACACATCAATTTTTTAATAAAATTAATGAAATTATTCAATTTTGAACTAAAAACCTATGTTATAGGAAGATATGTTGAGAGTGAAATGACATGCCTCGAGAATTATGTAGAAAATGAATAAAGACAGGAAAATGTCCACAAAATTGGGTTGAATCTCCAAAAAACATCCTTAAATATCTTCCCATAACATCAACAAGGTAAAAAATAACCATTATTAGAATATAATAATTTAGATCTATCGAAATAGAACTATATATAAGAAACATAATGAGTGAACAAATTATATATATGAAAAACCATGAAAACTACCATAAATGAGGACTTACCAAGGGAATATAGCTTCAATGCACCAAGAAACTCCTCTGAATCACTTTTGATATTATGGGGAAAGGTTCCATAGTCTTTGGGATGAATAATTTTCACATTAGTGTGAAAATGGAGGATAAATCATGGGTTAAAGGATAATCCAAAACCAGAACCACTATTTATGATTTGTTTTTAAGTAGTGGATGATTAGTCACACGGTTAGGAAAACATTGTGCTAATTGTGTTTCAACCTCTACCATAAGGGTCACCTCGAACGGTTTTCCCAAAATACTAGAAAAACAATGCACCAACCTAGAAAAGTCCATATATCCTAATTTTCATATTTCATCATATGTTGCCCCTTGGTTTGGCCAAACATTGAACATTCTTATTACCCACATCGGATTGTTCATGGTTCCTTATAAGAGTTTTATAGTTTTTACTAATCTTTTACCAACCATGAACCTTTTTAAAAGCCCCAAAAAACATTCAATAAGTATTTAAAACCCTCCCATACATCACCCAATAACACTGAATACATAAAAATCATAAATAAAGAGTTACATACTTGACATTATGGGTGATTCACAAGGGAATTTTTTTAATGAGACTGGGACATGTGTTAATTTTAGTTTAAATGGTAATTGAACATTTAATTATTATAAGGATAATGGTGAGCTTATTTGATATACCAAAAGTTGATATAAATCATCCAAATGGGCACTAATAATTCAATTTTTTATGTTTGGATAACCCAATAATTATCCAAATCAATTATTTATGCCAAGGATTACCTACGATGGTAGAAATACTCAACCTCCTTGACCCAAGGATTAAGGGATAACCGATGAAATTTATTTGATGAATAAGGTAGTGGTTATTATGCATCATTTACCCTCCACCAAGAATTAATTGACGTATTCTAGTTCTAGAAGCACTATTTTATCTTTGACATTTTCCATGAATATCTTTTCACCACACTCAATGTTTTTTATTTTAAAGAAAATATATAGTAGTATAATTGGAAATAAACATCATACAAATAAAAATATCCTCATCTAAAAAAAATAAATCTATATTAAATATAGAATGTTTTTCTTATCTTTGACTCAGCATTAATTATTAGAATTGTAAAAACAAATTCTATATCAACAATGACTATATATTAATGAAAGTGAAACTACTAATTATTTATTAATAAAATAGATTCATTCAGCTGGGTCATAAAATGTCTTTATAGGATACATTTAATAGAATGTTTTTTGGATTATAAGCTTTTATATTCTTCACTATGATATTTGGGATCAAATATCATTAAGTAAAACATATTTTGGCCGAAAAAAATTCTCTCTTCCTTTATTTACTCTTTCAAGTAAATGATAATTAAATTTCAAGGACCCAATTTATTTGTGGGGGTAAAATGTACCGATGAGATATTTAAATATATATTTTTTCATATATAATGTTTGATGGATTTATCCACACATGGCACTAAAAATAGAAAAAGGATTCTTATAGTGTCAATATAATTTTCTAGTATAAAATACATTAAATGGATTATGAATAAAATTAATATATATATAAAGAAAATAAATTTTATATTAAATATCAAATAAACTAGTGTAGCAAAGAAACTAAGGAATTGATTTTATAAAATTTACATCCCACAAATCATTAAATAATTTTATATGAAAAATTTATTATCACTTTTTTATGTAGTAATTCATATGAATCTTGAATATGAATAAGTAATATACAAAGAGTTCTTTTGGATATAATAATTTTCACTATTGTTTGTATTAAAAATAAATTTAAAAAATTTACGATGTGAATTTCAAAAATATAATTTATGTATTTATCATGTTCATATTTTCATATTATAAATTTTGATATTTTTTAAAGAGTTGATAATCAAGTGAATATTTAATGTAATGATTTTATTAATACCATCACTATTATGATATTATTTTATAATATAATTACATTAAAAATTCTTCAAAAACAATTTGTATAATGTTAAATATTTTAATGTATAATGATGTCTTTTAAAATACAATGGTAAATATGTAAACCCATCATCAACATTTTGAAAATTTCTTCTTCATTTTAAATAAAAAACTTTTTTGATTTTTTTGATTAAGTATTTATAATATGATGAAATGTAGTTTTTTATTTATTATTTTTGAATAAAATATATTTAATGATAATAATTATTTTCAATTCAATGGAATATATTTCATTGATATATTTATAATAATCATAAATCATAATTCTTAAAATAATGTTTCTATCAAATGGGTTTTTCCTCGTTATGTGTGCTTGTGTAAAAATTAATTGTCCCAACACATGGAATGTTAATTGGATAAAATGATTATTATTTTTTATAAAATATTTTTCTTATTAATTAATATGGAAAATTTTACTTTTAGTTAGGAAATTATATTGTTAGGATTTATGCTAAATACCATGAGAATGGTGAACCAATTATTTTAAAATAACTATACTTTAAATATAAATGAATTTATATCAAATTAATTAAATTGAAATATTTCAGATAATAAATATAATATTATTTATATGAACATAAATAAATATATTAACACTAAATTAAGTGGTAATAAATAATAAATAATTTTAATATTCCACAAGGTTCAAAATTTCATTTCTCCACTAAAAGAGTTTTAATACTCATTCTCTATTGTAATTTTAATTTAAATTTTTTAACATTTTGAAATTGGATTGAATTAAATAAATTTTAAATTTAGTGACATAGGAACCAAATTTGGTTAGATGGTTCATTATACATTCTTAAAAAAATATACAAATAATTAGTTAGAAACTAGTTACGTAGTTTAAAAATAAAATAGTAAAATATAAAAACATTATAGTAAAACACATTTAACATATTTAAATTATCCTTAAAAAGGCTTGTTGGATTATTCATCTATCCAAAATACACCCAAAAATATGTTTTTTTAATCATTGGATAAATTTACCATAGAAATAGTTTCATGTAGTTTTTATAATAGAACGAGTGTTTCCAAAAGATCATTTTTCCTCTAATAAAATGTGGCCACATTAATCATTTTGTATATGAACCTATCACTAGAAATTTCCATGAAACAATAACAAAATATCATGTACTATAATTTACCCATACCTTATAAATCCACTTCCCACCCTATGTGATACTATTCTCTTGGATTCTAAGGATTTATTCGGAATGTTCTTATCTCCAATGTATATATTATATCCTTCTTGTGTTTTTCTTATTATTCCTACTATTAAAGAAATATTATATCCATGAAAATATAATTATATCAGTGTAATTATTATAATTATTGGTTTTTATATTAATGTAATAACCATTATTTATTCCTCACCATCCCCGAAGGGGAAAAGGGTTTCTTTGTGTGTCGCACATACTACCACCTATACGAAGCAGTGTCCTCCTTTTACATCATCACCTTTACTGGATGGTAATAATGATATAATTTATGAATAAATATGATCTCTAAAATATAAAAAAAATTAAATTTAATTTAATATCCACCTTTATCCCCTCTCACATTTTTAGAAATGGAATTCTAATTGAGTGTACATACATACTACTGCCTCGAAGATTAATACCATTCCATTTTTCATCGAGATTTTAAACAATTATCTAGAAATATTAAAATATCGATAACCAAAATAAAAAATAAAATAAAAATAAATTATTACTCTTTTATAATAAAATTATGTCAAAAAACACCTCTTTATCTATACTCACCAATCGAGTTAATGACCTTTCATGTTCTGGTCGGTATAACCACATACATGAATATTGCTATAAAACTATATTATAAACATTTATTAGAAAATGAAATAAAATATTATTATAATAAAATTAAAAAATCACGACAGGTATATACTTATTTATATGTTATTATAATTATTTATATTATTATTAATGTATCATAATAGTTTTCTAAAAACACTTAAATAAGAAAGCATTGATTCAATTTCTATTTAGTGTAATGCAAAATCTAATTTAATAAAATAAGGCGAGTTTAAATCAATATTTGTTATTTTTTATAGGATGTTAAATTATATATAAACAATTAAAATGGAATATAATTATCGGTAATGAAATCCAAATTATTGAATATGCACAAAACAATTAATGTTATTAACACTCGACTGTCATAATATGATATAACTAATTTATGTAATCATGATAAACAAATAAAGTAAGGATTATAAAAGGGTAAAATATATGATCAGTATTATAAAATAGGATATTATGTTTTTCATATAGTATCATAGTATGAATTAGACTATGTAAAAAAACAAGGTAGTGGTTTTTCAAAAATCGTTTTCCATTATTTGAGTCGGAATGGTTATTCTTGAACCCTATTAATCTATATTTAATTATTTTATCCTATGATTTTGTGAAGTTGTATTTACACATTCATTAATTTGGATTTATAATTTTCCTCTATGAAATCCTTCCCAAAATATCATTACATCAATAATTGTGATATCTTTATGATTTTCTTTTCATAAAATTTGAATCCCTTGAGACATTTCAAATAATCACCATTTAATCATCTTCCATGGTATAAATATTACCATATTATATTTTTTATTATGATTATATTATATTTAATGGTGTATAATATTATTTTTATGTGTATACCTCTTAGGGTTTCTTGATTCAATTATTACAAAGGATGTATGTTGGTTTTGTGAATCAAATATTTTCCTTTTGTCATAATCAGTCTTGCGTGACTATAAAAATCCAGGATTGATCTATTACAAAATGGGATGATGTTGAATTTTATTTAAACCATATTTTTGGAGGAAATAGTGTCATGCAATTAATTATTCTTCCTTGGTGATTCTATTCTTTTGTTAAAATAATTTTTTGTTAAGATTATTTTTTATTTATTTTAATAGTTTTTTCTTCCATGTTCTTGTTTATACATAGAACAAATGTTCTCATTTACCTTTCATAATCTCAAATTGTTTTAAAATGATTCATAATATTTCTTACAAATCCATATTTCAAAATAGTTATTTCAAAATGGTCAAAAAAAAATTATTATTTATAAAATAAAATGTTTTATCATTCACTCAATTTTTTTATTCTGATAAAATTTATATCTTTTTCAAGTTTCCATTATGAAATATTCTTCCTTAATGTTATATTTCTTAATGTATTTTCAATTATGTTTTTGAAATCATTATATAATTTTATTGTTTTAAATATAAATGATTATATTCAAAAGTAATAGTTTCAATGTATTTTCACATATATGTTTTAAAACATATATATATCTTAAATGCTGATTTATTAGGAATTATTTGTATTAATTTATTTATAAGTTTTCTATTTCCCTTTACATTAATGTATTTTTTAAAATTAATTTTTATTTTATGTTTCTAATTTTTTTGTTATGACTGTTGAATTTTAACATTTATTTACCCTCAAAATATTATCTTTCATGAAGTAAAGTTTTTATAACCCTATATATATATTATTATGATATGATTCCATTGGAAAATTGATATTTATATATATCTTATGATATATTAATTTCAGGATATGTGAATTTTTTGAAAGGACTAAGAAACACATTCTTTTATATTAGTTCTTTATGAGATGGTGAATGTTTAATTTTCACGTGTAATGCATCGATTATTAGATATTGGGACATATATCTCTTTTCAATCCCTTGGGTAATAGATAATGTTTCATATGATAGATATTTTTTGTTAATGGGTTATTATGCACCTAGGTTCACAAAAAAATGAATGTGATAGAATTTAGTTCTAATCAAAATTTACTGATTGAATGAGTTTGCAGGTGCTTAGATTAATAAAGATAATAAGAAATATTTATATTATTGTGCCCCATTTTAATATTGTTTCATATGTTATGAAATTTTTTCATGGTTATCCCACATTTATAATTTAATCTTCATATCTATGTCATTCCGACATGTTTTTTATATTTATTTTGATCAAAATCATAACTTTTACACATCCATAACGTTCTGGTTATGTTTTCACATTACTTTATCATGTGTTTATACTATCATATATGGTAATTTTAACACTTATTAATACATTTTAGTCTTTCTAATATATACATTCTTGTTTATTATCAATAACTTCATAATTTTTTCCATTAATGAGCGACTGAGATCATCTCGTTCAAATGCTTCCATTCCCAAGGATATGAAGATGATTATATCACGTGAGATATACAGGAAAGAGTATATATGATCATGATTGTGGAGAGATGTTTTCAAGTGAAGTAAAATAGGATGTTTATGTAAAAAATTTCCAAGACACTAAACCTTTTTTTCTCTAATGTGAAATTTTGTGACATGTATGTTATTTTAAATAACGACATTAATGTATTATTTGATTCATGTTTAGATTGTGTCTCCTTATCTTCCATGATTTTTTTCTCATATTATCTCAATTTTGTGTATTCAATAGAAAATTAAATAATTTTGTACAAAAAAATTTTCCTCAATACATTATTTAAAATTACTTATCAAAAAATATTTTTAACACAATTTCCACATAATTCCATCTTTCAAATCACTGTCATCAAATTAATTATTTTCAAAACACATCCTCATTTAAAAATAAATATAAATATTTCTTATAAAATCAAATATATAATTCACCAAAATATATGAAATTTATTTTTTAATAAATAAATCATATGATTTTATAAAAACATTTGAATCTAAAAATTAAATCCTTAAATTTTTTAAAAGCAATGATTTTTCAGATAAATTCAAATAAAATATTTTATTTTAATTTAATTTATTAAACATTTAAAACAATTTATTCAATATCACTTAAATACACATCAATGGATACAAAAAATAAATTTAAATGACAGTAAATAATTTTATAAATCAACTCCATTAATCTTGATCATAAAACATTTAATCTTATGATCCATTTAGTTGAAGATCGAAATCCCCATCTTGAAAAACTCATGTTGGAATGTGAAAAATGAGCTTAAGATAAAATTATAGGTGCTCATAATTGTTAATGTGATTCATTTTTATCATTTTCAGTAATCAATTGCTTCTTTTTAATATTTGAACTATTTTCATTTTGTTTTTCAACTAATGATTCCTAGATATTTATTTCATTAACATAAAAAATTTATATATATTAAATAGTGAATGATTTTCCATAAAACTTCATTTTATATCATTTTCTATTTGTTTTTGATATAATTATAATAGTATGTTCTTTATATATCTTTCGATTCTTCAAGAAACCCCTAATTCACCGATATTAGGAATTAATTTTCATCAAATATATATTATATAGTATAATTGAAGAAATGGATCTAAGGCCTCTCAGTTAAATCAATTCATATAACACCTAACCGAATTGATATAATTGTTTTTGGTTTATAAAATCCCTAAAACCATCCTAGATAGATACTAGTATTGATCAATTTATGTAATGATAATAATGAGAAAAAACAAGAAAAAATATGCTTTTTAAAAATAGAATCATGAGTCTTTTAATAACTTTCATTAATAGGATGAATTATTATTTAATTGTACGTCTATATTTATATTCCCCTATTTTCAAAAATGTTAATCATTTATTTTTTCCATTTATGTTTATTTAACAATGTACTAATCCATGAATTTCCTACAACCTCATCATTTTTGAAATCCATGGTCATATTATATAGTTATTTAATCATGAAAAAAATTACATTCCATGCTTCCTTTAGTTTTTTAGATTCACTATTTTATTTCCAAACTATTTTACCATTACATAAAATATGAATTAGTTATAAAATTATCCAATATTTTATATTTGAAAATGAATTAACAAAAATTTAAAAAGAAAATTATATACCAATTTCTGGGTTTTTTATATTTCAATTCCTTGATAGATTTGTATCTTTGTGTGGGTAGAAACTCAACACCCTATGGGGTTTGGAAGTATTTGTTAGGTTGAAAGTAGTTGGTCTTCATAATATAATTCTTGAAATTTTTCTGTAGTCTTCAAAAATAATTTCTTTCTCCCCATTACTAATATTAGTATATAAACCCATCCGTTGATCCATTTTTTCTCTCAAGTCCTCTTTAACTGTTTTATTAGTCTATAATTAACATTTTTTAATGAAATTAACATTATTAAACTAAATACTAATCCTTGTATCAATCATAATGTATAGTCAACTTCTTTCTTTATTTTTATCAGTATTTCATGATGTTTTCTTAAGAACTAAATTTATGGTGATTTCAGTGTTTTTTAGTTTAATTTTGTTAATTATAATTAATATGATTTTTATTAAAAAAATAATTGGATAAAATTAGAATTACACATTTTAATATTCTATAGTTTCTCACATGTTTTTTTTGCACATATTTATGTGGGGCTTGGAAATTAGTTTCAAGTGAATCAAATTGAAGTATTTAATGTATACAAACCAATAAAAAAATATTGTCAAAAGTATGATAAAAGTGGAAATAATTCCTATTTAAGGATATTTTTGGAATATCGAGTGACATAATATCACCTTTGAGACATTTTGTGTTATTGATAAAATTAATATGAATGATGTAGTTGGGTATCGTAAAAATTCAAATTTTAATTACATTGTCAAAATGTACTAAAATTTATGATTTTTTATATAGAATTTTTGGGAATTTTGATCTTTTCATATTTAAAATGGGAATTTGAATAATAAAACAACCAATATAAATATTAATTATTTATCCACTCTGGGGTTATTATTTACTTGGATAGATAATTTCAAAGGATATATTAAAAATATAAAAAATTAAGTAGTTTAATTATTAAGATATTATATGCCAATTAAAAAATATAAATTCCATTATATTTAATTTTCAATAATAATTTTTTTTGTTTATAGATAATAAATTATTGAGGATCTTTTATGATAACTATGTGGAAGAATAGTTGAATACATAGGATAAATATGTTATTTGAGAAAATATTGAAACATAAACATGAGGATAATGATACGTTGTGACTATTTACTGACACAAATTGGATATGTGAAGCCATAGTCATGTTATATGTTATAATGAAAAATGTTTTTCCTCAGTTAATTATGATGTCAAAGAAACCTATAATTTACATTTGAATCTTCTATGTGATTTTTTAAAACCTAAATGAGATAGATTTAGTTATCTAATGTCATTATATAAGTAATTTTACACCTATGTACTGATTATGTGGAATTCAATACCTATATGGGGTTGATAGGGATTTTTTATATGTGTAGTATTAAATTATGTTCTCAAAATTGTATTTTTATAATTCCAACATGGGATATGTTTGGGTTTGTTATGTAATGGGCTCGGTTACATCATGTTATGACCTAATTGAAAAAGGAAAAAAGTTATTTTATACCATGATATCAAAAAAATTACATAGTATAATTGGTTATTAATCATATATGACATATATTATATGAGGTAAGTAAGGTAGGTTCCATGTTGTCATAATAAGCATATAATGACTCTACATTATTTTTTATTATCTGTAGTGTAATAATTATGATTTGTTATATTTGGTTAAAAATTGTCAAATTCATTCATCAAAATTTAATGGACATGTTAATAGGTATTTGTTTTTTATTCTATGGATTTATCATACCCACCCCTTTTATATTCACTTAATGAGAATATGAAAACATCATGTTACATGATAAACTTAAGAGAAATAGAACTGTGATAAATAGATGAGTTAGGTGTTGTTGAATGGGGTCTTGGATGATATATGAATGCATATTTTGATTTATTTTATGGATTTAATTTATTAATGGTCATTTTTTATAAAATATATAATATGATTTATAATACTCAATATGACTTGGTTGTACGTAGTTTCAGAATGTTATTATTATATTTTAATGGATTTACATTGTGATTTTAGGATAGTTCTTGTTATTATTTCATATTCATTTATTTACTTTTTATTTATTTATTTAGTATTAGTGTATGATATCATAGTTAAATCACACTACAATAATAATTTTTTAAACCTGTAGTTCTTCTAAAAAACCTCCCATGACTAGTTAGCATGTCTATTGTCACGTGACATTCCAACTCCAAATTAATTATTGATGGGTTGGTACATTATAAAATTGTATCAAAGTCGAGTTTTCTCAATTAAAATACTTATAATATTTTGGATGCTATTAGATAGAAGGTAGGTTTCTTGTAAGATGGGATAGAAAATACAAGTTTTTATATATAAGATATTTATTTTTGAATTAAAATTTATCAGGGTTTATATAATATGATATTATACATTTATTATTTGTTGTGTTTGTTTTTTAATTGATATGAAGGTTAATTTCATGCATCATATTTGTAACCTATAATTACAAGACATGTTCATTCCTATATGTGTTTATAAATTTTGAAAAGTGTTAAAATGAAATCATACAATTTAATTAAGATTAATAATAAATTTTATACTATTTTATTAAAAAATAGTTTTATGTGATTAAATAAACACGAATTATTGGAAACGTTTCACAAGTTATTCTATATAATATGATAATTCCTTGTTATGTAATCAATTACAGTTATATATACGGGAAACATCCTATGTTGAATTTTTAAATCATGGTAATACATTGGATTGGAAATCATTTAATAATGAGTATGGTGATATCTTAGGACCACATGGGTAATAAATAAAAGGCATGTGTTTTCAAAAAATGGATTAGTTATTAATTCAATAGTCATAAAATTAGTCATAATCTTTTATGAAAATGATATGAGAATTAAATAAATGAGTATTATCTGAAAATTAATTCCAAATTTGTTTTAATTAAATTTGAATTAATATAATACAATATAATGATTCTAAATTGTGGGTGGGAATTATATAATTATTCCATTAGGATTAGTTATAGAAGGTAAATTCCAAGAATTAAATAGATGTGAAGGATCCAACAGTAAAACCGAATTATAAACATCTTAAAAGATTACGGGACAGTTCAAATTATATAGAATATATTAAATAGGGATGAATCTATGATAAATATTTCTAATAATATATTTTCATAGTGTATCCACCTATATTTATGGGATATGTTAGAACAAAAGGAACTGATTAGTGAATTGAGTGAATCCATTGAAATTTGATCTTCATAATTCCCCAAAGGATTGAATTTTCACTTGATGGAATATATACTAGATAGGCTAATATGAAAATTTTGGCATGTATTTCTCTTTGGAAAAGAAATAAATGAATTATTAACATCGGATGAGTTACAAATCTTATTTTATGATAAATTATGCCTAGATAAATTATGTATGGAGGAATATTAGGATTTTCTAGAAAACATTTTGAGGTATTTATCATTATTAGAACACCGAATCAAATTCAGTGATCTACTAATTTTTTTCATCAATACTAAAACAAGATAAGAAAACATATGTTTTTTAATTTTATATAGATTGTGATTAATTATTCATACATATAATTTAATCTTTTTCCATTCCATACGGAGGTAATGAAAATGGTAATTCTAAAAGAGAGAGATATATAGATAGTTAAATTTTTTGGAAAATGACTCTTCGTTGGAGGATTTAACAATGAAACATTAAACATTTTAAATTAGATTCAAGAGTTAATATACTATATTGTAAAGAGATAATAAAATTATAAATTATGGTCATCAATTACTCATACTTTTAGAATAACACACGTAGAAATTTAATAGTATGGAAATAAGGGTAAATATAAGGATATATGCTTGATTAAAATAAAATATTCTCATTCCAATAGAAATGTTCGGTTATCATTACAAAAACTATAGGTCTGGCCTCAAGGTAGTGGTTAGAAAGATTCAGGTGGACACGGATATCCTGTTTATTTTAGGTTGGGTGGTCTCATTAAATAAGTAGTTTGTTATTTTTATGGAGATATAGATTTATGGGTATGTAGATATTTCATAGACTCCCACAACAGAAGATAAAACCCAAGGAAAGTTAGGATTTTTGAACCTAGAACAAGGATACTAGTTCAGGTTTAGTTTATTATAACAATGAAACATCAAAGAATAAATATATGGGTTCATCTATAGTACTACGTATATTTCTGGAATCATCGACATTTCCTTTGGTTAAATTTTATTTGGATGAATTGTAATCATTAATTTTTGTTCGTCTATTTAGTTACTTATTGTATCAGATAGATCATCCGGTAAGAGTAGTAGTTATTGATGCTCTATTTTAAAGTTGATATTATTTGTAAAGTAAATATATTTTAAAAAATTTCATTGTGAGAAAATATAAACATTTGCTGACCTTCATTAACTTAAAAATGCAATTGTTTGAATTTATCACTCGCACAACAAGTATTACTTTATTTAGTGTATGAAAATATTTCTATAGGAATAAGGTTTCGGTTTTTGTGGTAGGACATTATAATACATTCATCAATGAGAAGGTTTTATACAAAATTTGTACAAGACAAGATTTATGAAAATTGAGATATATAATATTCTAAATATAAATTATATCTATAGGATCCGTTAAGGAAACAAAAAGGTTTGTTTTATCTCTTATTTTCAATCATTTTTTTTTGTTTTTCCATGTATTTCATAGGATTTATTCTAGCATGAGAATTACATTTCTATATAGATAAGATTTAGGGTGATAATTCGTTATCGACACCAAAATATCATACGGCTCTAGAAAAACATTGGGTAATGAAATTCTAGTTTAAAAAAGTATTTAAATAGGGTTTATTTAGAAAATAATTTCACTTTTGACTGCTCTATTTTTATTATATAAGAATCCATGGGGATTTTTAGGTTGTATAAAGATCCCCAAAAACTTAATCAGGATAGAATATAAAAAATATATTCACATCAACATATTGATAAACTATTTTATTATTTATATGGAGCATGATGTTTCCCCAAGACTAATATAAGATATGATTTTAACTATAGATTATGTGTTTTGGTTTTTATAAAAATATAATTTAGAATCCATCATAGATTTTATGAGTTAATAGCAATGTAAATTGGGGTGATGAATTACATGAATGAATTTTAATCGCTGATTAATAAGATCTTCCTATATTATTAGGATTTATTTGGGATGCATTTTCTAAAAAATAATGGTTTCTTCTTGGTTATAGGTGAAAAAAAGGGGACACTTCTAAACTAATATGGAAATATTATAAAAAACCATATTCATGTAATGATATAAATGTTTTATTTCTAAATGAGAAGAGTGAATACTTTGGGATATATTATTGGATGAGAATATCACTCTAGAACCAAAAAAAATTATAATCTATATTGGCCAAACTCAAATACCTAGACTGACACTTGAGTTAGAGAACCACATAATCTTTGGTTAATTTACCAAAATAATTAGAGTTTTGGATTAGTTTCTAGGGTAAGTTCATAAAGTGGGATAATATTTTTTTTCCTTAGATATAAATCACATCATCATGCCATAAATTTTGAAAACTTTTAGCATAAGGGGTTTATATATCAAACTAATCGCACAGTATAACCTACTTAACACATATGTTTTTTCAATTATTCTTAGGGGTGTGTTTTGTTAAAAAATATATAAAAATTTCCAACTTCATGTAATTAATAAAAACCATTTAAAATAAAAATATTACATTAATGAAAAATATGTGCATATTAAAAAATATTGTAAAACCACCATATAATAAATAATAAAAAATAAGAATAATGGACTATGTCATTGGCCCTAATATTCAATGTATATGACCTCCAATTAAAGTAATTACAATAAAATATATAAAAAACTCATATAATGTTCATTGAAAAATATATAATTTCAAATAAAAACCCAACATAATATTTTAAAAAATGCACATACATTGGGTGATTAAATCTATATACTAAGCATAATTTCAACACATTTACTCCCATAATTTCCAATGAAATTATAAATACCAAATAAATATCCATTGAGAATGTAATTTTGAACATTAAAAGTAAAATGACATAGCACATGTATAATTTAAATAACCGTTTTATAATTTTAATAACATATAATCAATATTTTATTGTAATTCATCATTTTAGATTACTACTCACCCATAACTCATACTACCTCACTTAATTAAATAATTTAACTTAACTAATTAAAATCATCACATCTATAAAATTAGCCTTGGAAAAATTGAGATCCAAATGAATTTTTTTTCTAAATTCCACCCTATTTTTTCCACCCTAACTAATCAAGCAAGTGAAAACGGGTTGGAATTCATACGTTATTTCAAAAATCGGTGCCCAGAAACCCTAATAATTACTATGGATAAAATAACTCCAGACGCTTGAAAAGAAATATACACCCACCAAAACATAAATTTTCATTAAGAGGCCATTATTTTTTCCTTCTAGAAAGAAGTATTCAACCTAGACCATGGACTCCTAACCTAATATCACACATGGGTTGAAATTTAGTTTATATCAGAAGATTATTTCATGGTTTACATCATTATAATTATAAAATTTCGTTGATTTAAGATAGTCATCACTGAATGGAATTTCAATTGCATATTGCCCTCCAGTAATTTTGTATACAATTACCAAAATAAGTGATACTAAATTCTTCAAGAAAATTAACCACTTAACGATTTAAATTCCTTTTACTAATAGATAAATTCCATATTATATATTAATAAAAATTCACTATAGACTATTGAATGAATAAAAATGATTAATAAAAATACTTAAAACAATTAAATATAAATATATAAGGATTTATACAAATGGTTAATAAATAATTGATATCCAATAAACTAATTTAAAACCATCAAAAATTATTTAAACCCATCATAATGAAGAATAATTAATTCATTAAAAAGATTAAAAATTAATCTAATTCTCCAACCTCATTCAATGACTATAATTTCAACTCCACACATCCAAGACACTATAAACCTAATATGATATCTAAAAGAATAATTGTTTCATCAAAATCACTATTAAAAGTGGGAATAAGGATAATTTAATCCTATTATAAGCAATTAAAACCCCAAATGATTATAATAGGTTTTATATTGAATTGTCATAATCCCGAAACAATTTTCTTGATAATTCCACTTAAATAAGATAAGAGAATGAAGAAAATGAAGGAAGAGAATTAGATGAGTGAAAAAACATATATATGTAATATATATTATAAAAACCAACTCGTAATTTATTATAAATATATAAGAAATCATACCTACTATATTATAGTTTAATATAGGAAGGAGAGAGAAGAAAATAATTAAATTGTGACAAAAAATATATAAATACCACCCACAGGATCATGAATAATTGACATAATTTACAAATAGTTTAGATAACCATGAATTATCCATTGTATTCTATAATAATGTAAATATATCATACGGAATAGTTTAAATCATTTATGTGTAACTAGGAATCTTTTATAAAACTCCGATTACACTTTTTTTCTTCCCTATGCAACCAGACTACACATATCGTTAAAAAAGTCTAAGCCAAGGTCCTTTAAATCAATTTTATACCACAAAAATTTACCTAAATAATATCATAAAAAATTTATATTTCTTAAATGAAAATATTTTCATTATTTAATAATCCCAAAATTGCATTTAATTAACTCGTAAAACAAAGAGAGTCATAATACCCCCATCAAAAACCAAAATCATCCATGAGAATTCCATAAAATGTTCATCAAGATAAAAAAGTTAACTTAATTAAAAATAAACATGAGAAGACACTTTTAATCACAAAAGATTATTAATCTAACCAAATATTATTATAATAAATATAATCCCTTTAAAAATATATATTATAAAATTACTAACCAACTATTATTAATAAGATACTTATATTTCCGAAAATCATTATCATAGTATTTTAACTCCAAAGGAAAATCCACCAAAATTAATGTATCCCTCAAAAATAAAATATATATTTATACTTTTGATATCAAAATAAATTTTATAATCAAATAAAAAAACCAATGAAGTATATATTTACAATTATATTTGGATAGCTCTTAAATTTACACATCAAACATATCTAAAATCATTTAAATAAAAAATAAACTATGTATCACTATATATCAAGATCAATAAACAAAAATATATAAAAACTTCATATAAGATCTATTTACATTATATATTTATATTTATATGTTAAAATATTTTTCTTAAACAAATATCTTATAGAAACTCAATATTGTGAAAATATAAAAGAATTGATAATGACTCACATCAGGGCATACAATTTGGGTGAATAGTGGTAAAATAATTTGTGTCCTTCTTAAAGGTACCAAGTGGGTGGTGGAGATGAATGTTTTATTTTTTGTTAACATATATATAATTTTTAAAATAAATATAATATAAAATTTAGTTATATTGAATATAATAATAAATAGAGATATAATGATGAGATTTTACTTATACATAAATGAGAAAAGGTAGTTATTGTTTTTCTATAATTATGTAGAGGAAATTGATGATGTTTTATGAGGAAGAAAAATTCAACAAAGAGTTTATGAAAATATATATCTAGAGAATCATATAATACATGTTTTTATTAGAGAGTTGATCTTCATGGAAATGAATATTAGTGTTTTTGAAGGATTCATTTATATCTTATACAGTTTTTGGAATGAATATAAATCATTTTTCTATGAAAAATGTCTTCTGATGTTGTAATAAATAGGTAACAAATAGAGTTGAAGTTAGAGAAACCATACATGTAACATTTAACACAGATACTGTTGTGATTAGGTGAAGGGGAGATATTGTTTGGTGTTTTAATGTGATTTGAATTTTTGAATAAGGTTCTTGGAAATTTCATGTTCTGTTTTATCAATCCATGTTTTTAATTGATTGATGAAATTGATAAAATATATTTATTATAAGGTTCATAATAATATTTTTAAGGTTTGTAAAAATATTCATAAGGTTTATATTCATATCCTAATATATTTGATAAACATTTTTTGGTTCAACTATAGTAATTATTAAGTATTTTTGTTAAATTTTTATGGTTATCTATTAACATTATAAGGTATATTGAAATATTTATAAGGTTGAGTTTAGGACGAATTTATTTATTTTGGAAAATATTTGAACCTTTTAAATGGATTTATAAGGTTGATTAAGAAATTTCATACGATTCCTTCAAAACATGGCAAGGATGGGCTAAAAGAATTCATAAGGCTGGTGAAAATTGTATGGTTTATGACTTTCTAAAAATACAACTTTTCATGGTTCTTAAAACATTATATAATTTCTTGAGTATTAATATGGTTGTTCTCTACCTTATTGAAATTTCATTGAAATATTAGTTCACTAAAAAATAAATGAATTAAAAAATAAAATATTCTAAATGAAATAGATTTAAAACATATGATGTAACAACCAAAAAATTTATAAATAAATTTAATATAGAATGCATGAAACATTATTTCTCTAAAAAACACCACTTTATTATATCCTATCCATGTAAACATAATTTTTCACATTTGTTATTTGAATTATGAAAACAGACATACATGTTTATGTTGAATAAAATATTTAGAGACTCATAAGACAAACATAATTTTTGGTAAATAATAGCAATTCCTTATGAATGGTTATATATTCTTGTCAATAGTAATGAATAAAAATTCAGTTAAATGTATTGAAACTTCACCCATGAATGTATAAATACAATTTAGATATCTTAAAAGTGAAGAAAGGTTCGAAGTATAAATATTGGTATTTTTGAATGTCATAAAATTTTTAATTACAATTTTATGATTAATTTAATAATATAAATAGAATTTTTTTATAAAATTTAATCATATATTTTTATTTTATCGTATTATTGTTATAATATAATTTTATGGGACATTGATTAATTTTTCATGGTGTTATAAAAAAAAGTTTTAGTTTTAATTTTTGTTTTTTTGGGTAAATTTTGATTTTTTTAAAAGATAAATTAAAAATATTTAGAAAAATGTTTAAAAAAAGTGTTCATTTTTTAATTCTAAACATCTAAAAATGGTAATGTTGAATGTTTGGGCTTTTTATGAAATTCTTGAATTTTTGATGAATAGTGAAATATGGTAAAACACCGTATTTTCAAATTATCAGTTAAATACACTATTTGTGACATCATAAGTGATGTAAAACCACTTTATTGAAACTCACATTCCATTAAAATATTTTGGGTCACTTTAATTAATATTGTTCATAATATTGAGAAAAAAATATTATAATAATGATTAATATAATTCAAAATACCTTCTCTCATCCACTATAAATACCACCCTCATTTCCCTCTTCCTCCGACATCTCCCAAGACATGATACTTACATAAGATATGACCAATAATTATCCCAAGTAACTTACCCATTTCTTAGTTCATCTGGTCTAACCAAAAGGCCAAAACCTACGGCCTTAAGAAGTATCTCAAAGATAACAGATCAAGAGGTCAACTTCCTCTTTTGTTTTCTTTCTATTATTTTAATTTATTTTTCTATTTTTCTTCTTTCATCACATACCATTATCCAAGATGAATGAATGATATAGTATTTTAAATATTATTTATTTCATCAGGTTTATCGAACACTCAACATTATACTTCTTATCCTCTCCATCTTATTCAAAAAATTGAAACACTGTCTGTGATGTGTCGATTTACCAACATCATGGATGATGTGATATTTATTCCTTTCAATTACATTAATACTGGTAATGAAGACATTTTAATGGTTTACCAAGAGTAATAATTATCTATTACATTATATATAAGGTTATGGATTCATTTTGTTCATATGTCATTAATTTATAAATCAAAATGAGTTCTTTGTGATCAAAAACCACAAATTAACCCAAACAGTTAACATAAATGTTTTATATAATGATTCATCTCGACTCCCAATAACCAAATGATTTTTATAAAAATTTAATCTTATGGTTTTTCACTAAAAACCTAAAACTTATATTTTGTACAACCATTCTCATTCTACATGTTTATTTGTACATAAATATAAGAAAACAGATCATGAAAACCAAGGATGAAAACACTCCCAAACAATGAAATTAGATCTCTAAACCCATCAATAATGCCATGAATGAACTTAATAAGGTTATAATTAATAAATTAGATAAATAATAGGTTTTATAAATATTAATTAATGAATTAAATTTGTTTATCCAGCTCTGTAAGATCAAGTGAAGAACACCATCAGACATTAGGTAACAGTTTCCTCATATCACATCCATTTTTTGAGACATTCCTTAATATTACTTTTGTATGGCGTATGTATACATCCCATTGATTTTTCATATCATTAATACCTTTATAATCATGGTGTTCAATGTTTCATTTTATGATTATTAATTTGGGGGCATCCGAATCGATTGATTACAATGTGGTCAGGGTTACCACCCGAAACTCCATTTTCATTAGGGTTACTTTTATTGTGAAACAATCTCAATAAAAATATTATTTATTATTATTTAATCATCATAAATTCTGTGTGAGTGTTTTATATATGTTTAACAACTATAATAATTCCTTATTTTATGGGGAGATACACATTTTAAAGGGTTCATTCAATTTTTTTTCCAAAATTCAAGATCGATTGAAGGAAATTATCATATTCTTATCAATTTCGATTTTCACTCTATAATTTATTTTAATCCATATTTATCATTATAAAATCACAAATTTTAAAATGAAAAATCTATTCTGGTTCATTTCTGGTGTTATAAAAGGAAACATTCCTTTGCTCTTTAAAATCTCTTTAATGAATTCCTTAAACCACACTAAATGTTTTAATTCAAAAGAATCATTAAAAATAATTTTTACATGATTACACTTCAAAGGGACATAATTAATGCATAAAATGTAATATCAATGTCCTTACATTTTCTTTTTGGGATATATATTTTAAAACTAGATTCATGAAAAATACAAATTATTTTCCAAAAGAACTCTTCTTTCCAAAGTAAAATGGATTTTTTATCACCTTACATTAACTTTTGTGATATATATGCCTTGTTAGACACTTATTACTTGCCTATGGTGTATATTTCCCCTTGGTGTATCATATAAAGTGTACCCTTATTCTGGTGATATTATAAATTATTATGATTGGAATGTTTCATGGTGGTATTAGACACATTGAAATGTTTAAGAATTATTTCCTCAAGAATTTTTCAATGGTCACATTTAAAAGTATCATTATTTATGTCTACATCCTTTGATAAATATTTTATTTCATAGAGTTTTATATCTTATTATAGCATATACATTGAGTTGTTGAATGTTTTTTGATTAGTTTGACTATGAATGTTCTTTTTTAACACCATTAACCAATTTACTCTGAATGGTTAGTGTTTATAATTAATGTTTGGGGAAAGTTATATACATTTAATATGTTAGTTTCAATATGGATGTATATGTTTTTTATGTGTATCCTCATTCATGGGAGGAATGTATTGGACTTATTATGTGATCAGTGTGTCCATTTATATCCCCCCAATGGATCGGTGGGTCTCATGAAATAAATAGACGTGGACATGGGAAAGGCCATTCACATTTTTTGATGTGGTTTTGGCCGAATCCATAATCATTTTTAATCATCTTGGTTGAGGCCTTGAAATTATTTTTTAGAATTTCCGGTTTATTCATTTATTTCATTATGAAAATAGAATTGATATTTCATGTGGTTATTAGACTAGTAGAATACCCATGATTATGTTTTATTATGGAATTATTTATTCATCTCTTATTCCTACCGTAACGTGTTAAAGTTTATTGTTTTTAAAGGCATTTTATTTTTGTTATTAAGAATACCTAATGTTTATGTTTATTATATCTTATATTGTTTTGATTACCCTTACTGAGAATCTAATCTCCCACTTTCATAGGTTTCATTTTCTCAGGACATGAAGATATTTATTACGATTGACTTGTAAGGATAAACATAGGGTTGTGGATGTTCCTAATAAAAAATATAGGTTGTATTTATTTTTAAGTTGAAATGTTGAAACTATGTATGTATCTGGTTTTCCTAAACTATTAAACTACTTTTTCAATTGGGATTTGATTCATTATAATCAAGAAAATGTATTAAAATTATTCACCAGATCATGGCATCTGGGGTTGGGGAATTACGGTTGGTATCAAATAAAGTTTAGTATAAATCTAGGAAACTAGAAATAGAAAATGTAGATTGTTGAAAAAAACCCTAATATAGACATTGGGGATAAGAATTCAAGGATATCCTGGAATTTTGGTTAGGAAACAATTATATGGCTTATCAAGAAAATACATCCTTGTCTCGATACAAACTAGTAGAGGTGGATCTAACACGAATGTATCTAGGGGTAAAACCTAAAAAGACTGCTTTTTGCAAGACTCGAATGGGAACTGGTGCATGAAAAATGTGCCTTGTTTCACTCTTGGTTCGAAACTCCTGGGTAATATGCTTTGGTATATTCATAATCTTATTAAAAATAATTATGAAGGATTTATGTCCCTCAAGAAACCAATGTATATGATTCTAGGATTTATGATGCATAAATTTATAGTATGTGTTATACCATGTTATGATTTATATAGAGTTAATAATTTTATGAGCTAGTATATAATATGAAATTTATTAGAAATGGATCTTATCCGAAGGAATAATAACTTCACCAATGAATGTGAAACATAGTGTAAAAATGATCATGTTTATAATTTTCATAACTCATAATTTAAAAGTAATATTTTCACCCATGTATCCTCATCATATTAGGAAATATTATATTGTATTAACTTGGTATGTAATAACTTCTTGGTGTACTATGGATTTGAAGGGTAGAAAAAGCAGAAGGGGGTGGTAGAGAAAAAAAGGAAAATGGATGAAGGTAATGATTTATTTATCCACATGTGATAATTGTGGAAGGAAACACCATGGTATATTATTAATAGGAAAAGGAGTTTGATTTCAGTGTGGAGAAAAATTCCACCATACCTATTATTGCAAGACAATGAAAGAGTCTTCTTATATTCAATGCTTAGACTGTAAGTATATGGGGCACTACACAAATTAATTCCTAAAGCATCGCGGAAATATAACTTTGAAAAAGGAAATGGGATCAAGGTCAGGCTTATGATGTTACTATGGTGGAAGTATAATAAATAATGTATTTATGTTTTTTGGATTCAAGAACTATGTTATGATATTCTTGGTATAATAATAATGAGATTTATAAGGATTGTACTGCATTACTATTTCATTAAAGATTTGGGGTCGTATGATGAGTTGTACAAAAGAAAAGTGATATTTCAGGAAGATAAACTTTTTATATAAAAAACATGATTGATGGAAATACATCCCTTAATATATATCTAATTCGAAGAGAATGATGAAGAAATGATTGATTCAGATAAGTACTGTCTACCTTGGAACTGATTATTGACTGGTCGAGAAGTGGTCTATTCTATCATCGATGGAGTTTTCATCACATTTATATCTAAGAAATATATCCTATAACATGTATATTACATAAGTAATATGGAATAATGCATGTTTCCAATATTTTTTTACTGTACTTAATGTTATTAACATATTTCAGGAGGATACATGATGAAGTTATTCACATTTTTGGAATGTGAATTTTAGAGTTGCTTCCTATTAATTGAGGATTAATGATAATTTCATATTATAAATTTATGGAACTTCATTATAGTGTGTTGAATTATTATATTTTGAAAAATTTTAAGCATTTAAAAAATGGTTAAAGTTGATCGTAATATGGGTTTTTAGAGTTTAATGTCACTACATAGGGGTTTTATTATTCTTCTATAACAATGTTGTCCAATTCGAATGAATTTTTTTGTAGTAACCGATTCATTTTCCTTACCTCATACTAATATGATATTTTAACCATGTTCTTGATGTCGGTTTCTGACAAATTAATTTTCAAGTGTGAACCATTTACATTCAAATTACAATTTGAACTTTAGAGGATGAAATTTTTATAAGGAGGGGATAATATAACATCACAATAATTTAAACATATTTTTTTAAATAGAATGAATGAATCAATGATTCTTTAAAAAACACTACATTGTGATAACTTAGCCAAGTAAACATAATTTATACACCTTTGTGATTTAATTTTGAAAAACTGACATATTCAATTGCGTTCAGTATGATATTTCGAGTCTGATAAGAAAAACATAATTTTTGGTGAGTAGTAACATATCATTATGAGAAATAACATAACCTTATGAATAGAAATGAATTGTAATTAATAGTAAATCATCCAAAAAAATTTAAACTTTTCCCATAAATTTATAAATACAATATAGACATCTTAAACGTGAAGAAACAGACGTAGTATAAGTATTGGTATTTTCGTAAGTCATAAATATTTTAATTATAATTTTATGATAAATTAAATATTTTAAAATTGAGATTTATTTTCATAAAATATAATAATAGTTTTTTTTATTTTCTTATAGTTATAAGATAATTTTATGGGACCTTGATTAATTTCTCAGTGTGTTATAAAACGATTTATAATTTTAATGTAGTTATATTTGAATAAATTATGGTTTTATTTAAATTATTAATTAAAAATATTTAAAAAATGATTTTTTTAAAAAAAAATTTGAATTATACACATCAAAAAATGGTTAGGGTGAATTTTTGGGATATTTCTGAAATTCATGATCTTTTTATAGATATTAAAATACGGTAAAATTTCATATATTCAAATTATAAGTTAAATACAATATGTATGACATCATAAGTGATGTAATCTCATATGATTCAAACTCACATTCCATTATTAATATTTTAGGTCACATGAATTAAGACTACTCGTAGTCTTGAGCAAAAATATTATAATAATGATTAAAATAAGGTAAAATACTTCCTCTCCCCCACTATAAATACAACCCTCATTTCCATCATCCTACCACACCTATCATGCCTTGATCATTATGTATGTTCTGCTTAATTCTCTTCCCAAGGCACTTACCCACGTCCTAGAGCTTCTGGTCTCACCAAAAGGCCAAAACCGAAGGCCTTAATAAGGATCTCAATGAGAAAAGATCAAGAGGTAAACATCCTCTTTTGTTTTCTTTCATTTATTTTCATTTCCTTTTCGATTGTTCTTAATTCCTCACCACCCCTTATCCAAGAGGCATGAATGATGAAATATTTTACATATTATTTATATCATCTTGTTTTTTGAAGACTCGCCATAATACTTCTTCTCCTCTCCAACTTATTCATGAAATTAAAAGACCGTCTCTAATGTGCCAATTTACCAACATCGTAGACGATGTGATTTCGATTCCTTTTACTTCCTACAAGACTAGTCATGAAACCATATTTATGGTTGATATAGAATATTAATAATTTATTATATCTTATATAAGGTTCTAGATTTATTTTTTACACATGTTATTAATTTATAAATCAAAATGAGTTCATTGTGATAAAAACCACCAATTAACCAAAACAATTATCATTAATGATTTATAAAATTATTCATCTTCATTCCCAATAAAAAAAAATAAGTTTTTAAAATTTAATATTCTTTTTCATTAATAATAATCTACAACTTCTATTCTAGAAAACCATTCTCATTCTACATGTTTATCCACGCATAAATGTAAGAAAATAGATCATGAAAACCAAGGAAGAAAACACTCCCAAACAATGACATTAGATCTATAAACCCATCAAGAAATCAATTAATAAACTTAATAAATTCATAATTAATAAATTAGATAAATAATAGGTTATATAAATATTAATTAATGAATTTTATTTGGTTATCCAGCACTCTAAGATCAAGTGAAGAACACCATCAGATTTAAGGTAAGGGTTTCCTCATCTCACATCCATTTTTGTGAGGCATTCATTAATATTACTTGTGTATAGTGTATGTATATTTTTCATTAGTGTTTCATATAATTATTACCTATATTATCATGGTATTCAATGTTTCATTTGATGACTATTAATTTTGGGGAATTCGAATCGATTTATTAGAAAGCGGTAAGGGTTTTTTACCAGAAACACCATTTTCGTTTTTGTTACTTTTATTATCAAATTTCATAAATTAAATTCATATTAATTATTATTTATTCATCATAAATTATGTTTTATTTTTCTATATATGTTTAACAACTATAATCCTTCCTTAGTTTATGTATATATACATTTTTTAAAAGGATCTTTCAAAAATTCTTTCAAAAATACCAACTTGATTCAAGGAACTTATTGGATTCCTACCAATTTTGAAGTTCACTCTATAATCAATTTAAAGACATATTTATCTTTATAAAATCAAAAAATTTAAAATGAAAAATATTTGTTTTGGTTTATTTATTATTTTATGAAATAAAACATTCATTTTTTTAAAATACATTTAATCAATTTCTTAAAACGCACTAAAATGTTTTAATTTGGAAGATTATTTAAAAACACTTTTTACATTATTACACTTCAGTGGGACATAATTTATGAATAAAATGTAATATCAAGGTCAATACAATTTTTTTGGGCTATATATGTTTACAACCATGTTTATGAAAAATAAAATTTATTTTCTAGAAAACCCTTTCTTTCTAAAGTGAAATGGATTTTTCTGACCTCACATTAAATTTTATTACATATATGCCTTGTTCACCACATATTCCTTGAATGTGGTGTATGTTTATCCACATGGTGTATCAAATCAAGAGTTTACATATTCTTATTATATTATAAGGGATTATTATGAGAATATTTCAAGGTGGTATGGGACACTTTGAAATGTTTAAGGATTATTTCCTAAAGAATTTTTCAACGGTCACATTTTAAAGTGTCATTATTTTTGTCGACATCCTTTGATGAATATTGTATTTCATAGTGATTTATATTTTATGATACCATTTAGAATATGTTTATGAATTTTTTCCTATTAGTTTGTCTGTGGATGTTCTATTTTAAAACTATTCACCAATTTACTATGAATGGTTTTTGTTTATGCTTAATGTTCAGCGAAAGTTATCAGCATTTCATATGTTAGTTTCAATGTGGATGTATATTTTATTTATGTTTATCATCGTTCATATGAGGAATTAATTTGACTTACTATGATATGGGGGACCACTATTTCTCCTCGATGCATCGGTATGTCTCATGAGACAAATATATGTGGACACAGATGATGCCTTTCTTATCTTTTGATGTGGTTTTGGCCAGGTCCATAATCATTTTTAGACATCTTGACTAATGACTTGACAGTATGTTTTAGAATTTTTAGCATATTAATTTCCATAATTATGAGAATAGTATTGATAGTTCATTTTCTTATTTGACTAGTATAATACCCATGATTTTTTTTTAGTATGGAATTAATTATTCTTCACTTATTCTTACCATAACCTGTTTATGATTATTATTTTTAAAGGAATGCATTTTTAGATAATAATAATTCCTAATGTATATGATTATGAAATATTATGTTGTATTGATTTCCATTACTGAGCATCCGATCTCACCCATTTATTATGTTTCATTTTCTCAGGACATGAATAACATTCTTATAAATGGCATGCAGGGATAAACATAGAGTTTTGGATGTTCCCAATAAATATTATATGTTGTATTTCATTTCTTGATGTAATGTTGAACCTATATATGTATATGGTTTTCCAAAACTACTAAACTACTCATACCTTCTAGATTTGATAACTTCTAATCATGACTATCTATTAAAATAATGCACCGGGTCCAGGCTTCTAGGGTTGGGGCACTACAGATGATGCATGGGAATATTCTTCATGAGATAAAATATCATGACAACTAAAAATATTTTTTGATTTAATATGAGAACTAATATAGAAACCCTGACACAATATATATTGAAATGAAACTATATAGATATTAAATGATATTGAACGTCATGTTAATTTTATTCTACATTAATTATATTCATATGTGGATAAAGTTTAAATGAACTAAATGTAATGGATTTTGGGGAATATATTAAAGAATATAATATATTTAGTTTATATGAGATTTTAATGTTTATATTTGAAGGGATTTAAAAATAATATTATTGTGATAATTCATAATGAATATATATACTTGTTGGATTGTAGAGGATATCACTTTTGTGAATCATTTGATATTTCCCTAAACAATTATAGAAATAACATTCACAACATTTTGTACATATGAAATTTTGGAAAAATAAAATAGGGGATCGAGAGAGTAATTTAAATTGTTTATATGATAATGAAATCCTTCAAATTCATAGAATAATGAATAGGATCACATTATACTGAAACATAAGGATATATTATTTATGTATTGTATAAGAATAAAGAATTGGTGTATCCATTAGATGAACCTATATTTTGAAGGATAGATCTAAAAGAGAGTTTTATTGATTATTCTATTAAATATTATTCATGAGGACACATAGAGATTATGTAACCACTATTATTGAATATCACAGTGAGATCAATTTTAAGAACAAAGAAACCATTCGTCGAGCACTATAGATCATTTCTTGGTGGTTGAAGACATGCCCATTTAGAAACATGCTGAAGCATATGATGGTTAAGAGAATGATTGATTTGTTTTAACACAAGAATATATAAGAGATCAAATTAATAGTTATTGATCCATTTTATAAAACTTTTTTCAATTTGTTTTACATGTTTAAATAATTACAACATTCTAGTCTAGAGTACTAGAGTCATTGGGTTGTAGTACAAAAAACCCTTCACATGTATTGTACAGTGATGTTTAGGGAATAGTATCATACATTACTGACCATTGTGTTCGCATTGTTTGGTGATTTTAATCGCTATAATATAATAATAATAAAATATCTGATTGGACTGAATAATTGATTAGTCCAATGAGTAGTTTTTTCAAGAAGGTACCAAATGATGTAAAAATCATTTTTGATGGTGTTATTGTTTAAATTCATCAATTCATTATGTGGTGAGGGTAGAGAACACATCAATTAGATTCGTATCCCTTAATATATATTTTGGTTATAGTATAAATATGAAATAATAAAAAATTAAAGGATAAAATAATTAAAATTAGCAGACTGTGATTGATCTCCCCCACCCTCCCTAGTGTTCCTACATGATCCTTGTGGCACTTAAATTATACATGAAACCAAATAATTTACAAACTAGAGGGATATATATTTATATATATAATATATTATATATCATAATTATATCCCGGAATCACTTATTCACACCCAATTTTTAGTGCTTCTATATGAAATTTTAGGGATATCTTGAAAATATACAATTTCATTTTTATGTTATATTCTAAATATCAAAAATAAATTTACCCCGTTTATTAATGATTCATTATTCAATTTTTGTTTTAATTATGAAAAATTCCAAAAACATCAAAATAATAACACATCAAAAAAATAACATCCAATTTGTATCAAACTTTAAATAAAAATCCTTTAATATATGTTTTGAACAAATTCAAAAATTCTTATCTCAATTTCTAGCATGAAAAAATTGAAAAAAAAACCATCAATTTCAATAAATAATACCCTTATCACTAAATGTGTTGCAAAATTATAACCTATTTCAAACATAACCTACACCAGTTCCCATAATTAAAAAAAATATTAATCTCTTAACCAAATTTATCATTATCACCACACTTCCACTAATAAAAAAATCTATCACATGAGAAAAAAACAAATCCACATCATAAAAATTATCTCATAAAAAATCCACCTCCATAAAATAAATCCAATTAAATAAATTAACCCAGGTAAACCATATTTTTATCACTATGCAACAACAACTAAGATTAAAACTAGGGATTAATTTATTTGTTAAAATACATCTCAGTATATAGAACTATATTCAATCATACTCAAACCATAAATATTAAAAAAAATTATCAATTTTTTTAATTCCAGTATCACAATTTATTTATAACACATATTCTCATCAAAAAATTAAATATTTATAAATTCCATTTATATAATTTATTATTATTTTCATTAAAAATGTCACTTTAATATTTTTCTACAACACTCTTGTATAAAAACGAAGATTTTTTGCGGTTTTTTGGAAACTACAATCCTTAAAATATCTTTCTCAACACAAAATACAATAAAATATTTCCATTCCAAATCAAAAAGTTATTTTTCTTTTTTAAAATTTAATTTCTTGAAATAATGGAAAGATATTTTTTTCAATTCTATTGAAAAGTCGTTTTTATAGAATAATTTTATTTTTTTACCATCATAACCATTCAATTTTTAAAATAAATGTTTTCATTAAAATATCAAATCTTTATTAATAATTGTTTTTTAAATATAAAATAAGAAAATTATTCCAATTAAGGTCACCTACATTTAGAACCATTCTTTTCATTGGTGTTTCGCATTGAAAAAATAAAAATTAAAATAATTATTTTAATGAAAAACATAATAATAGAACTCAAAATAATAAAAATATAGTATCTTATAAATTCTGGTAAAAATTCTCAAAAAATTATTTCACAACCCAATTAAACCATTTAACCATGTTTAAATCCTCTAGAAAGGAATTTTAATTTCAACTGATGATTGTCTCATTTTATAAATTCCTAATATGAGGAATAGTGGAATAATAATAATAATAATAATAATAATCTAAATTCAAAATCATATATGACAAAATGGGTGGAAAAGTTAGTAAAATTTATATAGTTAAGAAATATTAATCATATTTATTTAATTAGTTCAGAATAAATTTATAAAATCATGAATTTATTAAAATAATATATTATGTTTGTTTTATTTCTGTTATTTAAACTTCCACTTTTTTCAAAATTTCCATGTTTGATTGTAAAAACTCAAAATAATTAAATTCCAATTATTAAAAATAAGAAATTAAACTAACTCCATTTCTTGGGATAATATGGATTTTATCCTCAATTGATAGATAAAATACTTTTAACTCAAACATAAAAATTATCCACCATTAAGGAATATATTTATAAATAATCAATTCATGTTCAATTTAAATATAAAGACACATTGAAAATAATAATTTTAAAAATATTTAACAAATCTAACCAAATGAAAACAAATCATCTTAAAATATTTTAAATATTTAATTTTTGTTCCTTAGTAATATCATTCAATGTTAAATTTATAATTAATCAGATGAAATAACAAAATTCATCAAAAGTTTACATCATTATTAAATACATTGGATTTAGTTCTTTTTATGTTACATTTTTTTCTTATATATAATCATTTTTACAAAATATTATCTCCCAAACTATTACAATAATCCTTTATAAATTTATAAAATACATTCTATAATAATTATCATTGGAATCAAATATTTTGTTATACCATAATTTCCATACACTTTTACTCAAAATAATTTCAAAAATCATGAAACACTACAAGTATTTTAAAACTAAAAAGTTTTTAAATAGAAAAATAAATTACTTACAAATATATTGTAATAAATAAAATCCTATATTTATAAATTATATTTATTATTTTATAAGTATTACACCACAACAATCACAATTAATAAATAATATTGTAAATGATTGATATATGTAATGGTTTGTGTCATTAAGTTATAGTAAATTTTTATTATTGGTGTTAGGGAGATTTTGAAGAGTCTTGAGAGGTTTTTTATAGGTTTTAATTTCTACATAACTATTGAACGATTCTTTCCCAAAAAATTAGGGTTTATTCCATAAGTTTTTATTTTGTGGATTGGCTGGCCAATGTTTCGTGACATGTTTGTGGCTAAGGTGCATAATATAAAAATTTATTATACCATAAGAAGGGGTTTTACACCATTATTTTATTATAGTAAGAACCACCATGAATGTTGGTGTAATATGAGGTATTTTGGGTTTTAAAACCTGAATTGGGAATTTATAGTGTATGTTATTCATGCCTATGGAATTTTTGGTATAAACCTGTAAATTATGAATGAAATCTGGAAAGATATGGGGTGTTTATAAACAAATTATGGTCGACTATCTTTTCATTAGGCCATTATCTCTCATTTTTGGTGAACCCTAAGAACCTTTCCAAGATTCTTCCAAACCATTCTTCATACATCGATTTGTGGGTTTTGGTGATTGATTTTTGGTGATATGTTGTATGTTCTTCTCCCTCCCATATTTTTTTCTTCTATTATTCTTCTTGGGATCATATGTGGTGGTTTCGTTTCAATAAATCCATGTATTAGTCCATTTTTTAATATTCGCTGGATATGTTTTAGGTAGATGGAGGGTTTTCATGCGTGGTTGTAGTTTTTGAGTAATTTCTACTTCACCATGTAGTGTACATATAGATCGGAGAGATTATTTGAGTTAAGGGGGTCATTATTCCCACCTATTTACATGATATGTGTCGGATTTGAATTCTTCTTAATTCCTTTTGGATAGATAATAAATTTTTTCATAATTAAGTTAATAATTTGAAATAATTTAAATAAATTTTTATATAGAGATATACCAGTATTTTATAGTTTCTTTTATATGTTTTCATGATATAATACCATGTTGTTTCCTTTCCAAAAATAACAGATATTGGGAGCCTTGATTGAATAGTATATTATTTCATTTTATACCTCTGTTTTTGTTTTGTGTGACAAAAACCTAAACAAAACGTTACAGAATACAATTTTTTTTAAAAAAATTACAACAGAACCTATTTTGTTTTATAACATAGATAATAAATAAAGAGGAAATCTGATAAAAGTCACTGAATAATTTTGGATGCTAGTGTGTCTTTTTTTGTATATACTTGTGCTTTTATTCTTTCCCAATTTTGATTGTGAAACATATTGTGTTGTAATAGAGTAGACTAGTTGGGTGGTGGGATGTGTGATGCTCTGATGCGATGTAGTGGTTGGTTTACAATGATGTAGTGTGAAAATGTTTCTATATGAGGTTGCGATACATGATGGTTATGGTGTTCATGGACGATAATGTGTGGTGGTGGTGTGTGGTAGGTTATTTTGGATGTTGTGTAGTGAGATTTGATTGGGATGTGTGGTGTGTGGTTACTGTGGAGAGATGGATTGATTATCCTATATGGTGATGATGATGGATGTTTGATGTTTTGGAAATAGTTTATATGAGATGGGTGATTTATTGGGTGTCATGGTTATGATAGTTCCCTTGTAAGCCAGGGAATAAATGCAGAATGAAATGAATAAGTGAATGAGTTGGTAATTTAATTAAATAATGGGATGTGTAATGTGAAATGTAATGGATTAATTAATCAATGGGTTGACTGTGTAATTAAATGTGGGAAATTTTGTGTTATGTGTGGTGGTGTGTAGTGTTTCATATAGCTGTGGTATCTATTGTGATGACTGTTCTGTGGTATGGTAGTGGTGATGTGTTGTGTGTTGTTCATGTTATTGTCAATCCTGATATTGGGTAATGTGTGTTATCTATATAGAATTTATTCTTATGTTTTTTTTATATGGACCTCAGATAAGTTGGTTAAACTTATAAATGCTTAGAGGTTTTCAGTCATAGTAATTTTCCCCAAAATCTATAATGGTGGTGATACAGATGGTCAAGTGTCCATTTTTCCTACTCATTCTTAAACAATGATGGTACAGGTGTTTGTGGGTGAGAAAGATTGTGTTTGACTATTATTCTTCTAGAAATATGTTGTTGTTGTGTTTGTGATGAGAGGAGTTGTATCGATCAGGGTTTTTTGGGTGAGACAATATGTGATGGAACCTAATTATAGCATTGGATACTAGATCTTATGAAGTTAGGTTGGGTCAGGATTAATCTTGAACCACATCATTAATGGAAAAAGTGTCTTAATAATAAATGTAATATGACATGATATAATGTGTTGTGGTGTGTATGGAACAGATGGGAGAATAGAATGTTCAACATTGTGGAGTGAGAGTAGAAAATCAGTGGGGGAGTGATAATGAGGCACATTTTTTATTATGATATAAATGTTATATTATTATATTGGATGAGAGATTTGGTGAGAGATCTAGGGTGAGGATTTTTGATAATTCGTTGACCTATACATGATCATTTTTGTTATAATATTTTTTTCACTGGTGAATTTTCATTCTCTTTCCATAGTGCACTTGAGACCTTTCTTATGTCCCTACTGAGTATGCCTATACAAATCACCTTATGTATATTAATTTCTTTCCAAATTCTATGATAACTTCATCTATTGAGCTGTAAATTAAAATATTAGGTTGTAGTTATTATTGAGTCTCTGCATGGAATTGTCTTCTCATATATTTTGTACTTTTATTAGAATCGGTTTACATTATTTAGAAATTATTGAATGAATTTTTGTTTATATTTATTCTAAATAACGGAGTTTCTTAGTGATTTTTTGTACTATATCCTAGTCCTATTTTATATTATTGAAGACAATATCTCCCATTTTTTATATTTTTACACCCTTGGTTCTAGTCAACAACAAGGGGCTATCTATAGTTGGGACTCAAGGGTCATTATCACTCTCCCTTCATTTCAGTATCTTTGGTGTGAAGTGGTCATGAAATAATGGTATCTAAATTTATTATTGAGATATATGTTGTCTTTTTTAGTTTTTCACTATAAGGGTTTCATTGTTTTGTTGGGAAATAGTTCCAATTTATCTTGGTTTCTGACATAAGTTTGGGATACCTACATGAACACATGATTCCCCCCCCCCCCACCTCATGACATAGTGCATTGAATTGAATCTATGATTATTGAATGAAAAACTGATGTGGACCTTTTCTCTAGATATATTTCAAGGAGATTTTAATGAATTAAGATTGATACTGTTCATGTTTGAAATGAATTGTTGTGGGAAAATAAAAAATAATTGAATCAATAATCCTTGATAAAATAAAATGCTACTGAGTTTAGGATGTTCTCTATGCTTTTAAAAAATTTCCCTTATGCATCATTTGTGTGTAGATCATGAAATTTAGGTTCGCTATGATGATACCAATGATTATATTAGGATTCAACTGACAAGGGAAGATGTGTTGTGGATGTGTGATTTTCATTCTTTTCAACTGCATACTGTAATAAATTACAAGGGGAGTACCTAAAATTTAAAGATAGAATGCAAGCTAGATAAGATAGGGATTTTTGTTGGTATAATCTAATTAGAAGGCGAGTTTAACATTTTATTACTAGTGAGTCAGATGTTTTGAATTGTGCGTCAGTAGTGGATGTTGTTTCTTGGTGATTGTAATGTGTATAATTTTGTACCCAAATTTCGGAGAGAAATCTGTTTAGAGTTCCTTTCATCAATAAATAATGTAGCGAAGTGATAGGATTTTCTCTCTCATTAGTAGGGGAGCCTGATTGTACTATATATTAGTATTTGGTTTAAGGACATCTTTCACTTTTTCCTTAAATTTTTCCAATATGAGGAGTCAGGGGTTCGATGTTTAGGGGAATATTTACACCTAATGAGATGGTACACTGTCACCCCATTTATAAACCTACATATCTAGACATCCAAAGAAGGATAAGGTTATCTATTGGACTATTTATTTTGAAATGAGGCTCAAGAGAGTGGACATAAGTACATCATGGTTAGTACGGCATTGAGAAGTGGTCCCTCAGTGTTTAGTTCATTAATGTTCTTCCTAGAGGTTTTTCCATCATGGAATATCTCCTTTCATTAATCTAGGAAGTAATAAAAAGATAACATTTTGGAGGTTTTCCTTTTTAATGAAATATATATGTGGTATATGGGAACAAATCTGCTCATTTATAATAATTTATGGAGTCTAATATCATGGGGGTGTTCAGACCACTTTTTGGAAGTAGAATCTATTACCTCTGATGTAGTTTTAGGACTATCGGTGCTCATTCTGTTTCATAGGTTAGGTGGTGTTAGTATAGAGAATCCTTGTGATGGCCTTCATCCCCAAAGACCTAGTCTTGATCTTCCTTGTAGAGGTAGACAAAAGAGAGTTGTAGGAGGTGGGTATAGTCAGATGAATGAATTACATGCATTAGCGCTCACAAAACTGAGAGTTGTTTAAAGTACGATATATTTATCATCCACGGATGTATGTTACATATTTGATTCAAGAACCTCACACTCCATTGTTCCTCGTACCATGTTATATATATTATATCTGGATACAGAGATACTTCTAGTGTCCTTGTTTTTATCTATACTTGTGGGATGTCTTGATTCCTTGTTTGATGTGTGTTGGGGATGTAGATTGGTGATGGGGAATTTCCAATCAGTGGGATACTTCTTCTTTATAAAATTACAGTCATAATATATCATCCATAGAATGTATTAGATTTATTCCATGTTTAAAGTCATTTAATGTTTTTAGGAGTGTTTTTTATCCAATGTGGAGGGCCAACGAGTGGAGTTCATTGGAGAGAAAGGTTATTGGATGGGTGGTTGGAAAATAGATATTCAATTGTTTTAGTTCTAATATATTATAGTGGAAGATAAGGTTTAGGGTGTTCCAAGGTTTGTGGAAGAGTTTTTGTATTTTTTCAGAGGTGTTTATGACACTACCCCTTCAATGCAATGTTGAGTTTGGGATAAATATATAGCTAGTTGTGTCTCCGTTATCAATGCCCCCTATAGTATGGGAACAACATAGTTACATGAGTTATTATAATAGTTAGATGATATGATATAGATGTACTTCATCTTACGTAGTGTTTCTTCATGGAGTGCTATGGTGTTTCACTCAAAGAAGATGGTTGGTGGTCTGATGTTGCGTATGTACAACCCTCAGAGAAATCAGGTGAGGGACAAGAACCATTAACCATTCCAAGGAATGGTGATATTTAAGACTAATTATAGGGAGCTAGTTCGTTCTCTAAGATCAATAATTATTCTGAGATTATATAATGATGATATCCTAAAAATATCCATCATGTCCAGGTATGGACTCTTTCGGTTTTTGTTCATGTAATTTGTTGTTATGAATGCATATGACATGTTCATGAAACTCAGAAAATCTATGTTCTATGAGTTCCTAGACCATTCCATCATATTTTCATCAATGATATTTTGATCTAATAAAAGTCATATGAGGATAATTTTGTGAATCATAGAGTTATATTTTTAGTCTATTGACACCTCCATCTATGTGGAAATTTTTCAAATTTTGAGTTCTAGATTTTAGAGTTTTGTTTCCATGGACATATGGTGTCTCAGTAGGGTGTGGTAGTGGACCCATGTAGTATTTATGCAGTTTTTTCATGGAGAGAAAGAAAGAAAAAGAAAATTTTAGTTGACTCCATGGTGTCATGGAATATTATATGAGGATTGTACATGATTTCACTTGAGTTGTGTCCCCAATTATGGATCTGAACGTAATGGAAAAGTTTTTTTATGTGGAGTGATCAATGGTAGTAAATGTTCATTTTCACGAAGGATAAGTTGTCCAATGCTTCACTTCATTAGTTTCCAAAGTATGTTAGGTTGTTCAAGGTTTTGTCTAATGCCCCCCATATAATATTGGGATTTGAATTAATGTATTTGATATAAATCAACTCTTATGGGTTTAAAAAGTTATTTCCACATGATAATAACAATTCTACCCATGATATGGAGTTGGTGGAATTTGTGTTTTCTCTAATTTTTTGGTGATGCTACCTAGTTTTCTAATTCATTACTATTTTCAAGGACCCTATGATCCTAAAATAGTTTTTCAATTAGGGATATCAGAATGTATGAAAGATTATGTTTATGAGGCTTCATCAAGATTATTTTTCTGAGATCTCTTACACTCTAGTAATGGGGAAATGTTTCTCTGATGCATTGGGTCAGAAGTCCCAAGAGGGTGTGTTCTAGGATTCTAATGATGTTTAGAAGGGATGTAGAAGACTATAATGATGTATATTTTAATTATAGAGATTATTGGGTGATGTTTTATTTTTAAGATGATTGTGGAGTCATCTTTTATGTGGAATGTGGAAGTGCATCAGTGGGAAAACTCAAAGGTAGATGTGATGTGTGATCATGCTTGTCATGGTGATGCTCTTGAGGGATGTTGATATGATGGTTGGAACTGGATTTTATTCCAAATGAGGTTATTTATTCAATATGGGATTCAAAAATTAATTATAAATGAGCGTAATAGCTCACCTTCATCAACAAATCCTTCAATGGAAAAGATGTATCATTGCTTAAGGTGGACAATTTGGTCGTTTGGGACGAAATAGTTAGTGGAAGCGTTTATGGTGATGTTTCCAATTTGTTAGCAGGTGAAAACAAAGCAATGTGTTCATTGTGTTTTACTTAAGTCCATGGATTTTAATAAGTAAAAATTGGGGGAAATGTCGATATATTTTGTCCTAGTATTACCCATAGCGCAGGGAGATTTGGAACTAGTTTTGGTGATGGTGGACTGACTAATGAAGGTAGTTCATTTTTTCATGATCGGTGTGTTGATTTTAATAGTGATTTTGAACAGGAGGTATATGGATGATGTTTTTAATAGTGAAAAAGTACTGAGGACTATAATCTATTATCTGGATTCTTGTTTCACCTCACAGTTATTTAGGGTATTTTTGTGTTATTAATGATTCCAATTGAATGTTTTCATTGATTTGTACTCTTAGACCAACGGGAAGTTGGAGAAAACCATCTTGACACTTGAGAATATGTTGCGAAAATGAAACATTAACATTTTTGTCTCATGAGTATGCCACCTATCTATAAATGAGTTTACATACAGAAATTTTTTCCACTAAACTATTTTCATGGTCCTGTTTGAGGCCTTTTACGAATTACCATGTCATTCTATGTGCTTCTATATAGAGGATGGAGAGTCATTAGTTCTTGTTCATGAAGATGTACAGAGCATGAAAGCGAATATCTAGGTGGTTTAAGAGAGGATGATGACTGTGTATGATAATCAGGAGGCCAATATTGATCATAGTTTTGGATATTTTTTTTAGGTTGGAGACCATGCGTTCTTGAGAGTCTCCCCTCAACGATGGTAGAAGAGATTTATTAGCGGTGTATGCTTTTCCCCTTGTTATTTTTTCCCTTTTATGTATTGGGTGAGTTGGATATGCAGCATATCTATTGTAATTTGAACTAAATCTATAATGGATCAATGATTCCTTTCGTTTCCCAGCATCATCAGAATCTTCATGATGACTCCCATGTCATCAAATAGTGAGAGTTGTATATTAAAGAGGATGAAACTTTCATGGAGTGATAAGTAGTGATCCAAGATCACCATGAGATGATGTTTCAAGGATAAACTATTCTAATAGATTGTTTTTTTATGGCGGCATTGTTTTCTAGAGGAGAGTACTTTGGAGGGAGACAAACATATGTGTTTTCTGTAGCTAGAGATGTTTTGAGTTTTACTTTTCCCTATTTTTTTTTATCATGCAATGTTTGGATATCACTAATTTATGATCTCTATTGTTTCTTATTGATCTATGATATTTCATGTTTGATAAATCTTCCAACATATGAATAAGGGAGGAACTAAATCCTAATCAGGACGTGTTATTCTATAATGTTATTAAAATCACTTTGTTGAGTCAATTCCATGAAAAATTTATAATAAATTGACCTGGATAATGGAATTTCTTAATTTGGGTATTTGGGGAAGTGGTTGTGTTTTTATGGTAGTTCTTGGTATTGGTAGTGAATATTTTTAAAGGATGATGTGGATAGTGTTTTGGAATGTATTTTCTTTTGGCTTGTACTAGATTATGTTTTGTTCTACTTGGTGAGGGTTAGTGACGTGGATGTGAGGGCATGTGGTTGTGTAGTGATGTGGTTGCATGGGATTTTTTATGATATTTTTTTTGTTTTGGGTATATTTTACGGTACTCAATGATCCTTGAGAGTTATGTTTTAGTGTGTATGTCCATACCCCTTTCAATTATATGTTTGGGTTTTAATTCTATAGAAATTTAATAATTTGAGAGGTAACTAATGTAATGATCTATTCATTCCCATCCTATTATGTAGCTAGTATTGGTGTTGCGGGTGCTTCTAAAGTGTCTTGAGTGTCTTTTTGGAGGTTTGAGTTAAAAATATTATAATGATTTTTACCTTGAAAAAATGGTTTTACACCATATTATTGTAGTTTATGTCTTGAATGGATAGAAATTTACATATTTTTATATTACATGTGTATAATATAAAAATTGTTTACACTGAATGATTGGTTTTTATTTAATATAATTTTTTCTAGATTAAGGGGATATGAATTTTGATGTAATATGGTGTCATGATGGTTTTATATCTTGAATATCAAATTTATTTAATATGTTATTTTCATGGAATTTATGACATAAACATCTAATTTACACTGTAAATTGAGTGATTTACATTTTTTCCAGCCTATTTCTTCTGATTATCTTTTCATTTATACATCATTATCTCTTGTTTATGGTGAACCATATACACATTTCAACGAATAATTTATCCCTTTCACCATGCATTGATATATGAGTTTCTTTTATTGAATTCTAGAGATTAGTGGTATCTTCTTATTCCTCCCATGTTTTTTCTTCCGCACTTCATTTTCTGATCCACTCTAATAGTTTTGTACCATTTCAGAGGTGTTTTGGGTTTTTTTATGATTCATTGATGTGTTTTTTTGTTGATATTGGGTTTTTTATGTGTTTTTGGTTTTCAAAGAAGTTTCTTCTTCACCCTATGGTTTTCAGTGAGATATGAAAGATTCATTGATGTAAGCGATCCTCGTTCTCACCTGTTTACATGATATGTGTTGGATTTTATTGATTTTTTATTATTTTTTTTATTATGGGATGGAATATTAAAGATAATAATTTTTCATAAATAAAATATATGGTCTTGGGTATATATATCAAGATTTGTTGCTTTGACATTTGTTTTCGATAATATTATTCCTTATTATTGCCTTAATAAAATTAATGGTTATTGGAGGCCATGATTGCATAGTAGATCATATGATTTCAAAGCCTTATTTTATGGTTGTGTGATCACACTGTAAATAAAATTTTTATGAAACTATATTTGAAAATAAAATTTGTTTCCCATGAAACATTGTTTGTTTGATAATACTCATTATAAATAAATAGGTAATGTGATAAATTCCTCTGAATAATCATGTATGTCAATGTGTGTTTTTATTATTTGTTATTGTGCTTATTGAGTTTCCTTACATCATTTTTCATGTTATTTTGTTATTTTGGAGTTGACTAGATGATCTTTGTGATGAGTGGGTCCTTGATGGGATATTGTTATTGGTTAACATCGAAGTGGTGCATAGACGTTGTGATGTGAGGAACTGGTGCACAATGGTTGTGTTGTGTGATAGTTATGGTGAATTGTGGGGATAATGTGTGTCTGCGGTGGGTGGTTATTATGTGTGGAAGTTTTTTAGTGAGATATTTTTCAGATATGGGATGAGTGGTTATTGTGGTGAGATAGATTTGTTATGTGGAACATTAATTATGGTACATGTTTCATGTTATGGAAATGGTTTATGTTAGATTGATGAGTAATTATGTCATCTAATTGTCATTTTTTCTTGGTTATCTATGAAATAAATGATGTTGTTGAATGGAATAAATAATTTAATGAGTTGTTAATTGAATTAAATAATGGGTTTTGTAATGTGAAATTTAATTTCTTAATGAATAAAACTGGTGGAGTGTGTAATTAAACATTGGAAATGTTTTGTGGTCATGTGTACTGGTGTTCTATGTTGCACATAGAGGCGAAAGTGGTTGTTATGGTTGAGGTTTGGTATAACAGTGGTGATGCATTGTGTGTTAGTGATGTTGTTGTGGATACATGGGTTGGGTATTGTGCTTCATATATATGTCATGTATTTTTATGCTATTTTTATACACACCCCACCTGAGTTGGAAAATCTACTAATGCGCATATGTTCTATGTCCTAAGCATTTTCCCCAATATCCTAGATGGCGGTGATACAGATAGTTGTCTACCCAATCTGACATTGTCTTCCATAAGAAGTTATAGCCAAAGTCTCTATGTGAATGTTGTCCAATTTTTTCCCATGTGTCTTTGGACAAGATGTAGGTTTTTAGAATATCATAATATGTGATTTTTGGAACATGTATCTTTAAGTGAGACATTATGTGATGGTACCTGATTAAAGCAATAAATGCTAGATATTTTGAGGGTGGGGTAGGTAGGGATGTTTCTGGAACCACATCAGATATGGCCCAGGTGCCTTTAGGTGTGGTGTGATGTGGTGTGACGTGTAAGAAATGGATGAGATAACAAGACGTTCAATATTAGGGTGTAAGATAAGAAAATTAGTAGGGAAATAACACATGGGTTCTTTAATTATTAAGATCTCAATGATATATTATTATATTGGATGTGTGATTTGGTGAGAGATCCATGGTTAGGATGAGTTTTAGTTGGTTTACCTATATAGGTACATATAGGTTCTTCTATTTGTTAACTAACACATTCTTATACAGTCATCTCATGTCCACATGAGATCTTGGTTAGGACCATACTGAGTATACCTATTATTCTCAACATATTTATATAAATAATTTTTAGGTATCCCGAAGAGATTGTGGTTAGAATTTGAAATTATTATATTTTGTTGGAGTTGTTGTTGAGTCGTTTCATAGACATATCTTTTGGTGTATTTGGATACTCTTATAAGTATCGGTTTACTTTATTCATGAATTATTTGGATACTTTTATCTTTTGAGTTTCATGACAGTTTTTATCCTTTCTCTTGATCCTATTTTATATTATAATGCGCCATGCCTCCCATTGGTAAGAATTTTACACACTCGTTGTTAGTTGTCATAATAAGGCCTACTGGATGCGAGGCTTGGGGGATAATTATCTCTCTCCTTTAATTGTGGTATCTTTGGTAGCGGAGGATGATGAAACCATAATATAATAAATTGAATATATGGAACAATTCCAATATTGGTCCCCTATATCAACTATAACAGACCGCAGATAATTTATAAAAAAGTGATTATTCAAAAGATCAACCAATACCTCACATTCTTAAATTACAGGATTGACTTTAGTTTCACTATAAAAATTTTGATATATAATTTTTAGACATATCTCCCAATTTACAACCATCCTATATCTATACATATCAATGAAATTACCTCCCAACCTCAATCTGATATCATTTTTTAATGACTTATCCCAATAGTGGTGTTGGAGTACCATATGAACTCAAATGTATTCACCAAAATAAATGGAGGATACCAATTGGTGATGAAATAATATACATAAAATGTGGGTATAGAGTTCAATAAGTTATAAACAACGTCATTATATTGAAAACATTACAAAATTCTTTCATTAGGTAACTATATATCTAGAAAAAAATTGTTCCCTCTAAATAAGATCATTTTTTAAAAAAGTATTCTTAGTCATAATGATTTTTTACATTAAAGTAAAAAAAATCACAAAAACAAGTTATTTATATATACTATACAAGATAAACATGGTAAAATAATAAATAACATTGAATCATATTTTAGAATCCAAAAAAACCACAAAAATAGAATAAAAATAAGAAATTTGGTAGTAGATTCTAACTAATATCATTCTCCGCCTAAACAAAAATAGAAGGAATTTATAAAAACACCACACATTTTGTCTTTTTATATCTATAACAAAACATTCAATTCAAAATAAAAATAAAACCACATATGTATCAAAGTTCATACGAAGGGGGAGATTATATCTATATAATTGACCGGATTTCCCTAAACGAACACCTATAATTTCACAAGTCTTATGTAACATAAAATTATTATTCATTAAAAATGTAAATATGCATATTCAGTTGATAAAAATTAAAATTAAAAAACAATTTAAATCACATGTAAAATATTTAATTTCATATAATTTATATAATTTTTTAATTCATGTTTTTGAAAAAATATCATCTCCCATAAGACATGTGAACTGAAACTAATAAGACATTTCACCCAACATATTAAAATATATTTTCCCCAAAAACTTTCTTGGAAAACACATAATCAACTAAAACCTTCTTTAAAGAAATATTTATAAACCATGGATATTAAATTAATAAAAATATGGGAGGAACTTTAAATATAATTTCATGGACTAACCTCAAGTGAAAAATAGTATCACTATGATTAAAAATGTTTTTAATCCATATTATGACACTCTACCCAGACCAATACCTAATTCATCACCCAAAGGAATTCAGTTCTTCTTTCAAAAAATTAATTTTGAACCTGTATCGTTCCCACCCATCCCCAAATCGCACCTAGGGTAAAATTTTATTAATATGGGAAGTCCATTGTTCAATAATAATTATTATCAAATATAAGATGACCATAATATAAAACATGATCTAGAAAGAATCATATAAAATCCATAAAATCCACTCATATTTTAATACATTATTATCAAAATAAAATAAGTTCATTCTCTTAAATCAAATCCACGACTCAATAATTAAAATTTAGGTAACTTACATCCAAACAACTCTTTATAAGTTAAACTAAAACTATAAACAAACATTAAAAAATTTATTATAAATAATTAGAATACCCCAAAACTAATTCATTTGATTTGTTAAGCTACTCATTCAATGAATAAAAAATAACCACCTTTTAATAAACATACCTATAATCATTAAGAAAAATTATGAAATCCATCACAACAGGAAGAAAAAATTTATGAATAATAAGATTAAAAAATTATTTCTTTCAACATTATAAAATGCATAAATTCTCAAATCCATACATCCCTCCATTATAACCCACGTACTATGAAACGAAGAAGATATTTTCCATCAAAATCACTATTAATGCAATGAATAACCCACATATATTCCCATTATGATCACTATATAAATTAAATTATATACGATTTACCAACAAATAGAGTAACCCCCAAACTAAATCACTAGAAAATACACCTCAAATGATAGAAGATAAAAAATAGATGGAGATCATAGAATAATGTAGATGATTTAAATTAAATTAAATAATTAAATAATATCAATCCACACCAAATAAATTATTAATAGAGGGGAACCTTCTCAAGGGTCAAAATATTGAGAGTGGAGGAGGGTATAAATTAATAAGTAAACTAGTCTAAGAATAAAATAAAATAAACAACCCATCATAGGGATCATATTTAGTTTGTAAAATTTAAAAATCAGGAATCTAAACTTGTGTTAGGCACTACCACCTCCAAATTGGGTTTTAGGTTTTAGGTCATGGGGTAAAAATTGTGTTTTGTTCCCTGAGAATCTTAAAAAAACATAATTCTCCTTATTTTTTCCTCCCAATTTAACATTATATCCCTTAAATCAGAAAATATATTCCCCAAATTAATTATAATCAAATTATATAATATAAAATTTAACTTAATGGAATTATATCCTCTTTAAATTCAACATATGGATATATTTTCCTAAATTCACCATCCCAAAATTCTGGTTATTTAAATTCCTAAAAAAACTATTTAAAATCATCCCAACATAAACACATACCATTATTTATATTTTGTAATTAATTAATTGACGAATATAACTCAAATTAAATCAGAAGAACTATAAAAATATCCATCATATATAAATTGAAGCACTTATCTACCCAAATAGGATTACAATATAGTTAATCCATTTTAAATTTTCCATTATAGTATAATTCACCATCTTTAATTGAAAAAATATTTACTATTCTATCATCAAATACTAATGAAATTTAAACTACAAGGAATGTGATACTAAAATAAATATAACACATAAAAATCTGACATAATTATATTCTTATAATATATATAATGTTTTTTCTGGAAAATAAATAATCCAAAGATACTCTTTATAAAAAAACTACACAACGATCCCTCCTAAATTCACACATAAAACAAATATAAAATTATGTATTAAAAAAATAAAACTATATCTCACTATAAATTTAGATCATTCATTGAAATATAAATATAGAGGACTAAATTTATATAATTAAAAGTTTCTATTATTTATTATGGCGCCATACATTTCCCAAAGAAACCAAAAAATGAATTCAATGATATTACAAATTCAATACTATAAAAAATACCCCATAAGAGGTGTCCAAAAATATAGTCCAAAATTATAAAACCCTATGATATTTTTAAGCCTCATTATGTTACTAGATTCATCTAACTAGAAGGAGGAACTATAAATATTAATTTTGGTCTCTTCATTGCAGCAGTAGTTGATATCTTTAATATGTTTTTATATTCACCAAAAGATGATAAGCATCTATTCAGTTAATGGAGAATCTAGATAGAGTTTTACCATAATAAATTATGTAGTTAGCATAATATATTAGGAATTAAGGATTGACTTTTTACAATGGTGATTTGACTATAAACATAGAATGGTGATGAAACCTTGTCCACAGGTAGAGTACCTCTATAATGTTGATGTAATACATGTTTTTTATTGGTAATATATAACATTGAATAAAAGTGTAACACAATATCCTTACGTAATATTTTTATAAATCATTTCACATCATGTATTATAATATTTTATAGTGTTATCCTATGGATATAGGACAAAATATTGAGCCACATAGTAATTTTTTTCTATTTTAGTCTTTTCATATCATTTCATTTCCTCTAAGTTATGGTGCATGATTTTATTTAGATAGTGATTGATGATTGGTAAATTTTATGGTGAGTGTGGTGTCAATCTTTCCCATATTTAGTTATACAAATATCATGGGTTATTTTCAATGTTTTGAATACTATATCATAGAATCATTGGTTTGTGTGTGTGTGAAAATCCAGTGGAATTTAGTTGTACCTTTTAGTGGTTTCATGGGTGCTCTTTCCCCCAGCATATTGTATTACAGATCAGCATTTCACATTCATTTGTACAATTAATTTGAATTCACTATTTCCTCGTCATTATATTTATTTCATTTGGATTTATTATCATCGAAAAATCTGATAATGGAATAGGTAATGGTTTTAATAGATATATTAAATGTATTCATTTATAGATTCTAACTGATGTAGATAAAATATAATCTTATACAAAATAATATATAACATCTATTGGGTTGAATAAAACATTGAATGATAGAGGATACTGAATAATAAATGTTTTATAGGAAAGTACTTGGTTTTGTGAGGATTTCATTTTTGTGAAATGAAACCTTCACCATCTGGGACAGTAAGGCTATAATTGATCATATGCTAGACTTGATGAACAAGTATGAAAAAAATAGTTTTAAATAGGGTGTTATTCATTCTACACCAGTTTAGTATGATTTAATAGTAGGGAATGTAAATGGTATATCATGTATAAAATTTAAACATGATTATGATTCAGTTCAATGTATTGAGTGTTACTTTCATGAAAAATGTTTGCGAAATCATAAAAAATTAATCTCTAATGGAATATCGGTACGGTATGGTAACTATGATTAGTAATTAACATAAAATGAAAACTATTTTGATCATAGATGTACATAGAATGATAAAAAATGAATAAATATATAGAATATATTCCCAAGTACCATCAGATATTTAACATAATATCAAATGTATGGGAATCCCTCCAAAGAGAAGAAATCACCAGCAATTGAAAAATTAATGTAAATTCAATTGGTTTAGGACACACCTTCTATAATTGTAGGAAGAAAGAAAATATTTATTAATACTATATGATTTGAAAATATTTTTCTATAAGGATAGATTCTTAGTGTTCAAAATCTATAAACATATTTAAATGAAGAAATAACTTTCTAGTTAGCAGCAATGTTTTTGAAGGGTCAAGTGTGACTAAAATTATTATGTCCTATAATTCAATGTTTTTCTAAAAAAATCAACTCTGTTTCAGTAATTCATTGAAATGTTCATATAGAGGATCATGTAACATTGTAATTGATCCAAAAATAGATATTATAATCTTGATAAAAAATATGAGATTTCAATAACTTAAGGATGTGAGGTACATTCTTGGTATTTGGAGAAACATCATATTTATGGGACTGTTCAAAAACACTAGGTATGGAACTAACTTTTTTAATGGAGTTTAGATATCCTAGAGTGATCAGGCTCTATGAAATCCTGAAGGAAAGATAAATAAGTTTAATAATATATAGTTTATTCAAAAAAATATAGGGAATTAAAAATGACCACACCTGAAACAATATAGTCTTAAGATTATTTGAAAATATATTCTTGAGTGTGATGAAAATTCTATATTTATTATGTTGATTTTGATTTTATACATCTATCTAATATTGTGGAACCAAAAATCATGAAAGATGAAATATTTATCAATGAATTTAAATGTCGGTAGTAATTTTTAAAAGAATATATAAGTTCTATGAAGTTCAATTAAATATTTAAGTTGACTTAACTAACTGGGGAAAGCAATGCTCTAGTGAAAAAAAATTATTCTTTTTTAAAGAAGACGCTGGAAGGATTAGAAGATACATGAATGGATTACTATGAAACTATACCAAAATGAGGAAGGAATTATTTTCATAGAAATATGTTCATTGGTATATAATAATACTACCATTTTTATAATGATAATATTAGTAAATTACAATGATATACTCTTAAAGATGATATATTTTAATAATTCTTTTATTTTTTGAGACATAGAGGAAGAAATATATGACTTACCCCAAGGATCATCAAGACTATTATAATGGGGGAGTTTTTACAGTGGAATAGAGTTTCTATTGTTTGAAACAAGAACTCTGATAGTGGAACTTGATGTTTTACACTTTCATGACTAAGGAAGGTTTCAGACACCATGACTTCAATCATTGTTGTTATGAAATATTGTGTGATGGTGACACTTACATCATAATTATAATATATATGGATGACATGTTATTAGTGTTCCTTGAGATTTCATGGATTCAAAAGATAAATTGTCAGCTGTTTGGAATATTTTAAATAAAGGATCTTGTTCAATCAAAAAAAATCATGGTCATGTGGTCTAACACCCCGATACTTTTGGAAAATTATTTATCATCAATAAATAAATGAATTTGATAGTGTGTGAATCAAAAAACAATGAGTTTGTTTGAAAATTTATTATAATGTGTAAAATAAATAACATTATATTGTATTAACATCAAAAATAATTGTCAAAAATAATTTCTAATTCACTTCCGAAATACTATTCTTCCAAATAAACTATTTTAAAATATGTTATTAATATAAAATATTTCATTCACATTACTGTTGTTTTAAAATTAATTTATTATATTAAAGATTTTAAAATTTATTTTATACACATTCAAAAAATTAAATTATTGGTTATAAATTGGTTTGGAATGAAAATAAATGAATTTGAATGTGAAACAAGATGTTTTATTTTTCTAAAAACCAAATTTTATGAATTTAATGTGTTTTTATATTAATAGAAACATTTATTAAATATTTATGAATAATTTAATTAAATTAAAATATAATATTTTTAATCAAATGTTTTAAAATTTATTTAAATGTTTTTACTACTAAATGTATAATGATAAATTGTTTTTAATCTTAAAAAGGAATTTTTCAATAAATTGTTTTTTTAAAATTTTCATCCTTATTTTAAAATTAATTAATAAAACTAATCGAAATTAAATTTTATAAAAAGCTTTGTATTTTGAATCATCTATTACAAGTTTATTAATTATTTCCTATTCATTTTTCTCATAATAAAGAGATACTATCGTAAAAATTTGTTACATTGTTTAAGGTTAAGAAAGTTTAATGAGTGGGTTTAACAAAAATATACGGTTTAAAATATCAATAATTCATGTAAAATTTTGATTGGTTAAATATAATTTGACATTAAATTATCTTATCTTTCATCCTTTTTCACTTGGTTCCACTTTAACTTGAATATGTCATTATTATATTTTTAATGTTTTTGGTATTTAAATGTTTTCCAGCCACCAAACATATAAAATGGTACCTCTTTCCTTCAACCATTCACACACATGTAGCCATCTAGTTAATAAAATACTCATTAAACTACCATATTATCTTCCATCCCAAAAATTAGAGATTATTGTTTTCTTAAAAGACTAACCTTTAAAGGCTTAAGCCGTAAGCCAAAAGAGGTTTCCCATAGAAGAGGTAATTATATTTAGTGAACAATTTTGATTTTATTTATTCATTAACCTCCCCCAAAACATATATAAAAATAATTAAATGAATAAATTATTATTATTAATATTATTATTTGTTTTTCATTTAATTTTATTTCCATTTTTACTACATTTCCATCCTATGAGTAATGATAATGTCTCATGTTCATATGTACAGATTATCACCTCAATGATGTGATCCAATTCATTTTTCATGTATTATATAAGTAGATTGTAATATATATATATATATATATATTTGAGGAATATATATAATATTAATGATATTAATATGATTATTCTAAGATATATTATTATGTTTCTTTTTCGCTTTCTACTCATTGAATATTAAATCATTACTCTTGCATTCATACAAACTACCATCTCTATCAAGTGATGTAAATCATTTTTAATCAACACATTATAGTAATGGATATAATTTTTTTTTGAATTATTAAATATTTTAATTAAAAAATGATTACGATTTTGGGTACTATTTAATGGGAAGAAAAGTATGGATCACAACCATCGAACCCACACATGTATGTGAAATAGAACATTTAACACCTGAATATAGATTTTATATGAGAATTGTTTATCAATGATTTTTTGTAAATTATAATTGAATGTTATATTTAATATTAGAATGAATATGATCTGAGTATAGTAGTATGTTAAATTTGTATTTTTTATACAGGAACTTAATAGCGCTACTTTGGAATGTCAGGACCTGATGTAAGGGTATAAATTGAAATCTCATTTTTAATCATAGTTAGTTAGTCTTGATGTTTTTATGGGGGAATTATGTGATATATATCTCATATACCCCATATATTTTATTATCCTATGTTTATTTCTAGTTTTTCAGGTTTTAATTTCATTACCCTCTATTTTCTACATAAATTGATTGATAAAATATTTTTTTATAAAAGTCAACCATATATTTTCTTTGGATTGATAAATTTTTCTTCCATTTCCAAGCTCTTGAAAATATTTTTATATTTTTATTCTATATAATCCAAATATTTTTTATGTATGAATTATTGGCTATGAATATCATTATTTATAATCCATATCTCATACCATTATCATTATCTTATGTTTTCAAACATTCCTTAATAAAAATTTCTCACATTTATCATTACTAATAATCTAAGATCACCATTTCTCATTTATCAATTTTTCTAATCTAATAAAGTAACCATTTAAGCATCATATGTACAATAAGGTTACATTGATAGAATATAATCATATATGAAATTTTATATCTTCTATGATATGATTTATTATCCGTCCAGTATCAAAAATTAGTAAAGCATTATTGTTTTAGGGTCTGAATTATTATATAAATGATTAAGTTCTCATATAAAATTATAAAATAAATATTTACATTTTATTGAGGTCACCTATGTTTTAATTGGAGAATGTTTTAGTTTTTTTTAGGTTATTTTATGAATAATATAAGGATATAATTTAAGGTGACCTTTGATGAACATAAAGTGACATTTAGAGAACCTAAAATCATCATAGGCTACTAAGAAGGATTAATAATTTTGGACATTTTATGAATTATTTTTATGGTTACATGTTTGTTCAAATTCCTTATTATAACTCTATGTTTATATAATTATTTTTGGGTTATATTCGATGGATGAAAAAATGAGGAATCATGTTAAAAAAACATGATAGATAATGTAATGATTTTGATATTGTGAAACTAAATGATATAGCAGCTACAAAGAAAAGTATTCTTTATGTTTTAATTCCACTCTCTATGTCCATGAATGATGTTGAGATTCCCAATTACAAAATAAGGTACCAATGGAAAATTTATTCTTTAATGAGGAAACATGCAACTTCATTTAGTGGTTCCTCTAATATACTAGTTGTCGATCAATGCATCGATACCACTTAAAAATATTTTAATTTCTTTGGTTCTTATAAAATGAATAATTTTCCATTATTATGTATGTTTAGTATGGATATGTTTAAAAAATTTATTATATTATTATTAATATAGAAAATTGGAATAAATATACTAAATTTAATGAAATTAGTTTTCAGGGTATTTTCCAATTTTCACTTTCTCCAAACACATGAAAATAGAAAGGGAATTCCATGATCTTAGGAAAAAAGGATGATGAATCTCTTCCTAATTATCATAAAATTTTTACCAAAACTTTGAGGTATGGTTCAGATTTTACCATCATACTAAATAAAATTATTAATTATTTAGTAGAATAAAACTACGTCTGTGTAATGCATTATCCATAACGAAGTTTTGTATCTACAATGAAATCATTCATTATTCTCTCATGGTAGAAATAGAGAGTGGAGATTCAAATCATTCTCGAGCTACTAATAAGAATTCAAAGATGGAGTATCATTGATTTTTTATAATAAAATCCACGGTGGAGGTTCTTATCCCAACACAAAGGGATTCGATATTTTCATTCAATTTTGAATAATCCTTTGATTTTTTCTAGGTTGGGAGGGAATCTATACATGGCCCGTACACTCAAAAGGAACATTACCGGTACATGACCCAAAGGCCTAGAGGAATAAAAACTAAAACAATTACCAAAGTAAATAATACCTAAATACACTAGAACAACCCTTCCCCAACATGTACATCATTGAAGACACTGAGTCCCCTACCTCACATTATTGATCAGATATCCTTTCACTATATACATAAGTATGGTGCATGGAACCAATAGTGATTTGTATACCCTCTCATTCTTCCAATATAGTTATCTCTACTCTGGGGATTGTTAGAGGCTCTTAATTCTCTTCCATGACGTTCTATATCATATGATTCTCAAGGTAAATCATTGTATTGGGGCTTATAAAAACCATGGACAAGAGGATATAGTTTTTTTGATTGTTGTAGAACCTAAAGTCAAATCGTGTCTAGTTTTACCTATAGTCTGTAGTCCCATAATAATATCCCAAATGCACATATAGGATGAATATATTTAAATGATATAGTAATTCACAGTACCTAATACAAGACATCTATAAAACATCTATAGTAATGTGTAAATATTCCTACATAAATAATTGATCATGGGTTTCAAGTAGGATTATAGGTTGTGTTAATCTCTCAGTTACCACTGAAATGGAATCTAAAACCTATGGAGTATAGAAAATGAATCTTCTTTATTATAATAAGGTGTAAAGATTCTTGGTAAAATTATCTCTAAGGGACATGTAAATATTTCATGTGTGCAAAGGTATACCATTGAGAAAGTTAATGTTTAAGATATATAAATAGGAAATTTAATTAAAATAATGTGGAGAATACAATGCTACATGAACAACCCACACGTTAATGTTACACATGTAACTAGTACAGGAAGTAATCTATATAGTGTATGAATACAAGGGATAATGATGATAATCCACATCAAAAACCTCTTATGATAAATGATAAAGGTAAATATCATGTGAACACAACAACAGATGTTGGTCATTAAAATGATGTGGTGAAAGGTAAACTTTTAATTCACACTATTATTAAAAATGATTTAAGTGATTTTGGATCGACTTAGAATTTATATCTGATGAATTTTAAAAGGTTATCACATCATAAAAAAAATTATTATTTTTTTAATGATCAGTGAAAAATATTAATTTTATGATACGAACGTCCCAAATTTATATATCCTCTATGATAGAATATTTCATGAATGAAAATTAACATAATCTAGTGATTCTCTATATAGTTGAATTTAATTTGTTTCTTGGCCTGTATAGGATCACTCTATATATATCCCACATCAATTTTTTAGTAAGTGATGTCGCATTTGATACATTAAATCAACTCATGATTATCTTTTATTATAAGTATTGAAATTAATTTTCAAGAATAAAATAGTTCCCTTATATGGGTCTCACATCCTATTTATGAGGCTAATTTACATCAAATGGTTTGGGAGAAACTCAACTTTAAATATATTCTTATTAAATGGATATATGTCCATTTATTTTCATAATTTTTAATTATTCTTCACCTAAAACATGAAGTTGTGTTTTTAATAAAACATATAACCGGTGATATGAATATTTAAAAGACAACTTATAGATTGACCATGACAGGGTTTCTAGAATTAAAAAAGATACTCCGAGTGAATATTGGTAGCATATTATTTTAGTAAATTTTTTCAGCATTGGGAGAACTTATTTTATTTGTTAATAAGAGATAGGAGTCAATGATGTTTTTCATTGATTAGTGGTAACATAACAAAATTATTATCAAGAACGCGTATTCTTTTTCCCATATTGATGGTTCTTTAATCAACAATGAGGGGTATAAATATATTTCATATTTTTGACTCTGATAAATATATTATTAGTTAAGTGTAAAAAATATTTCAGATAGAAGAGATAATTTCGTACAATGTATTCTCATTATTAATTATTCATGATTCCATTTGGGAAAAATAATTCTCATTTAGTCATTAAGGATTTAATTATTCTTGTTTTTAGAGATTACCCTGATCTATTTTTGGTCGTATTTACTAATGATATTGTTTAATATCCCAAGATCAGGAAATAGAATTAATATCATTTTAGGATTATGTTGAGGACCTTCTGGAAGGAAAATCTATATGCCAAATTTTTCAAATTTTTATTATGAATAGATAATGGTTAATTATTAGGTAACGTAATTACAATATATATCATAATAGTGGATCCCTTAATGATAGAAGATATTTAGAAATGGATCAGACCAACCACTATTATTGGGATCAATAGATTTCTTAGTTTGGATGGATACCACTAATACATTTTTAGAAACATCTCATAGATACAAATATACTAACGAATATTATGTATAAGAGAGACAAGTTCCTATGTATTGGTGAATGAGAATATATGTAATGACCCAAAATTTAATTAATAGAAATATCTCTTGATCTCATTAAATGTATCTTTTTGTAAAATGATTATATAAAATGTCAACTTCTTTGGTTTTATGTTCTTGTATTTTAAAATAATTTTAAGAATTGTGACCATTTCTAATATAGTCGTTGAACTGTGGTCACATGATTAGTATAAATATAGGGCATTAAAAAATAAAATTTACTCAGGGAATGGAATTGATGGCCTCATCCAGTAGATGTTCCCCATACGAAGCCCATTTTTAATATCTCAGAAAAGAGGTTGCATCTTTGGGGTTCACTCTTGACCAAGCCCACGTCGAGCTTGAATATGATAAGCTCGACTGGGACCACCTATGAGAGTTGTGGATGTTTATAAAGATTACCACTCGAGCAATGTTATATGAGCCACCCCAAGAGTCTGTAACCATCAAACACCTTACCCTACAATCTTATGCGGGTGTTATAAGAGGTTATGTAACAATACCATAGCACTATTTTTATGTATATTAATTTTTTATATAATAATTAATATACTTTCATTTTATTATTGTTACCTTGTAAATCGTTTTTAAAGCACAAATAGTGTTTTTAGTTAATGTTAAACTATGAAATATATCTTGATGAATTAATGGATTATTGAATTAAATAATAATTTAATAAAATATTATAATAGTTATTAAATTAATTTTTATTAAATATAAATTATTTTATAATTTAATGATTGAAATTGTAATTTTTATTAAGGTTTGAAAGCCATATTTGTCAAACACCATGAATTTTTGATAAATAACAGTTTTTACTTTAAAAGTAAAAATAAACATATTTAGATAACTATTTATATAAAATGAATATTATTTATGGAATTAGGATATAAAAATTCTCCAATGGTTAATTTTTCATAATTTTCTGAGAGAGTCAAATTTTTGGGTAAACATTAAATACAGTTTAAATATATAATGTGTTTTATGACATCATAATGACCCAATAGTGATGTAATAAAATACTATAAACTTTATTTTCAGCCAATATATGATTTTACATTAAAATACTTTAATTTTGGGATTTTTGATTTATTTTACGAAACTTTAGTGGACCTTTCATGACATGTTAAACATTTAATATTTTATAAATTGTTTTCCTTGGGAGCGTGACTCACCGCCACATAATCAACCACATTTTTTCAAGAAGTCTTGAAATTTTCTATTTCAAATATTGTTTTCCACTTCATTTTGGTGAAAACCATGTGAAAAATCCATGGGCTGGATTGTGGTTTTGATTAGTTTAATGTGATGTGTCCCAAACCAAAATAATAAACAATTCCATCTCCTTTCCTATAAAAACCCACACAAAGTACCACTTCCTCCTTACTCAATGACATTGGACTTTTTCCAACCTCTTCCCTACCATCTCTATAATCCTTCCACGGTTCCCCAATCTCCCATGAATCCTCTCTCAAGCCTCTCCCAAGCTATTGGGATCACACTTCCAAGTAAGGGTTTTCATCCATTCTCATTTTTGTCTAGTATACTTTAAGTTGTTATGACCTTTTGATTTGAATTATAAATGTTGGGGTATGGTTTTTCACCTCCCCCAAACTTCCCTATTTATGTTTTAATGATGAGATACCTCTTTATTCTCTAATTAAATTTTCCCCATGTACACCAGTTACAATTCGAAAATTTCGAAAAAAATTCCTCTCTCCTCATTTACATTCAAGAAATTCTTTTGTATCACGAATCTGAATTCCATTACAATTTTTAGGAAATGTATCTATATGATCCATTTATTGTACATGTCATGTAAATATAATGAGATATCCATTTCTATCTTATCGACCATTTTTATGAGTTCTTATGTCACAATGTTTTGCTATTGAAATTGCACCGCATTTTTCCAAGCCAAAGCCATTGTGTAGTGAATACCATACCCATTTCTCTATCAAGGGTTTTACCCTTTATTAAAATTTACTTATTGTTTAATGATTTTAAAGTATGTATTCCACATTATTTTATTGTGTAATAAATGATTGTATTTAATGATTCAATGTTTTATGATCCATGTGGTACACTTATTCATGAAGTGAAATGTTTAAGAAGGGTGTGCCCTGATAGCACTCCAATGCATTGGTTAAAGTATAGTATCATGATAAATCATGTGTAATGGGTCTTTAATAATGATAATTCAAGTTCAATTAAGGTTTAATCATGCTTCATGTGCAATTAGGGGTAACTCATTCTCCATGTGCAATGACCCTTGGCTCATGCTAATTCCATGTTAAGTGTTGGTGTCGCATATCCAAGTTATGATTATCATGCTTTATCATGCATTCTATTGTTATCCAATGAAATTACTATTGTCTAACATGTATTTTATTTCTCATGTTATTCCATGTTTATTCCCTTACTTGGCTTTATAGCTCACCCTTATCTTATGCATGTCCTCAAGTTATCCCATTCAATGCAAAGTATGAGGGAATATATTGGTCATGTAAAATAAGTTTTCAATAATGATGTTGTGTGTTTTATGTTCTAAGCTATTATTTAATGTTCCAAAGCCCATAAGACACTATACCTCTCGATCTTCTATGTTTTATCATGTGATGTTTATTTAATAAATTATGTTTAATTGTGTAATAAAAGAATATGGTTAATATAGTTGTTGTTAGAGGATAGGTTTAGTTATTTTTGGTATTAGGATTAGAAAACCCTAGTAAAGCCTTAGGGAAAAGAATAAATATAATAAAAACATCTCTATGTTATGTTGAGTATTAATTAAGTGGTTTATCACGAAAATACTTCCCTCTCTACATACAAGCGGGTAGAGGTGGCTCTAGAACAGATGTATCCGAGGGGTAAAACCCGAAAACACCACTTTGAATTAGAATAGAATGGGAACTGGTGCACGACAATAGACCTTTCTACACTCTGGGTTATGACACTCCTAGGGAATATGCTTTGGTAAATTCACAAGAATAGTATGAACCATTATTAAGGGACAAAACTATTCCCTAAGAATATATGTTAGAAAGTAGAACATGGATAACATAGACTAAAGGCAATAGATTCATATGTTAAGGAAATAAAAGATATTTATAAGTCATTAGTTTTGTCCTTGGATTACCCTTTTTTGTGTTACCCCTAACATTCCTTTTATTCCCTCCATTTGCTGGTAATAGGAGGACTCAAGCTAACAACCGATGTCAAGATCAATGTGATGATTGTACTAATGAGATGTCTAATCCAATAGGAGAGGAAATCGCAAACTTTTTCATGCTTCTCTCTCAGGAAAATCAATATTTCAATAGAAAAGTTGGTCAATAGGAACGTTCAACCCCCCCCCCTAATAAAGAACAAGTCACTATCTGGAGAATCATGAGACAAAGGCGTCCTACTTTTAATGAATCATCTGATCCCTCAATCGCTGAACAATGGATCAACTCCATTGAAATAATATTCTTCATCCTTCAATGTTATGAACATTAAAATTTTCTCCAAGATGATTATCATATGAAGGGTGTAGCTGATCAATGGTGGACGTTGATAAAAAATATGAATCCCGAGGAAGAGATCGAGGCGTTGGAATGGAAGGATTTCAGGGAGATGTTTTTCGATCAATATTTTCCGCACACCCTCCGACTTAATATTTAATGGGACTTACTTTCCCTCAAGAAAAAATACGATGAATATGTTGGAGTGTATGATGAAAACATTACAAGGCTTGCAAGATACACTTCTGGATTTGTCGTTACCCCCCGAAAGCATGGTTGACCACTTCTTTGGTGGGCTGAAATCTAGCCTTCAAAAAGCGCTGGTGATCCGTGACTTCAACAGCTATATGGAAATTGTATGATGTTCCCTCAAGGTCCAAATGGAGATCGGATAATCTCAAGGGTATCATGTGAATAAGAAGCATATGGTGGAATTCAGTTCTGGCAGTTCGATAGATAAATCCAACGGTTCTAAGAAGATCCAACACCCCACTTTTCAAAGATGCGGAAAGAAGAACCCTAGAAATTTTCTGAAGGGGAAGAGGAAATGCTTTAGGTGTGGAAGAGAAGGGAACCTAGATATTAATTTCTGTCAAGTAAAACCCACATCTGCAATAGAGGAGAGGAACGCTCCATTCGAACCTCAACACGTTGTTCTCTACTATAACTACAAATAACCAAGGCATCTTGTAAATCAGTGCCCTAAGACAAGGGTTTTTTGAGGCAACCAACAACCTCCAAGGCACCAATGGAGAGATTTTTCCATCAGTATTGTTGAATTGAACCCCAACAATGAAGTGGTGATAGGTACTCTAGTGATTAATTCAAGAAAAAAGAATGTACTATTTGATTCAGGTTCTACGGATTCTTTTATATCCCAAAAGTCTAGTAGAACAATCCCAGCACCACCACAAATCATGGAAGTAAGGATGTTGGTGAGTACATAAAATGGAGAAATAATTTCATCCCATGAATATAACTCTTACCCTATCATAATCTGTTGATTTAATTTCCTAGAGAACCTCTTCATACTTTCCCTGGTGGAATTTGATGCATTTCATGTCCTGGATTGTATTTCCTTATATAGAGCCAAAATAATTGGTTATGAGAGTGAAATCACTCTCCATGTAGAGAATAAACCTTCGATTCTATACAAGTTTAAGGAAAAAGATGAATCATTATTATATCCATCATCTCAAGCATTGATATTACTGCCCTATGAGCATGCATATCTTGCTCAAATGATTGAGTTTATGGAGGTAACAATCATTGAAGACATTCCTATTGTGAGGGAATTCGTTGAAGTGCTTCCTGAGGAATTGTATGGTCTTCCTCATAGAATAGATGTTGAATTTTCAATTGATCTTCTGCTTATGGGCATTCCTAATATCCAAGACTCTGTATAGAATGGCTATTGTGGAGCATGAGGATTTGAAGAAACAGCTATAGGAGAATATATATAAAGGGTTCATACGCCCAAGTGCTTCACCATTGGGTGCACCATTACTCTACATCATGAAGAAGGATGGGTCAATGTGACTTTGATTCAATTATCGTGAGATTAACAAAATCACGATAAAGAACAAGTATCATATCTCATGAATTGATGGCTTTTTCGATCAGCTGTGTTGAGCACAATAATTCTCCAAGGTGGATTTGTGGTCGGGATTTTATCAAGTAATGGTGATGAAGGAAGATATTCCCAAGACTATTTTTCAAACATGATATGGGCACTATGAGTTCATAGTAAGGCCTTTTAGACTCACTAATTCTCCAGCAATCTTCATGGACTTGATGAATATAGTATTTAGAGAATACCTCTAAAAAGTGTTGGTATTCTTTATAGATTATATTCTGATATACTCCAAAACCATAGAGGATCATGAGGAACATCTATGAACTGTACTAAAGACATACAGAAGGAGAATCATTATGCAAAGTATAACAACTATGAGTTCTGGTTAAAGGAGGTCTAATTCATGGGCCAAATCATCACAATCAATGGGCTATCTATGGATCCCTCCAAAACAGATGCAATTGAGGGATGGCTGAGGCCATCATCGGTAACAGATATCCGTAGCTTCTTAGGGTTAGCTGGATATTATTGATGATTTGTGAGAAATTTTTCATGATTTTCCAACCCTCTTACCAAGCTATATCGGACAAGATTAATGTTTTCCGGGAGTGATGAATGCGAAGAAAGCTTTATAGAGTTGAAAAGGAGGCTTATCACTATGCCCGTGCTCACTTTACCCACAAGTGGGAAAAGTTTTGTGGTATTTAGTGATGCTTCAATGCAGGTCATGGGTTGTGTGTTGATAAAAAATGACAAATTAATTTCTTATGCTTCAAGGAAATTTAATTTTCATGAACATAACTTTCCAACACATGACCTATAGTTGGCTGTAGTGACCTTCACTTTGATAATTTTGTGGCATTATCTATTTGGGGAGAAGTGTGAAATATATAAGAACCACAAAATCCTCAAGTATATATTATCATAGAAAGAGTTGAACATGTTCCAACGAAGATGGTTAGAGCTGATCAAAGAATACGATAGCTCAATCTATTACCACCCTGGGAAAGTGAACTTGGTGGCAGATGCCCTAAGTTGAAAAGAAGTAGTGATTCTATCATTGATGAAAATTTAAAAAGATCTATTCTTCTTAGATTTTATGAAGATGAACATAGGAATCATAAAATAAGGGAACATCATCAATCCTTTCACAAATGATCAGTCAACCATAACTTTTGGAAAGGTTAAAAGATGCTCAAAAGGAAGATTTGGTAATTTAGAAAAAAGTGGAAGCTATTAGAAAAGGGAAATCCTAAAGGTCTAATGTTAATAAATAAGGAATTGTGAGATTTTGGAAAAGAATATGTGTTCCATCATGTCTGATGCTAAAGAAAGAAATTTTGGATAATGCACATAGTTCAAATTTCTCTATTCACACCGGAAACACAATGATGTATCGAGATCTTCAAGTGCATTATTGGTGGGATAATATGAAGAAGGAGATTGTTGAATAAAAATAGGGTTGTATGGTGTGTCAGGAAGTGAAGGTAGACAGGCATGCGTCTAATGGGATGATGAAACCATAGCCCATACCAGAATGAAAGTGGGAGAACATCAACAAGGACTTTGTCACTGGACTTCCGAAGACATCCGATGGCAACAATGAAATCTGGGTTATTGTGGATCATCTTAAAAAGGCTGCACACTTCATTTCTATTTGGAATAATTTCCCACTAGATCAACTGGAATGAATATATATCATGGAAGTGGTAAGGCTTCATGGAGTACCACTATCAATTGTGTCTGATCGAGATCCAAGATTTACCTCTATGTTTTGGAAGAGTCTTCAACATGCTCTGAATACTGAACGGAACTTCAATATGACCTATCATCCTCAAACTGATACTCAATATGAGTGGACTATCCAAACACTTGAGGACATGTTGAGATCATGCTCAATGGACTTTAAAGGAGGATTTGATCAACAACTTCTTCTGATTGAGTTCTCTTTTAATAAAAGTATCCAATCGAGCATCCAAATGGCATTATATGAATCCCATTATGGCAAAAGGTGCAAAACACTAGTGTTTTGGGATGAGTTCAGTGAGAGTAAGCTAATTGGATTGAAAATGGTCAATGAAATTGTGGAGAAGGTGATAACCATTCAACAGCATATCAAGGTAGCCGAGAGTCGATAGAAGAGTTATGCAGATAACCGTCGATGAGACGATGAGTTTAAAGACGGATACAAGGTATTTATACGCATATCATCATGGAAGAAATTCATGAGGTTTAGAAAGAAAGGGATGTTAATTCCAAGGTACATTTACCCCACTGATATTCATGATTGTGTCGAGGTTGTGTCCAATAGAAAATCACTTCCACCTATGATGGAAAATGTACATGATTCCTTTCATGTATCCCTCTTAAGGAAGTATATACAAGACCCTTCACATGTACTCTCTTCAGAGGTGGTACAATTAGAGGATGAACTTTCTTATTAGGAGAAACCAGTAAAGATCTTAGATCATAGAAAAAGAGTTCTACGAAATAAGATAATATACCTCATCATGGTGTTATGAAAAAACCACAAGTTTGAAGAAGCAATGTAGGAATCAGAAGAAATCATGAAGTATAGTTACACAAAATCTGTTTTAGTGTGGGAAAAAGAAATGTCGAGGGTGAAATATTTTAATGGGGAGAAGATTGTAATGACCCAAACATTCATTAATTTAAATCCCTCTTCATATAACTAAATGTATCTTTTTCTAAAAGTTTTATATAAAATTTCAACTTCTTTGGCTTTATGTTTTTGGATTTTAAAATACTGTTAAGAATTATTACCGCTACTAATATATTCGTTGAACAATGATCACATGACTAATATAAATCTAGGGATTTAACAAATCCAATTTACTCAAACAAAGGATGTGATAGCCTCATCCAGCAAACGTCCCCCATACGAAGACCATTTTTCAGAGCTTGGAAAGGAGTTTGTGCATTTGGGCTTTACTCTGGACCAATCCCAAGATGATCTTTAGTATTTTAACCTCGAGCAGGACTGCCTATGAGAGAAGTGGAATTTTATAGAGATTACCACCCGAGAAATGTTATATGAGCCACCCTAAGAGCATGTCTCCATCACACACCTTACCCTACGCTCTTATGCGGGTGTTATAAGGGTTTATTTAATAACACATTCTCACTATGGTTATGTACATTATTTTAGTATATAATAATGAATATACTTTCATTTTATTATTTTTACCTTGTAAATAGTTATTAAAGCACAAATAGTATTTTTAATTAACGTTCAACTAAAAAATCTATTTTCATGAATTAATGGATTTTTTAATTAAATAACATTTCATTAAAATATTATTATCTTTATTAAATTAATTTTTATTAAATATAAATGATCATATAATTTTATGAATTCAATTGTAATTGTCATTAAGGTTTGAAAGCCATTTTTGTCAAAAGCCATGAATTTTTTATAAGTGTTGGTTTTTATTTTAAATGTAAAAAATGAAATATTTTGAAAATTATTTATATAAAATGAATATTATTTCTCGAATCAAGATATCGAAATTATCCAAAGGTTAATTTTTCATATTTTTCTGAGACAGTCAAATTTTTGGGTAAAAATTAAAAACTGTGTAAATATATAATGTGTTTTATGAGATCATAATGACCAAATAGTGATGTAATAAATTACTATAAACATTATGTTCGCCCAATATTTGATTTAAGATTAAAATAATGTGATTTTTGGTTTGTTTGATTTATTTTAAAAAGCTTTAGTGGACCCTTCAAGACTTATTAAAAATTATTGATTTTTTAAATTGTTTTCCTTGATAGTGTGACTCACCTCCACATAATAAAACACATTATTTTAAGAATTTCGGACTTTGGAATTATAAAATATTGTTTTACACTCCTCTATGGAAAAAACCATGGTATGGTCTGTGGTTTTCATTTGTTTAATGTGAGGTGCCCCAAACCTAAATAATAAACAATTCCCTCTCATTTCCTATATAAATTTCCCAAGCTCCAACTTCATCGTCACTAAAAACATTTGGATTTCTTCCAACATCTGCCCTCCAATCTCTAGAATCCTCCAAAGGTTCCCCAAGATCCCAAGAATCTTCACTCAATCCTCTATCAAGCCTTTGGGATCACACTTCCATGTAAGGGTTTTCTTCCTTTCTCATTATTGTCCAATATTATTTATGTTTTTACGCCCTTTTAATTTTAATTATAAATGTTGGGGTATGTTTTTCACCTCCTCCATACATCCCTATTTATATTTGAATTATGGGATACCCCTTTCTCTCTTATTAATTTCCTCCCATATACACCTGTTACTATGCCGAAATTCTAAAAGGAATTTCTCTCTCCTCATTAACATTCAAGCAATTATTTGGTATCATGAATCTAAATTCCATTACATTTGTTGGGACATGTATCTATATTACCCACTTAATTTCAATGGAATGTAAATATTATTAAACACACATTTCTCTCTCATCAAACATTTTTAAGAGTTCTTATGTCCCGTCGTTATGCTGCCGAAATTGCACAATGTTTTTCCAATCCAAAGTCATTGTCTAGTGAATAACATTACAATTTATATATCAAGGGTATTCAACTTTATGCACATTTACTTATTGTTTAAATAGTTTAAAGTATGTATTCCACATTCTTTTATCGTGGAATAAATTATTATGTTTAATGATTCAATGTTTTATGATCCATGTGGCACACTTATGCATGAAGTGAAATGTTTAAGAAGGGTGTGCCCTGATAGTGTTGCAATGCATTGGGTAAAGTATAGTATCATGATAAGTCATGTGAAAAGGGTGTTTACTCGTTATAATTCAAGTTCAATGATGTTTTACTCGTTCTTCATGTGCAATGAGGGTTTACTCATGCCCCATGTGCATTGATCCTTAGCTCATGCTAATTTTATGTTAAGTGTTGTTGTCGTATTACCATGTTATGATTATCATGCTTTATCATCCATTCTCTTGTGCTCCATTTATATTCCTATTGTATAACATGTATATTATTCCTCATGTTATTCCGTGTTTATTCCTTTACTAGGCTTTATATCTCACCCTTTTCATATGCATGTCCTTAGGTTATCCCATGCAATGCTAAGTGTGAGGGAATGTAGTGGTCTTGTAAAATAATTTTTTCAATAAAGATGTAGTGTGTTTTATGTTCTAAGCTATTATGTAATGTTCTTAATCCCCAAAGGCACAAAAAATAATGATATTCTATGTTTTATTATGTGATGTTTGTGTAATAAATTATATTTAATTGTGTAAGAAAAGATCAGGGTTGTTATAATATAAATTTGAGGAAATTAATATAATGTTGTTTAGTACATTTATTCTCACACTACCCTATAATGGATATGTGTTTGTGATATATATAATTAATCAAAGAAGTTAATGGTGTGTTTTCTCAGGAAAGAATTATATTTTAATAGCCTATACCTCTATCTAATTGAATATTGTTGAGAAAAATTACACAAATCTGAATTTGGAACTTGGAGTGGAAATTTTTTTCTTTGAAGATATGGATACAATTTCTGTATATGGAATAATGTTACATATATATCCCTCATAAAATATTGATGTATATATTCACATATAAATAGTTTAATATTTACTAAAGTGGATTCTTAGATTGGATTAAGGATTATGACGTCTCAAATAATTATCACCATAGGAATATGAACATGATTATTGATTATCTTAGTTAGAAGGAATGTGCTAGTTTTTCTATAATATGTGTTGAAAGAGATCCAATTCTTATTTATATTCCTATGATAGATCATGAAATGATATTGAATGGTTAAATATCATAACATCCTCAAAAAAATTGTCAACCATTTATTCTAGTAAAGATTAAAGTGGTTGAAAATGAAGATGTAAAGTTGTAAAATTAGGTGAGGAATGTTTCTATATACAACAATCATAGTAAAGGAATGATAAGGTTTACAAATAGTTTATGAGTAAAAAAGTTATATAATTTAAGAATGTGTTGTTGGATAAATATCATAGTTAATCATTTTTTATTCATATTGAAACGATGAAGATGTATAGATATCTTAATGAGCATTTATGCTGGGATAACATGAAGAGAGATGTTACAAAGTATGTATCTTCGAGAATAGAATTTACACAAGTTTCTGTTGAGATAAATAAGTCTAAGGGGGTATCAAAATAATTACCCATTACTAAATTTAACTGGTAAAATATCACCATGGATATCATCATGGGACTCCCCATTAAATATAAAGGGCATAATGTTAATTTGTTTATGGTTGATCGCCTTTTGAAATCAGCACATTTCATTACAATCAAAAACTATTTCTATATTTATCAGCTCATCAGGAGATGAATTATGTGGTAAGGTTTCATAGAGTACCACCATCAATTCTTCTAATCAATACTTTAGGTTTACCTCAATTTTTTAGATAATTCATAAATAATATTTTAATATTTAGTGGATCTTTAACACTATATATCATACCTAGGAAGATGTTAAGTCTGATAGGGCCATTTAAACCCTAAAATATATGTCATGTGCTTTTACTATTGATGTAAAAGGATTTTATGATAAACACCTTCCAATGTTTGAATTTTCATACAATAATATATTTCACTCAAGAATTATGATGCCTCCTTATAGATACCTCTGTCTAATGAATTTTAGAACTCCAATGTGTAAAGATGAAGTTAGGGATAAAAATATTTTGGGACCAGAGGTACCAAAATAAATACAAGATAAATTTGGATCCACTAAAATTCATATTAGGTATGCTTATATTCCATAAAAAGGTTGTTTTGAATGAAATTTGTGAGGTATACACTTTAATCTTTTTCATATGGTATTGTATTAAATATTACATTGGATGAATGTTTTGAGAAATATGAAGAAATAAATGGTATTCCACAAATATATTGGTCCTTTATGATATTCTTGGTCATATTAGGAAGATATATTATTTTGGGTACTTCCTATGAAGATCACCCAAATCCCCAATGTATTCCATATATCCCTTTTAGGAAAGTAAATATTGAATACACTGTATATTTTAAAATAAAATGTGGAACCTCTATAAAATGATATTTCTTATGGAGAATAACGATTAGAAATATTAGATCTTATAGATAAAGTTATATAAATCAAGATCACACAATGGATTAAGTCTCACTTCAGTAATGAGAAATCATTGTAATAAATTTCAAAACCTAAGAAGGTTATTAATAATTGGTATCATTAGTTTTTTGTATTAGAGTGATATAATTATTTGGGTGAAATTATTATAAGGTGGGTTGAATGTAACACCCTAAGATTTTAGAATATATTTTACAGTACTAAAAAAAAGTTTTTGATAACATATAAAACACTCAACCCTGAACTTATATGAAAAATTATTATACATTATAAAATGAAACTCGTTATATGGTATTTAAATGAAATAAAATTGTTAAAATAAAAATTAATTCACATATGAAATATTATTGATCATAAAGAAATATTTCAAAATATTATTCTTATGAGAAATGTTTTTACAAGATAAATCTATTTAAAAATTAATTTTTAGATTTAAATATACGAAAAATTATTTTACACATATTTTATTTCATTGTTTATAAAATGTTTAGAAATGAAAGTAAAATAATTTAAATGTAGAAATATATATTTTACTTAAAAAATACTTTAATGTGATTTATATATTTTTATCTTATTAAATTATGTTAATAACTCTCAATGAATTATTTAAATAAAATTTTGGATAATATATTCAGTAAATTATTTTAAAATTAATTTATTGGTTGTTACTAGGAATGAGAGTTGATTAAATTTAGTCATATGCTTATAAATGCATTTTCTGAAAATAGTTCTGTGTCATCATTCATGGTTATTTTAAAATTAATTTTTAAAAATTATAGAAATAAAATTTCATAGAAAACTATTACCATATTTTTAATCCTCATGTAGAATTTGTTTAGAGAAACCACATTCATTATTTTTTATAAGGAATAGTTAATTTTTTAAAAATTTGGTATATTAGTTATGGTCAAAAGGGGTTAAAAAGATTTTAAAATATAATATAATCATTAAAAGGAAACATGATTTTTTTCAAATTTTTATTGGCTAATAATCATAAATTAAATATTTTTTCACTTGGTTTTACTTTCACTTTTATATGACTATTGTGTTTTAATGTTTTATGTATTTACATGTATGTACTAACCTCACATATAAAAGGTATATTCCACCAATAACATGTTCACACACATTGATCACACTATTTAGGGAAATACATACCAAAATAAATTACAAAATTCCATCCAAATATCATATGTCTTTTGGTCTTTCAAAAATACCAACCTTTTATGGATTAATCTGTATGCCAAATGCAGGTTTTCAAAGAATACAAAATTCTATTCCTACATCTATTTTAAATTTACATCCACCTTAATTTCATAAGAATTATACATAAACATCTTAAAATAATGAAAAGAGTATAATTATTATAAATTAACGACTTTATATTAATTTTAAATATATTTTCTACCTTATTTTTAACCTATGATAAATGATAATGATGCTCATGCATACGTGTGGACTAACACATACATTAAGTTATATGAGTCATTTTTTATATATGAATATAATATATAGTTATATTTAAGGTTTTCATGAAAGTAAATTATATTTATTATTTTAATATTTTTCTTTATGTATATATTATTACCTACCTTTTCTTATTTCCAGTCAATGGAAAAGAATACATTACTTGTATGTACGTGAAAACTATCATCTCCATAAATTTACTTAATTTATTTTTCACATACATTTATATAAATTGTTATAAATGTGTTTGTATGGAATAAATACTATACTCTTATTATGAATAATATTTTTTAGATTATGAAACAATGAACAAGTTATATGGTCCAGAACATTGAACCAAAAAAATTATGGGAAACAAAATCGTAAAAACCCAAATATTTATTTTATTGATTAATTGTTAATAAATCTGAAATTTTAAATTATAAGGAAATTTTATATTAAATAAAAAAAATTAATATGGTTCTATTATAGATATATAATAGATCTTAATTCATTATACAGTAATTTAAGATTACATGTGGAGAAATTTAGGAAATGTGTTGTGGGTTTTTGTTCCAATATCATTTTTAATTGGGATTTTTAGGCTTGAATATCCTTTGAAGATAATATATGCTATTTATGTCTTAAGCACCATATATTTTACACTCATATTGTTATTTATATAGTTCTGAATTTATCCTTCCATTATAAAATCTTTTTACTTCAAATATTGATGACTTTATTAAGAAATGTTGACATTATTTCCTCTTTTGTTAGTGATCTTTTTCATCCATGTACATGTTATTTAAATATTTTTTTGAAAATATTAAATTTTTTTGACCAAATGATTATTTTAAATGATTTTAAATTTAATTTTATTTTATTTTCATTGGATTAAAGATACATTTTTTTGTTTTTTTAACATGTAATTTATTTATTTTTACAAAAATTATGGAAGGAATATTCTTGTAACATTTATTAGAATAAATTATCTTCTCCTCATCATTCCACTTCTATGATTTAAACCTTACCATAAATTTTTCCCTGACCATTTTCAAACAAAATAATTTTCACAATATTATAGGAATGTTAATTTAAATTGTTATAAAAATGAAATGATATTTTTGTCTCTCCTTTTCAAATAAATAATTGAATATTTTTCTGAAAGTATTTTATTTATGTCATCATCCTTAAATATTTTGTATTCTTCAAAATTAATATGAAATAGTAAAATTATCCATGTTATATCCTTGGATGTATTATTCCTATGTGATATTGAAATCATTATGAAACCTATTTCTTTTTTATAGGATATAATATGATTAATTGAGTATTATTTCTGTGATCTTATAGAATACACAAATATGCATTTCATTATGTGATAGATGGGTCTGTTAAATCCCTAAAATGTATTCGTTAATGATTTATATCTCATGATATAATATGAAAGAGTTTGGATATAATAACCCAATAAGAAAGTAAATAAATAAATATTACATATTTTTTTTGAATATTCAATATATCTCAAAGAAATACACTCTTTAGAATTTTAATGATTTATTTTACTTAGATAATAAAAACATAAACAACTTATTTAGGTGTAATAATCATAATATCAAACATATTTTTTTAGATAATATACATATATAGACTCATTAAAAATATAACATTCAATAAAAATCTGTGTAATAAAAACATAATTAAAGGTTATCTCAAGTTCCTTATAAGTTTAAACATGTGTGATATCAATAATAATAAAACATAATATGATCATAAGGGTATGATAATATAAGTAATCACTTGTTATAAACTAAATATTCACACTCCGAAAATTCTAAATCATAAACTAACAAATAAATTCATATCTAGTAGTATGATCAATAATTCTGTGAATGATGTATTTTAAATAAAATAGATAAAATATAGGTATGTGTCATCATTAACACAATAAACAATAACCTTTATAATAAAGCTATTTAAAATCATGTCCTCTCATATTATTGTGATAATAGAAAGTATGAAATCATAATCATGCATCAAAATGAGAAAAATATATTCACAATATTTTAGATATATAGTCCTATGAGAATGTATAGAACTAAATAATACACACTCATAAAAATTGGGAAAACATTATTTTCAATAATTTCAATGCATAAACCAGTAAAAAAATATATAAATAATGCATACTCACACATCAATATGTGATAAAATATATTTCAAATAATTTACACTCTTATCACAATCATCTCAAGATATATCAATATCACATTACAAAATTTATTATATGTATTTCATGAACCCAACCATAATGTAATAAAAATTCATTAAAATATATTCCACAAGATCATGAAATAATTCATGATTTAATTAAATTGTTTCCCATGAAAAATAAATTTTTTTGAAAATGATTTCGTCATGATAATAAATAAGAATACATATAAATAATAAATTTGGTATCTTTGGACAATATCCCCAAATAAACAAAGGTATCATAAAACGATGCTATCATAGATGAAAAATACTTTTAAAAGATTTATCTAATATTTCTTATGGAAAATACACATTCTGTTTTGAAATCACTAATTTAAAACTAAAAAAATTAAAAATATTATGGGAAATATTTTATTTTAAAATAAATATGTAAAATATTAATTTAATCATAAAAATTAGTGGTCATAATGGTGGGAAATTTCTTTCATACCAAAATCGTTATAACAGAGAATCCTTTAACACCTTAGGTAAAAAGTTCTTCATTCGAATGATGAAGAGACACTTCATTTCAAAAAAATATAGAAATTAACTTAAGGGTAAAATATTTTTAATTAAAAAGAATAAAATTGTACAAAAACTAATGACAATTTTTTTAGGATAATATAGACATGGAAGAATCACATTCCCAATCAAAGTGGAATTAAAGCTTGGTTTTCTTTAAAAAATCATCATATTTTTGTATACCATATAGAGAAAATTGTACTATTACATGAATAATATTTGAATAAACACTTTATAATAAAAATTTTATTGATTTATTATATGTGGATAATTTAATTTCCATATTGTAAATTCATGGATAAACAATCACAATTAAAATGGTATTGAAAGATAAATCACTTACCTCAAGTCTCATCTTGCTTTATAAATTTTCAAAAATCATGTATAATAAGTATTAATTTATTATAAATATATTATAGAACTATAATATTGTGTAAATTAGTATTTAAAAATCATTTTATAATTTCTAATAATTCTATTTTGAACAATTATTCCATAAAATGGACATTTGGGTGAAAATTGGGTTGTTATCCATGCATGTTTGGGTTTGATGGTTGTGGTCCTTGCACCGTGGTAAGGGTCTCATCATATCCAAAATATAAATAATTGAATAATTATAATATTTATTCATTATATAAGCTTTATAATCAATCATATAAAGTGGTGATGAAAAATTAATTACATCTCTTTGTGGAGACAGTAGTTTGTGCGTACACACAACTGATGTTTCCACTTTTCAATGGTTAGAAAGAGTAAAAGGAAAAAAATAAAAAATATTTATAGAATTATTATTTTATCATAATATAGATATTTATATATATTCATTTAATCAATTATTATTACAACTAATGTAAATAAAAAATGAAAAACAAATCACATCACTTTGAAGAGTTTGTAGTCCACACGTACACACATGCGATATGATCATTTTCCAACTGATAGAATGATAAAAATATATATAATATATTATAATTATAGAATAATTATTTTGTAATAATTATAACAAATTGACATTAAATCTATCATTATTACAAAACATGTATTATGGTGACAAAAAATGAATCATATCACTACATGGAAGATGCAGACCACAGGTACGCAGAAGCAGTACATTTCATTTATCATTAGATGTAAAGAAGGAGGAAATTTATGATCATTAATAACAATAAAAATTAATTGAATTTAATGTATTTAGATAATTCATTAATAATGGATACCACATACGTATAAGTGGTAAAAGAATACATACAATTGAAATTGCTCGGTTAAGAGTTATAGAACATTGTTGAGAGACCTCATTTGGATTAGAGATTAATCCATAAGAGGGTGGTATTATGATCAAAAAAAGACATTTAATACCTGGTGGGTAATTATATGAAGGTATCATGGGATTTATTTTCCCAAATATAATGTTCCTTGGATTTTTATAATAGAGGATAAATGGTTTCCTTTTATAAGGCTAGGAGAAGAACACTTAGATTTTTTTAATGATTAAAATATATTAATGTCATACTCAATCCAAATAATTTTAAAATACTCAAATATTAATTTAGAATGATATATAGTCAAAATATTTAAAAAAAATTAATCTATGTTTTAATTTAAAATATAACCCTTATCTCATAGTTACACCCCCCCCCCCAACTGCCCTAGTAAACCTGTTTTAACCATAACAAATGTAACATAATTTTACTGTTTTCACAGTTCATTATAAAAAAAAGTAAGTTAAAATATTAAACAAATATCTATTATTATGATTCTAAATATATATACCATTTTCATTATTAAATTTTTTAATTAGAAGAAATTAATTTTTAAAATAATCTTTCTAAACGAAATGAAACACGTTTTTAACAAATTGCATTTTTTTGCATAAAATAGAGTTTACCTTGCTGCCATGCCATATAAAAATTATTATATTAATTTTAAAATACATTATTATATATATAATCTATAATTTTCATTAAAATAATTAATTAAAAAATATTATTTATATTTATTAAAATGTAAAATGCATTTTTTACATAAAAAATCTTTTATGAAAAATGTGTTTTTAATCCAAATAAATAAACTTATACCAAAATAAAGTATAATAATGTTTCCTATGGAATTAAATATATTATTTATAATTAAATGACACTTATATTATATTAATATAAAATTAAAAAAAATTATGATAATTTTACTTGGAATGATGTTATAGTTTTATAAATTGATGTATTTTATTATTATTTACTGAAAAATTAATCTTTCTAGAAAAATAATAAAAATCACCTGAAGATAATTTTTAAATTCTGATTGAAAAAGTGATATACATTTAATAAAATAAAATTTATTAATGATTTCGAAATTAATTATAATAATCAATACCAATATATAATAAATACATTTTTGAAGAAAACATATTTTGGAACTAAAAAATGACTTTACTAAAAAAATGATTATTTTGTTTTTATACAATAATAAATACATTTAAATTATATTTAACCATTATACATATTTTTTATAATTATTTTATTCTAATTTATACTTCTACTTTTATGACTTGGTTATATGAGTAAACTATATCATAGTTCAGTTTTTCTAGAGGTTTCATATAAAATAACCTATCAAATATTTTATGTCTATTTCAAATGAAATATTTGTACATAATATATAGTTATTATAATCACCCCCTTAAAATTATTTCCGCCTAAAAAATTTCCCTTATGGAAGAAAAAAAGACGATACTTTTTTCACATAATATTCTAAGGTTTTGATGTAGAATCCTTAAATTTATGGATTCACCAAAAAAACAATGATCATGTTAGTTGTATTGTTTTGAAGAACATTCTCTATTAAATCAAGAATCTCAACTATATTTTCATAAATATAGAGATAATTCTCTAGTGTTTTAACCTCTGAGTACCTTACATGTGAAGGATCAGGTATTTACTTCTCTAGAACAGATACATGGAATACATCGTGAACTTCAGAGATATTTAGTGGAACAACTAAGAGATAAGAAACCACCTCGATGGGATCAATTGTTTTTAAATGGAAAATATATAGGGACTAAATAACTATTAATTGCAAATCTCATAAAAATTTACCATGAGATATACATATTAATACCTTATCACACATTTTTAACTCTCGATATTTCTGATGATTGTGCGTATAACATTTTTGTTAACTCTAGGACACCCTCATGTGTTGTTTAATAGTTCTTACCTTCTCTACCATTTCCTCTAATAGCTCAGGTCTAGAAATATTTATTTCTCGTACTTCTTCCCATCATGGTATACATTTACACTTCCTTCCATAGAGGGATTCATAAAGATCAATTTTAGTTGTCATATTGAAGAATCTTTTTTAGGAAAATTTCACCAAATGAAGGTGTTGATGCCAACAACCTGTAAAATAAATAGAGAAAGGTATCAACAAGTCTTATAATGTTTTTATTTTTATCCCATATAGACCATATCTACGGGTGATATGTGGTATTATAAATCAACATTATATCCAAATCCTTCTGAATAATTCTCTTCAATTTCATGGTAAACCTCTAATTCTGATTAGATATAATAAAATGTGTCACTACATGAAAAAATACCAATTTATTAATTTATATCCTCGAAAACTAATTAGGTGAAAAATATTATGTATTGGTAATGAAATGTGATAAATTTATAAGGTAATCAACTACAACCCAAATATTCATAAGACATATAGATTTATTGGAGATTCTAAAGATATAATCCATGGAAATGTTTTATTATATCAATTACAGTATAGGTAATAGTTGTAACATCCCTTTTTTGTCTATTATACTTAATTCAATGATGTACCATATATAGAGATATATATTATTCATTGTCCATTTTCATGTTATCCCACCAAAAAATAATATTTCTTATCTCAACACCTATTGATACATCTAGGATAATTTTATAATGATGAACTTTGAGCTTCATCCAATATCTCCTTATTCAGATATATTTTAAATAGGACACATACTCAATTTCTAAACCTTATCATTCAATCTTAATCATGATTTAATGTAGTATTATTTAATTCCTTATTTTATAGTTTCACATCATCATTTTGTGCCTCTATAATCCACACATGGATGGATGGTTGGTTATTCATCTCAAAAATAAATGATATATCCTGGTTCCTTATTATTTAAAGTTATATTTTTTTTAAAATCACTAAATATTGGATCTCATTAAATTCCCATTATAAATTTTAACATAGAGAATCGTCCACCTTATTAGAATTTCCATGGTGGTAATATATTGATAATTTATAATAGTTCATCACCTCCTACAATCTTCTCTAATTAATATGTGTCTCTTTATAAGTCAATATATAACTCATTATTTTATGATCAAAATATATGTTACACATTTCACCATAAAGATAATCCCTCTATATCATTACTGGATAATTACTTTTTCAAAATCTAATTCAGGATCTAGGTAATTTTTCTCTTACAATTTCAATTGTCAGGAGTCAGAAATTTCACTATATGATTCTACATGAGGATGCATCTCAGTCCCTTATTTGTCTCATCACTATAGATCTCAAACCCATATCTAATTCTGGGTAGTTTAACAATAAGATTGTTGGGAAACCTTTTTTCAACTCCTTGAAATTTTCCTCACATTCATCTATCCATAGCTTTTATCCTTGAAGGATCTACCAAAATAAAAACTCATTAGATTATATGACCCAAGAATAAAGCATTTTGTAACCAAAATTTATTAATACTAAATTTGGAATTTGAAATCTATTTCATCAGGGTCTGAAAGAAAATATTCAACTGTTCTTCATTATCTTACTTTATATTGTATTATATCTAAATATCATGAATATAGACTACCAAAAATTGATCGACATAATCTGTAAAGACTATTTCTAAAATCCATGGAGATAGTGGTTTCATTGGAAAGTCAAAATGGAATTACCATAAATTCATAATGATCATACCTCATATGAGAGGTTGAATTGGGTATATCATCTTTCTTGACCATAAAATGATAAAGTCTGATGAAAAGTTTAATCATTAAGAACTAATGATCTTTGGATAGTAGATTAAACAACTATTAATATGGGTTAGAGTGTTACTGATAGTGAACATTTTATATTCTAAATAGTTAATAAATATATGTTTTGACCCATAATTACACTTAATAAATAGAATATGTTCTTCCAATAGTGAGGCACTAGGGATTATAAACTTATTATAAATATTTTCATGGAGTTTCCTCTTTGATTCCAACTTCTCAATTGGGTCCATTCTATAAAGAGTATTTGAATTTAGTGTTGCATTAGGTATTTTTTTTTGTAAACTCAACTTTTCAATTCAAAGGATGAATCAGAACGTTTTTAAGTAATAAACTAGAATAATCCCAAAAAATAGACATATCTTTGATGTTTAGTTTTTACCGAGACATTTGATATAAATAACTCTCGTGAATATGCAGTAGGACCCAATCACATAATAAACTTCTAACATAATTTCTTATTCATCATCACATTGAATGGTGATCATATGTTTATTTCTAATATCAAACATTACATCTTATCCTAAGAAATTGATATGGGATCTATATAGATATATCTAACCTATTCCTAAAATCACATCAAATTCAACCATAAGAAGAATCATAAGACTTGTAGGAATCACATTCCAAAACACTTATATCATTGTGAAGTTGTATACTTGATATTTAATCAACATTCCATTTCTATTATTCACCACTAACCCAAAATTAAATCATTTAGGTGGTGATTTAACATCCTTAGAAACTATTTCAGACCTAAAATAGTAAAGAGATCCTAAATAATGTAATAAGTTTGTATTTATAGATTTTATATATAGTTTACATTGTACCACATAATTTTATTGACCTATTTATGCTTTGATAGGAAATACCTTCTCATTATCCCTTTTCATAGGGTTTTGTTGAGTCCCACAATCATCATTAGCTAACAAATTACAATTGGGATTATCACAATGCCCAATCACCTTGCATCATAAATAATAATCCTTATTCATTAAACCCTTATTATCCCTGATTGAATCGTATAAACCTTTCATCCCTCAAAAATTTTCATTAGACTGATTTTTATCCTTTTCAAAATTAAAGAATTTCCTAATTCCTTTAAGATATTTTCTTATGTTCTTTCCCCCAAATTTTGGGTATGTGGATGTTTATAATATCATTCAACCTTCGAATTTATCATTTCCATGATGATATATTATTCTATTTATATCACTAAAACTATAAGAGTAATTAGACTTACCACTCTCAATTTCTACCATAAAATCACATTCAATGATTTCTCTATAGTTATCAACTTCCCATATCTATAACACCTTTCAAAGACTTAGTTTCATGCCACTAAATAATTGATTAATTTTTTGTATAGGATAATATATAATTTTAGAATCATAACATGAATATCCTGTATTTATTTATATTTAGGTATCAATTCACCATCCTTCTATTTAAGATATAACAAATCCATTTATATCTTATTGTAAAGAGTTAGAGGAATGTATTTATTCAGAAATTTTATCTTAAACTCCTCTCATTTAAGGAATTTTATATATCCCTATTTCCTTGTATTATGGATTAGAGTCCCGTATTTATTGGTTTTCTTTCTAAGAAAGAGATTGATTTGGAATCCTTCTCAAGGTCTGAACACTGAAGAACATAAAATATCATTTTCATCACTTGCATCAACTACTGGACAAATATTTAATCAGAAGTCCAAGATAATGATGTTGGTTGATGTTATGTAAAATTCTCAATGGATATTTTATCCATCCTTTGAGTATTTAGAATCACAAATTGATTCATGTTTTTTCTCATAAACTGATAGAGTTGGGTGATCATACTTATAATATATTATAACATCTCATTACAGATTAGATAGTTAAATCATTATCCTTGATTTGGGTTTTCATTTTTATTCACTAGGTAGGGTTGATAATAATTTGGGAGGATACCGTACTGGTTAAGCTATATTTTTTTATACTCTTAGATTTTACTTGTCATTTCTTCCAGATGCTATATGTTCTCAGTCAGTGTAACTAGCTTAAACGATGTGTAATAGTTTATGAGTGCATACCATGACAAGGGTTTACACCATTAAAGTTACATTATGTAGTGATATTTTACACATCGTGAGTTAATTAAAAATTGGTTTGTAATTCAAAGTGATGATTTTTTCGGTTATGAAATTTATCTATTTAATGATTTGTAATGGAATTACACATCATATAATTCCCTGCACGTCGTTTATATACAATAAGGATGGATGAAAATTAAATTTTATATCCTCTAAGGATACATTTCTCCCAACCTAATACCTATACCAGGAAATATTGGAGCCCTCCAATCCTTATGGTTCTTTTCTTTTGGTGATCAATCATCATTATGCTTGCAGTGTGAATTCCTAAGTAATAATTCTCCATTTTTCTTCATCTATTTCTCTTTATCCTCCTTAGGGTTTAATATTTCAACATAAAAGTGATGTATTTATACTCAATGTTGTGGGATCTAAGTCCTAGGTTGTGTTTCAAGGTTTTTTACACCTTCATTCCCATTTATGGGCTTTGTTGCGAGCGTTGAGTATCAAGTAAAAGGTTTTTGATTATATCCTACTAGTCTAAATTGATTGACTTTAAATTTATTGATTTATTTATGTTTTCCATTTAAATTGAATTGATTAAAATTTGATTCAATTGGTATTAAATAAAACCCAATTCTAGGGAATTGGGATCTTTGAAATGGTTTTGGGAAAAAATTGGGGAAACCCCCATGTTCTGTTGAATTTGTGTGTGTTTAAAAAAAATTGAAAATGGATTAAGATGAGTTGTTGAATTTAATTATTTAAATGGAAATTATGTAATTTATTAAATTCTAAAAATGGAATAAAATGATTTGGCAGAAACCCAGTGGGTTTGTCTTTCCAACAAGGAATGGTTTTGATTAAAACTATATATGTTTTTAGATAGAAAATGATAATTTGAAATAGGGGAATGATATTTAATTATATTTTAAGATGTCTTAAAATAAATGTCTCATAATTTATTTTTAAGGTCATAAGAAAGGCTTAGGTAGATTGATAATTTTTTGGACACACTCTATGATTTTTCAATAACATAAAATAGAAATGTAGTAGGTCACATCCCTTAAGGGAATGTGTCAAGTACTCTTTGACCAGTGTACAAAGGATGTGTGTGTACACATATTGACAAGAGCACTTAGAGAGTTTAGAGTCCTATATCATACAACATTTGTACCTATTTGAAAAATAACCATATTTATTTCTTGATTATATTTGAGATATAAATGTATTCCAATGTTGTTAAACTGATTTACATTCCTTCAAAATTTATATAAATTGTTTTATATAAAGTGTTTTATTTAATAGATTGTTTTAGAAAAATTTAATCACTTATAAAGCCTTTTCATTTGATATTTATAGCATGATTAGTTTAAATATGTTGTGAAATAGAAAACCTGTTTATTTTAAAATTGATATCATTCAATTCGTTATGTTTTTACTAGCATATATTATATAATCATTGTTGAGACCATATTGGGATTTTTATATCACACCCTACTTATGCCTTTGGGTGTTTGTATTTTATATTATTTTGGGTTTGATAAAGGGGAAATGATATCTTGGAGGTGGATTTAGTTGATAAACCCCAGGCTTGGTGAGTTTTTTCCTTAAGAACCTTAGATATTTTCCCCTATTTTGGTACTTGGGTTATAGTATCTTGGGATTTTTTATTCCTTTTCAAATTCTGGTATATTACTCCAACTGGGGTTTCTTTTGATATTCATAATTTCATTCTTCTGTTAATTCTTCATTGTTATTGGATTAATTGTTCCTACTTTTAGTTTTTAAGATTACAGTTTCTAGTCGCCAACATAGTGAAATTTAGAGCTCCCTTTAGGATATGCCAAGACATACTCGGTTACTAGGTTACTAGGTTATCCTGGTTGGTTCCTAATAATGTGGTATCAGAGAAATGTTTAAGTTGAACTTCTTTCCTTGAAGTCATTATTAATTTTTAAATATTTTGTAGAATTTAGAGGTAGTTATGATTGAGTACGAATCTAGCTCCCACTTTAATGAACCATAAATCATCATGGGTGTTTAGTGGAATGAATCATGTGTATTATTTCTACCCTTTTTCAAATTATGATTTGGATATAGTAAAAGAAAAATATTGGTGTTATATCGATCAAGATTATGATTCCCTCATTGCACTATTTGAGCACTATATATTGTATTCCTATTATCCGTAGATGTTGTGTAGCATCATGTCTTAGAGAAGACATGTGAATCGAATCTTGTAAGAGGATACTACTAAACCTCAATGAGTGAATCCTATTGTAGATCTGAATCAGGTTGAGGTGATTGTGCATACTGTCCAAGAATTGGGACAAAAATCACCACTAGTCCTAGTTTGGGCTCCAACTATGGAACCATAGGAGGTGTTCTTTGAAATCATTATCAAGAGTTACTTATCCATAATCCCTCAATTTTAAATGGATCAATAGATCATAAACATTCTATGGAATTAATGGGCAAGATAGAACATCTTTTTGAGTTCTTAGAGACACCAGATTAGTTTAAGGTGAAGTGACCTACCTTCATGCTTGAAGGACCAAGAAAGGATATGGTGGGACATGATGTTGATGGAAAACAAACATGAGGTATTAGATTGGAAGGTCTTAAAGGTTCTTTTCACTAAATAGCTCTATCTAGATTTAATGGTGTTTTCTAAGAATATGATGTTTTTAATGATTTAGAAGCCTAATATAACTGTGACTAAGTATTGAAATCACATTATTGATCATGAGTAGATTTCACATAGGATCGTGTATAATGATAGGATGATGGATTGACAGTTAGTAATGGGACATCGATAAAATATATGTTCTTAGGTTTTCTTGTGGATTCTGTCCAACTATTCTATTGTGTTAGATATGGTGATGATGGTTTATATGGACCTTGATAGTAAGCCATGGTTAACTAGAGTTACATTTTACCTTTGTAGAATTGTTAGTTGCCTTAATGTAAATAAGAAGTGTGATGATTAATGTGTTAGTTATCGGTGGAAGGGTCACTTAATACCTCCTATTATTCTAGGAGGCAGTCCTTTGATTTTACATCAGTGTGCCAATCTAGGACATTCTGAGAGGGTTTTCACTTAGAATCTCATTAACTCAAGCTCTTGTGTATGTTTAGGTGAATTATAGAGTTTTCCCCATATCTTTTCTACACTTAATAGTAGAACAAGATAATCATATCATCCTAAAAATATATTTCAATCAGATGCTTCATGTATTAAAGGGTTCCATCCTCAAGCTTTTGGAATGAGGATACCTCAAACAGTGGAAGAATATTCAGCGTAATAAGTCACTATTCCTGAAAACATTGAGAGGTACCATTACTATAGCTTCATCATTAATGACTTCTTTATTCAATGATAGTGTGTCTCATTAATTTATTTCAAATTATATTGTTAATATTTTAAATCTTACTATGGATATTTTTGTATATGTGATATATATTTATAAACCCCTTGGATCAAAGGGATAGTAGTTTATTTTTCCCCCTTTTACATTCACTTCTGTTAATGATGAGATTCCCCAAGACATTCTACCTCTCGACATGGATCCTAATGATATAATATTTGGGATAGATTGTCTCATGGACAAAAAACAATTATAATTTTTTATCTTTCACAAGTATACCTTACTACACCAAGTGGTGTATATCTTTTCTTCAAGGATAATGGGACCCAAGGTTGAGTAGGCATAACCTTCTTACCAAGAGTTGGGGAAGGAAATATCAATGTTTTCATTAAATTTGGAGAAAGAATCATTGAGTGGTAATATCCCTCTAGTTTTCATTGAGTTTCTTACTGAGTTTAAATCTGACTTATCCAGTTTACCACCAATAAGGGAGGCTGAGTTTTCTATTGACATAATGCCTGATACTCAACTAGTTTCACTTACCTTTTACCATATGGCACCAGCTTCACTAAAATACCTAAATTCCTAGTTGGATGACCTTATTGAGAATGGATTTATATTCTCGAGTGGGTCACCTTGGGTGGCGTTAGTCCACTTATATAAGAAATTGAATGGTTCTTTTTTATTATTTGTTGATTACTAAAATCTAAATCGATTTATGGAAATGAACATGTTTTCATTTCCATGTATTGATGATCTGTTTGATCAATTAAAAGGGGATAGGTTTTTCAAAAATATTGATCTTTGGTTAGAATACCATCAACTGAGAATAATAGAATCTGAAACTCAAAATACCACCTTCTAGTGTAGGTACATTCATTATGAGTACTGTGTTATTCCCTTTATCCTAACCAATGCTCTTGTAGTATTCATTGATTCAATGAAAAATGATTTCCATGACCATCTGGATAACATTGTAGTAGTAATTTTGGATGAAATACATGTTTAATATATATCTGAGGAGGACCATGTACATAATCTGATAATAGTTCTGAGTCTCTTGAGAAATTACTAACATTGTAAAAACCATTCATAGAGTTATTTCTAGATTCACTAAGTGAGATTATTGGAACATATGGTGTCTAAATAGGGTATATTGGTTGATCCTAAGAAGGTGAACACTATTAAGAATTGGGAGAAACCATGAAATGTATTTATGATTCAAGACATAAAGGTTTTAGAAATATATTATCACTAGTTTGTGAAGGAATTCTCTAATTCATCTTCTTTGATGATTTATCTAACTCAGAAGGGGGTGAATTTTTCATGGAATGATAAGTGTCAGAGTTTTATTATTGATATTAAAAGTATTTTTACTACTAAACCAGTGTTAACTCTTATAGAGGTCGATCAATGATAGTTAGTCTTCTGTGATGCATAGAGTTCATGCTTGGTTTGTGTTCTTATACAAGGTAATCTTGTAGTTTCCTATGGATCTCGTTATCTTAGGCCCCGTGTGAAGAATTATCCTACCCATTACCTTGAACTTCTAGTTATAATTCTTATGCTTAAGATTTAGTGTAATTACCATTAAGGAGAAAGGATAATTTTTTATTAAAACCACAATATCATCATATATATCTTCTCTGAAAAATATTTGAATCTCCTCCATAGATATTCGGTGGAGTATCTAAAATCCTTCAAATTTGACATCCCCTATACCGACGGGCAATGGCATGATGTTATAGATGTGTTATGTAGGAAACTTCTAACCCAATTTGTAAATTAATATTTATATTAGTTGTATTTGATGGATCGCTTTGCACAATTGCATATTAGAGTCTAAGAATTAGGGGATGAGGTTTTTTTAGACACTATTTAGTTAAAATATTTTCTTCTTGAAATGATTAGTCAAGATCAACATCATGATGATGAGTTTAATTGAATTAGGTACTATATTTATAGTCGGAAGATTTTTGACTATTGGTCATTCTCTAAAGAGGTTGTTCTATGTTATTAGAATCAGTTTTTTGTTCCGTTAACAGTAAGGAAGGTTGTGATGGGAGATTTTCATAACTCTCTGCTTCACGAGTAGGTAGTGAATGTTGGGTACCATTTATCACTTCCATTATAGTTGACTATGGTACCTTATGTATTTCATGTATCACATCTATGAAATGATCTCTCTGATCAATCTCTAATTTTGAGCTATAGTGATATGGAGATTGAATCTAATTTATCTTGGACTGAGCAGCCAATTAGGAAAGTTAATTTTGAGACCAAGGTACTTTGTGGGAGGATGATAACTTATGTTATTGTGCTTTGGAAACAAGGTTATGATTATAGTGAGATGTTGTAAGGTTAGGCAATGATGATATAGAAGTGGCCTCATATTTTTTTCATTGAAACTTCTTTATAGGATTTCTAGTGTTTGAAAGTTTTTATTGTGGGGAGGTTGCAGCATCTCATTACTAATCTGATAGGAATGTCATTAACATTGTTATAGTTTTTACTTTTCATTGACTAGGTCGGGTTGATAATGAACTAGTATCATACCTATAATGTTAAAGTCATGTATTTTTTTACTATCTTCTTTAACTATGTTTGTTTACTATGTTGGAAGTTTTCATGCCATGAAATTAGGTTACATTTTAAGGACCCAACCTTAAAAAATTACATAATATTGAATAAAATGAACAATTCACATTAAGGATATTTTCATGTTTATAGTTTTATAGAGTTAGGACATAACTATTACATTTCATCTCAAAAATTACAAAGTATACACTTATACTCAGTTTCCATTTTCTTCATAAAATAAAAACCTTTTGAAAAAAATATTCATGTATAGTTCTATGTTTTAGATGCCATTACTTTTCCTTGATGTCATCTTTGACCCTATTCTACCTTATAACTTGTGAAAAACATTTAAAAAACTTAGGATTAGCACAAAAAATCTCAGTAAGGGATACACAAAGAAAGAAAAATGTTAGTTTTGAAAAAAAAACGTAAACCATGAATACCCTATCATAAGTAATACTTTTCACCTTTATGAAGTAGTAAATACTCTTCACTAAATAAAAGGTCATTTCTTAACATTTTGTAACCAAAATATTACCATAAAATCCCTATAAAGAACATATAACATATAAAGATAACTTTGGAAATAAACATACTTAAATGGAATAACAATACGGTCAACTTCCACACATATCACTAAATGGAATATCCATACGGCCGATTTCCATACCCAATGCATTGGAAGTTATAACGTAACCACCCATTCTAGTTTATCACAACACCACCCATCATTTGGTTTATCACGTAACCCCGTAAAATATCCAAGTACCATTACAAAATCATAACACAAAAAATATTAGAAATATAAATATTTCACTAATAACATTTCATTTAAAATCAAAAAAAATCATCTCAATATATTTAAATAATAAATATATCTCAAAAACCATTTTCATTACCAAAATACTCAGAAAACATAATAAGGGGTTTCATATTCATTTTAAAAACAATAAGGCTTATAGAGGAATACAACTAACATTTACGGTGGAGGAGAGGTAGTTGTCACCACAAATGTTAAAAGAATTCCTTTTTTAATTTAGTAAAATGCTTTGTAGAAAAAAATATTCCCTTTGAATGAAATTAAAAGTCACAGGGTTTTATTATATATCATTTAAAAGAAAGTAGTGTATAAATCAATGAATTCTTCAATGAAAGGATATTGAGCAAAGTCCCTTACCTCGTGTCTGATTTTACCCGTTAATTATTTAATTTCATGAATAATATAATTAATTTAATTTATAATTTCTTAATAACCTCTTTCATGTTCATTATTCCTTTTATGTCACTTAAAACCTTGCTATAATATTTGGTTAATTATTTGAGTTCATATCACACATTTTGTTGATGTTCAGAAGTTAAGTTAAAAATGAATTTTTTATAATTATAAATTGTTCATGTGGTAGAAATTCCATTATCTCCAGAATGATATACATGATTTAGATATTAAATATATATAGTATATATATGTATTTATAACATTACATAACATTATGAGATAAGAAATTAAATGCATCATTCATGGAGATGGTAAGCCGTATGTACGCATGAACGCTACTTTCTTTTTTATTTCATATTTTAATGGAATGAAAACAAAAATTACATAAGTATATTATAATTCCAGTATAATATAATATAAAATATCATTAACTCAATCCTTTGTACGTCTGTTATAAGCCATTAATGAGTCATATCACTTTGAGGGGACATTAGTTCACAATTTCTCAAATGAAGTTATCGTGTTTACACATTATTGAAACCCAAAAGGTATGATATAAATGAAAAATAAAAAATCATAGAGAGAATATAAATATAATATATATCACATATAAATAAAATTCCATCATAATGGCCACCATGAGAGGCGGTTGGAGAATAATTGAACAATCAGCATTTCGTGAGGCAGTAGTTTGTCATCCACAGAAACAGTATATTCTTTACCCATTAAATGGAGGTGTGTCTAAGTGCCGTTAGAATACTTCTCATAAAAAAACCAAGTATATTTAGGATAATTATTTTGGTAAAAAAGAAATTAATAAATATATTTTAGGTGGTTTTAGAAGTAAAATAAAAGAAAAAAACTTAAAATAATACATTACTTTTAATTCTGGTATCTTCCTTTGGTTTGAACCAAAATATTTACATGAAGTTCCTTCTTCCAAATTTAATTATTATAGGAGGATGAGAGGGATGTGGGTGTCTTATTTATGTATAGGATGGACGAGCCAAGTGGCTTGAGAGGTGTGGGGAATTGGTTATAAGTGGTGTCCATTTATAAGGTGGAGGAGGGGCTCTTTAAGATTGTTTGAAATAATTATTCTATTATAAACTTATCTTCGGTTTCAAAATGTCCACAAATAATTAAAGTTGAATATAAAATGACTCATGTTCAAAATAAAATCATCTAATAAGAATTTTACAGGTTTTGTATATTTTTTTAGTATTTATAATCTTATTTATTAAAATCATTCATTATTGAGGTAAACAATGCGTCATTATTGTGTCATGAATAATTTTATATATTTGATGTCTAAAATTTTTAAAAAAATTACCATGATGTCCGAAATATTATTAGCTATCAAATGTATATTTATAGTAAAATAAATAACTTATATAACCCCTTTTAAAAATTTATTTACTAAAATATATTCGTTTATGTCATTTTTTCCTTTACATTAAGTTAATTAAAATAAAGTGTCATTTTCACTCCCAAGTGGCTTCATGGGCTCCTAAAATTGACCCAAGGATGGACATGGTCATAAATGTATCAAAAAATAGTATTAGGACCCATTTTATGGTAATTTAATATTTTTATAATAATATTTTTTTACCCTTATTTAGAAGATTTACCCTTCAACCATGGTAAATAAAATATTTACTGAAGTAATATCAATAATGTCTAAAAATAAAAGTAACCTTTTTACACATTTTGGACCTCATGCTTCCAAATTTCGAATCCATTTTTTCAAATTCAAAACACATAAGTGGAAGAGATTAATTTAAATTTAATTCCCACTATCAAAACAAAAGGCTTGTTTTAAAAAAATAATAATTATCAATAGATTGACACTTATTAGTGTCCAATTTGAAAGTTAAATTACCTTAAATGATAAAAATTGGATTAAAGAGTTAAAACATAATATAATTAAACTTTAAAACCAATTAAAATGATAATCAAACCTTATAAATAAATTATATTAAAAGGCAGTTTTGAATTAAAATATAGTATTTTTTACTATTCATTAAAATTGAATTTTATTAGAAAAGTACCAAATTTCATCCAAAGTATGTTTCGATGTACCGATTCTAAATAAGAATTTAATTTTGTCAAATAGAACATATAAAACTGAATAAAACTATATTTAAAGAGGTTTCACAATTAAAAGGTGGTAAATCTACCTTTTAACGAATATTAGAGTATTTGTGCTTAAAATAGGATTCATTCACATTTTAAGCCAGTATCTTTTATTGGATAAATTTAAAAATATTTAACAAACATGTATAATCATATTTTAGTTAGATCTATTCATTACCTCCATTATAATGGCTTGGCGTTAACTACCATTTAAAATAATATTATTAAATTATTTGTGTGCAATGAAAGATTTCAATAAAAACCACTGTTGAGTATCAGGTACGCCATCGAACATAGAATCCTATTTAAAGTAAAATTAATATTTAATAGAAAAATATTAATAAATATGAAAATGTATTATTCTTTATTTACCTGAGATATTAAATCCTACCCCCCCCCCCTTTTAGAAATTTCTTCCTCATAATTTTTATTCACTTATCAAATAAGTGGGGGTATTTATACCTTAGAGCATTTTTAGATCCCATGTTGCCTCTTCAACCATATTGTTTCACCACAAAACCTTTACCTGGTTAATTTCCTTATTCAGTAACTCTTTCTCTCTTCAGTCAAGTATATGAACAGGTTTTTCCAAATAAGAGATATTCTCTTCCAACTAAACTACCTCTTGGCTCAATACATGAGATGGATCTAGCATATACTTTCTCAACATTGAAACAAGAAAAAAAATTGTACCAAGGACAAACAAGGAGGTAAAGCCACTCTATAGGCAACAGATACAACCTTCTCCGAGATTTCATAAGGTCCAATGATCCTCGAACACAACTTTCCCTTCTTACCAAAACACATCACACTTTTCCATAGAGAAACTTTCATAAAGGCATGATCCCCAACCTCAAAAAAATGATCCTTCCTCCGGTTATCTGCCTAACATTTCTGCCTACTCTAAGATATTATCATGTGTTTCTAATTCAAAGGAACCTTTTCTGTCATCTCTTCTACAAATTATAGTCCCGTCAACTTCATTTCACCTATTTCATCCCAAAAATATGGACTTCAACAATGCTTCCCATATAATGCCTCCAATGGAGCCATTTGTATACTGTAATGAGAACTGTTATTATAAGAAAATTCAACCAAAGAAAGATGTTGGTACCAACTTCCCTAGTAATCTAGTGAACAAGAACGTAGGAATGCCTGAGTTTTTCATTCTGACTGTCTATTTGATTGAGGATGAAAATATGTACTAAAATTTAATTTTGTACCCAAATACTTTTCAAAGCCTTTTGAGAAGTTTAATGTAAACCTAGTATCACGATCAGATGCAATAGAGGGGGAAACTCCATGAAACCTGAATATCTATTTAAAATATAACTGAAAAAGTTGATCTAGAGGAAAAGTGTCTTCGATTGGAAGGAAATGACCAGATTTAGTCAACCGATCAATAATAACCTATATTTCATTGTTACCTAGAGATGTATATGGTAAACCCACAACGAAGTCCATAGATATATTTTCCCATTTCCACTCTGGAACCAGTAAATACTCAATCATTTCATTCTGTAACTGCTGCTCCGGATTAACCTATTGACATGTCAAACACTTCATAGTAAAGTCTGCAATATCTCTTTTCATTCCATGCCACATGTAATACACTTGATGATATCTGTACATCTTAGTAATACCAGGATAAAATGAAAATGGAGAACTATGAGCTTCATATAACAAATCATTATTCAACTGTGAATCACAAGGCATGGAAAAATCATTTCCCAAACCTCAAAACACTATCATTATCAATGTTAAATTCAAGCAACTTACCCTTCTGATTCAACTCTACCTTTTTCTGTAACTCATTGTCTTCTTTCTGTGCTTTCATTATTCTGTCTAATATAGATGATTTCACTGACACCAGAAACAAAAAAGAGGAATTTCCTACACCAACAACTTCTATTCCATTGTTCATCGTATCAAAATCCAATGTATCTTATTCCAAACGTATCATGGTTAATGTAGCATTACTTTTTCGACTCAAATCATGAGCTAATTTTTTTAATTTCACGGATGGTAAAGGATCATCTAAATGTAATCCTTGACTAATTATATACATCTCCTCTCTCTTATGATCAATTTTTTCTATGTGAATATATACTTAAAACTTTATTGGTTAGTATATAATTCACATTTTACTCCACACAGATGATGCCTCCTAATTATTGAAGAAAACATAACAGCAACTAATTCCAAACCATGTTTAGGGTAATTTAATTGATGAGGTTTTAACTAACGTGAATCATAATCAATTACCTGACCATTCTTCATATGGAAACAACCATTAGCTTCTAATGAAGCATCACCGTAGAATAATTTCTTGATGCTAAAAAATTTTTAGCTTCCCTGACCATTCTTCATAAGGAAAAACATCAAAATACTCATTTAAATTTGCCACATAATTAATCTAGACAGTTCCATTGTTTACGAAAATATGTGCTAGGTAACATTCATTTTCACCTTTTAATAGTTTCTCAGCTTCCCTATATGTTATCAAAAGTAATGGTTTATTCTTGTACACAAACAAAAAATTATTCTGAAAAGAAACCTCTTTAGCTCGGTAGTCAATCTTTACATGATAAACAGAAAACCAATCCATACCCAAAACAACAGAAAACTCTACTAGAGGAAAATCAATAAGGTTTTCAGGTTTATTCATTCTACATACAAGGACATTAAGGTTCTTATTTTTTTATTTTATCTCAAAATTTCCTCTATGTGCTTTTACCATAGGTTCAGGATTTATATCTTGAGATGGAATTCCCAATTTACTAGAAAACTTCTTAGAAATGAATGAATGTGTATACCGTTAATCAAAAAACACGTTGGAATAATCTTAAAAAACAAACAGTGTACCTAATACTATCTCATTTGATAGCTCAACATCTTCTGAAGTAATTGCAAAGGTTTTTACCACCACTTTCTACTTTTAGTTCGGCTTCTTGACATCAGTTTAGTTCTTTGTTGGACACTCATTTTCATGATGACCCATTTTATTTCACTTAAAACATCTTACCATTGATTTTTTATTTCCTTCTTGATCATATTACTTACAGTTATGAGCAATATCACCACGATTACCACACCATAAGAACTTTCCAGACTTTGAAAAACATTCTCCCTGATGCTTTTTACCACACTTCTCAAAATATTGATATTTAATTTTCATACCTCCAGGCTTCTTTAATGAATTATATCCCTTTTCCTTCCAACTGGACCTCTTATTTTGTTTTCTCTCATGGAACACCTGACCATCAGAAAAATCCATTTCTACCATCTCGGCACATCTGACATGTTTTTCATAGCATTTGAATTCACGAGATGTTAATTCTCTTTGATATCGTGGGTTTTTTCTTGAGTGAAATCGAATTATATTACAATCAAGATCTCAAATGAAATTTGGAGCATACCATGAAAGTCGAGTGAGTTTTTCTTCATAAGAAGCCACTCAGTTATCCTCATACCTCAATTCCTAGAATTTTTTTCTATCCTAAGACGAACCACCTTAGGAAAATATTTCCCATGAAAAATACCTTTGAATTCATACCAATCAAGAGTATCGATATCCTCACTATCCTTAAAAATTGTCACCATCAACCACCACTGATCAGTTTAACCATCAAAATGGTAAAAATTTATAGTAACCTTTTGATGTTCTGAACACCCCATGACATCAAAAATCTTCTCTAGTTCTTTAATCCACCCTTCAGCTACCAAAGGGTCAGATGATCCTCTGAATGATGGGGGATGTTTCCCCATGAAATGCTCCACTAATGACATGTTCCTTTGTGGTTGTTCTATCTGTTCTCATGCATGGATACCACCACCATTTATAGCTTGAGTCAAATGTGCCATCACTGCAACAAAATGTTCAGTTCTGATTCCAACCATCTCAGGTTGCTGATTTGGAATCTTGTCTTCCTTCTGATTTCGTCCCATCATAGCTACTATTTTTCCTATATAGAAAACCATTCTGAACACAAAAAAATATTAGTAAAAGCAACATGGTTATCTGTAAATTATATATCTTATCAATCATTACATAAACTAAAAATAATTTTTTGATATTTTTTAACAATATCTTTACTCATAAAGATTTCTATACTGACCTTTCATACCAACTATAAGGACCTGACCTCAAAACATTACATAATCTTGAATTATGTGAATAATTCATATTGAGGATATTTTTAGGTTTAGGGTTTTATAGAGTTAGGCCATAACTATTACATTTCATCTCAAAAATTACAAAGAATACACTTATACTCGGTTTCCATTTTTCATAAAATAAAAATTTGTTGAAAAAAAGTGTCATGTCTAGTTCAATGTTTTTGATAGATTGACATTTCATTAATCCCATACTTGACCCTATTCTACCATATGTCTTGTGAAAAACATTTCAAAAACATGGTATAAGCACAAAAAGCTCAGTAAGGGATACACAAAGAATAAAAACTGTTAGTTTTTCAAAACAACATGTAAACCACGAATACCCTATCATATGTAATACTTTTCACCTTCATGAAGTACTAAAGACTATACACTAAATAAAAGATCATTTCACACCATTTGTTACCAAATTATTACCATAAAACCAATAGAAGTAACATATAACAAATAAAGGTATCATAGGAAATAAACATACTTAATTGGAATAACCATAGAGTCAACTTCCACACATATCACTAAATGTAATAGGCATATGGCCAAATTCCATACCCAATGCATTATAGGTTATAAAGAAACCATATGTCCTGGTTTATCATGGCACTACCCGTCATTTGGTTTATCATGTAACCAACCATCAAATGTCCAAATAGCATTATAAAATCATAACATATAAAATATTGAAAATATATATATTTCACTAATAACATTTCAATTAAAATAAAAAATAATAATTTCCAGATATTGAAATAATAAATCAATCTGAAAAACCATTTTCAACACCAAAACACCCAAAAAAATAAAATAAGGGGTTTCTTTTTCATTTTAAAAACATTAAGGCTTATAGAGGAAGCCAACTAACGATTACGGTAGCGGACAGGTCATTCACGCAGCAAATGATAAAAAAATTAATTTTGTCATTTAGTAAATTGATTCATAGAAAATAGATTCCCTTTGAATGAAATTAAAAGTGAATGTTGTTTATAAAATATCTTATAAAATAATGTTGTGTATAAATCAAAGTATTCCTTAATGAAATAATATTGAGAAGAAGTCCCAAACCTCATGTTTAATTTGACCCATTCGTTTTTTAATTTCCTAAATAATCAACATAAGTTAATTTATACTTGCTTGAGAACTGTTTTAATCCTTATTATTCCTTTTATATCACTTATTATCTTTCAATAACATTTAGTTAATTATTTTATCTCATATCAGACATTCTGTCGAAGTTCGGAACTTAAGTTAAAACGAATTTGTTATAATTATAAATTGTTATTGTGTTCAAAATTCCACAATCTCCATAATGATATTCATGATTTAGATATCATATATATTATGTATATATATATATAATAGTACATAATATTTGTAGATAATAAATGAAATGCACCGTTCATGGGGATGGTGAGTTATATGTACGCGTGAACATTACTTTCATTTATATTTCATATTTTAATGGAATGCAACATAATTATAAATAGATATATAATAATTATATAATATTATAATATATATTTTATTTAACTCAATCCTTTATATTCCCCATATGAGGCATGAACGAGTCATATCACTTTGAGGGGGTGGTAGTCCGCACTTCCTCAAATGATGTTTTCACGTTTACCCATAATGGAAGCCATAAAAGTTTGATATAAATGAAAAATACAGAATCTTAGAGGAAATATAAATATAATTTATATCACATATAAATATAGTTCCATCATAATGGCCACCATAAGAGGCGGTTGGAGAGAATTGAACAATTATCGTTTCGTGAGGCAGTAGTTCGCCTTCTACAGAAACAATATGTTCTTTACCCATTAGATTGAGGTTTGTGTATGTGTAGTTCGAATAAATCTCATAAAAACAACATAGTATATTAATTATACTGTTGTTTTTATAAAATAAATTAATAAAAATTGTTTAGGCGGTTGGAGAAGTAAAAGAAGAGAAAATAACTTAAATGAAGACGTTACTGTTATATCAGGTATCTCCATTTGGATTGAACCAAAAAGATTACTAGTAGTGCCTTATGTCTATGGTAATGCTTATAGAAGGAGGATAGGGATGTGGGAAGATTATTTTGGCATATTATGGATGATCTAAGGGGCTCAAGAGGTGTGAGGAATGGGTTATAAGGGGTGTCTTTTTATGAGGTGGAGGAGGGGCTCTTTAGGAAAGTTTGAATCATTTATTTTATTGTAAACATATATTCAGTTTCAGAAGAAACAAAAATCATTAATATTGAAGATATTATGACTCATGTTTGAAATAAGATTATTCAATAAAAATTGGACAGGTTTTGGATATTTTTTAGTATTTATAAACTTATTTATTTAAATCATTCATTAATGTGGTAAACATTGCATCATTATTGTCTCATAAAACATTATATTTATTTAATGTCTAAAAATTATAAAATAAATTCCATGATGTATTAAATATTTTTATCTTTCAAATTAATATTTATAGCCGAAGAGATAACTTATATAACCTTATGTAAAAATTTATTTACTGAAAGATATTTGTTTATGTCATTTTTTCCGTTAAGTTAATTAAAATAAAGTGTCATTATAACTACCAAGTGGCTCCATAGGGTCCCAAAATAAACCCAAGGATGCCCATGGTCTTAAATGTATCACGAAATAGTATTTGGATACATATTAGTTTACTTTTATATAATTATAATAATAGTTTTTTACCCTTATTTACCCTTTAACCATGGTAAATAAAATATTTATTGAAGTAAATATTCATAATGTCTAAAATTAAAATTTACATATTTAAACATTTTAGACCCACTAATTCCAAATATGGAATTCATTTTTTCAAATTCAAAACATAGAAGTGGCAGAAAAAATTTAAAATTAATACCCATTGTTAAAACAAAATGCGTGTTTTTAAGAAATAATAACTATCAAAAGATTGACACTTATTTATGTCCAATTTCAAAGTAAAAGTACTACCAATGAACAAAGTTGGATTAAATAGTAAAAAAATAATAAAATTACACTTCAAAACCAATTAAAAATATAATATAACCTTTTAAATAAATAAGATTAAAAGGTAGTTTTGAATTAAAATACATTATTTTCATAATTTATTAAAAATAAATTTTATCGAAAAAATACCAAAATTTCATCCAATGTAAATTTTAATGTCCATATTATAAATAAGAATTTTAATTTGTCAAATAAAACATATAAAGGTGACCATAACTATATTTAAATAGGGTTCTCCTTTAAAAGGCGGTAAATTGACCTTTTAAAAAATATTAGAGTATTTGGCCTTAGAATTAGATTACTTCAAATTTTAAGCCTCTAATTTTTATTGGATAAATTTAAAAACATTCAAAAAAACATATAGAGTAATATATTATATAGTTCTATTCATTCCCACAAATACAAGGGCTAGGAATTACCTACCATTTAAAATAATATTATTATATTATTAGTGTGCAATGTAATATTTCAATGAAACCCATTGTTACATATCAAGTAAGCCATCGAACATAGTGTCCTATTTAAAGTAAAATTAATTTTTAATTCAAAAATATTAATAAATTTTAAAATGTATTATTCTTTATTTACCTTGGATATTACATACATGTTGTGTAATGGTTGTTGGGTGAATATTATGAGAAGGTTTCACACCTTAAAATTTACATGATGTTAAGAGTTTATACATGTCGTCATTTAATTAAAGATGGCTTGTAATTCAATGTAATGGGGATTTTCAACAATTATGTAATTTTACTATTTCACATCATGTAATTGGAATGCACGTTGTGTAATTCCCTACGTTATAGTTATTTTCTGGAATCACAGATGATCTTTTCACTTTTCCTCCTCTTTGGATTAATTTCTCTCTATATAAAGACGATCTCAGGTGACCATAGAGCCCTCCAACGCATCTGAGTCATTTCATTTGGAGATCGATCATAATTTTTATTACTAGTGAATTCCCAACTAAGTGTATCCTTTTTTCTTGGTCTCTTCGTATTTATCCTCCTCTAGGATTATTGGATCATCCTAAAATTGATTGATCTGTACTCAATTTAGTTATATGTAATTTATATGTTTTTTTCAAGGTTTTGTGCCCCTTCTTTCTTGTTTTCAAGTTTTTTTTTAAAGACTTCAGTTTCGATAAAAAGTAGGTGATTTCATCTTGCTTGGTAAAATTGACAAACCATAAATTTCATGATTTATTTTATCTTTTTTATTTAAACTAAATTTTTTGAAATTTGTTTCAAGTGGTTTTGAGTACAACACAATTATAGTGAATTGGGGGCTTTGAAATTCTTTTGTAAAAGAAGTTGGGAAACCCCCCCCCCCCCCCCCCAATTCCATTTTATTGTGGTGTGTTTTAAAATGGGTGGAAATGGTTTTAGATGAATTGTGTAATTTAATTATTCAAATGGAATTGATGGAATTGTTTAAATACTTAAAATGGCTTCAATTGTTTTGATACAAACCCAGTGGTTTTATCTTATTAAAAAGGCAAGAATTTGATTGAAACTTGTTTTGGTGTTAAATTTAATATTGGAATTGAAATGGGTGAATGGGATTTAATTGTGTTTTTGGAAGTCTTAAAACAAATCCCACATCATTTATTGTGTAATAGAACATCAATTCCTTAGGTAGATTGTGTGTTATTTTGAAACCTTATGGTATTATACAGTGTTCTAAAATTTAAATGCAGTAGGACATATACCTTAGGAAATTGTGAAGAGTACTATGTGACCAGTGTCTAGATGACGGATGTATACACATATAGTTGTGATACCATAGAGAGCGTGGAGTCCTATATCCTGGAACATTCAAACGTATTTGGAAGATGACCATGTTTCTCTCTTGTTTATAATTGATATATAAATGTATCTTAATGTTGTTAAATTACTTCGAATTCCTTTAGAATATATATACACAATTTAATATAATTTTTTTCATTTAATCCATTATTTTAGAAATATTCCATAACATTTAAATCATTTTCTAAAATTATATTCCATCATTTGAACTGTATAACATTAAATGTTTAAATATGATCTGAAATTACAAACCTATATATTTTAAAATTAAAATCATTCATTTAGTTAATTTTTTATTGGCATATGTTATGGAATTCTGTGTGACACACAACTATGATTTTTAGATCATAGCCTAATTGTTCCTTTTGAGGATTGTAGATTATCTCCATCTAGGTGCGAGAAAGAGGAATTTATCTATTGTTGGTGGATTTACTTTTTGACCCTCAAACATGGTGAGTGGGTCATTAGGGACATTGGAAATTTTACACTTTTTTGGAACTTGGGTGGTATTACCATGGGATTTTTTATTCCTTATTTATTTTTGGTACATTACTCCCACTTGAGTTTATTTTTATATCTATAGTGTCTTTATTCTTTTTCATCTATATTATTTGTTAAAAAATCAATCCCACATTCAGTTTTTAAGATGATGGGTTCTAGTATCTAACCCATGGGGATTGGATATTCCCTTAAAACTATGTTAAGATTGGCTCAGTTATCATGTTACCAGTTTATATGGGCTATTTTTTGGAATTTTTTTTAATACAACACCAAATGCATTTGGTTCCTCTTGATGATAGTAATTGAATTGGTTATAACATTTATTTTTCAAAAAATTCCATTTGGATATAGCCAATGACTAAAACCAAAAACATTGTGTAAGAATCATGTAACAATAATCAGATTGAAAATTCATATATTCCTGAAAATCATTCATCATATGTCTCAAATTATGAAACATTATTATTATCCTATAACACTTTAGGTTTAACCAATAACACTATTGTTTCTTTATATGTATTTTGTAGTTTTTATCATCATATGTCCCATAACCTAATATCAAAAAATAATTATACATTGATCTGATACCAACTATGATGAAGCAAGTATAATATAAATATATATTACATATTTTCTATGAATATTTTGTATATCTCCCAAATAAACATTCTCGAGAACCATAAAGGTTTAGTGTACTTGGAGACTTGATACATAAAAATGTTATTTAAGTACAAAATTCATTATATCAATTTTTTTTAAATAAGTTACCCTTCTAGACACATCACACCTAAGACCTTCCATAAAAACCTAGGGAAAGAAAACATAAAAATGGGTGAGCTTAGAATCTCAGAAAGTGTATTCAGGGTTAATATCTATCATAATAAAGAATAATATGGTCAAAAAGTTTTCAGAACATAAGTAGTTTTAGGCTATCGAAATATATATTCATAGATATAAAATCACAGATCATTAACTAAGGAAAAAATTCATATCCTCATGAATGATTAATAAGTGTGTAAGTGTAGTAATCCACATCCATGAGTCATCGTATGGGAATGCTTCTTCAAATTCATATAAAATCATAATCTTTTGAATAAATATTTTTACAATTGCATCAATGAATAATATTAGGATAATGTATTTAAATAAATAATACAAAAGAAAGAAAATGTAAGCCTAGTTATTTAAAATCGTTACCCTGCATACACTTTTTCAATATAAGTAAATTAGTTTTACACATGCATTAAAATGTGAAAAAATCTAATTTCAATCCTTTCTGCACACAATCATTTGGAAAAGGCTAGAAATAAATTATTTATATGCATAAAAATGATAAAAAAATATTTTTGAAATATTTTCCTTGGTAATAATAATTATATAATGGGATTTCAATATCATATCACCCAACGCATTGTGTAATTTAAATGTCCAAACCATTAAATAATAAAAATCGAATCAAATTTATACAACTGGGTCATGAAAAGATCAATCATTTTGTTATCAATTTACCCATGAAAAATAAAAATGGTCCTATAAATATTTCATCATCATAATATATAAACATTTAGATAAATAATTATGATGGTTTAATTGGATCATATACCTAGTGAAAAAATTGTCCTCAAAAGATATTATTTTAGATGAAAATACGTTTAAATAATCATTGGAATATATCTTGAGGAATGTATATATTTAATATTTAAATAACTTATCTAAAATATAAAATATTTTCAAGAGAAAAATGGTAAAAATTATTTTAAAAGAACCATGGAAACTTGTAAATGTGTCTTCAATACATTTATTGTTCATGATATTGGTAAATTATTTTCTTTCCATAATCATTAAAATAAATATTCAATTCACACCATCAGTAAAAAGTACGTCATTCATAAAATGATAATAAAATTAGTTTTAAAAGATTTTATAGAAATAAAAACATTGGAAATAATTTATTTAATAAATAATTGGAAAATTTTAAAAATTTATTGAAATAAATTTTAAGATAATATAGATATGTAAGAAAAATATTCTAGACTAATATTTAAATGAAGTATGTTTTCCTTCAAAAAAACTATTCATTTTTAGATACTAAGGAGTGGAAAATGGTACAATGACATGATAATCACAAGAATAATAATTGGGTTTTAAATATTAATGTTATTTATCATTTAAGGATAATTTAATTAACCAATTTGATTTCTATCATAAATATCTTGAATTATAATAGGATAAAATTATAAATCCCTTTCCTCAAGTATTGTCGTTCATCGTACATGTTCAGACCTTTTGTGTAGTAAATATATATTGATTATAAATCTTTTACCAAACTATATTCATAAATAAATTACTATGTTCCATTACTTTTTTAATTTTCAAGTATCCTTTTATTAATTATTTTAACTTTAAATGGACATTCAGGTGAAAACTAATTTGTTTTACTTGCATGTTTCGGTTCAATAGCTTCAGTACTTACACCTTGGTTATGGTTTGATCATATAAATAACATAAATAACTACATAAGTATCTTATTTATTCAGTATTTAAAATTTATAATCATTAATTTAACGTAATTATGGGAAATTAAATACATCACTTGAGGGATAAAATAATCATTATTTATTCAACAGTGGTGTTTCCACTTTTTAATGGTTAGAGTAACTGAAAGGTATAAACTAATTCACCATTAAACAACAATTATTATCAATTAAATTTAATATATAATTATTTAATATATCCTTACTACTATCCTTTTAAAAAAAATTAAAAATCAAACACATATCTTCATAGAGGTGGTAGTTTATATATAACATTGAGTGATGTTATACTTTCCAAATATATAGAAAGGTAAAAAGATAGATTAGAACATATATTTATAAAACAATATCATAAATATAATATTTATTTATTAAATATTTGATTATAAAAAAACAATGAATTATTATTATAGAAAATGAATCATATCACTAAGGGTAGGTGGTAGTCAACACATACCCATGAGATATATAATTCATTTCCCATTTGATAGAAAAAATGTGAAAAAATAATAATATATCATAATAATAACAATTAAGTATATTTAATATACTGGATTAAATATTTAGAATGGGTATAATATATTTATATAGTATTAGAGTAGAAATAAATTTTAACGTACTCAGTTAGGAGTTATACTTCTTCGTTGAGAAGCCTCCTTTGGCTTACACCTTAAACCTAGATAGGATGGTCTAATGATAAATAAAATAAATGTAAGATTTATGGACAGGTGTTGGGAAGGTATTAGGGTGAATATATAGCATATATATATTGATAATGATGTGTGTAGAAGATATGATAAGTAATATCCTTTTAATGGAGGGACAAGGCACACTTGGAATTTTTAGAAGATTGTAATATAATAATGTCATCCAAAAAATGATTTTAATTGAATCATTATGGGATTATATAGGGTCTAAATATTGATATTAAATCATATTTATAATATTTAATGTGGAAATATATTCCTTATCTCATAGTTTAACACCATGAAAAACTGATTTTGTCCATAATAGAGGTAAAAAAATTTAAAAAAAATACTATTCATTTTAAAAAAATATTTAGTAGATATTATTAAATTATATTAAATATGTTGATTAAAAATATGAAATATATTATAAAATATTAAATTTCTAAAAGTCTTATAGAATTAAATTAAAATATTCACTCAAATTACAATGAAACCCATTTTTATAAAATTGCATTTTTAGGTTTAAAATTGAGATTACCTTTATTCCATTACATGAAATATCTATTGGATGAATGATAAAATATTATAGTAAATATATAATCAATAAATTTTCTTTAAATCCTTCATATACATATATTGATTTAATTTTTCAAGGGAAAAAACACATTGTACTTATAGAAATTGATTTTAAATAAATGTGTTTTTAAGCCCAAAAATAAACCCATACCAAGATAAAGTATAATGATAATTACAATGTTATTAGTTATATAATTTATAATAAAATATGTCTTATATTAAATTAGGAACAAATGTAACATAATATGGGACTTCTACATGGAATAAAATTGAAGTTTCAGAAAAATTATTATTTTCACCATCATTGTAAAATTAATAAACATAAAAAAATATGAAATTCGCCTTAATATAATTTTGATATCATGATTTAAAAAAATGTATCATTTTTATGAAATAGAATTTCTAAACATGATAGAAATTATTTATAATTTCCATGAAGAAATTTTAATAAAACCCATTTTTTATAAAAAAACATATCTCTGAAGTCTAAAATGAATTTATAAAAAATTTTGTATTTTTATTTTGAATTAGTAAAAACATTTTATTTACGCAAAACTCAAAAAAATAATTTAATCTAATTGGGTTATTCCTATTTATATTGTAAATTTAACAACAATGTAATAACAGAAAACAGTATCACGAATTATTTAGGATTAGGGTTGCATATAAATAAAGTTATCTAAAAATCATCATCATTTGAAATAATATATATATATATATTATCTCATGGTGTTATAATTTGTAGTGAACCCATTCCACGGATGAAATGTGTACTGGAAGTGAACACATTCTAGGGATTAAAAGTGTTTAGAGAGTTAACCCTATCCATTATGGGACTTTGTCCACCATGTGATGATGGTATTTTAAGTGAACCATTACTAATGAAATGATTTTTTATGCTTATTATTGAGCCACAATTCCAATGACTTATTATTATGATTATCATATGATCTCAAGTCTCAAGATTGATTCATAATGATTCTTCAATCTTATGAATCACATAATTTGAAATGAATAATGTTTTATTCCGTGAAACATAATTTATGATATGTGACTAATTTTTGTATGAAATTCATAAGTTATAATCATGATATCATACCCTTAGGTTTGTATTATACTTGTATAATATGATCAATTTATATCTCCCTTTTTTACCCTTACTAAACATATGAACTTGCTCATTGTTATGATTTTATTTTCCCATATTTATAAAGAATGTTTTTAATTAGAATGTATATGAATAGTACATTTAAATATGATCATTGGGGTGATGTTGAAGATCGTTCTCAAAATAATTGATTATGTATATACTCTCCAAAGAAACTAATAAATTACAGTTTTATGTAAAGAACTATTGTGTCATATATTAAATATTCTTCTAAAATGATTGAATATGAATGTATTTTTTGGGTATCCTCATGATGATATATAGGGATAGAGTAACTAGTACACATTTTTTAAACAAAAATAATTAAATTTTGATTACAATAAAAAAATGATGGAATGATGAATACTGGTCCCAGTCCCTCTTTTATGGACACTTTATGTTATCCAAGGAATGAGAATCAGTATCAGAAGTTATGTCTTAATATATGGAAAAATTATTATATACATAATTTTTTAGAATCACAATCTATACAATACTTTTTACATCATCACACATTTCCTTTTTAATGGTATTATTATGTCATTTTATATTAAACCTCATGAGGTAATACTATGAATCATTGAAGTAAATTATCTAATACTTGAAGGGGTAAAAAGATACAATTCTTTGATGTAGGGAATATTATCCTTAGAAAATATTAATGGATAAACATTTTTATAGGTATTTAAATGTGTGTAATAGTATAATAGTCTTCTTGTCTACATTTAACGGAATAATTGTCGGTCAGATGTATCAATATCATCTTCTATTATCCTGCGATAGTAGTAGTGTAATTCCACATTCCCAAAATATAAAGTTGTATAATAGAATGAACAAAATTAACTGAGAATTTGATTTCTTATTGTTCAAGGTCTTCCAAACATATTAAAATGTTATTTATTTATTTTATTAGTGTTGTGATGAGGTTTTAGGTGGTTCTGGTGGAATTGGAGCTGAAATCCCAAAATTAGTGGGATATAATCGCATGAAGATATTTTTTTTGTGCGATAAAGGCCATTATGATGTATGAATAATATTGTAGTGTGGAGGAATGTGATGATGGTTTTTTATGTCTCTGTAAATTTAGGAACGGATATATCATATAAGTGATGTGTGGTATGGAATCTTGTGGTGGGTTTCCTATGTCACTTCCAACATATGACAAGTTATGTGATGGAGAAAGGATACATAATGGAGGGCTGGTGAGGCTGATGTTTTCTGTCTATGATTTTGTGGGAATCTATAACATAATATTTTGGTTTCACCATAACCTTACCACTTGGTAGTAATGATCTCAGTGTGATTTACTATATGGTTCCTGATGGCCATTTGGACAAAAAAATTATGTGGAATTACCCTTTATAATCCATTTAAGTCATAGTGGAAAACCTAATTATTATGATATTGGTATTGTTTCTACACTGTAGTCTTTTAACTAAATTATGGTTATAAATTCTCAATCCCCTTTTAAAAATAACTATTCATTGGGCTTCACTCTTGACTCTACATGGCTTAAATGTTATTATTGGAGACTTCAAACCACCTTCTAGTGGATTTGATATGTTCCTTTTGGAGACTAATTCTTGGATAATATAAGGTGAATTCATCTTTTTCCTTTATTATATTCACCTTTATTCATTTTTTAGATACTATTTTATTATAGGATTTATTGGTTTATGTTTGTTTATGGTTGGAGGTTTATGGGATATATATTGTTTTTGGTTTCTAACACATTCTCTATGTGGTACCAACCTTATGCGTGTCTCTTATTATTTGAAACTAAATGAAAAAAATTTTTGTGGTAGGGGATCCTAGTTATATCTTCATTATTAGACCAATTGTCACTCTAGAATTATTATTTTTACTTTTCCTATATGGTATGAACTAACAAGAGAATATATGAATTGGTTTAAGTTAAACAGAAAAATAGTATAGTAATTATATGTGTTTAAATATTTATTTTCATATGCATTAGGGATCTTATTCATAATATTATTGATTCTGGAAATAATTATTAGTTTTTTAGAAATATATGTGATGCAACTATCCAAAATTATGAAACCTTTTTTCATTATTTCATAATCTGAAATATAATCAAATTTTAATCACTCGTGTATATTTAATAACCTATTTGTGTGAAAATATTTAAAATAAGGTGGATATTAACTTTCTATATTTTATAAAATGTTATGTGATACCTTTTTAAATATAAAAAAATATATTAATGGTTGTGGTGGATAAGATGTATTATTTTTTTGTTGGATTTTTTTATAAATATTTGTTGTGATTGTGTGAACCACATGAGGCATGTACGGTGATAGAGAAAATCATTTTGCGTAAAAAATATTTTGAGGTAGTGGAGTAGAAATTATTATAAATTGGATATGATGTTGGTTGAGTTCTTGTGGTTAGTTAATGGTTTTTGGTGTATGATGTATGGGATTTAATGATGATCTAAAAGTTTGATATGGTGTTTTTTCTGTGATACAGATGAAATTTTATATTTTTTTATTATATGGTAGTTTCTTGGGAGATATGGAATGTGGTTAGTAGTAATATCATGTTAAATACATAGGATGGGGTTGAATATATGGAAATCAGTTAATAGATTTAATGATAATAATTGGTATAGAATAAAATGGGTAATGACTGGAACTAAATATGGGTTGTGTTTAAGAGTAGATGGCATTAAATATAGTATAAAATGGATAATTAAACAGAACATAGTTAGTAAACAGCATATTTTATATATTAGTTAAATCTATAAATAAATAAATGAATGGTTAAATTTTTTGTTTGTTTCTAGTGTGGTGAATTTTGTTATGGTTGTGGAAGTAGGTGGTGGAAGATTTCATCTAGTGTTTTGGTATTGTTTTCATCAATTTTAGTAGATTTGGATGACAACCATGAGGGTGTGTGTTGTGTTTTATTTTCTATCCTCATATTTTCATGTTATTTATTTTAATTCACTACATTTTTCACTATAGTAAAGGAATGGATTAATGGTTTCTCCCTATTCCCCCCACTCTTCTTCTGTAGTAGTGCATGGTGACAGTACCTATTTGATGGAAAGACCCAATAAATAATGAAATGGTTAGTGGTGATTCTTGGTGATGATAGGATATGATATGTGGTTGGGGATATTTATAGATTGAGGAGTGATGATGTTTATATCATTCATTTCAATAATACCCTACTTATCTGGTTGTGTGGTTGTCATGGGATATGAAATGATATCGGTGAAGATGTGGTAGTGGAAGGTGATGTGTGAATGGAAACTAATTCTAGCACATATTTTTACTACCCGAGTCACGATGAATTTGGTAGGTTTTAGGCCCAAACAACATTAGAGAGTTCTTGATATGTGATGATGAATTCATACATGGAATGGATGGGAGTATAGTACATTTTCTATTTGAGTCTAATAATGGAAATTCTGTGGGGAAGTGTATACAAGGATTTATTGTCTATGTTGTTTTATATTATTTTACTACCATGAATTTATTATTTTGTGATAAATATTAATTTAGTTTTGGGTGGATAGTTAACTTATTTAGGTGTATTGTTTTTATATTTTTTTTCACTGGTGCAATAATTTTCTCTTGTAACATTTTCATGATAGTCCTTTGGTATGATCCTACTGAGTATACATGTTATTCTCACCATGCATATATATGAACAATTTTTAGGGTTTTAGGAGTGTTTCAGAGACCATGCATGGAATTTATAGCATATAGGTTAGATTTTTATGGATTCAATACTTTAGGATTTCACTTTGTACTACTCTATTTTAGAGATTTATTTTTATTTTCATATATGCATTGTTGGATGGATTAAAATATATTATGCTCTATGCTGGATTTATTTAGTGTATGATAATCTTATATCTCCATCATTATCATTATATTAAGTGTAATTAATAACATTTGAGTGTTTTAAATACCCTCAGTTCAAGTCTCCAACCCATTACCTATTAATGGTAATATTTTTGGTTCATTATCACCCATTAATTTGTTGTCAGCCATGGTGTGTTATCGTTGGTGGGAGGGTTCATGATAGGGTGGTAACAATTGTGTTGGTCGAGAGAAGATATGGAACTTTGGGAGATGCACTTGTGAAGCTTTTATGGGTTTAAAATTAAATGTTCTTATTTGATCATAGATTCTAATGTTCTTATGGTGGACTACAAAGGACATAGGAATTTGGGATACCATGTTATCTGATGTGTGGAAGATAAGATTTTTAAATATGGTAAGGGAAGTGATCCTTCAGTTAGGGTAAGTACCTAGAAGTTTTGATCGAATAATTCTTATTTGTGATTTTTATTTGAGGTGAAACAAGAATTTTAAATATATTTATATTTATATACCAAGATAGATGGATATTCATTACTTATCATAATGATCCATGCTCGAATAGAAAAGTTTTAGTTCCTTTAAGAAATTTAATATAGGAAAACTGGTATATAAAATATCTATATCATATCCCTCTAATTTCATCAAAACTATAACCCTTCAAACAAATATCATACTTAAAATCATTCTAGATATCCATAAAAACGTGAAATATAATAATGTATTATCTCATAAAATCAGTAATGGTGACCAAAGAAGATAGTCATTATTATTTAAGCATAAGTATATCATAAAGGTATGAGATCATGAGATTAAAATTTGAGAACCATACCTGGGATATAATAGATCACAATAATGAAACATTTCATATATTTTATAATCTTATATGTTTGGTTGTCCCAAATAAATTCAGTGTTTACCCAAGGGGTGTGGGGATGCTGGCTACCGGATTTCACAACATGGTGTATGGGTGTAACATCATGATGCTTTGATTCGTGTCCCACAATGGGGTATGAACTAGTGTTTGATATTAAATCCAATCCTCATATGTTTCCCTCCCTATCACATAGAATTTATAGATATGGATGGGTATTGATCCCTCCTAGTGATCAAATATCCCTATTGAAGAGCAAAACATTCCGATAGTGATCCAATGTAGATATTATGATTATGGAGGGTCCTACTGTAACACCCCAGGTAAATAAAGAATATGACATTTTTATATTTATCCATATTTTTGAATAAAATATTAATATTACTTTAAAGGGGACTCTATGCTCGATGGTGTACCCAATACGCAACAATGAGTTTCTTGGTAATCTTACATTGCACTCTAATAATAAGAAAATATTATTTTAAATGGTAGTTAACACCAAGCCATTGTAATGGCGGGGAAGAACAGGACTAACTACAAAATGATTATATATGTTTGTCAAATATTTTTACTCATTACAATAAATGTTAGTGGATTAAAAATGTGAATGAATCCAATTTTTTAAACATAAACATTCTAATATTCTTTAAAAGGTCGATTAACAACCTTTTGATGGTGAACCTATTTTAAATCCACATATTTACAATTTTATGTTTTATATTTGACAAAATAAAATTCTTCTTTATAATCAATACATCAAAATTTACCTTGTGTAAATTTTTGGTATTTTTCCGATAATGTTTATTTTTTAATGAATAGTGAAAAATGTTGTATTTTAATTCAAACCCACTTTTTAATATAATTTATTTATATTATTATATTATATTTTGAATTTGTTTTAAAGTTAAATTAGAATATATTTTTACAATTTAATCCAATAGTGGTCGTTGGATTTAATTTCATCTTGAAATTGGACTTAAAGTAGAGTCAATCTTTTGATACATAATGTTTCTTAAAAACACGCTATTTGTTTTGACAGCGAGAATTTATTATTAAATTAATTAATAAAACTTATATGTTTTGAATTTTGTAAAATAGAAATCATTTTTGAATTTGTAATATCAAATATCGCTTACGGTGAATTTTTGGTATTTTTCTGAAAAACTTCATTTTTTGATGAATAGTGAAACCACTAAGTGGTAGTTAAAGAAACTGATTTTTCGGTTAAATGAAACTTTTCCACCTCTGTATTTTGAATTTCAAAAATCCAACATACATGGTTTTCATTTGGAAGTAAAATGTCGTTCAATGGGATTAAAATAAATTTTTGGTGAATAGTAACTTTTATGTTCTTAATCGCGATTAGAGGTAATTAGTGTAGTTTAAGGTAAAAATAATGTTCTAATAATATGAGATGAGCTTGACACATGTCGTACCATTATTTGATGTGTCATGGACGACCAAGACAATCCATGGGTCAACTTGGGGACCCCATGGAGCCACTTTGGTTGGGAAATGACATAAATAACTTTTTATTTAATGTAAAAGTAAAAATGACACAAACATGAGTTGTTTTACTAAAATAATTTTTTACATGGGGTTATAAAAGTCATATTTTTTACTTTAAATTCTAATTGGAAAGATAAAAATATTTCCTATATCATTATAGTTTTTTTTATAATTTTGAGACATTAAATAAAAAAATTATTTATGACATCATAATGATGCAGCGATTACTTAATTAATAAAGGATTTAAATAAAATGAAAAGATAATGTTAAAACTATAACTTACACTTGTTAAAAACCTATTGGATGACTATATTTCTAACCATTACCACCTTATCCTCGAAATACATCAATTTGGGACCTTTAAAATCCAAAACTCATTTGAAAATAAAGTAACATTTTGTAACATTACAAGAGTTCCCCACCTCTCCTCTTATAAAAGGCCCCCACCTCTACCACCTTACCCACACCTCTCAAGCCTTTGGCTCGGCCAACACCAGCTCATTTTTCCTCTCCAAATATCTCTATTACTTCTAGAAGCCTCACTTTGGGCAGAAGTCTTCCCAAGGAAGCCTTTGAGCTCAAATCAAAAAGAGTTACCCGATTTTAATGTAATGTCTTCACTTGTATTCTTTTGTTTTATTTTGCTTCTCCAACCCCCTAACCTCTTTTTATTCATTTATTTTGTAACAACTCCTATATATTCAATATACTAGGATGTTTTTATAAGAATTATTCGAGCTACACTTACACACACCTACATCAAATGCTTAAAGAACATACTGTTTCTATGGATGGAGAATTTCTGCCTCACGAAACGATGATTGTTCAAAACTCATATAACACCTTAAAAGGTGTCCATTAAGATGTAAATATATTTATATATGATATATAATATATTTATGTTTTAATTAAGCTTCTGTATTTTTTTTTTTGGAACACCTTTATGGTTTCCATTGTGGGTAAACACGATAATTTCATTTTAGGAAGTGCGGACAACCGCCCCCTCAAAGTGATTTGATTTGTTAATGCCATATGTGGGATGTATAAATGATTTATTTAATGTTATTATATATGATTTATGTTACATATAAATGATGAGTATAATTCTGGAATTAAAATATAAATACCTCCCATTTAGTTTTAATTCCATTAATATGACATAAAATGAAAGTAGTTTTCATGAGTACGTACGGCTTACCGTCTCCATGAACGGTGCATTTCATTTATTACCTCTAAATGATTATGTAATATTATAAATACATGTATATTCTTGATATATATGATATATATGATATCCAAATCACAAATATCATTCTGGATATAATGAACATTTGACCACACGAACAACATGTAATTGTAAGAAGTCCACTTTCGACTTAAGAACCCAATATCGACAAAACAAACATTATTAACTTAAATGGTTACATAATGTTTATAACATGGAAATAAGTGATATAAAAGGAATAATGAAATTGAAAAAGTTTCTTATGAATGTAGAAATTAACTCATGTTTATTATTCAGGACGTTAAAGAACGATCGAGTCAAGTCGGACCCAAGGTAAGGGATCCTACCCCTCTCTTTCTTTTTAAGTACACTCTTTTATGTCATTCCTTTTAAGATCATATTTCTTGTAATTGGTATGTTATTTTATATTACTATTACTTTTTTTATGTTCATATGATGAGAGAACATATTCTCTCTCATCAATTCATTTTGGAAGTTTTGAGTGGCACCGTTAGGCTGCCAAATGTTCGTAAGAGATCTAACCTCTCTCTTTCTTTTTAAGTACTCTCCTTAATGTCACTTTTTTTAAGCTCATTTTTGTTATGATGGGGGATGTTCTTTATATTCCACTTTCTATTTTATTTTAATATGATGAGAGACACTATTTGATCTCATCAATCCATTTCTAGAAGTTTTAAGTGGTGTCGTTAGGCTGTCGAGTTTTCGTAAGAGATTTTCCATCTCACTTTTATTCCCGTGAAATTTATGCTACATTTGCCACAATTTCCATTGAGTGGTGTATGTACTGCCCATTATTTTAATCATTGTGTAATATAATTTCATATATGAGTATTTACATCAATGTTGTATTGTCCTTCTTTCAAGGGGTGTATGTTTCGAAAGATACCCATGTCGGTAAGGGAACCTTTCACCCTCCTCTTTTAAAACGACTTATTTTGTTATGTATTTTAATTCACATAACATTATGTTGGGATATGTTCATCTATATCCTTAGTGATTTAAATTTTATGTCCAAGTGATATGATACCCTTTTTATCTCTCATCAACTCATTTTCTGAATTTTGTAGTGACGCCTTTAGGCTGTCAAATTTTTGCAAGGGAACTTCTTAACCCAATTTTGATTCTTTGGGATAAGAGTGTTCTCCTTGAATATGAAGTTCTATGAATATGTGTGAATAACCTCTGATTGTTTTACACTTAATATCCACTTATATTTGGTGTATTATATTGTCACACATAATTATGTAATTCATTTATCCTTAATCCAAGGATACCGTCTTTTTATGGGACTTCGTCTCAATCTACTTTCATTGAGGAATATTTTGTTTTATACACAACCTTCTTTTATACGGTGTATAAACCCCTTTGAATTTTATGTTTATCCGAAAGGAATCTTTTTTATACAAAGTGTTTTACTAAATGACAAAATGGAATGTTTTTGTCGTACGTATGCAGCGACAACGACTTCTCCGCCGCCATGACCATTATTTGAGTTTCGGCTTCCTATACAAGACATAACTTTATTTTAAAAGAAAAATAATTACCATGTTGTACTTTTCTTTTATTTTGGTATTGAAAATGGTTTTCATTAATTTTTTATATCAATGTGTTGTATTGATATCTTGTGATTGAAAAGTGGAAATGTTATGTTTCCTTTATGCATGTTTTATGTGATACGATTATGTTATGGTTCTTGGGAATTATTATGAAGACGGGTGGTTCCATGATAAACTAAGGGCGGGTGAGCCCGATATAGCTCTCCAATTCATTGGGTAACGCGAAGGAGTGAAACGTTGACGTTTCTCCGAAAAGATTTAGGGAATATACTGTGGTGGGTAATCCAAAATAACCAGGAGGGTTACTCCCTATGTAAGAATGTTATGAATGCCTCAAGATACCTTTATGTCTTATTATTTCTATGACTTATTCAGGATTTGATGTGCTATGTTAAAGTTCTTATGTTTTATGAGTAAAGTATGATTTCATTGATTCTTATGTGTACATGTACTCATGTTTCCTTTCCATATATTTTTATATCCCTTACTGAGATTTTTATGCTCATCCCAAGATTTTTAAATGTTTTTCATAGGTCAAGGGAAAGGTACATGATATGATGATAGTTTAAAGGAAGTGTCAAGAAAGAATCCATGTTTTATTTTAAATATGTTTCCGTTGATGGGAAAAATGAATACTATCTTTTATGTGACCACTTTGTTTAAATGTGGAATGTAATGCAAGTTTTATGATCTAATTCTCTAAAACTCTAAACCTAAAAAGATCCTCAATGTGTAATCTTGTAATAACTTATGATTAAGTAAGGTTTAAGGCTGGGGCCTTATAGTTGGTATCAAAGGTTGGTTAAGATAACTTTAGAGGTTAGGGTATTCTCTAATCACAAGTGACATTACCATAATGGTTAGGATTTCAGAAAGAGTCCTAGTTTTAGATAAAGTGAATGAGTAAGTATATCTTAGTGTTTACCTTCCTCATTAGTACATGATAGTTTTGTTTATATACTCACAATGACATTTCTTTTTTTAGTGAATGGATGGATCTAGCAGGCACCAAAGAGACAACAAGATTGAAGGAAACTATGGTGGTTCTCTGATTAAGATACTAGATAAAATGGGGGATTCAATGAGGAAACTCGATGTTGTTCTAAACCAACTATCAAGGAGTCATGATCAACCACTTGAACCTTGGTATGATCTGTAATGAATCATGTACGAGATGGCCAATCGATGTGGAAGTTCAGGTAATAATTATAAAGGTAACCATTAGATTTTATATGATCCTTACTTTTGAGTTAATTATGAGTTATTATATGTTATGATGGAAAATTAAAGGCATGAGATAAACTTTAGGTTAAAATATGTTATGATAATTTTTGAAGATTTTATCTCGTTTTGGAGAATATTTTAAGAATTATATAGTTTTGGAAAAAGGACAACACGCAGACTGTGTGACAACCCGTCGCGTCGGACAAAGCTGCTGGAATTGAACCCACAACCAAAGTGCGACTGGTATTTATCGCCTACCACTGGAGTACGTGAATTCCCTGGTAAGTTTGACTAATTCTTTTTAGTTAGATGATTTTAGGAATCAAGAGTAAGTTTATTTTGGGTTATCTATGGAAATGATTTACCTATCATTGAGGATATGTGATTTGGTGAATTACTTTTCAATATGAGAATTTAAGAGCAACTGATGTTATTTGGAGATAAAAGTTAATTTGTACCTTGGAAGACAATGTGACTAAATCATTCAAATATTTGGGTTTCAATCTTAGTTTGGTTTACTTTGAAGAATTTTATGGACAAATTGTTTATAAAATATTCCTCGTAGAACTTTGGGTTTTGTTGGAAAAATTTTGGAGATTAAGAATAGATTTTATTTTTATAAAGGGTTATCCTTTTTTGGATTATCTGATCTTGAACTAACCATTTTAGTTTTGATTTTGGTTAATGTCTAAAGACATGGGAAGTATATAGTTCTCTTTTGTGGATTAGGTGATTCTCTATAAGTTGATTACAATGAACAAGTCTTCCTAAATACTCGTCTTTTGGAGAAAATATGAGTTTGTGTAAGAAATATAATAAAAGTTGAAAGTCAACATGATAAGTAATTATGTTTCCTTATGAATAAATTCCTCAATAAAAAAAACAAAAAAAATTTCTATTAACTTTTCCAACTAGGGAATTGAATACTGTTTAACCCATCACATGTTTGGGATTTTCTTGTGGTTAACTTTCTCCTAAACATGTTTTCTATCACTCTCCTTTAGAACATGACCCTATGTTCTCTCCTCCATGTCCATGTTTTCCTACATGGAATCCTACTATGGGTTAACTCGGGTGACCTCTGTACTTCTCATTCGTTATTTTAAAGTGATTATTTTACCGACTCTTGTTCCGATGTGGGACATTCAAGGATGTTTCTGAGCCCAATTTTAAAATTGCGAGGATGCAATTCCCAAAAGGGGGGAAGGATATAACACCCTAGGTAAATAAATAATGTGACATTTTTATATTGATCCATATTTGTGAATAAAATATTAATATTACTTTAATGGGGACGCTATGCTCGACGGCGTACCCAATACGCAACAACGAATTTTTTTGGAATCTTACGTTGCACTCTAATAATAAGATAATATTATTTTAAATGGTAGTTAACACCTAGCCGTTGTAATGGTGGGAATGAACAGAACTAACTAAAAAATTATTATATATGTTTGTCAAATATTTTTACTCTTTACAATAAATGTTAGAGGATTAAAAATGCGAATGAATCCAATTTTGTAAGCATAAACATTCTAATATTCTTTAAAAGGTCGATTAACTGCCTTTTGATGGCGAACCTATTTTAAATCCACTTTTTCAAAATTTTATGTGTTATATTTGACAAAATAAAATTCTTCTTTATAATCGGAACATCAAAACTTACTTTGTGTAATGTTTTGGTATTTTTCCGATAATGTTCATTTTTTAATGAATAGTGAAAAATGTTGCATTTTAATTCAAAACCACTTTCTAATCTAATTTATTTATATGATTAAATTATCTTTTTAATTGGTTTTATAGTTCAATTAGAATAAATTTTTACCATTTAATCCAATAGTGGTCGTTGGAATTAATTTCATCTTGAAATTGGACTTAAACTAGAGTCAATCTTTTGATACTTATTGTTTCTTAAAAACACGCTATTTTTTTGACAGCTGGAATTAATTATTAATTTAATTAATGCAACTTATATGTATTGAATTTTGTAAAATAGACTTCATTTTTGAATTCTTAATTTCAAATATAGCTTAGGGTGAATTTTTGGTATTTTTCTGAAAAACTTCAATTTTTGATGAATAGCGAAACCACTAAAAGGTAGTTAAAGAAACTGATATTTCATTTAAATGAAACTTTTCCACCTCTGTATTTTGAATTTCAAAAATCTGACATACATGGTTGTCATTAGTACATAAAATGTGGTTCAATGAGATTAAAATAATTTTTTTGTGAATAGTAACTTTTATGTTCTTAATCGCGATTAAAGGTAATTAGTGAAGTTTAAGGTAAAAATAATGTTTTTAAAATATGATATGAGCATGACACATGTCCTACCCTTATTGGATGTGTCATGGGCGACCAAGAAAATCCATGGGTCAACTTGGGGACCCCATGGATCCACATTGGTTGGGAAATGAAATAAATAACATTTTATTTAATGTAAAAGTAAAAATGACACAAACATGAGTTGTTTTATAAAACAATTTTTACATGGGGTTATACAAGTCAGATTTTTTACTATAAATAGTCATTGGAAAGATAAAAAGATTTCATACATCATTATTGTTTTTTTATAATTTCTAGACATTAAATAAATAAAATTATTTATGACATTATAATGATGCAGCGATTACCTCATTAATAAAGTATTTAAATAAAATGAAAAGATAATGTTAAAACTATAACTTACACTTGTCAAAAACCTATTTCATGAGTATATTTCGAACCCTTACCACCTTATCCTAGAAATACATCAATGTAGGACCTTTAAAATCCGAAAATCATTTGAAAATAAAGTAACATTTTGTAACTTTACAAGAGTGCCCCTCCTCTCCTCTTATAAAAGGCCCCCAACTCTACCACCTTACCCACACCTCTCAAACCTTTGGCTAGGACAAACCATGCTCATTTTTCCTCTCCACATCCCTCTCTTACTCCTAGAATCCGTACTTTGGGCATAAGTCTTCCCAAGGAAGCATTTGATCTCAAATCAAAAAGAGTTACCCGATTTTAAGGTAATGTCTTCAATTGTGTTCTTTTGTTTTATTTTGATTCTCCAACCCCCTAAACTCTTTTTATTCATTTCTTTTGTAACAACTACAGTATGTTCAATATAATAGGATTTTTTTTATAAGAATAATTCGAGCTACACTTACACCCACCTACATCAAATGGTTAAAGAACATACTGTTTTTGTGGATGGCGAATTTCTACCTCAAGAAACGATGATTGTTCAACACTCATATAACACCTTAAAAGGTGGACATTAAGATGTCCCTATATTTATATATGATATATAATATGTTTATGTTTTACTTAAGATTATCTATTTTTCTTTTGTGGCATACCATTATGGTTTCTATTATGGGTAAACACGATAATTGCATTTTAGGAAGTGCGGACTACCACCCCCTCAAAGTGATTTGATTCGTTAATTCCATTTGTGGGATGTATAAAGGATGTATTTAAAGTTATTATATATGATTTATGTTACATATAAATGATTAATATAATTCTGTAATTAAAATATTAATACCTCTCATTTGGTTTTATTTCCATTAATGTGACATAGAAATGAAAGTAGCGTTCATGCGTACGTACGGCTTACCGTCTCCATGAACGGTGCATTTCATTTCTTACCTATAAATGATTATGTAATATTATAAATACATGTATATTCTAGATATATATGATATATATGATATCCAAATCATGAATATCATTCTAGATATAATGAACCTTTGACCACACGAACAACATGTAATTGTAAAATGTCCGCTTTCGACTTAAGAACCAAATATTGACGAAACAAACATTATTAACTTAAATGATTACATAATGTTTATAAAAAGGCAATAAGTGATATAAAAGTAATAATTAACTTGAAAAAGGTTCTTAATAAAATATAAATTAACTCATGTTTGTTATTCAGGATGTTAAAGAACAATCGATTCAAGTCGGACCCGAGGTAAGGGATCCTACCCCTCTCTTTCTTTTTAAGTACACTATTTTATGTCATTTCTTTTAAGCTCATCTTTCTTGTGATTGGGAATTTCTTTTATATTACTCTTACTGTAATTTTTATGTTCATATGATGAGAGACCCTATTCTCTCTCATCAATCCATTTTGGAATTTTTGAGTGGCGTCGTTAGGCTGCCGAATTTTCTTAAGAGATCTAACCTCTCTCTTTCTTTTTATATACTCTCCTTTATGTCACTTATTTTCAGATACTCTTTGTTATGATGGGGGTGTTATTTTATATTCATCTATATATTTTATTGTAATATTATGATAGACCCTATTTGATCTCATCAATCTATTTTTGGAAGTTTTAAGTGGCATCGTTAGGCTGCCGAGTTTTCGTAAGGGATTTTTCATCTCACTTTTATTCCCGTGAGATTTATGCTACATTTGCCACCATATCCTTTGAGTGGTGTATTTACTGCCCATTATTTTACTCATTGTGTAATATAATTTCATTTATGAGTATTTACATCAATGTTGTATTGTCCTTCTTTCACGGGGTGTATGTTTCGAAAGATACCCATGTCGGTAAGGGAACCTTTCACCCTCCTCTTTTTAAAAGGCTTCTTTTGTTATGTCTTTTAATTCACATAACATTATGTTGGGATATGTTCTCCTATATCCTTAGTGATTTAAAATTTATGTCCATGTGATGAGATACCATTTTTATCTCTCATCAACTCATTTTATGAATTTTGTATTGACGCCATTAGACTGTCAAATTTTTGCAAGGGAACTTCTTAACCCAATTTTGATTCTTTGGGATAAGCTTGTACTCCTTGAATATTTCGTTCTATGAATATGTGTGAATAACCTCTGACTGTTTTACACATAAAATCCACTTATATTTGGTGTATTAGTTTGTCACACATAATTATGTAATTGATTTATCCTTAATCCAAGGATACCGTCTTTGTATGGGAATTCGTCTCAATCTCCTTTCATTGAGGCATATTTTGTTTTATACACAACCTTATTTTATATGGTGTATAAACCCCTTTGACTTTTACATTTATCCGAGAAAAATCTTTTTTGTACAAAGCGTTTTACTAAACGACAAAAGGGAATGTTTGTTTCGTATATATACGGTGACAATGACTTCTCCGCCGCCATTACCATTATATGAGTTTCGGCTTCCTCTACAAGCCATTACTTTTTTAAAAGAAAAATAAATACCGTGTTGTACTTTTCTTTTATTTTAGTATTGAAAATGTTGTTCATAATGTTTTTATAAGAATGCGTTGTATTGATATCTTGTGATTGAAAAGTGGAAATGTTATGTTTCCTTTATGCATGTATTATGTGATACGATTATGTTATGGTTCTTGGGCATTATTATGAAGATGGGTGGTTCCATGATAAACTAAGGGTGGGTGAGCCCTATATAGCTCTCAAATTCATTGGATAATGTGAAGGAGTGAACCATTAAGGTTTCTCCGAAAAGATTTAGGGAATATACTGTGGTGGGTATTCCAAATGTAACCAAGAGGGTTACTCCCTACGTAAGAATGTTATGAATGACTCAAGTTACCTTTATGTCTTATGATTTCTATGATTTATTCATGATTTGATGTGGTATGTTAAAGTGATTATGTTTTAAGAGTAAAGTATCATTTTATTGATTCTTATGTGTACATGTACTCATGTTTCCTTTCCATATATTTTTATATCCCTTACTAATCTTTTTATGCTCATCCCAAGTTATTGAAATGTTTTTCACAGGTTAAGGGAAAGGTACCTGATATGATGATAGTGTCAAGGAAGCTTCAAGAAAGAATCCATGTTTTATTTTAAATATGTTTCTGTTGATGGGAAAAATGAATACTATCTTTTATTTAACCACTTTGTTTAAATGTGGAATGTAATGCATGTTTTATGATCTAATTCTCTAAAACTCTAAACCTGAAAAGATCGTCAATGTGTAATCTTGTAATAACTCAAGATTAAGTAATGTTTAAGTCTGGGGACTTATAGTTGGTATCAAAGGTCGGTTTAGATAACTTTAGAGGTTAGGGTATTCTCTAAGCACAAGTGACATTACCATAATGGTTAGGATTTCTAAAAGAGTCCTAGTTTTAAATAAAGTGAATGAGTAATTATATCTTAGTGTTTACCTTCGTCATTAGAAAATGATGGTTTTGTTTATAAACTCACACTGATATTTCAGTTTTTAGTGAATGGATGGATCTATCAGGCACCAAAGAGACAATAGGTTTTAAGGAAACTATGGTGGTTCTCTGATTAAGATACTAGATAAAATGGGGGAATCAATGAGGAAACTCGTGGTTGTTCTAAACCAACTATAAAGGAGTCATGATCAACCAATTTAACCTTGGTATGATCTGTAATTAATCATGTATGAGATGACCAATTGATGTAGAATTTTAGATAATAATTATAAAGGTAACCATTAGAGTTTATATGATCCTTACTTTTGAGGTAATTATGGGTTATTATATGTTGTGATGGAAAATGAAAGGCATGTGAAAAACTTGAGGTTAAAATATGTTATGATCATTTTTGAAGATTTTATCTCGTTTTGGGGAATGTTTTAAGAATTATATAGTTTTGGAAAAAGGACAACACATAGACCGTGTGACAACCCGTCCCATCGGACAAAGGTGCGGGAATCGAACCCACAACCAAAGTGCGACTGGTATTTATCGCCTACCACTGGACTACGTGAAGTCCCTGGTTAGTTTGACTAATTATTTTTAGTTAGATGATTTTAGGAATCAAGAGTATGTTTATTTTGGGTTATCTATGGAAATGATTAACCTATCATCAAGGATATGGGATTAGGTTAATTAATTTCCAATATGAGAATTTAAGAGAAACTGATGTTATTTGGAGATAAAAGTTAATTTGTAGCTTGGATGAATGTGTGACTAAATCCTTCAAATATTTGGGTTTCAATCTTAGTTTAGTTTACTTTGAAAAATTTTATGGACAAATTGTTTATCAAATGGTCCTCTTTGAACTTTGCGTTTTGTTGGAAAAAATTTGGAGATTAAGAATAGATTTTCTTTTTATAAAGGGTTATCCTTTTCTTGATTATCTGATCTTGTACTAACCATTTTGTTTTTGGATTTTGTTAAAGTCTAAAGACATGGGAAGTATATAGTTCTCTTTTGTTGATTAGGTGGTTCTATAGAAGTTGATTATAGTGAAAAAGTCTTCCTAAATACTCATCTTTTAGAGAGAATATGAGTTTGTGTAAGAAGTATAATAAAAGTTGAAAGTCAACATGATAAGTAATTATGTTTCCTTATGAATAAATTCTTCAATAAAAAATATTTTCTATTAACTTTTCTTACTGGGGAATCGAATACCGTTTAACCCATCACAAGTTTTTGATTTTCTTGTGGTTAACTTTCTCCTAAATATGTTTTCTATCACTCTCCATGAGAACATGTCCCTATGTTTTCTCCTCCATGTCCATGTTTTCCTACATGGAATCATAGTATGGGTTAACTCAGGTGTCCTCTGTACTTCTATTTCTTTATTATAAAGTTATTATTTTACCTACTCTTGTTCCGATGTGGGACATTCAAGGATGTTTCTGAGCCCAATTTTAAAATTGTGAGGACGCAATTCCCAAAAGGGGGGAAGGATGTAACACCCCATGTAAATAAAGAATATTACATTTTTATATTTATCTATATTTGTGAATTAAATATTAATATTACTTTCAAGGGGATGCTATGCTCGATGGTGTACCCAATACGCAACAATGAGTTTCTTTGGAATCTTACGTTTCACTCTAATAATAAGATAATATTATTTTAAATGGTAGTTAACGCCTAGCCGTTGTAATGGAGGGAATGAATAGAACTAACTAAAAAATGATTATATATGTTCGTCAAATATTTTTACTCTTTACAATAAATGTTAGATGATTAAAACTGCGAATGAATCCAATTTTGTAAGCATAAACATTCTAATATTCTTTAAAAGGTCGATTAACCGCCTTTTGATGGCGAACCTCTTTTAAATCCACTTTTTGACAATTTTATTTGTTATATTTGAAAAAATAAAATTATTCTTTAGAATCAGGACATCAAAATTTACTTTGTGTAAATTTTTGGTATTTTTCCGATAATGTTGATTTTTTAATGAATAGTGAAAAATGTTGTATTTTAATTCAAAACCACTTTTTAATCTAATTTATTTATATGATTAGATTATCTTTTTAATTGTTTTTAAAGTTCAATTAGAATATATTTTTAAAATTTAATCTAATAGTGGTCGTTGGAATTATTTTCATCTTGAAATTGGACTTAAACTAGAGTCAATCTTTTCATACTTATTGTTTCTTAAAAACACTCTATTTATTTTGACAGCGAGAATTAATTATTAAATTAATTAATGCAACTTATAAGTTTTGAATTTTTTAAACTAGACTTCATTTTTTAATTCTTAATATCAAATATAGCTTAGGGTGAATTTTTGGTATTTTTCTGAAAAACATCAATTTTTGATATATAGTGAAACCACAAAGTGGTAGTTAAAGAAACTGATTTTTCGTTTAAATGAAACTTTTCCACCTCTGTATTTTGAATTTCAAAAATACGACATACATGGTTGTCATTAGGAATTAATATGTGGTTCAATGGGAATAAAATTATTTTTTGGTGAATAGTAACTTTTATGTTCTTAATCGCGATTAGAGGTAATTAGTGTAGTTTAAGGTAAAAATAATGTTTTAATAATATGTGATGAGCTTGACACATGTCCTACCCTTATTTTATGTGTCATGGCCGACAAAGACAATCTATGGGTCAACTTGAGGACCCCATGGAGCCACTTTGGTTGGAAATGACATAAATAACTTTTTATTTAATGTAAAAGTAAAAATGACACCAACATGAGTTGTTTTACTAAAACAATTTTTAAATGGGGTTATACAAGTCATATTTTTGACTATAAATAGTAATTGGAAAGATGAAAATATTTCCTACATCATGATAGTTTTTTTATAATTTGAAGACATTAAATAAATAAAATTATTTATGACATCATAATGATGCAGCGATTACCTCATTAATAAAGGATTTAAATAAAATGAAAAGATAATGTTACAAATATAACATACACTTGTCAAAAACCTATTGGATGAGTATATTTCTAACCTATACCACATTATCCTTGAAATAAATCAATTTGGGACCTTTAAAATCCGAAAATCATTTGAAAATAAAGTAACATTTTGTAACGTTACAAGAGTTCCCCTCCTCTCCTCTTATAAAAGGCCCCCACCTCTACCACCTTACCCACACCTCTCAAGCCTTTGGCTAGGCCAACCTCTACTATGTTTTTCTCTCCACATCCCTCTATTCATCCTAGAATCCTCACATTGGGCATAAGGCTTCCCAAGTAAGCCTCTGAGCTCAAATCAAAAAGAGTTACCCGATTTTAAGGTAATGTCTTCACTTGTGTTTTTTTGTTTTATTTTGCTTCTCCAAACCCCAAAACTCTTTTTATTAATTTCTTTTGTAACAACTACAGTATCTTTAATATACTAGGATGTTGTTATAATAAGAATTAGAGCTACACTTACACATACCTACATCAAATGGTTAAAGAACATACTATTTCTGTGGATGGCGAATTTCTGCCTCACAAAACGATGATTGTTCAACACTTATATAACACCTTAAAAGGTGGCCATTAAGATGTAACTATATTTATATATGATATGTAATATGTTTATGTTTTAATTAAACTTCTGTATTTTTTTGTGGCATAACTTTATGGTTTCCATTATGGGTAAACACGATAATTTCATTTTAGGAAGTGGGGACTACCACCCCCTCAAAGTGATTTGATTCGTTAATGCATATGTGGGATGTATAAAGTATGTATTTAAAGTTATTATATATGATGTATGTTACATATAAATGATTAATATAATTCTAAAATTAAAATATACACACCTCTCATTTGGTTTTAATTCCATTAATATGACATATAAATGAAAGTAGCATTCATGCGTACGTACGGCTTACCGTCTCCATGAACGGTGCATTTCATTTCATACCTCTAAATGATTATGTAATATTATAAATACATGTATATTCTAGATATATTTGATATATATGATATACAAATCATGAATATCAGTCTGGATATAATGATCCTTTGACCACACAAACAACATGTAATTGTAAGAAGTCCACTTTCGACTGAAGAACCAAATATCGACAAAACAAAAATTATTAACTTAAATGATTACATATTGTTTATAACATGGAAATAAGTGATATAAAAGGAATAATGAACTTGAAAAAGGTTATTAAGCAATTAAAAATTAACTCATGTTTATTATTCAGGATGTTAATGAACGATCGATTCAAGTCGGACCCAAGGTAAGGGATCCTACCCCTCTCTTTCTTTTTAAGTACACTCTTTTATGTAATTCCTTTTAAGATCATATTTCTTGTGATTGGGATGTTATTTTATATTACTCTTGCTGTAATTTTTCTGTTCATATTATGAGAGACCCTATTCTCTCCCATCAATCCATTTTGGATGTTTTGAGTGGCGCCGTTAGGCTGCCGAATTTTCGTAAGAGATCTAACCTCTCTCTTTCTATTTATGTACTCTCATTTATGTCACTTCTTTTAATCTCCTATTTGTTATGATGGGGGATGTTCTTTTATATTCCTCTTGATATTTTATTGTAATATTATGAGAGACCCTATTTGATCTCATCAATCCATTTTTGGATGTTTTATGTGGTGTCGTTAGGCTGCCGAGTTTTCGTAAGGTATTTTTCATCTCACTTTTATTCCCGTGAGATTTATGATACATTTTCCACAATTTCCTTTGAGTGGTGTATGTACTGCACATTATTTTACACATTGTGTAATATAATTTCATTTATTAGTATTTAAATCATTGTTGTATTGTCCTTCTTTCACGGGGTGTATGTTTCAAAGGATGCCCATGTCGGTAAGGGAACCTTTCACCCTCCTCTTTTTAAAGGACTTCTTTTGTTATGTCTTTTAATTCACATAACATTATGTTGGTATATGTTCTTCTATATCCTTAGTGATTTAAATTTTATGTCCAAGTGATGAGATACCCTTTTTATTTCTCATCAACTCATTTTCTGAATTTTGTAGTGACGCTGTTAGGCTGTCAAATTTTTGCATGGGAACTTCTTATCCCAATTTTGATTCTTTAGGATAAGCTTGTACTCCTTGAATATGTCATTCTATGAATATGTGTGAATAACCTCTGATTGTTTTACACTTAATATCCACTTATATTTGTTGTATTAGTTTGTCACACATAATTATGTAATTGATTTATCCTTAATCCAAGGATACTATCTTTGTATGGGACTTCGTCTTAGTCTCCTTTCATTGAGGAATATTTTGTTTTATACACAACCTTATTTTATATGGTGTATAAACCCCTTTGACTTTTATTTTTATCCTAAAGGAATATTTTTTATACAAAGCGTTTTACTAAATGACAAATGGGAATTTTTTTGTCCTACGTATGCGGTGACAAAGACTTCTTCGCCGCCGTGACCATTATTTGAGTTTCGGCTTCCTCTACAATCCATAACTTCTTTTAAAAGGAAAATAAATTCCATGTTGTAATTTTCTTTTACATTGGTATTGAAAATGGTTTTCAAAATTTTTTTATATCAATGTGTTGTATTGATATCTTGTGATTGAAAAGTGGAAATGTTATGTTTCCTTTATGCATGTCTTATGTGATACGATTATGTTATGGTTCTTCGGCATTATTATGAAGACGGGTGGTTTCATGATAAACTAAGGGAGGGTGAGCCCGATATAGCTCTCCAATTCATTGGGTAACGTGAAGGAGTGAAAAGTTAAGGTTTCTCCAAAGAGATTTAGGGAATATACTGTGGTGGGTATTCTAAACGTAACCAAGAGGGTTACTCCCTACGTAAGAATGTTATGAATCCCTCAAGTTACCTTTATGTTTTATAATTTCTATGATTTATTCATGATATGATGAGGTATGTTAAAGTGATTATGTTTTATGATTAAAGTATGATTTCATTTATTCTTATGTGTACATGTACACATGTTTCCTTTCCATATATTTTTATATCCCTTACTGAGCTTTTTATGCTCATCCCAAGTTATTGAAATGTTTTTCACAGGTCAAGGGAAAGGTACATGATATGATGATAATGTCAAGGAGGTGTCAAGAAAGAATCCATGTTTTATTTTAAATATGTTTCCGTTGATGGGAAAAATGAATACTATCTTTTATGTATCCACTTTGTTTAAATGTGGAATGTAATGCATGTTTTATGATCTAATTATCTAAAACTCTAAACCTGAAAAGATCATCAATGTGTAATCTTGTAATAACTCAAGATTAAGTAAGTTTTAAGGCTGGGTCCTTATACCTACAGCTCCAATTGATGTCCTATAATTGGTATCATAAGAGGTAGGATTCCTCTAATTTGGTGGAAAATATCTTAGGGGGAGATTTTTAGAGTCTCAAAAAAATTCATTTTGTTCCCTATGGTTGAGTGGTTTTGGTCTTCTAGGTGTCACTAAATGATGTATGGGTGTCAATCCCAAATTCTGTAATTTCTATCCCACCTCAAGATGTGGAGTGGTGATGGGAAAGGAATATAATCTGTCATGATTTTACCTCCCCATCACAATTACTTCTCATAGAGGGGTGGTAAGTGATCCCCCTGTTGAGCCGTTATCCCCACTAAAGAACAAAACCATGAGGTAGTGAGCCAAAGTGGAAAATAGTTTGATGGAGGGTCCTACATGAAAAATTACAATCATAAAATAATACAATATTCAAGAAGGAAAAAAATAATATCATCTAGGCATCTAAAACATTTCCATTAGATAATATAACAATTCAGTGTCATGCATTATGGTATAATTATAGTCAAATAAATTGTTTTTCAAGGCTTCACACTATGATATTCATCTCATGTTTGGATTAGGAAGACCACCTATGTACCTACATTGTGACTAGTATAAGCTACTTTGTACCCTCTTTTGAGAATGGTATAACATATTATGTTCCCTTTGATCTCATAAAACATTAATAATTACCCAACTCATTATAGGTATATAATCGACCCACTTTTCCAATAATCATAATCCTTTTATATGTATTCCTCACGATCCTGAAAAACATTATTATTTCATCATTGTTAAACACATTTCAAAAATGGGTTTCATAAATTTTTAATTCTCATAATCATAATCCATTATTATAAATAATATGTATGGTCTCATAGGATCATATCCCCAAGGAATTATATTTATCATAAAAGGATGATATCATATTTGAAAATTCCCCTCAAAAGATCATTGGAATATTTCTTCAGAAATACACCCTTTTCATTTTGAAATATCTTATTTCAAATATAATAATTTCTAAAATATTAAGTGAAAATTTTTCATTTGAAATTAATTGGGAAAAATATAAATCAAGCTTCAAAGTAAAGCATAGTCATGTTGGTATAAAAATACATTCTTTTTATCTTTTTTAAAATAAATAGTTTGTGTAAACCATTGGTAATAAGTACCTCATTAAAAAAATGAAAAAATATTAATTAAAATATTTTTATGGAAATTGAAACATTTTTAAAAATTAATTCATCAAATAATTCAATAATATTAAAAAAATTATTGAAAACAATTTAAATAAAATGTGTACCTGAATAAAAAATATTCTTGGGTGATGAAAGAAACAATGTCGTTATTCCTTAAAAATCTCCTTTCAAACATTTGAGTGCTTAGAAGATGGAAAGTAAAAGAAGAACATATAATTTCCCAAGATAACTAAATGGGTATAAAATTCATAATATTTATAGATATATAACATATAATATCATTATTTAATTTTTAAACATTAACAATCCCAGAAAAAATGAAATCGTAATGTAATACAATTACAACATTAGTAACTTATGAATCATAACCTCAAGTAATAAATTAGTTCAAATGAGACATTAAAGAAAATTAATATTAAGATATTATTGATATAACATATAAAAGGAGAATTATATACACAACATGAAATATATTAGTGGGGAATATAGTCTATGTATCACATAAATAGAAGTGAGATGATAAATCATACCAAATGACAGACTTGATTTGTATGGAATCTTACAACCATTATAATAAATTTATATTTATTATTATTTCAAAAAAAATCCATTATAAATATTATAATATCATATTTCTCCCAATTATATCATTTCAAAAAACTTATTTATTAAGAATTATTTATCAAAATCCTTATTTCTGGGTAATAACTGTTATGTTTTTCATGTTTTTTTTATTTCAACAATTATGATACTTGAACATTAATCATTTTTCCATTATCTCAAAAATTATAATCATTTTTAAATTATCATATTTAATCATTAAAAAAGCAAATTAACCATAACTCCTCAAAAATATAAAGTAGGATCACTATATTTGATAGTGTGTATCAAAAAAATACCAAATATATAAGGGAATATAAACATACTGTTAAATTATAATTTATTAATATGTTTAACAAAATATTGAAAATATATAGTTAAGACAAATATAAAATAAATTAATAGGTTATAAATTAATTGTAAATAAGTAATGAACCAATTGAATATAAAGGGAATGTTTCTTATAGAGAACTAATTTAATGCCCATAATGACGTTTTGGATTAATAAGTTATATTCATTACATTTAGTTTGTTATATTATTGGGAAATATATATTGCATATTCAATATAATATTTTTTACATTCATCCAGGATATTTTATAGAAATAAGATAAGAACAAACCCAATTTTACACATAAAATTCCATATTTGTATTAAGGAACATTTATCTCCTTTTAATAAGGAATATATTTTAAATCCAATTTTTTCACTTTTATGAAAATTAAATGTCAAAATAAATATAATAAGTAAAATATAAACATAAAAATTATTTTATGGTAAATTTTTTGTATTTATTTGTGAAGATTAAATTTTTTTAATGAATAGTAAAAAATATTGAATTTTAAAACAAAACTACTTTTCGTCTAATTTATTTATAAGTATAGATTATATTTTAAATTTTTTTCAATGCATAATTACATAATATTTTATAAATTATTACAATTTAGGTCATTTCAATCAATTTAAATTTTAAATTCAATATAAAAATGTAGAAATCTTATGAAGGTTTTTACTTTAAAAACTACATTGTCGTCATGTCTAAAAGATTAAAATTAGATTTATTTCTACCAATAATGTGATTTTAATTTCAAAAAATTAATTCCATAATTGGATTAATAATAATTTCTATTTTATAATAATTTTAACATTGTTTTTTCACAAAAAAAATATTACTCAATGTAATTAAAATTAATTACAACGATTAAGTGGAAATTACGCTTAATAGGGGACTAAAACTAAATATTGAGAGACAAAATGACCTAGAAAATTGATTAAATTAATTTTTTATATCTATAAATATATTATATATTCCCTTTTATATAATATTTTCTGTTATTCTATTTACTTTAAATTTCAAAAACGTGGGTGTAATTCCCTGTTCCAAAATTTACAAGAGTGGCATTCCTCCTCCACAAAAAAGGCCTCATATCATCCCACTTCTTCAAACCTCCCATGCCACATTGGATTGAAAAATATATACCAAAATATACCCTCAACATCCCTATCCTCATACAATAAGCCTCACCCTATGAATAAATCCATCCAAGTAATCCCTTTGGATCACACTAGATGGTGTTACACAAATAATAAGTAACATCCTTCCTCAAGATCATTAGTTTTTTTATACACTCAATAAAATATCCTTATTATATGATTATATAACAAAAAATATATTAAATATAATTATTTGATTTTATGTGATTTTTTTGTATACATTTACACATGCATCCATTCAAAGGGTAACGAATTTAAAAATTTTGTGTACGGCGAACTACCACATCCCGAAATGATGTTGTTCATTTTTCCATTACCAACATTAATTATTGGAAATTATGATGTAAATTATATTTATAAATGATATATATGATACTAATTTTTTATCTAGTTTTTTTAATTATATTATAACACATACCCTTATACTTCCCATTTTTATAAATACGATAACATCGTTTGTGGATGTGTGGACTACTACCTCCTAAAAGCGATGTGATTCATTCATAAAATACATGGAATTTATAAAGGATAGTTTTAATTGATAAAATTTGGGGGAAAATCTATATGATATTAATTAAATACTGAAATTTTCATAAATATTATATATACCATTTTCATTATTACCATTTCACACACTAAGAAGTGATAACGTCAGTCCTAAATGTGTAGACTACCACACCCTAGTCATGATTTGATTCCTTTTACAACACAGTGATTCTATATATAAGTATATATTATTAAAATATAAATTTATTTATGCTATAATTATCATTCAATATTGATATTGTTTTATATACCAACATTCCATAATGATCATTGAAAATTGGGAGTGTTACTCATGCGTACGTATAGCTTACCATCTCCATGAAATTTACATTGGTTCATTTTTCAATATAATATTTAATTATTGGTTTTAAAACTATAATTTTGGTATAAATATAATAATTATTTCCATGTTATTATTTTGTATATGTTATATAATGACCCGTTGACCATAGTTGTCTTATAAAAGTTATTTTTGACACATAAACTAAATTTGGTCAAAACACCCGACCTAAAGTTAATTGATAAAGTATATTTATAAAACATGGTAATATTTCAAATAAAAGTTATTATAAACATGAAATAATTTAACAAGAATATAAATAATGAACATAATTTTTTTATATAGTAATATAAAGACACATGAGACAAATTGGATGCAATGTGAGGGGTTTCATCTCACTTTTTACATCAATGAGAAACATTTCATATTCATCGCATAATTCTTCTGTGTCATATATATACTTACCATTTTTAATATATTATACCATAAACCATTTTATCTTCCATGGTATTTAAAACATTGATTTAATGTTTTTCATTCCTGAGGCTTCTGATGTTTCAAAGTGGTGTGTGATAATTTAGAATGCTCAATGATTATTTTCCCTAAGAATAATTCTAATGATCTTTCAATATTTTTTCAGTTTAAAGAAACTAAATGTCCATTGTTCAATAAAAACATCAATATTATTTTCCTATAATTTTTCATGGTATTTTCATGTATTATTTCCATTTTTACTATTTTTTCACTCAAAATGTTTTAGAAACGTAATTTAAAAAAATCCCACTTCATTTCACTCTTTAGTAGGAGAACCCATTTTTTTATAAAAGCATTTTTTTATAAAAAAATTCCAAAAAATATTTTATCCTTTTCAAAATGATTTATCAAAGTAATTTTTACTAGTTACAGTATTTTATAAGTTTTAAAAATTATTTTTTAAAATAAATAGATATTTTACCCGAAAATGTTTTTAAATTTATTCTATTTCATCAATGAAAATAACTCATTTTTTTCTCCACCATAGAAATATTTTATTTAGGACACTCTTAATATTACAGTTGATAATTTATTATTGATTTGTCCACGGATAATATTCACATTCTCTTTTTTTATTCATTTTAGTCTTCTTGAAATATTCAATTTCTTATGATCAATCGACATTAAATTTATACATAATATCTAAATCATTTTTCATGGATGTAATTATTTCCTAAATTGTGTACTAATTTTTAAAGTTTTTAATTTCAATGTTATTTGATTATTTGGGGAAATATTGATAAATCCATATCATTTTTTCGATATAGATATTTGTTAAGGTAATGTTTTATTTGATATGAAGGGTGCTTAAGACAATAATGACATGAGTTTGGACCACATAAAGAATTTCATATGGCTTGGGGAATAGTTATCATAATCCCTTTGATGCATCATTAGTCTCATGATTTTAAATTATTTAGTTAAAAAACCATTCTAGTTTGTATCCAAGAAGTATAAAAGTGTTCCTACCCATAGTTTTAAAATGTGCAAAGAATATATCTTGATAGTAGAGGTTTTCATGTTCCATATTCATCACATCGAATAATTAATCATTTATTTAATTTTTATTTATTAATTATTAATACTTTATTTTTTGACATATATATAGATTCATGTCATTCTCATTTCATTGATTAAATGGAATGTGTTTCAGTTTCTTATCTCGCAAGGTGGATTTTTCCTTACCTAGTTATTTGAATTGCCTGAGATTTTAGTTATTACATTCATATATTTTTTATTTACTTCTTTCTCAGTTTGTTGATTATATGGTATTTTTTTCAATTATTTCCCATTCCATATTTATTATTCTCATTGATTTAATATTGATTCCACTATACTTTACCCTTAAAGATCATTTTAGCTAACCCTTATTTTGTTTCCTTTCCCTGAGAATCACATAAGTATTGAATAAAAAATTTATTGGGATATACTAGATGGAATGAATTTATCCTTCAAAGAAAAAAAAATTAGGTTGTAATTAGTGCATTACTTTATAATATAGAACTTCTATATGTATCTGGTTTATGAATACTACTAAACTGATTGGTCCTTCTAGATTTTATTGCATGTAATCATGAAAATATAATGGTAGTAGACACCGAATTTGGCCATTCTACGTCCAGGTCACTATAATTGGTATTAGTTGAAGTTTAGTAGAAACCATAGATAATATATTTAATAAATAATATTTTAGAGAACATAACATAGACCTAGAGTTTGAGGATGGGTATAGAATTACCTCTTAATGTTTTGGTTTTATAGAGATTATGTGGTTTTAGAATAAATACATCCCTATATACATACTAGAAATGTAGTTAGTTCTAGAATAGATGTACCTAATAGTAAATACTAAAATAATGTGTCTTAGTCCTGACTTATTGTAACCTGGTACATGAAAGCGTGTCTTTCCGCACACCTCGTTTGACACTCCTAAGGGATATGATTAGGATAATTCACATTTTCATCCCAAATAATTATGATGGATTTGAATAGATAATTAAAATTAATTACCATGATTAAAACATAGACCATGGAAAGAAAAAAGTAAAAATAAATTTATGGAGTATTTATGTATTAGGGTTGTGTTGAAAACCGTAGTTAAAAGGTTATTTATTTATTAACCATATTTCAAGAATTTCCATCATATTTATTTTTTTAATAATATTAATATTTATTTATAAAAGGAAAACTTGTATATGATGTGATAATAATTCATGTTTGTAAGGTCTATGGGTATTGAACCCATGGTTGAAGGAAGGGTTTAACATCATCAATTGACCTATGTAATTTACTAGTTAATATGTCATTGTTATTAATTGAAATATTTTATGAATAAATATTTAAAATGAACCATTAGTGTAACTTGAAGAGTTTATAGATTATTTTCATAACAATTTTAACTTTTTTGAATATTTAAAGAGAAATATTTAGTATTTACACTCATTTATAGGCCTTAAGTTCTGTTAAATTTTTATTTTAGTTCTATAGTAATCAAAGTTAATTTTTAGATATCTGTTTATTGATTTAATTTATGAATTGTAAATTTATCTAATCATAATAAAAGGAAGAAATTATTTATATATAAATATATCAAGTATTTATATTTTTTATATTCATAGGATATAAAATAATTCTTCTACATTAAGAAACATTTCTTAAAAAATTGTCCTAATACATTAATTTTTGTTGAACTAATGGTTTTTTAAATCATCACGGATTTATGTATTTGAGGTCCTCAACATTCCATTGATCATTCACTGGTTTGTAATTTATGACCTCAATATCTATATATAAATATTAATGTTTTTATTAATGTACATATCTCCACACTACACTAATGATTTCTTAGTTAGAGACTTAGTTATATGTTATTCCATGTGACCTTTGTACTTCCCATTTTCTCTTTTCTAAAGGATTTATTATGATTTCTTATCACACTATGGGATCTCAAAAAATATAAAATATTGAAAACTATGTCCCCATTATCATGTTTTAATTTTTAGGATGAAATTTAATTATGGTTGGGAGAATGTAATAATAATAAATCTAAAGTATGAACATTGTATTCTATATCGTGTATAAAACACAACACCAAGTGCATAAGGGAATATAATTTCCCAGGAATTTATAATCTATATAATATTTTAAATAAATTCAATATATTTTAAATCTTCAAATGTATATGAAAATTATTTAGAATATTTCGCATAGAACAATGACTTTCATCAAAATCTTGTATTACATGCAAGGCGGTGATTTACCAAACAATAATATATTTTTAAAATAGTATTATTTATATAATAAAATATAAGCATGATATTAAATTAGTATTTATTAATAATATTAACTAATTTTATTTAATATTATTCAAACAGAAATAAATTTAATTCATAAGTTATAAATTAATTAGAAATGAATATAATAACCAATTGAACATAAAGGTAATGTTTTTATAGAAAACTACTTTTATGCCCACAAAGCTGTTATAACCTAATAAATTAAAATCAATTTAATTAGGGAGTTATATTAATGTCATATAAATGTTATATATTTAATAAAATATTTCTTATATTCCTATAAAAAAATCTATTGACATAAGATAATAAAAAATCTAATTTCATGCAAAAATACTATATTTTTATGAATACATTTTTACTTCCTTTTAATGAAGAACCTATTTTAAAGTCAATTTCCTAAAATTTTATAAATGTGATATTTCAAAATAAAGTTAATTTTTTAAATATAAATAGACAAAATTAATTTATTGAAATGTTTTGTATTTTTCTCTAAATTAATATTTTTTAAAGAATAGAGAAAAATACTAAATTTTAATTCAAAACTATTTTTTCATTTAATTTATTAATATGTCTAAATTCTATATTATATTACTTGTAATTTATAATTAGATCATTATTTTAAACTAATCCAATGTAGTTCATAGTAATCAATTTAACTTTGAAATTTATTATAAAAACATAGAAAATATTTCAATGTATTTACTATAAAAACATGCATTGTTGTCTCATCTTCCTAATTAAATTTAAATTAATTTCATAATTTTTTTATTGGAATTTGAAAAAATAGATATGATATTTTGAATAAAAATCATTTATAATTTAAAATAATTTAAGATATTTTTTTATCAAAATTATTAGTGAATTTAATTAATCGCAATCTGAAGGATTAAGGTGATATTATATTGAATAAGGGACCAAACAATAATCTTAAGAGAAAAAAATGACATATAAAATTGTCCAAATGCCACTATATGGACATACATAGACACTGTCCTCCTATTTATATAATTTTTATCCTTATTTTGTCGACATTAAATTTGAAAAATGTGGATAGAATACCCTTTTCTGTAATTTACAAGAGTGCCACTCCTCCTCCACTATAAAAGGCACCCTCACCTCCCACATCCTCACACTATTCAAGACTCTTTGGACAAGACAAGATATTCCCAAATAGATCCTAAAAATCCATCCTCTAATCTTCGAATCATACCATTTTGAATAAATCCATCCAAGGAATCCCTTTGGTGAAAACTGAAAGGAGTTACCCAAAGAAGAGGTATCATATTTCTTCAAGGTCTTTAGTTTTATTTCTATTATCCACTCCCTAAAATATCCTTATTAAATTATTATATAAAAAATAGTGTCCTAAATATTAACATATTTTTTTCTATGTTTTATACCTACAAAACACACACTTCCATATAATGGGTAACAATCATACTGTTTATGTGTACGATGGTCTACCGCCTCATGAAATGATGTTGTTCATTTTTTCCTTTACCACCAATCATTGTTGGGAATTATGATGGAAAAGATGTTTATATTTGATATATAAGATACTTATTATTTCAATATTCTTCAATAATTATATGATAACATGTACAATTACACATTCCATTTGTGTATATATGATAACCTTGTTTGTGAAATTGTGGACTAACGCCTCCTAAAAGTGATGTGTTTCAATCAGACAATACATGGAATGTATAAAGGATGGATTTAATTAAAAATATGTGAAATAAGAAACATATATAATTTATTCATGTCATAATATCCTTTCTTGAAATATAATATTTATCGTTTTCTTTGTCACCCTTTTACACAGTAAAAATTTGTAACAGTAGTCATGGACGTGTGGACTACAACCTCCTCGACACGATGCGACTCTTTTTAAATCACATGAATTATATATATATAATTATATATGATTAAATATAATGCAATTTATTATATAATTATCATTATTTAAATATATATATGGTTTCTTACCTTCATTCAATAACCATTATTTAAAAATGGGAATGTTACTCATGCATACGTACGGCCTACCATCTCCATGATTGTAACATTGGTTCATTTTTTATTGTCATATTTAATTACTAGTTTTAATAGTATCATTTAATTATAAATATTATAATTATTTCATGATTATAATTCTAGAGATGTTATATAATTACCCTTTTGACCATAGATGACATACACAAGTTGTTGAAGTATAGAATGAATTAGGTCAAAACACCCAACATAAACATAATTGATTAAGTAATTATATACAGCATGGTTATAAGTGAAATATAAGTCATGATACAAATTAAAAATGTTATAAATAAATTTAATTATTGAAATTTGTTTTTTATTCATGAATATAAATACACACGTGGCAAATCAGGTATATGTTAGGGAATTTTCATCTCACTTTTTACATCCATGGAATCAATGCCATTTTCACCATTAACTTATTTTTTGTAGTGTATCTAATTCCAATTTTTATATATTATATCATTAATAATTTTATATTTCACAGTATTTAATCTTTTAATTTTAATCCTTCATGGGGGTTATTTTTTAAATTATTTAAATGTGGTATAGGACACTTTGGGATGTTTAAATATTATTTTCCTCATGAAAATTATTAATGATCATTCATTTTTATTTCTATTAGATAATATTATATGACCATTTCTCAATAAAACCTTTAAAATTATTCTCTTATTGTTGTTAATGATCTTTTTTCATGTATTAGTACCATTTTTATGCTCTTTGGAAATCAAAATATTTTAGAAAATGTTTTTATAAAAACTCAACTTCATTTATCTCTTTAGTCAGAGAATATATATTTTTCTAAAAACCATACTTTATAAAATGTTACCAAAAAATTATTTAATCATTTCAATTTTATTTTTCAAAGGAACATTCACCCATTAATTTTTTTTCATTAATTTTGATGAAATGGTTTTTCAAAAGGTTTTTCCTAACAAATGATATATTACTCATGAATGTTTTTGATGTTATTATTATATTTCATCAATGTCAAGAACCTTTATTTTACTCTACTTGGGATATGTTGTATTGATACAACCTTTAATATTTCTTTGGATGGTTAATGATTTATTTGACCAAGGATAGTGTTCACATTCACCTCCTTGATTCCTTTTAGTCTCATTAAAATATTCAATTTCCTATGATCATAAGACATTGAATTTCCCCTTCATATTCGTATTAGTTTTATATGATATGTTTATTTCTTGAATAATTTACAATTTTTTATATGGATTTTTCTTTTACTATTATTATATTAATGGTGGAAACATTGAAAAATATGTTTCCTTCTTTCAATAATGATATTTGATAAGGATTATTGTTTATTTGATATGAGGAATTCTTAGGCCATGAGAGTCATGGGTTGGGGAATATATAATGATTTCCCTATAGGTTGAGGATCAGTTAATGTAATTCCCTCAATGCATTGGTAGTCTCCTGAGATGAAATTATTTGGTGAAAGGCCCTTCAAGTTTTTTTCAATAATAATAGATGGTATTGTACTCATTGAATTAATATTTCTAGGGGATTGATATTTAAATAAGCAGTTTTCGTGTGTGTTAGACATGATTTCTAATAAAAAATAATTTCCTTCATTTTTATTCATTTATTATTTATCCATGATATTTTTGTTCGACATATCTATGGATTAATTTCATTCTCATTTCATTGATTAAATGGAATGTGTTTTATTTTCATATATTTCCAAGTGCATTTTTCTTTAACCCATTATTTTAAGAGAATATGTTTCTATTTTTAACATTTCCATGATTTTTATGTTGTTCTTTATCATCTTTTTTGTTACATCGTATGTGTGTTTATTTATTTACCTGTCCATAATTATTTAACTCATTCATTTGTTATTGCTTCCATTATACATTACCCATACTATGAATTTATAGTCACCCTTATTTCATCCCATTCGTTAGGAATCTAATTAATATAATATAAAAGATATGTATGGATATACTGGATGGAAGAAATTTATCCTATGAATGAAAAACTAATGTCTTAATTAGTGAGTTCATTTGAAATACAACACCTATGCATGTATCTTGTTTAATAAGGTTACTAAAGTGATCGATCCTTTAGAATTTGATTCCTTGTTATCATGAAAATGTAATAGTATTAGAAAACAGCTCTTTTATTTATGGTTTTGGATCACTAAATAAATCATTCATCTAAACTAATAAGGAAAAATAAATCGCAGAACATCATAGAGAGGGTAGTTCACACGTACACAGAAGTGATGTTCCCAATTTTGATTAATTGAGTAAATGAAAGGTAAAAAGTTGATAAAATTTATAGTACTATAAATATATATATATATATGTTAAAAATATCCTTATTACCATTAATGTAAAGGCGAAATGAAAAATGAATCATATCGTTTCATTGAAATTATATCCAATAATTATTCATGAGTGACACTATCATTATCCAATAAAAGGTATGATACAAAGAAAAATAAGATATTATAATTCCATTACCCTAATTATGTTATAAATACCATATGTAAAAAATTAAATCCATCAAAAAAACCATGAAATAGGGTGATGGAAACGAATCATATCTCAATATGGACGAGGTAGTCCACACGTATTCTCGAGTGAAAATTTAATTTCATATTCAATGGAATAGAGGTAGAAAATGGTTGTGTTATAATCATAATAAAAAATAAGTATATTTATGATTCTATATGTATCATTTTATAATGGATATAAAAGGTTTATATATTTTTAATGATAAATAAAATTCAAAGATACCGATTAGGATTTATTCATCTTATTTGAGAGACATCATTTATATGATGTCTTAATTCATGAAATACTGGGTTTATGAGATCACTACTAGATCTCTAATTAAGGTATATAATATATGTATTTATTATGATATGTATATTATATTATAATAGGATAAAAAATCAACATTAAGGGAGGATAAGAGGTTCCCTTTAAAAATGAGGGAGAGGACACACAGAAAATTACATAAAATATTTAAATATAACTAAACTATTTCTCAAGTATAATTCTTATAAATTTAAAAATTATAAAATTTAATATAATATTGAGTTAAAATATCATTAATAAATAAAAAATACACAATTTTATTTGGAAATATTTCATTTGTATTAGAGTTTAACCCCTTTGTAAGCATGTTTTAAACATAATCATGGTAGTAGTTATTTTCTATTTTTACAAATCATTATAACCAATAATGAAATTGGTATAAATAAAAAATCAATAAAAAAGATTAAAAATAATGAATAAATTGTATCAAATTAAATTTCTATTCGTTGTATAAATTAATTATAACATAAATTTACAAATTCAAATAAAAAAGATCTTTTTGAAAAAGTATTCTGAACATAAAACTGAATTTACACTCCTTCCCAACATAGTAAAACCTATAAAATCATTGGTAAAATATTTTATAAAGTATATAATATATAAATTTCTTTAAAACAAGTAATCAATAATGATATATTTAATTTATTAAGCTAAAAGGAAATTGCATATAATTGTTTTTGAGAAAAATGTGTCTTTAACCCCAAAAAACAACTTCTACCAATATCATATATAATATTTATTCTTATGTAATTAATTAGATTATTTATAATTATATGAAACTTTTTTACATTAACCTCAAATTAAAAACATTATATTACATTTAAATTTGTTGATTTAATAAAATAAAATGACAGTTTTACAAAAATCACTATTATTCGCTATTCACCGAAAATAAATCAATTTAGAAGAATAAAATGAATTTAACCTAAGATAATATTTTCATACTCATTTTATTATTATATTAATTTATTCAAAAAATTATACAAAAACCTATTAATTATTTATAATGTTGATGCACAAAATGCAATAAAAATAATTTTTAATGATAAAATATTTTGGAATCATAAAATAAAATTACTAAAAATTAAGTAGTTTGTTATTATGAATTAAAAATTAAATTTGAATTATATAAAAAAATTATTTATAATTTTCATATTTTTTTTATTTATATTGATATGAATACTTTAAAGTCTATGTTTTCATATTTTATGGATCATTTTAATCATAGTGTTTTCTGTCATGCATGTTATCAAGAACAAGTAATTTTTTAAATAAAAAATATATTCTAAAATCCTAAGGATTTATATGTTTGAATGGGTTGATGTTAAGAAATTAAAATAATCTAAAAACAATTAATCTAGACCAATTTCATACTACTATTCATATAGATTCTTTTATTTATTCTTTTCATTAATGGGTCATGGAAGTCATATCTCTATATAATATAGAGGAGAGTTTCAGCAGAACGATCTTGTTGATCATCAGAGGATCAATCCGACTGTTGATGATGAGGTGTGGTAGAATAAATTACCCACTTTCCTATAATAGAGTCTATAAAATTATGGGGGGTCATTTCTAATATAATTATATATCGTTTCTTAAGTGATCTTGACATTTCCTTTAGTCTAATTTGATTTCGAGATTAGAACTAGTTTCCAATTTGGATCATCAAAATGCAACCTGAAGTGCATCGATGATGGATGTTTTATTTTTTGTAGTTGGATTCTTATAACTCTTGGTATCATTTCCAAAAGTAGTTTTGTTCAAAATTATTATCACCAATAATTATAAAAGAAGAGTGGCACGAGATGCTCTCATTTTAGAAAGCCATCCTAAGAATGTGTGTGCTTGGGATCAGGTTCATGTACCTCATATGTTTGTCTCTTGATCTTGTTCTATATGAAGATTTTGAAATCCAACATTTGATTTATGGCAAAAACCGATGAGGTACAAAATTATTACTCTTCTAACTCTTACTCTAGTTATGAAACAAGCTATTTTAATGATAAACTTTCAGCCTACTGCAACATGCTTGAAGAAAAATATGACTCTCTTTTTAAGAACATAAGTCACTAAATAACATTCACAAGGCTATTTCAGATGAAATAGATACAATACTAAATAAATTTAAGGAGTTAACTGATAAGTATAATTCAATTAACATTGACTATACAAATCATTAAGCAAAAATAAAAACACTAAAAACAGAAGTATAAACATAAAAAAGTGGAGCCATTATTTTTACCAAAGGTGACAACTACTTGAATGAAATTCTTGGAAAAACTTTTATTAAGAAAGAAAGATTTAAAATTGGCATTAATTGTGAAAAACCTAAGATGTATAAGAATTATTTTGTTCCAAGCTCAAAAATATAAAATTTTAATTACTGTGGAACAAGGGGATATATTTCTAAAAAAATATTTCTTAAGACAACCTCCAATTAGTGGTACTAAAAAATAATTTTTTTCAAATAATTTAATTGATTCTTTTGATTTTAGAGAAAGAAAAAATAAAGTCTGGATTCCTAGATCTTTGCTGGCTAACACAACTGGACCCAATAGAATATAGATACCAAAGAAACATGTTTAAATGCCATTGCCGTAAGTAGGATGCATAAACAAAAATACTATATTGTATATGGATAGTGGATACTCAATGAATATGAGTGTAAACTCATCTAATTTCTCTATACTCACTCAAAAAGATGTTGGACTTGTCTCTTTTATTGACAATGCTAATGGGAAAATAATTGGTATTAGAACAGTTTGAGATCCAGAATTTGTCCCAATCAACAAAGTACTTTATATACAAGGATTGAAACAGAATCTGATAAGTATCTCTCAACTATGTGATGATTGTTATGTAGTTGATTTTTCTAACAATTGCTGTTTTGTTTTAAAAAATAAACTGCTTAAATTTAGAGAACCTAGAAATGACAATATGTATACCCTGGATTTAAATTCTGTGTGTAAATAACAAGTAAACCGCTTAACTTCTATGATAAATGAATCGTGGATTTTTTATAGAATACTTGGACATTGCAATATATTTTCTTTACATAAATTATCCAAGAAACAATTTGTTTCTGATTTTCCTAGTCTCAAGTTTGAAATTGATCAATTTTGTGATGCATGTCAACTTGGAAAGCAAAACAAATAATCGTTCTAATCTGTTGACAATATTTTTACATCTAAACCTCTAGAAAATATCTATATAGATTTTGTTAGACCTTCAAGATTAGAAAACTTGGATATTAAGTTATATGTATATGTTTTTGTTGATGACTATTCTATATTTACATGGATTTTCTTTTTAAAATTTCAAAATAAAGATTTTAATTTATTTGAAAGTTTTGGTAAAACTGTTCAAAATGAAATTTTTTTTATAATAATTTCATTAAGAAGTGATCAGGGTGGAGAATTTTAGAATCTGGAATTCAATTCCTTTTTCTAAAATATGGATATTAAACACACCTTCTCTACACCAAGAATGCCTCAACAAAATGGAATTGTTTAAAGAAGAAATAGGACTATTCAGGAAATGGATAGTACTATGCAAGACGCATACAGTCTTCTTACATATTTTTGGGAAAAAGATTTAAGTACATCATCATATATAATGAATAGAGTTTTAATTAGACCAATTTTAAAAAAGGCACCCTATAAACTCTCGAATAACAAAAAACCTAAAGTAAATTACATTAATGTTTTTGGATGCAAGGTTTACACCTTAAACACCAAATTCAATCTTGGTAAGTTTGATCCAAAATCTGATGAATGCATTTTCTTAGGATATTTTTCTACTTCTAAAGCTTATAGAATTTTTAATACAAATTCATGGATTGTTGAAGAATTAGTTCATGTGAAATTTTATGAATGTGATCCCTTTGAGAAAAGGACAGATCAAATGGATGATCTTGACTCGAATGATAAAATAAGACTTGAGAATATGAAAGATGATTTTGAAAAAGATATAAATGAAATTTAGTTCAGTCTAGAATAACATGACACTGAAGAACCTATAAGCATACTACCTAGACAGTCAAGGACCTTAAAGAATCACCCTTTAGAAACTGTAATAGGAGACTTAGAAGAAGAAATAAAAACTAGAAGGAAAATAGTAAATCTTATAGATTTTTCTACCTTTCTATCAAAATTAGAACCAAAGTCAATAGAAGAATATCTAGATGATGAAAGCTAGATGATAGAAATTCAAGAAGAAATAAACCAGTTCAAAAGAAATGATGTTTGGAAATTAGTTAAAATACTACAATATTATCCGGTTATTATAACCAAATCGGTTGTTAGAAATAAACAATATGATCAATGAATAATAACTAGAAATAAAATGAGACTAGTAGCTAATGGATATAATCAAGAATAAGGTATAGATTATGATTAGACCTTTGAACATGTATCTTGATTAGAATCTCTTAGAATTATCTTAGCATATGCATCTCATTTGAATTTTAAATTATTTCAGATTGATGTTAAGTATTCCTTTTTAAATGGTTATTTAATGGAGGAAGTTCATGTTGAGCAACCTCCTAGATTTGAAAATTCACAAAATCCGTATTTTATTTTTAAACCCACTAAATCTCTTTATGGTCTTAAACAATCACCTAGAGCTTTGTATAAAAGATTAAGATCTTTTCTTTTGAAAACTTATTTTACTGTTGGAATGGCAGATCAATAACTATTTAAGAAATTTTTAAATTCTAATATTTTATTGTTTCAAATTTATGTTGATGATGTAATTTTTGGATCAACTAATAAATCCTTGTGTCATGAGTTTTCAAATCTAATGAAAAAAAATTGAAATGAGCATGATGGAAGGATTAAATTTCATTATAGGGATTCAAATTTATGAAAAAGATTTTAGAAATGTTTTAAATCAAATGAAATACATTTCTGATTTACTAATGAAATTTGGACATGAAAAAAATCAAGACATATACAAATACTATGTGTACTAATATAAAAATTGATTTGGATGAAACTGAAAAATTAGATGATAACAAGTTAAATAGAGGTATGACATGTAGTTTATTATATCTTACTACTAGAATTATAGATTGAATGTATCCATTATGTCTATCTGTAATATTTCAATCAAATCCAAAATAATCAAATTTAACTACTGTTAAATTTTTTTTCGACATTTCAAAGGAACTGTTTTTTAATCTCTTCTTTATCCTAAAACGTCTAATTTAAGTTAATTTCATATTCAGATTCAGACTTTGTATAAGGCCCCGGCCTTAAACCTTACTTAAAATTGAATTAAAAGAATAATTCACATTGAGGATCTTTTCAGGTTTAGAGTTTTAGAGAATTAGGACATAACTATTACATCTCAAAAGATTACAAAGTAGTCTCTTCTACTAAATTTCCATAAAATAAAAATTCTTAAAAAGAAACATGTCTAGTTTCATGTTTTAGGTAGAATGACTTTCCCTTGATCCCATCCATGACCCTATTCCATGCTAAGTCCTGTGAAAAATATTTCAAAAACTTGGGATGAGCATAAAAACTCAGTAAGGGATACACAAAGAATAAAAACTATTAGTTTATAAAAACAAATAGTAAACCATGTATACTTTATCAAGGTAATACTTTTCACCTTTATGAAGTAGTAAAAACTCTTCAATGAATAAAACATCATTACTTACCTTTTTGTAACCAAAGTATTACCATAAAACCCATATAAAGAACACATAACATATATAGAGGTAACTTGGGATATAAACATACTTAAGTGGAATAACCATACGGTCGACTCCCACACATATCACTTAATGGAATAGCCATACGGCCAATTTCCATACATACGTAATGGAATAGCCATACGGCTGACTTCCATACCCAATGAATTGGAGGTTATAACGTAACCACCCGTCCTGGTATTCACAGCACCACCCGTCATATGGTTTATAACGTAACCACCCGTTAAAATGTCCAAGTACCAATATAAAATCATAAAATATAAAACCAATATAAAGGAATGATAACATTTCCACATTTCAATCACAATATATCATAAATATATTAACATAATAGAATCCTTTATCAAAACCATTTTTAATACCAAAATACATAAACGAATATATGGTATTTAATTTATTTTAAAAACATTACAGCTTTTTGAGGAAGCCAAAGACCAAATAATACTCGCGGCGGCGGAAAAGGTCGTTGTCACCGCGTACATTAAAAGAAACATTCCTTTTTGTCGTTTTGTAAAATGCTTCGTAGAAAAAGTTTCCTTTTGTATAAAATTAAAAGTCAAAGGGGTTTATACACCGTATAAAAGAAAGTTGTGTATAAAACAAAATATGCCTCAATGAAAGGATATTGAGACGAAGTCCCTTACCTCGGGTCCGACATGACTCGATCGTTCTTTAACGTCCTGAATAATAAACTTGAGTTAATTTATACTTGATTAAGAACATTTTTAATGTTCATTATTCCTTTTATATCACTTATTGCCATGTTATAAACATTATGTAACCATTTAAGTTAATAATGTTTTTTTTGTCAATATTTGGTTCTTAAGTCGAAAGTGGACTTCTTACAATTACATGTTGTTCATGTGGTCAAAGGTTCTTTATATCCAGAATGAAATTACTGATTTGGATATAATATGTATCATATATATCCAGCATATACATGTATTTATAATATTACATAATCATTTAGAGGTAAGAAATGAAATGCACCGTTCATGGACACGGTAAGCCGCACGTACGCATGAACGATGCTTTCATTTCTTTGTCATATTAATGGAATTAAAACTAAATGAGAGGTATGTATATGTTAATTCCATAATTATATTCATCATTTAGATATATAATTAATTATATATATCCATTATATACATGTACTTTTAATTGTACATTACATTTGGGGATAAGAAATGAAATGCACCGTTCATGGAGACGGTAAGTCGTACGTACGCATGAACGCTACTTTCATTTCTATCTCATACTTTAATGGAAAGAAATAATAATGATATAGAGGTATATTATAATTCCAGTATAACATCATATATAATCACTTTAAATCCATCCTTTACACGTCCCACATATGGCATTAACGAATCACATCACTTTGAGGGGGTGGTAGTCCGCACTTCCTTAAATGAAGATATCGTGTCTACCCATAATGGAAACCATAAAGGTATGACCAAAATGAAAAAAACAGAAGCTTAGGGAAAACATAAACATATCATATATCATATATAAAAATAGTGACATCATAATAGCCACCTTTGAATGTGTTAAATGAGTATTGAACAATCATCATTTCAGGAGGCAGAATTTCGCCAACCACGGAAACCGTATGTTCTTTACCCATTTGATGTAGTTGTGTGAGAATGTAGCTCAAATAAATCTTATAACAACATCCTAGTATATTGAAGATACTGGTGTTGTTACAAAAGAAGTAAATAAAAAGAGTTTAGAGGGTTGGAGAAGCAAAATAAAACAAATGAACAAGAGAGAATGAATTACCTTTAAAAGTGTAACTCCTTTTGATTTGAGCCTAAAGGCTTCCTTTGAAAGGATTCTGCCCAAAGGGAATCCTCTAGGATGAGGAGAGGGATGTGGAGAGATTAATTGGTCAGGAGTTGCCCGAGCCAAAGGCTTGAGGAGTGAGTGAAATGAGGTAGAGGTGGGGGCCTTTTATAAGAGGAGAGGAGGGGTACTTTTGGAAAGTAAAGAAATATTAATTTATTTGAAAATGTTTTTCGGTTTTAAAAATTCCCACATTGATATAATTCGTGGATAAGGTGATAAGGGTTCGAAATACACTCATCCAATGGGTTTTTGAGAAGTGTAGTTCATAGATTTTACATTATCTTTCCATTTTATTTGAATCGTCAAATAATGATGTCATTGCTGCATCATTATTATGTCATAAATAATTTAATTTATTTAATTTCTAACAATTATAATAAAAATACTATGATGTAGGAAATATTGTTAGCTTTCCAATGACTATTTATAATCAAAAATATGACTTGTATAACCCCATTTAAAAATTGTTTTGGTAAAACATATCATGTTTGTGTCAATTTAATTTTAACATTAAATAAAAATATATTATAGTAATTTTCCAACTAAAGTGGCTCCATGGGGTCCCCAAGTTGGCCCATGGCTTGTCTTGGTCGGCCATGACTCACCCAATAGGTTTAGGACAAGTTTCATGGTGTTTTCACATTCCTATAATATCATTTTTACCTTAAATTACACTAATTACCTCTAATCGCGATTAATGAAAAAAAGTTACTATTCAGCAAAAAATTATTTTCATCCCATTGAACCACATTTAACATACTAATGACAACCATGTATGTCAGATTTTCAAAATTCAATACACATTAGTGGTAAACTTTCATTTAACTGAAAAATCAGTTTGCTTGATTACCACTTAGTGGTTTCACTATTCATCAAAAATTGAAGTTTTTCAGAAAAATCCCAAAAATTCACCCTAAGCTATATTTGATATTCCGAATTCAAAAATGAAGTCTATTTTACAAAATTCAATACATATAAGTCACATTAATTAATTTAATAATTAATTCCCACTGTCAGAGCAAATAGCGTGTTTTTATGAAACATTAAGTATCAAAAGATTGACACTAGTTTAAATCCGATTTCAAAGTGAAATTGATTCCAACGACCACTATTGGATTTAATGGTAAAAATATTTTCTAATTTCACTTTAAAACCAATTAAAATAATAATCTAATCATATAAATAAATTAGATCAAAAAGAGGTTTTGAATTAAAATACAACATTTTACACTATTCATTAAAAAATGAACTTTATCGGAAAGATACCAAAAATTTACAAAAAGTAAATTTTGATGTCCCGATTATAAAGAAGAGTTATATATGGTCCAATAGAATTTATAAGAGTGATCAAAACTATATTTAATGACGGTTCGCCATCAAAAGGTGATAAGTGAACCTTTAGTGAAAATTAGGGTATAAATGCCTAAAATTGAATTCTTTCCGTATTTTAAGCCTTTATCTTTTATTGGATAAATATAAAAACATTTAAAAACATATATAATCATATTTTAGTTATTTATATCCATTCCTGCCAGTACAACGACTACTTGTTAACTAACATTTAAAATAATATTATTATATTACTAGTGTGCAACGTATGTTTTCAAAGGAACTCATCGTTGCGTATCGGGTACGCTTTCGAACATAGCAACCCCTTTAAAGTTAAAATATTAATAAATATGAATATGTATTATTCTTTATTTACCTGGGATGTTACATCCTTCCCCCCTTTTGGGAATTGCGTCCTCTCAATTTTATTCACTTATCGAATAAGTGGGGGTATTTATCCCTCATAGCATTTTCAGATTCCCACGTTGCCTCTTCAATCACATGGTTTTTCCACAAAATCTTTACCTGATGAATCACCTTATTCTGTAACACCTGCTCCCTGTGGTCAAGAATCTAGACCGGTTGTTCCTCATAAGATAGGTTCTCTTCCAGCCGAACTACCTCTGGACTCAAAACATGAGAGGGTTCTGGCATATACTTCCTCAACATTGAAACATGAAAAACATTGTGTACCTGAGATAAACTCGGAGGTAAAGCCACCCGGTATGCAACTGATCCAACTCTCTCCAGAATTTCATATGGTCCAATAAACCTTGGACTCAGCTTTCCTTTCTTACCAAATCTCATCACACTTTTCCAAGGTGAAACCTTGAGAAAAACATGATCACCTACCTCGAAAGATAGATCCTTCCTCCAGTTATCCACATAACTCTTCTGCCTGCTCTGAGCTATTCTCATGTGCTTTTGAATCAACTGAACTTTTTCTGCCATCTCTTCTACCAATTCTGGTCCCATCAGCTTCCTTTCACACACTTCATCCCAAAATGCTGGAGTTCAACACTGGTTCCCATATAATGCCTCAAATGGTGCCATCTGTATACTGGAATGAAAACTGTTATTATATGAAAATTCAACCAAAGAAAGATGTTGGTCCCAACTTCCCTGATAATCCATAGAACAAGCTCATAGCATATCCTCCAATGTCTGGATTGTTCATTCTAACTACCCATCTGATTGAGGATGAAAAGCTGTACTAAAATTTAATTCAGTACCCAACGACTTCTGAAGGCCTTTCCAAAAGTTAGAAGTAAACCTGGGATCACGGTCAGATACAATGGAGAGAGGAACTCCATGTAACCTGACTATCTCTTTAAGATACAACCAGAAAAAGTTGATCTAGAGAGAAAGTATCTCGTATAGCGGAAATGAGCAGATTTGGTCAAAGATCAACAATAACACAGATTGCATTATTACCTCGAGATGACCTCGGTAATCCCACAACAAAGTCAATGGATATGTTTTCCCATTTCCACTCTGGCACTGGTAAAGGCTGAAGCATCCCTTTCGGTAACTGCCGCTCTGCTTTAACCTGTGGACATGTCAAACACTTCACAGTAAAATCAGCAATATCTCTTTTCATTCCATCCCACCAGAAATACTCCCGCAGACCTTTGTACATCTTAGTACTGCCCGGATGAACTGAAAATCAGGAACTATGAGCCTCACATAACAACTCATTCTTCAACTGTGAATCACAAGGCACACATAACCTCTTCCAAAACCTCAAAACACAAACAAAAACATATCCAAGAACTCATGGAAAATTTTATTCATAAGGTCCATGAATACAACAGGTTCATTGGTTAACCTAAAAGGCATAACTACAAATTCATAATGGCCATATCTAGTACGGAACGCAGTCTTCGGAATGTCTGCTTCTTTTACTTTCAACTGATGGTACCCCGACCTCAAGTCAATCTTCGAAAAATACTGAGTTCCCTGGAGCTGATACCACTTCATTCGATGGCCCAACAACTGCTGAAGTTGTTGCAAACGATTTTACCACCCCTTTCTGCTTGTAGTCTGGCTGCATTCCCCCAGTTGAGTTCTTCGTTGGACACTCATTTGCATAATGACCCATTTCATTACACTTAAAACATCTTACCGTTGGCTTTTCATTTCCTGCTTGATCATCTTCTTTACAGTTACGAGCAATATGACCAGACTTACCACACCGAAAGCACTTACCCGACTTGGATAAACATTCTCCAGGATGCATTTTAACACACTTCTCACAGGATGGATATTTGGTTTTCTTACCTCCTTGCTTCTTTGATGAATTCTTCCCCTTTGCCTGCCAACTAGACCTCTTCTTCTGTTGTTTGTCATAGAACACCTGATCATCAGCAAACTCCATTTCCACATTCTCCACACATCGAACAAGTTTTTCATAACTTTTGAACTCACGAGAAGCTAAAGCCCTTCGATACTTTGGCTTTAACCCTGAGTAAAAAAGGTTTATTTTACTATCAAGATTTCATATGAACTTTGGAGCATACCTTTCCAATCGAGTGAACTTTTCTTCATAAACAGCCAATGAATCATCCTCCTTCCTCAATTCTAGGAACTGTTTTTCCATCCTAAGATGAACCACCTTAGGAAAATATTTCTCAAGAAACATACCTTTGAATTCTTCCCAGTGAAGATCATCAATCTCATCACTATCCCTTATATTTTTCACCATCGACCACCACTGATCAGCTTCACCTTCAAAACGGTAAATACCAAGACTAACCTTTTGAGGTTCTGAACACCCCATGACATCAAAAATCTTTTCTAGTGCTTTAATCCACCCTTCAGCTTACACAGGGTCAGATGATCCTCTGAATGATGGGGGATGTTGCCTCATGAAATGTTCCACCACTGACATGTTCTTCTGCGGTTGATCTGGCTGATCACGTGCATGGATACCACCACCATTTATAGCCTGAGTCAACTATGCCATCACTGCAACAAACTGCTCAGTTCCGATTCCGACCATCTCAGGTTGCTGATTTGGAAGGTTATCTTCCTCCTGATGTCGTCCCAACATAGCTACTTTGTTTCCCCTGCCGAAAACCATTCTGAACATAGAAATATCTTAGGCGAAGCAACATGGAAATCCGTAAATGCTATATCATTTCAATCATATTATAATTTAACACTTTTCTAACTCCTAAAGTTGTCTAAACTGACCTCGGATACCAACTATAAGGCCCCTGCCTTAAACCTTACTTAAAATTGAATTAAATGAATAATTCACATTGAGGATCTTTTCAGGTTTAGAGTTTTAGAGAATTAGGACATAACTATTACATCTCAAACGATTACAAAGTAGTCTCTTCTACTAAATTTCCATAAAATAAAAATTCTTAAAAAGAAACATGTCTAGTTTCATGTTTTAGGTATCATGAATTTCCCTTGATCCCATCCTTGACCCCATTCCATGCTAAGTCCTGTGAAAAACATTTCAAAAAATTGGGATGAGCATAAAAACTCAGTAAGGGATACACAAAGAATAAAAACTATTAGTTTATCAAATCAAATAGTAAACCATGTATACTTTATCAAGGTAATACTTTTCACCTTTATGAAGTAGTAAAAACTCTTCACTGAATAAAACATCATTACTTACATTTTTGTAACCAAAGTATTACCATAAAACCCATATAAATAACACATAACATATATAGAGGTAACTTGGGACATAAACATACTTATGTGGAATAACCATACGGTTGACTCCCACTCATATCACTTAATGGAATAGCCATACGGCCAATTTCCATACATACTTAATGGAATAGCCATATGGCCGACTTCCATACCCAATGCATTGGAGGTTATAACGTAACCACCTGTCCTAGTATTCACGGCACCACCCGTCATATGGTTTATAACGTAACCACCTGTTAAAATGTCCAATTACCAATATGAAATCAAAAAATATAAAACCAATATAAAGGAATGATAACATTTCCACATTTCAATCACAATATATCATAAATATATTAACATAATAGAATCCTTTATCAAAACCATTTTTAATACCAAAATACATAAAAGAATATATGGTATTTATTTTATTTTAAAAACATTACGTCTTGTTGAGGAAGCCAAAGACCAAATAATACTCGCGGCGGTGGAAAAGGTCGTTGTCACCGCGTACGTTAAAAGAAACATTCCTTTTTGTCATTTTGTAAAACGCTTCGTAGAAAAAGATTCCTTTTGTATAAAAGTAAAAGTCAAAGGGGTTTATACACCGTATAAAAGAATGTTGTGTATAAAACGAAATATGCCTCAATGAAAGGATATTGAGACGAAGTCCCTTACCTCGGGTCCGACTTGACTCGATCATTCTTTAACATCCTGAATAATAAACTTGAGTTAATTTATACTTGATTAAGAACCTTTTTAAAGTTCATTATTCCTTTTATATCACTTATTTCCATGTTATAAACATTATGTAACCATTTATTTTAATAATGTTTTTTTGTCAATATTTGGTTCTTAAGTCGAAAGTGGACTTCTTAAAATTACATGTTGTCTGTGTGGTCAAAGGTTCTTTATATCCAGAATGAAATTCCTGATTTGGATATAATATTTATCATATATATCGAGAATATACATGTATTTATAATATTAAATAATCATTTAGAGGTAATAAATGAAATGCACCGTTCATGGAGACGGTAAGCCGCACGTACGCATGAACGCTAATTTCATTTCTTGGTCATATTAATGGAATTAAAACTAAATGAGAGGTATGTATATTTTAATTCCAGAATTATATTCATCATTTAGATATATCATTAATTATATATATCCATTATATACATGTACTTTTAATAGTACATTACATTTGGGGATAAGTAATGAAATGCACCGTTCATGGAGACGGTAAGCCGTACGTACGCATGAACGCTACTTTCATTTCTATCTCATACTTTAATGGAAAGAAATAATAATGATATAGAGGTATATTATAATTCCAGTATAACATCATAAATAATAACTTTAAATCCATCCTTTACACGTCCCACATATGGCATTAATGAATCACATCACTTTGAGGGGGTGGTAGTCTGCACTTCCTTAAATGAAGATATCGTGTCTACCCATAATGGAAACCATAAAGGTATGCCCAAAATGAAAAAAACAGAAGCTTAGGGAAAACATAAACATATAATATATCATATATAAAAATAGTGACATCATAATGGCCACCTTTGAAGGTGTTAAATGAGTATTGAACAATCATCATTTCGGGAGGCAGAATTTCGCCATCCACGGAAACCGTGTGTTCTTTAACAATTTGATGTAGTTGTGTGAGAGTGTACCTCGAATAAATCTTATAACAACATCCTAGTATATTTAATATGCTGGTGTTGTTACAAAAGAAGTAAATAAAAAGAGTTTATAGGGTTGGAGAAGCAAAATGAAACAAATGAACAAGAGAGAATGAATTACCTTTAAAAGTGTAACTCCTTTTGATTTGAGCCTAAAGGCTTCCTTTGAAAGGATTATGCCCAAAGGGAATCGTCTAGGATGAGGAGAGGGATGTGGAGAGAGTAATTGGGCAGGGGTTGGCCGAGACAAAGGCTTGAGGAGTGTGTGAAATGAGGTAGAGGTGGGGGCCTTTTATAAGAGGAGAGGAGGGGCACTTTTGGAAAGTGAAGAAATATTACTTTATTTGAAAATGTGTTTCGGTTTTAAAAGGTCCCCCATTGATATAATTCGTTGATAAGGTGATAAGGGTTCGAAATCCACTCATCCAATTGGTTTTGGACAAGTGTAGTTCATAGATTTTACATTATCTTTCCATTTTATTTAAATCGTCAAATAATGATGTCATCGCTGCATCATTATTATGTCATAAATAATTTAATTTATTTAATTTTTAAAAATTATAAAAAAAATACTATGATGTATGAAATCGTTTTAGCTTTCCAATTACTATTTATAATCAAAAATATGACTTGTATAACCCCATTTAAAAATTGTTTTATTAAAACATATCATGTTTGTGTCAATTTAATTTTAACATTAAATAAAAATATATTATAGTCATTTTCAAACTAAAGTGGCTCCATGGGGTCCCCAAGTTGTCCCATGTCTTGTCTTGGTCGGCCATGCCTCACCCAATAGGTGTAGGACAAGTGTCATTGTGTTTTCACATTCCTATAATATCATTTTTACCTTAAATTACACTAATTACCTCTAATCGCGATTAATGAAAAAAAGATACTATTCACCAAAAAATTATATTCATCCCAATGAACCACATTTAACATACTAATGACAACCATGTATGTCGGATTTTCAAAATTCAATACACATTAGTGGTAAACTTTCATTTAACTGAAAAATCAGTTTGCTTGATTACCACTTAGTGGTTTCACTATTCATCAAAAATTGATGTTTTTCAGAAAAATCCCAAAAATTCACCCTAAGCTATATTTGATATTCTGAATTCAAAAATGAAGTCTATTTTACAAAAATCAATACATATAAGTCACATTAAATAATTTAATAATTAATTCCCACTGTCAGAGCAAATAGTGTGTTTTTATGAAACAATAAGTATCAAAAGATTGACACTAGTTTAAGTCCGATTTCAAAGTGAAATTGATTCCAACGACCACTATTGGATTTAATGGTAAAAATATTTTCTAATTTCACTTTAAAACCAATTCAAATAATAATCTAATCATATAAGTAAATTAGATCAAAAAGAGGTTTTGAATTAAAATACAACATTTTACACTATTCATTAAAAAAATGAACTTTATCGGAAAGATACCAAAAATTTACACGAAGTAAATTTTGATGTCCCGATTATAAAGAAGAGTTATATTTGGTCCAATAGAATTTATAAGAGTGATCAAAACTATATTTAATGACGGTTCACCATCAAAAGGTGATAAGTGAACCTTTAGTGAAAATTAGGGTATAAATGCCTAAAATTGAATTCTTTCCGTATTTTAAGCCTTTATCTTTTATTGGATAAATATAAAAACATTTAAAAACATATATAATCATATTTTAGTTATTTCTATCTATTCACGCCAGTACAACGGCTACTTGTTAACTAACATTTAAAATAATATTATTATATTACTAGTGTGCAACGTAAGTTTTCAAAGGAACTCATCGTTGCGTATCGGGTATGCTTTCGAACATAGCAATCCCTTTAAAGTTAAAATATTAATAAATATGAATATTTATTATTCTTTATTTACCTGGGATGTTACACTTTGGGAGTTGTAGATTAGATTGGAAAATCACTTTGGGTACTTTTCAATTTTTAGGAAAGCCCATAGTGTCGTGGTCAAGTAAGAAACAACATTCAGTTGCCCTATCAACAGCTAAGGAAAAATAGGTTTCTGCTGGCAGTTGTTGTGCACAAGTTTTGTGGATGAAAAAACACTCTTATGGATTTTGGACTAAATTTTTATAGTACACCTATTTTATGTTATAATAATAGTGCTATAAATATTTCAAAAATCCTATTAATCATTATAGGACTAATCATATTGATATCAGACATCATTTTCTAATAGATCTTGTTCTAAAAAAAGATATATCTTTGGAATTTGTAAGTACTCAAATTCAATTTGTAGATATTTTTACTAAACCACTTCCCACTGCAAGGTTTGATTTTATTAAGGGGGAGATAGGTTTATTTAATTTTAAATAATGTTTTATTTTATTATTTTGTTTCTTTATTTTAATATTGTTTAAAATAATGTAGTTATTTTTTTCAAAGGGAATAAGTTTTTTTTCTCACGATCAATTTTATTCGTTTTAAAAATCTATGTAATAATTATTGATGACACGGGAATCAAGGCTGTAAAAAACCATTAAAATTATTAATAGTTTTTTTTCTACAAAAAACCCCTTCAAACCCACATCACATTACCGCTCTTTGACTTTTCAAACCTGAAACTTCAAAAACCTAATCCTCTTTCAAACCTTCAGGATTTTTTTCGATTAAAATTGCCAAGAACAAGAGAACAGATGAAGCTGAGACCAGCATAGAACAGAAACAGTGCTATGAAGGAAGAAAAATTTTGCAAGTAATGCTTATAGACTTAGAATGCCTATTTTAGAAGAATCTTCTTCTGAAACAAGCTCTTTATTTTCAAAATCTAGAGAATATCTTCAATGGTGAGAAGTCTGAGTTTTTTTATGAGATTGAACTTAAATATTTCTTTAAGTCTTTACAATTTAGTCTGGGAGACGATGCGGATACTTTTGTAGCTAGAATAGAAGATCGAGATGTTTTTGAATATCCTCTGTAGAGATTAGTCAGATTCTGAACTGCCCTCATGAGGGATTTTTTCATTTTTTTGAAAAATATTGGAGATTCAGTGTATATGTCTAAAGATATCATGTCTTTTCTTTTTGTTTCTACTCATATAATGAATATGTTCATAAAGTACCAGGATCCAGATTAGAAAATTCTAATGAAATTTGTTCAAACAGGGATTGCACCATGGATGTCTGAGTTAGAGATAATCTTGTATCCATACATGTATATAATATATCTTTTAATGAGTGATATAAAGCCTAAATTTCCTCGGTACATTATGAGGTATCTTCATTATTGTTTTCAATCATAAGCCTTCATGAATTTTTATTCGTTTGGTATATTCATCTCAAAAATTATTTTAAAAAATGATATGGTGAGGTGGGTGGAAGCCAGAGTTAGATTCCATCATAGTAACACTTTTGGTGTTGAGACCCTAAGAAAATTTGGTAATTTATAGAGAAAATTAAAAGGAAAAATTTTTCCAGTAGGGGCTGAGGAAGAAGAAGAGACTCCTCAAGCACAGTTTGAAAATTCTAAGGAGGGAAATACTGAATCAAGATTGAGCACTGTTGTAAAAATATTAAGTTTTAAAACAGAAGAAACTCAAGAAGTAGGACGTCGGGAGGGACATTAGATTCAATGAAAAAGAACTGCTAATGAAGAACTTTTTTCACCTATTTTGACAACAAGGGATTTACTCCCTTATAGTTTCATTATAGAAGAAGTTATTGAGAAGCCATGAGAAAATGATACTACTCAAATTACAGAGACTCCTCACGTACATATTGAAATTGAAACTCAAATTGTAACTACAGCTGATGTTACAATTGAAAAGGAAAGGTAGGAAGAGTCTGGTGAGGAAGTGTCCAGTTCTCAAAAAAATCAACAAGATATTATTTTAGAAAATCCAATGGAGGAACTGATTGTTTATGTTCATGATGAGAATGTTTCCGAAGTTAAAGCAGAGGTAATTCATGAGGAATTTTCTGTGGTAATGTCAGGAAAAGACTCTGAGGAAATTTCTATGGACCAACCCGCTCAGGAGAAAGAAAAACAATTTGATGTAGACTCTTTTCCATTAGTACTCCTGCATCAAGAACAAGCTGAAAATTAGAATCAATCATAGGGTGCCTCTTTTTCAATGAATAAGGATGTAGAAGCAATGTATAGAATTTTTCCAGTTTCGAATCTGAAAATTTTGCTCTGCGGAGACCCTTAGAACAAGAATAGTTAAAGTTTTTAAAAATTAAAGAAAGTATAGTTTCAAGACATGAAGTTGAATCTTGTAAGAGAGATATGTTGATAGAGGTTAATAAGCTAATATCCAAAATGGTTATGAATTCAGATCTGTCAGAATTCAAAACCTATATGGAGACATAGTTTGTGTCTATCAGATCTGGTGATGCTAGTGGATCTAGTACTTCACCTGATATAATCATAAAATTTCAGGCTATCACATCAGAAATGAGCAATATGAATAACATATGGCATGATTTGCAATGGAATAGTGCTCCACTATCAATTTTGTTTGATAATCTGATGTTTTTTGTTGACCCGTTGACCTCAAGTGAACCAGGTATTAGAACTATGCTGACTCGGTTCACAGAGAGGTTAACTTTGTTTATGGAGAAGGAATAGAGACTTCTTGATTTTTTCAGAGTAAAATTTATAGAATATATTCATATAAATCAAGAGTGTCACGATCTTATTATCAAACTGGGAGATGGAATGATTAAAAGCCTAAGGGTACAGTTAACATAAATCAATTCAGTAGTTCAAAGGAGATATACCCTATATTATACTCTTACCATACCTTTATTCCTTTGATCATCATGATTGTACATATTCTATGTTATTAATTAAAATTTTGATTCATAATATATTTGTGTGTTTTTTATTTATTTTATTTTCTTTGTTTTGATATGCTGATAATCCAGATTTAATAATTACAAACATTTCATAATAAAATTTACTTAATTTCAGTGCTACATTAAATGTGTTCTAGTCCATATTCTATAATTATTTTTGATATCAGAAAAAGATGAAGAAATTTGATAAAACCAACATTTTATATTTTAACCTTTTCAAATATTAAGTGTTGTCTTAATACTTTAAATGGGGGGGAAGTTGAGTTAATTTTAATATTGTATTTATCTTTTCAAAATTCAAAACTATATGCCATCAATTTTTTACGTTAATTTCATTGGTTATTTTATGGGTTTTTTGATCATAAAAAGGGGAGATTTTTATGCAGGTGTTTTTTTCAACAATACATAATATTTTTATTAAAAAGGGGGATATTTTTGAGAAAAATACTCTATCTCTATGATGATTTTGATGCCCACAAATACCCACAATTTTTTTCTATTGATTTTATTTTTTTAGTATATTTCATGAATTTATTATTTATTTTTTTATTTCTTGAAGAAATATTTATGTTCTTGAACAACAAAATTTAATTTCTAAATTATTTGCATTAGTGTGTTATGAAAACACTGTTCATGCTCTACATATTCCGAAATTGCTTAAGCGTGTTCTGGAATCACTATTCGTACCCTATGTGGAGAAATGTAGCATTAGGATGGAATGCGGTGTATACTTTATGAGATATCAGAAAAGTATGGTTAATCAACCATAAATTATCAGAAAATTATGTAAGAGGAACCCTACATTAGGAAGGAACCCTACATTTGGGTTATTGAACAAGTGTGGAAGAAGAACCATACGTAATTTTTAAATGTTACGTTTGTTTCACAACAGTATGGTTCATCAACTTTACTTTTGTAAAAAATCTTACATTTCATCAAAATTATTGATCATGTACCTTATGTTTGGAAGCTTATAAATGTATGAATCATTTATCATATGTGTGGTTATTGAAAAGAAAATTATGGTTCATCAAACCTAGGTTTGTAATCAACCTTACCTTTGAAGGATGTTACATCAACCCTACGTTTGTGTTCAACCATATGTTTGAAATATGCATGCTATACAGTTCAACCATATGTTTGGCTTTGAGAATCAAAGATGATATTATTATGCAATGTTCTGCAAGCGGTTTATTAGGCTAAATTAAAGTTGGATTTAAAATCTGATTTTAAAGTGCATCTTTGACTGATTCAATTTTATTTTATCAATGATTTGAAGGATCAATTTAAAAGGGGGATTTTATTCTGAATCTTCATGGATGTTACGATTGCTCTGTTATTTTGAATTATTGATTATAGAGAGTCTGAAGGTGACTTTTGTGGATCCAAATTTAAAGGAGAAGTGCTCATCCTTATTATATAAGTGTGATATTTTTTTACAAATATATATATATATATATATATATGAGTTTTTTCGAACAACAACATTCGATCCTTCATAAAAAAGAAGGAAAAAATAGACTATAGAGAACACATATCTCCGAATTCAAAAGAGTGATAAGGCTCTGTTTGTTGACGAAAGAGAATCACGCTAGAAGATTCACTCAATCTACATGAAAGATATACTGTGAATCTGATACCCTTTGATGATGTGAATTATATTTCTATATCAACTGCAATAGGATCGACTCAGAAGGACTCTTATTTGGAGATCATTGTTTATTTAATTGATGATACATATACTATCAATTGCATTCTGTTTAAATTGGGTAGAACAAATTAAAAGTATTTTCAAAGTAAAAATACCTATCTATTATATTCATAAGTGATTGGATTCTTGTACTAATCTATATAGGTTCTGTGATTGAACCAGAAGGCTTTGTTCTGCTTTAGATTGTAAAGGTGTCAACTGCCTACACTCAGTTGTGAAATGGTCTGTTTATAAGAGAACCAAATAGTAAAAATATAGAAGCTCGTGAAGTAGAGCATTTGTGGAGTAGACTGGGGTGCTTCTATTCCCCGAACCACTATACATGATGTGTCTCTGCTATTTAAATTTCCACTGCATTAATTCGTCAGAATAAAGTTAAATGGTAGAACATGATCTTGAAAATAATTTTTAAAAGAGACAATTCACCCTCCCCCCTCTTGTGTATATTTAGTATAATCTAATCCAGCATAGTCTTTTATCAAGAAATATTTATTTTATGTGGCATTTGACTACCTAATAGAGTAGTTGATTAGTGTCATAGTTCATTGATTTCGTATGGAAGAGGTGTTATTCATGGTCATTTTTTATTCTTCCTATGTGGTTATTTTATGTTTATGGATGTAAAAAAGGGATCTGATCTTCTTATGGGTCGAGGTAGGTGAGTTTTCATGAGTATAACAATGCTACATATGAGCTATAATTGGAAGCAGTAGTGTTTATCTATATGTTAGGGTGAAATTATCTCATCAATGTGCACTTCTTGGTGTTCCCAAAACATAAGATTTTAAGGATTGTTTTTAGTTATAGGTATCTAAATTTAAATAAAAAAATGTGGATATTGTTTCTTAAGAATTATCATTTTTACACCACTTGTGACCCATGTGAAGGGAAATGTTTGGGATGATTCACTGACTAGGATGCTAAAAGGATATGTCGTTAGAGAGTTTATGGATTCATGGAGGGCGATGGAGAAGATAACATCCATTTATCATAGAGTAGATGTGGTTCATTGTAGGGGGGTATATAACAAGTGATGGTGTAACCTTATTTGACGATGTAGGTAGAAGAGTCTCATTTCAAATAATAAAAGATATATTTTATATGATTTGTGTTGGACATGTATATTCTCTAGTGGTGTTATCGAAGTATTGATATAATTAGATATTGTTTTGGGGATAATGTTTATTCCATTGAACATGAATAGAGAGATTTTTCATGAGTTTTATATATCACCCTTAGTTGTGCATCTAGGAATATCTAAGATATAAAATGAATTCAGGAGGTAATTATGGTGGCCTATTATAATGTGGTTTATGGAAGTATTTCTGGAATGATTTTTGGTATAACAGTAGGTGATAGTGGAGCACCATGTTCCTAGAGGGTTGTTTTCGACCATAGATTTTTATAAGTAGAAATGGTAGGACATATTAATCAAAAAATTAATTTAGTTTCCCTACTCCAATGAAGAAATTGATGTTGTTTGGTTGATCATGGATCAACAGATAATTTCATAACATTTTTTGATAAATCGGGAATTGAATTCGATGAAGGTTATAATATGGTAGTGCATGTATGAGGTGGTGAGGTTGTATAGAGTACTGAGAGACATCATAACTAATCAAGAGTCTTGGTTTACATCATAAGACTATAGGGTTTTTAAAAATGATTTTGTCTCTAAGTTATGAATTAGAAATTATTTTCCTACATACATGTATGAGAAGAGAAAGTGGACTATCCAGATGCAGTAGGATATGTTACGGTTAATAATCTTGTATTTTATAACAATATTGATGAATGACATACCCTTGGATGTGTTTTTTGACAACAATATCCATCACCACTTGATCAAACAGGATCAATTCAAGGAGTTTTATAGATAGTAATATCAAATTATATATTTATGGAACGTGTTTGGAGATTCAGTAGTCCTTAGTCTTAATGTGATACACAACATAATGGAAAATATCTCGATATCTTGGGATTATATGATAATGGTGAATGTTGAATGAAGGTCCAATGATAACCATGGGTAAGGACCCCTAGATTTTTAGGTTACAGAACAAATATTTTTCATGGTTTCTCCTTGTTGAGGAAAGTGGATTATAGGATGGGGAGAAAGATTTTTCTTAGTTATTGAATTTTTTTTATTTGAACATGTTATAAAGGTGGTGTATTTGTTGGAACATACCTGACGATTTTAAAGGATACAAAAACTCTCTTTGAGGTCTTTGTTTTGTTAGTATATTCACTATGGAACCCATCTAATTGACTGGGGAGAGTTGGATATTTAGAAAAAACTAAAATTAGTTTAGTGGATACTAAAGATGTATGATTATCAAGAGAGGTTACATAATTGTTTTTTTGACCCCTCAGTTTTTTTGATGTAGATTAATGGTTGTATGGATGAGGTCAAATAGATGTATGAGAAAAAAATTCATTCTTGGTATGATGACTTTTTTTGGACCTTGTTTTTTTCTTTTTTGTGGTATTGTTTTTCCTCGGTGATGTTTTTATTGATCTACAATTGGTTTAGGAAATATAGTTATTCCAACCATCTACTGGTGTTTATTTGGTGTTTTTTAGTATATAATGAGATCCATATTACTTATTTAAAAGGGTTGTTGTTTGGACCTTTTTATTTGTTCTTACTTTTAATGTTTGGATTTTATCATTAAGGATGAGAATAATATAAAGAGTATATTATTTAATTTTTAATATAATATTAGTCCATTATATTTTTTTTGTGGTGGTGGAGTTTTTTAAGGATTTTTGAGAAGTCACTAGTGGAGTTGGAGACCCAATATTAGTTGGAGAAGGATCTTATGAAATAGAGATGGAAGCATTCTCATAGTAGAGGTCATTGTGGCATGGGAAGGGTCTTGTATTGTAGAGTCTTTCAATGATGTTTTTTTGTATCTTCCTATTTAATCCTAGATTTGACAAGAATATGAGATATCGTATATATTATCGAGGTCCAAACATCCCTTTTCATTTCCTCATGAGAGGTAGTTGTTGTGTGAAGAAGGGTTGCAGTGTCGTGACCGAGTGAGGTCATTCTTTTGCCTCTGTTATTTTGAGGGATCTTGTGACTTTGTGGTTAGGATTCACAATATCCTTCCCCATAGTGGATAATTAATCAACATTTTATGAGGCATTGATCACAAAGGATAGTTATATTGAAGGTTATTACAATGTATCCATATGTTTTGCGAAAAATTATCAGGTGATGACCTTATTATTATGGCATAGACAATGGTTATATATAATATTATTTCAATTAGTTTCTATGTATAAATTCCTGATCTACCTTTTAAACTCAAAATTTCTCAAACTTCGGTCATTACTATTCAGTTTACTATGTGTAGTTAGTATGGGTCTTTCATACAATTTCTAATGGCACTGATCACTGTAATTTTTAGATTTATTCTTCCAAAATCTATGTTGTGTTCCTCTATGTTCTACTTTTGTTTCTTGTCCTCTTCCAAATATGGAGTGGTTTGGTTGTGGTAATGTTCTTTTTAATTAAAACTAAATGTGTTTTTCGGTGGTTGATGTTATGTTATAGGTTTATATCACTTTATATATTCAGTTCTGATTTTTTATTTGTCTCTTCTACTTCCCTCCCTTAAATAGTGAATTAGAAAGCTTTGTTTGAGGTAAGCCATCCTCATTACTGATGAATCTATGAGTCTAGCATGTTTTTTTCAGTTGGATGAAATTTACTGCTATGAAAATAAGATAAAAAATAATTTTAAATTTAATTTAATTTTATGTGCATGCTCACTTGTTTTTACTTGTTTTTATGGTCTTGATTGTGGATTTTATGCCTACTCTTGTTAATTCTAGAAAACATTGTCAGTTTTTGATCCTTTTGTGTAATGTAGAAATGCTTAATTATGAACCAATATTGTTTTTCATTTTTAAAAGCACATATAATTAATGTTTAAGAACATATATATGGATAATTAACTGGTTTTTTGTAAATTTAGAAAATTATGTAAATATTCCCATACTAGAATTGAAAAAATATTGTGTAATCCATTTTAATCAAACAAAATTGTGAATGTTATGTATGAATAAATTAATTATTTTGTTTGTTTTTGTTATTTTTTAGTTTCTATTGTGGTTATGGGAACTCTCTGGTGCTTGTATGGTGATGGTGGAGAGGAGTTCAGTTGAGGAATATTTTGAAGAAATGGGGTTTTATTTGTTCTGTATGGAATAAATTGTGGGCAGAGTTAGGGGTTTAGTTCGTAGTTGTTAGAGTATGATGGTTGGGTTGTTTTTGTTGAATTTGGATTAAGATATAGTGTTGTCGTTATGATATGTATTGGAATTTTTTTCTTGTGTGGTATTTTCATGTTAGCTATAGAATTTGGTTAGTAATAATGAAATGTTAATAACATGGGTTGTATTATGATATTTGGAAAAGGGTTAATAAATTAAATAATAAAAATTGAGTTCGACTAAAATTGGTAGTGGCTATAAATAATGACGTGGTATGTTTAAAAGTGGTTATCAATAAATTTTGGATTAAATGGAAAAATAAATGGAACTTTATTTGTAAACTAGTAAATAAATAAATGAATTGAATTTATAAATAAAGGGAATGGAGGGTTTTTTTATGGTATTACAATTTGTTAAATTTATATGTAGTGGTTTTAGAAATTAGTGGTGGATGCCTTGCAATTACATAGTACTGTTGGGGTATATCCTAAAAGAGTTGAGTGAGAATCCATAGGCTTGTTATTGTGTGATATCTATTATCATTATATTTTTATGTAATTCATATATTCACCCACCTATATAGAGTAATATTTACTGACACCAAACTGATTTGTGGGGTTCTTTCCATGACATCTAGGATGGTAGGGGAGTTGATGACTGATTTCCCCTCTTCATCACTCTCCCTTTAGAAGTAATAACTAGATATGTTCCCTTGTTATTGGAAAGTACTAATCAAAAGAGTAAAATTGGGTGGTGATTTTTTTTTTTGATAAGAAGGTGTGATATGTGTTGGGGATCATGCTTTTAAGGTGACTTCATGATGTTCATGTCCTTTGTATTAATGATACACTACAATTCTAGTTATGAGGTTATTATGAAATGGGATAGGATATGGGTGATGATGTGGTAGTGGAAAGTGATTTATGGATGATGACTAACTCCAACAGTGGATTATAGTTCCTATAGAAGTCTGGGGTGGGTAGAGTTGTGATCCTACCCACATTAAATATTGATTGATACCTAACAACAGATGTATATGTGGAACATATGGGAGCATGGAACATTTGATGTTGGGGAAATAGAGAAGAAAATTAGTTTAGAATTGAATTAGAGGGACTATTTTCTACATTAACATGAAATTATTTTAAAACCTTGGTTGTGTCATTTAGTGAGCGATCCTTGGTGAATATGTGCCAACTAATTGGCCTGTTGGGGTTCTTGTCTGTTCAGTTGTTTATTCGATGGTTCATCTAAATTATCTTCTCATATTTTCATGAGAGTAATTTTGTATTATATTACTATGTATACATGATAGATCACTCTATGTGTATATAAATATTTTTTTTCATGTACCCATGGGGGTTTTAATGACCAATTTTTGCATTTCAAGCCTAGTTGTTGGAGTTTCTCTGGAGTCGTTACTATATGATTTCCCATTGTACTATATTTTTTAATTTCATTAGTATTAATTGATGAGAATGGCGGGTTGTTTTAGGTTTAGTTATTTTATGTGAAGTATTATTAGGGTGTTTAATGATATCTCATGATCTATGTAATTATATTAAGGGTAATTCCTTATATTTAACCAATTTATATAGCCTCTATGCGACTCGTCAACACATGGCCTATTGTAGAGGGTATTTGGAAGTAATTATATCCGTTTTCATTATTATTGGACTAGCTAGGGTACCTTTGGAGGGAAGGGATCATGACACAATTTATTTTTAATAGAATAAAAAATAATGATTCATAACTATTGATGATCGATATGGAATCATGATGACTTGTTCATAAAGGTGTTAGTCCTAGAAAGTTTGAGGTGTCATTGTACCTTTGTTTGACTTATGGGAATAGATGATGAGGGAGAAAAGCACATATATGATAAAGGAATCTATTTACCTTATTTGTGAGGTTTTTTCAGGAGATATTTGATGAAATTTTCAATTGGGTTATTTTTGGGATTGTGAAGCCTCTTCATGGTATCTGATTCAATCTACAAGAAAGAGGAACTTTAGAAGTTAATTTTAATATTTTAAAAGTAATGAAAATTGATTACATCATCACCCAAGTATTTTTACCAAAACTTGATGAACTTATAATGATTTTAGGTTGAATCTTAGTGTAGGTTTACAAGATTAAATGGTTGATATGGTAGAAGCTAATGAGAATCAAAGGATGACAAACTCAAATGGTTGGTTGACCATATACTTCATATAGAAATGAATCATTTTCCACAAGTTTAATGCCTCTTTAAATTAGTGGTTTGACTCCTTATTGAGTGGTCTTATTTGACACTGAACTAATCTGTGACACTATATCCTAAGATATTTCATTGTTATATAGTGACCTATAATTTTTATACCTAAGCATCACATTTTATTACATTAATATTAAATATATATTATTACGATCCATTCCAAAATCGTATAGGTCTAGGTTCATTAGAAACATGGATATATTAAAAAACTTTATTAAGGTATATTCATTATCTCTAACTATGTTCTTAGTTTCTATCACCTTTCTTGGATATACTATAATTAAATAAATTATTCCTAAATTGTAGAAAGGGAAAATAAAGAATGATTATCTCTAACGATGTGTAAGAGTAAAAAAGGGATATATTAATTATAACATAAACATGACATGAAATTAAGAGAATGATAACATGATCCAAATATTTTAAAACAATACCCTATATATCATAGATCATAATCTTGATTCAAGACATAAATCACGGTAGCTCATATGACATGAATCATAAATGGATTAAAGAACATGATCCATGAGGGCATAACATTTTCATAAGAAATAAGTTTGGGCAATATAAATAATTATGGAAAATAATTTACTTAGTCAAGGATCGCTTTCTATTCAATCATAGTGTATTGGGTTCGCTGCTCATTCCTTCATGTCCTTATTCAACGATCACTCCCATGACTATCATAGTTTATAGGGTCCTTTAATTAATAGGTATCACTATCCATTCCAATCCTTATTATCTCATTAGATATCCATCTTTACCCAATTAACTGGAGAGATATATAATTCCATCACCACTTATCACATAACAAAAATCACATATATATATATATATGTGGGTGTTCCACAAGTTGAAAAACATTAATTTCTCCATAACCCATATAAAGGAAACATGTTTAATAAATTATTCATCATATCATCATAACATAACACCAAAAATACAAATGGGTTTCATAATTTTTACATCATAACATATTTTACCACTAGAAAGTAAATAGGTTTTATACAACAAATATTTAATCATCATTATCATAATACAGCCAAATAACAAAATTATATTGTATCGTTAGATCATACAACTATTGAAGCATAAGTGACATCATATTATTTTATCTTAGATAAAATTCTTTTCAAGGATCACTGGAATATTTCTTTTGGAAAATTAAATTTTTACTTTGAAATTAGTAATTTAAAATTAAAATATTCTCAAATATTATAGAAAATATTTTTTCTAAAAATAAACGTGTAAATTTTTAATGAAAGAATTTTTTAATTTATTGTTCATGATGTTAGTACATTTCATTCATGTCTATTATATTAAAACAATGCTTCGATTCAAAATTTTGATAATATTCTAATGTAAAATTTTTAGAAAATAAAAATATGGTTCATATTAAAACATTTTTTAGAAATTAAAACATGGGTGATAATGAGTTTGAAAAATTATTTTGGAGAATTAAAAATATTCTTAAGACCTTTTTTAGAAAACATGTACATTGAAAAAAATAGATTTTGGACAGAAGAGAAAAATTAGTCTATGTTCATTGAAAATAATTTTTTGAAATCATAGTTTATTAAACAGATTAAAATTAAAGGAAAACATGTAATTCGTTGAAAAAACTAATGGATAAAATATTCTTGATTTTATTGAGAGGTATATCATGTAAATTCATCATATGAAACATAATCATAAATAATCCTGATAAATATTGAGATCGTAACATAATTCCCTTACATCTTGTTTCACTTTCTTCATAAGCACATTAACCTCTTGTATAATTTATTTAAATTTATTATAATCCTATAACATAAACATGTACATACTTATAATATCATATTAGATCCTTTTATTATTTTTCTAAACTAATTTATTAATAAGTCCATATAAAAAAAATCATTTCTAGGTGATAACTATTTCTTTTTTCAAGATAATTTTTATTTGGTAATTTTTTTAATAATAACATAATAATGATTACATCAAATATAAAAATTTAATCATGATATAAATATAATATATATTAATTATATATATATATATATATATATTTAAATTCATTCATAAAATATATATAGATAAAAATGAATTACACCATTCATGTGGATGATAGATTATACATGAACATGGAAACTGTTTTAACTTTTTGATGGATAGAATTATAAAAATTTAATTATTCACTCACCATTATGGAATAATTATTATACCACATATATATATTTATATTATAAATATTTATTAAATCAATCATTATTACCATTTGTGTAATCATGAAATAAAAAATGAATAGCATCACATCAGGGAGGTGGTAGTTCACACATACACATGAGCAAAATAATATTTATCCAATGGGAATGATGGTAAGAATGAAGATATTATGTTATAATTTTATTAGAATAATTATATCATAAATATCATATATAAACATTAAACACATAATAATAACCTTCTATGAAAAATGGTGATAGAAAACGATTTGTTTCGCAACATGGAGGAGGAAGCACACAGGTATGCACACACGATACTTCTACATCCCATTTCAGTATATTTAAAATACATAATATATTGTTTTATAATTAATACCATATATTTATATAATATATATAAAGAAATAAATTTAGGGAATTTGGGTAGGACAATTACCTATTCTTCGATAGGTATCCTTTAGATACATTATTAAGGATCGTTGGACTTTTATTTTAAGAATAAAAGAACATGTTGTTCATGTATAGAGAAGTTTAAAAGAAAATGAGGTATTATTTTTCAATATATAAGTAAAAATGTTGTGTAATTAATTGAATTTATTTTTTTCCTTTTATATGTGGATGATATGACATAATTGGAATTTATTAAAAAGCTAGAAAATAATAAATTGATTACAAAAACAAAATCTTTTAAATGGAAATATATTCATAAAGGATATTATGATGTAAAAAATATGGCCATAAAAGAGGATTTAGATATGTCTATTTTCAAATATACCGTTTTTTCTTGGTTTGACCCCCTGGTAGACTCATTTGAACCTCAACTATCGTGAAAAAAATTCATAGACTTTACTATTCATTATGACCAAAAAATGAATGTGGCCTCATTAAAAAACATAAAAATACATATTCAAAATATAGAATCACTTTTATGAACTTATATATCTAAATGAGGCATAAATTAATTTTAAAATGACCTCATAAAATGTGATGAAAATGGTTTTCAGTAAAAAAATATTCCTAAGTATACAATTTTTTATACCAAGATCCTCATAAAATTAAATAAAATTATAATAATTGTATTATTAAAAATATAGTTGAACTAATTTTACTTTTGAACAAATTTTAAAAATATAGAATCTTTTTAAATGCTTGAAACAAAAATATAAATTTTAATAAAAATAAGTATTTTCACCCTTCATAAAAATTTTCATCATTTAATAAAATTCTCAAAAATTCACTATAAGATAAATTTGACATGTTATTTTTCGAAATTATGTTCATTTTTTCACATAAATTTTTGAAATGTTTCATTAATTAATTATATTTTTCTTCTCAAAAAAATCAATAAAACAATTTCTTATGGAAAAATTATTTTTAATGAATATGATTACATTATTAAAAATATTAATACATATTTATAAATATTTTTTTACTTTATCTAAAACATTTACACATAATTTTCAAATTGTGTTTATTCCTATTTATACCATAAATTTTAATACTAGTTTATAATGGTTTACTATATTACTATTCACTTAGACTTCTGGTTGTGTGTAACACAAGTAATCAAAGAATTAAATTTATTTAAAAAACATATTATAAAATATTCAGTTGTAACATTAGAAAAAAATTAAATGTAATTTTTCCATCGAACTTTCATCATTCTAACAAAAAAAATGGGGATAAATTTTTTTTATCACATCCTTGGGTTCCCATATAGGTTCATCAAATTTCTAATTCCGCCAACAAACATTGACTAGATGAGTAATCTTATTGCATTACACATTATCAGTAACATCCCATGTAAATAAAGATTATGATATTTTAATATTTATTAATATTTTTAATAAAAATATTAATTTTACTTAAAATGGTATGCTTTGTTCGATGGCGTACCCGACATAACAAAAGGTTTATTTTAAATCTTATGTTGTGGACAATACTGAGTAATAATGAAAAATAACAATATAATATTATTTTAAATGGTACTTAATGCCATGTCGTTGTATTGGTAGGAATGAATAGAACTGGCTAAAATATGATTATATAAGTTAGTTAACTGATTTTACAATTATCCAATAAAATTTAGAGGCTTAAAATGTGAATAAATCAAATTTTAAACACAAATACTCTAATATTTTGTAAAATGTTGATTTACCGCGTTTTAATAGAGAACTGTTTTTAAATCTTGTTTTTATCACTTTTATATGTTTTATTTGAAAAAATAAAATTATTCTCTTGAATCAACTAATCAAAATTTACTTTGGGTAAATATTTTGGTATTTTTCTGATAAAATTTATTTTTCTATGAATAGTAAAAAATACAGTATTTTAAATCAAAACTATAATTTAATCAAATTTATTTATATGGATAGATTATATTTTTAATTTGTTTAAAATATTAATTAGGTTATATTTTTACCATTTTTTTCCAATGTTGGTCATTTGAAGTAATTTCACTTTGAAAATGAACATAAAAAATTGTAAATTATTTGATAGTTATTATTTCATAAAAACAAACATTTTGTTTTGACAATAGGAATAAATTTTAAATTAATTAGTTCAACTTGTATATTTTAAATATGTTAAATTAGATATAATTTTGAAATTATTAATATCAAATATATCTTAGTCTGAATTTTTGGTTTTTTCTGAAAACCATTAATGTTTTATGAATAGGGAAAACACTATGAAGTAGTTAAAAAACAAAATTCTTCATTTAAATAAAATTTTACTACTTCTATGTATTGAAATTAGAAAATCTGACATATATGGTAGTAATTAGTAAATAAAAGTTGGTTCAATAAGAAGAAAATAGTTTTTGGTAAATAGTAACTTTTTGACTTTATTTTCCGCGGTTAAAGGTAAATAGGGTGATTCAAGATAAAAATAGTATTATAATAATATAAAATTACATTAACACTAGTCCTAACATTGTTGGATGTGTCATTTCTGAAAAATAAAATCCTTGGTTGATATTTTAGGCCTTTGAAATCCATATGGGTAAGATAATGACATTAATTACTTTTTATTTAACATAAAAATAAAAATATCATAAACATGTATTTATATTCTAATACAATTTTATTGCTTGTAATATAACATATATATTTGACTATAAACATTAATTATAAATATAAAATAATTTCCTACATCATGGTATTTTATTTAAAAATTTTAGACAGAAAATAAATAAAATTATTTATGACACAAAAATGATGTAGTGTTTACCTCATTAATGAATGATTAAAATAAATAAGATTATGAAAATTAAAACAATATCCAAAACCTGTCCGATTATTATTGGATGATTTTATTTCACACAAGATTCATCTTATCTTCTAATTTAATTAGTTTTGGACCTTTAGAAAGTGGATATCCTTATGTAATAAAATAATATTTTCAAACTTTATTAAAGAGCCCCTCCTCCCCCTTATAAAAAGACCTCACCTCTAACCCATTACTCACACCTCTCAAGCCCCTAGGTTCATCCAACCTCTACTCAAATAAGATCTCAAGATCCCTATCTTACTCCTATAATCCTTACTATAGGATGCATGAATTTCAAGAAAGCCTTTCGGTTCAAACCAAAGGGAGTTTCCGGATTTAATGGTAATGTCTTCTCTTAAGTTCTTTTCTTTTATTTTACTTCTAAAACCCCCTAAATTGTATTTATTTATCTATTTATAACAACACCAATATATTCAATATTATAGGAGTTTTTATGAGAATTATTATAACTACAATTACACCCACCTCCATCTAATTGGTATAGAACATACTGTTTCTGTGGACGGCGAACTACTGCCTCACGAAATAATGATTGGTCAATTTTCTCCTACCACCTCTTATGGTGGCCATTATAATGACACTATATTTATATGTGATTGGTCAAAGTTATATGACTCGTTCATGCCATGCATGGCACATATAAAAGATAGAATTAATGAAATTTTATATGATATTATAATGAATTTATAATATACCTATGTGCCATTATGTTTTCATTCCATTAAATATGAAATATAAATGAAAGTAGTGTTCATACATACGTACGGCTTACCGTCTCCATGAACGTTGCATTTCATTTCATACCTCCAAATGTGATATACTGTTGTAAATATATATATATATACTGGATATATATGATATATATGATATCTAAATCCGTAATATCATTATGGATACAATGTAATTTGGACCATATGAACAACTTATAATTATAAGAAGTTAAATTTTGACTCAAGTTCCAAATATCGACAAAATTATAATTATCAACATAAATGATTACATAATGTTTATAACATGGTAATAAGTGATATAAAAGGAATGATAAACATTAAAAAAGGTTCTTAATCATGTATAAATTAACTTTAGTATATTATTTATAAGATTAAATAATGAACGGGTTATGTCAGACACGAGTTAAGGGAATTCATCTCAATCTCTTTTCATTTGACCGGTATTTTATTTTATACACGAATTTCATTTATACGGTGTATAAAACCCTTTGAATATTCATTTAATTCAAAGGGAATCTTTTTTCTAGGTAGTGTTTTACTAAACAACCAAAAAATAATTTTTATTTTTAAAGAATCAGGTGACAACGATGTTTCCGTCGCCGCGAGCGTTATTTGATATTTGGACTCCATAACAAGTCGTAATGTTTTTAAAAGGAAAATAAATACCATATACTCTAATATGTATTTTTGTATTGAAAATGGTTTTTATAATGTATTTATTATAATAATATATTTAACAGATATACTGTTATTGCGATGTGGAAATTTGATCTTTGCTTTATTCTTGTTTTACGAGTTGTGATTATGTTATGGTTCTTGGGAATCGTTTATGTATATGGGTGGTTCTATGATAAACATAGGGTGGGTGAGCCCGAGATAGATCTCCAATTCTTTGGGTACTGTGATAGAGTTAAACATGAATGTTTCTCATTAGATAATTAGGGAATATATTGTGATGGGTATTCCAAATGTAACTTCGAACGTAGCTGTGAAAGCTAAAACAAAAGTAAGTTAGGGATTCCACAAGTTACCTTTATAATTTATGATTACTATTTGTTATTCATAAATCTTATGATTTCATGAGGAATGTTAAAGAGCTTATGTTATGTATGTATTGATGAACAAATGTTTTCTTTCTTTGATTTATAACCCTTACTGATCATTTTAGTCTCATCCCAAATTTTAAAATGATTTTCATTTTACTTAAAGATGAATAGGGTCAAGGATGGGATCAAGGAAAAGTCATGTTGTCTAAAACATGGAACTAGACATAACTATTTTTTATGTTATTTTATTTTATTAAAAAAATGGAAACTGAGTATAAGTTTCTACTTTGTAATTTATGAGATGCATTGTAATAGTTATGGAATAATTCTCTAGAACTCTAAACCTGAAAAGATCCTCAATGTGAATTATTCATTTAATTCAAAAGTATGTAATTTTTTAAGGTTGTTTTCTTTTATTCGGTATCATAGGTCGGTTAAGAAAGCATTAGATGTTAGGATATTTTTAAATTAATATCCATAAATTATTTTTAATTTATGTAGAAATTAAATTGTTATATCATTTATAGATTACCATATTGATTCGGCTAAGATATTTCTTTGATCATAATGGTTTTCTTGTAGTGGAAATAGGGTAGCTATGATGGGATGACATCAGGAGGAAGACGACTTTCAAAATCAGAAACCTAAGATGGCCGAAATTGGGATGGAACAGTTTTTTTCAATGATGGCATAGTTAACTTAGGCTTTAAATGGTGGTGGTATATATGCATGTGATCAACCATGTCAACCAAAGAAGAATATTTTAGTAGTGGATCATTTCATGATCCAAAATCCCTCATCATTAAGAGGATCCTTTGACCATGTTCTAGTCGAAGGGTGCATTAAAGCACTGGAGTAGATTTTGATGTCATGGGGTGTTCAGAACATCAAAAGGTTAGTCTTTCTATTTACCATTTTGTAGGTGTATCCAATCAGTGGTGGTCAATGTCAAAAACTATCAATGATAGTGGGAATATTGATTATATTGATTCGGATAAATTCAAAGGTAAGTTTCTTGAGAAATATTTTCCTAAGGTGGTTCATCTATGTATAGAAAAACAATTCTTGGAATTGAGGTAGGAAGATGACTCAGTGGATTCTTATGAAGCCAAATTCACTCCACTGGAAAGGTATGCTCCAAATTTCATACAAGAACATGATATTAAAAATAAATGTTTTTACTCAGGATTAATTCCAAAGTATCGAAGGTATTTAGCTTATCGTGAGTTCAAAAATTTTCAAAAAAGTGTTCGATATACATAGAAGGTGGAAATAGAGTTTGTTGATGACCAAGTGTTATTTGAAACCCAAAAGAATAAGAGGTTGAGGTAGAAGACGAATGGGAAGAACTCTTCACAAAAATTATGATGGTATGAAACTTATGTTTACAGTTTGGGAAAATTGTGGTACAAATCGTGTTGGGGAATGTCTTTTGAATTTTTGTAAGTGCTACCGATGTGGTAAAATGGGACATAAAGCTCGTAATTTCACTAACAAATATCAGGGTAATGGTAAGAAAAACTCTTATTTACAATGATTAAAATCATTTAAGTGTAATGAAATAGGTCATTATAAAAATTAGTGTCTAAAGGAGAACTCAACAGAGGGAAAGCACCCAATATACAAGAAAAAAGGTGTAGTGAAATCCTTTGAAACTACTTCAGTGGATGTTGGGTCATAAAATGAAGTTGTATCAGGTACACTATTTTTTTGTTCCGATTATGGAAATGTGTTATTTGATTCAGGGTCTATACATTCTTTCATTTTTTAGAATTTTTCTAGTAAATTAGTAAATCAATCTTAAGATATAAATCCTTAACTAATGGTAAAAACACTGGGGTAAATATTGATACAAAATGAAATTATAAGAACCCTCCTGTCTTTGTGTGAGGAATAAATCTACCTTCAAACCATATTATTTTTCCTCTAGTTGAGTTTTATGTTATTTTGGGTTTTGATTGGATTGCTATTTATCATGATTTGATTGACCATGGTTTGGTGAAACAATAGATGTAAAAAAACTCTACTCTCATATCTCTAATGCCTCTAAACTCCCTCTTAACACCTCTAAGCCCTATAAAAATGAAAAGTGAGGGAAATTGAAAAAATAATCACACATAAGAATCTTTGGTGCCTCTTATTTGAGATTCACATTGGTATAGAAAAGGATTATGTAAACATTGTTTTGCATCTAATGAATATTAAATCTTCTCCAGTATAGTTAAGGACCATAAAATATCATATCAAAATTGCATCAGGATTTGGGAGAACCATAATGGTGGGAGGAATATATATGGTTAGTCACATGAAACATATTTTTTCCCATATATATGATATATTAATAGCTCTTGGAAATATATTAGAGGAGGTTCTATGGGATACTCAGGCTTCTTGATGGGATATTCATCTCAATTTAAACCATAGTTGTGATGGTCAAGTATGAATACAAATGTTATGTGGTTCATTTACCAATTTTTAATCTATTAATAAATGAAGAAAAAACACCAAATACATTATACTATACAAAAATCACTTCAAATTCATATATGAAAATGATATGATATCATGATGGATTTTATGATCTGTTTTCAAAGATATTTAAATAACACAAACATGGTATGGGTTATCATTTATCGAATAAAAATGATAGATCATTTTTTTATAGTTCAGAAGAAATGGTTTGTAGATGACTTGGATAATTTATAAGTGAGTGAGATATTCAAATTACATTGATTACTGAAGAAAATTTTATTTAACTAGTATATTATTATTTATTTTATTTCTAGTTGATCCTTCAATGAGTGTTGGTTACTCAAGAATAATTGAGTATTTTAGATCATCCTCAAACTGTTAGATTGTAAAAACATTTCCTGTCGAATTTTTTTTCCAAATAATCAATATGACCTGGGATATGGGTAGAATCATATCATAATAATTTAATATTATACGCTAATATTAAAATATTCCAATGGTTATTGTTTCTCTATCAAGAAGACATTCCTTACCCAATATTAAAACAATAGTATATATATATATTTCATGCTTGAAATATATAAAATTATTGAAAAAACTCAAACATTTTATGAAAAAGAATAAAATTAATTCAATTTTTCCAATAGCTTGTGTTGCACGCAACCCTGTGTTACAATGAACACCAATATACAATTAATCTCAATATTTAACATAGTCATTATAACATATTCATTAAACTACTTAGTATGAATATGAATAAGAGTATTTTATATATAAATTATAATGGTTTTATATAAATAAAACTTAATGACAAAAAACATAATTTTTGTTAATTTTGTTATATGTTCTGAAAATACTATTTTCTTAAAAATATGATTTTATGGATTTTTGGGAATAGATAATAAAAGTAATTTTTGAAAATTTTATAAAATTTATTTAACAAAATTAATAAAATTTATAGAATCAATATGTCAAAATTATAAAAGGGTGAATTTTTGTGATTTTTCTAAAAGGATTCATTTTTCAGTCTGTAGTGAAAAATACATGTTTTTATTAAAAATTGACTTTTCATTTAAATAATGTATAAGGTTTATTTTTTTAAAATGGCATTGAAATAAAAATTATTAAAATTATAAATTTATTCATCCAATTTATGTCATTGGATGAAATATCATATTGTTTTTATATAACAATATTTTAATCTTTAGAACATTTTCTCTTTGCAAATATTTTTTCTGACCATGTATCCATGTATAATATTAAATGTAGTTATACCACTTATGTGAATTTAATTAGTAAAACTAGATTACATATTTTTAACAATTATAATTAATATTATCTAATAATTTCAACTTAATATTTGACCATAATGAAAAGTGGAAAAAATTAAAATTAATTATCTTGATTAATGTTAAAACAGGTTTACTTTAGTGAAAAACTAAAACAATAAAGAATAAATTTCCATAAAACTTTTCAAACATCAATTTTTACATATATATAAATTATTCTATATAGTTTCCAATAATTACCCATTTTGGATCCTTTTTTGTTTAAAAAATATGGTTATACTTAATTCTTTTCAACAAATTTCATGTGTTCCCTCTCTACTAATTATAAAATATCACCCACTCTCCTCTACTATTAACACTTCCAAAAACATTTTCAGTGGATAATATCTTTAAAATTAAATTATATAATTCCCTAATATCATCCAATAGTTCTTAGTTTTATAAGTAATCCCCCCAAATAAGTCTTTGGGTATAAACCTAAAGAGTCTCTCTAACGAAAAGTTAAAATTCTTAAACATGTGTAAGGTTAATTTAATTTCATGCATTTTCTCCTCTTCCCTAAAATTGGAAATATAGTTGTCGATTGTGTGTACAGTGGACTACAGTTTCACAAACTGATGTTATTTATTCTCTAGCACCACCTATCACATTTTAATATAATGAGGTATTTATTCTTTATATGTTATATTTATGATATTATTATGCATCATTAATCATGATATCAGATATTACTTCTTACTTTCCTTTATATGGTGGATACGATATTGTCGCTCATGTATAAGGTGGACTACCACCTTAAGGACTGATATGATTTTTTTCATCATATTATTGAATATAATATAGTAATGATAAAATTTATTAATATATTTGAAATATATAACGTCATTATTAATATTTTATTTTCGAATTATTATTTATCTTTATTTTTTCTATCCATTAAATAATACAAAATGAGCTCTTGTGTGTGTATGATCTACAATCTCCAAGAACATTATATTTCATATTATATCTCTAACTTTTATGAATTTATCTAAATAAATATATAATTAATGTATATTATATTTATATTATGGATATAATTATGGAGATTATTTAACCATGACCAAAATAATGTTTCAAAATTACCAATCCAAAATATATATGAAAAATGAAGCAGTTATTACTAAAAACATGATTAAAAACATATATGATATATGATATGATAAATATGATATTTTTATATAATATAAGTATAATAAATATATATTTACTATAAATTAGGTTTGAATTATACAAATGAAGTTGAGGATTATAGTAAGGTATTTTCATCTAACATTTATTTTCTGTGAGACACATGCCATATTCACCATATTTTTCATTTATGTGGTCTATAAAATATCAATGAATTTTTATTATGATTATGATCAAAATAATTATAGAGATTTACATATCTATTAGAGGATATCTCTTTCATGGGGCTTACCAGTCAATGTTTCCATGTGGTAAGGGTTTTATGAAACAATCCCATCATTTATCAGGACAATTTATGTTTATCCTTCTAACGATGAAATATTATGATCCATATATCAAGAAAATAATTAATTGTCGTATACAATGGTTCTTTTTTGAACATACATTTCTTTCACTTCATTTTCCTTACTTTATCCACTCAAGAGTTCAAAATAATGTTTTTAAGGAAAAATGACATTATTTCTCACTTCAATGAAAAAATATTTTTATTATATGTCCATGTTTTGGAAAAAATTCAAAAATGAATAAATATTCCTTAAATTATTTCTTAAATAAATTTATTCCCAATTTTTAATTTTTTTACCATTTTTTTAAAAATATTATTCATGTTATTTTTCAAAGAATTTCCATTTTGATTTTACCAAAAAAGTGAAAAGAATCATTGTTTTAAATTTTATGGAATGTATAGTATCTTCAACTATAATTACCACTAATTGTTATAAAGATTTCTATATAAGTTTTCAATGATATTTTCAATGAAAATTAATTCAAATATATTTTATGAATTAAATGTTTTACAAATATGATTTTCCATGAAAAGTTATTTTTCTCAAAAAATGTAAAAAATAAAATTTAATGATTACTTTATAAGTTTCCATGTTTAATTTCAAATAAAAATATGTTGAAAATGTTTTATATTTTAAATTTTTTTTTCAATTTAGAAGAACTATTTACCTAAATAAATGTTCCAAGTTATATTTCAAAATCAATTTTGATCTAAGATTGAATCCATTGATGTTTTTGGATGTGATCTAGGGATACCATTCTTATCCATTCAGTGAAAGGTTTGTGTTTATAAGGATAATTTATTTTTGAGACCTAATAATTTTCTAGGGTTTATGCTTCTATGAAATTTTTTATGAAGTCGATTTCTTTTTAGGGGTTCTGATATGATGAATGATTTGTGAAATTAATTTATTTTCTTGGGTTTAAATATGATGAACATTTTATCATATTATGGGACACATGTGTATGATTTTCCTTATGTGACATGTGAGACCTATATCTTATTTTAATGAATTAGTTAGTGATTAATGTTATATAAGCTCAATGGGTACATGGGAGGTTATACCTATAGAAAAATAGTGTATATGGGAGGTTATCCAAAACATGAATGAGGGTACACTAGAGGTTATCCTAAACATGAAATATGATTTATAGGTGGTTATCCAAATCCTAAAGTAGGTACATGGGTGGTTATCCCAGTCGTAATATAAAATGATTGTCTTGGTGTGTATCTTTGGATTAAGTTTTTATATAATTATGTGTATTCCATAATTCCAGGACTTTTTTCCATTTTTATACTTTCATGTATCATTTTATTTTATTTCTTTTAGATTCATGTTTTATAAACTTCCAAACAGTATTCCTTGAATCAATATTTTGATCTTTGATATGAAGGGTATGTTTTTCATATGTTATGATCATGTTATCATACCCTTACAGTCACATTTTGTTTGCATATATCCCTTTCTTACCCTTACTCAGGATATAAGATAACCTACACTTATGATTCATTTAATCAAGTTATGATGGTATGTATTACGTGTGATATGTATTAGAAGTGTAATTTTGATGATGAACAAAGTTGGAGATAATGTAGAACTCTTATGTATAAGATGTTTATGTTTCTAGGATTCAAAAGGACTTATACCATTATGATCCATATGCTTTTTTTTGACAACTGTAATGAAATTTATCTAATATATATATATATATAAATATATTCTTGGTTATAAAATTTGGAATCATTAGATCTATTTAGTTAACCTTTAGAAACAAGTATGAGAAAATATTATTGAGAAATCATAGGATGGCCCTAAGTATAGTGTGACATCCTATGGTTTTGGTAAGGAATAGGTTATATGGATTTCCTATAAATACATCCTTGTCAAGATACTAATAGTGGACTTGGTTATAGAACATATGTACTTAGGGTTAATAATTCGAGAAAAGAAATTTCTTGCTTGACGCGAGCATTACCTAGTACAAGACATCGGGCCCTACAGTGCACCTGATTTGATTCTCATGGGGGATTTTCATTAGATAATATAAATTTTCTTTATTAACCATTAGGAAGAATTTTAATATATTATGACCATGAATAAACAATGTTAAATATTAGCCATCATGGATGTAAAACAAGGTCTGTACATATAAACATGAAATAAATTGTTTTTCATAACTATGTGTTTTACACTATAATTACTATTTCTCACTCTATGATTTTTGGTTTTATTTGATGGTGGAAACACAATGGAATCATTTTATATGGTGGTAAACTGAACTAATCATGTAAATTTTGAATCAAACGAATTGTGTAATGATTTTCCTCCTGAGAAATAGAATTTTATGAACTACAGCAAAATATGCATTTTAACATAAGTTACATTGTTTTTTAACAATGATTTGTGGGTTATTTTTTTCATGTGATGTTTTAAATAAGTTTTTAATGTAGGATAATGAAAATGGACAATTTGAATTCATTTTTTAAGGTTTTTTACATCAATTATGAAATAGTAAAAAAAAGAAAATTCATTTAAAACATTGATTTTTTATAATCACCAATGTAAAAATACATTTTTCACATTATTTAATTCATAACCAACATTAAAAATCACTTCCCATATTGTTTAATTAATACCTAAAGTGAAAAAGTTATTTCTATGGAGTTTATTTTAAAAAAAGACATCTTAAATGTTATTTTTATGATTCCACGTTAGTTATAAAGTGACTAATGTAAAAAATATTTTTTATGTAAAAAAATAATATTTATTTCCATACCAATATTATATTATAATATTAAATAAATACAATAGTATAATGGAATAAAATAGTAATAGAAACTAATAAGTAACACAAACATTTACAATATCAATATTCAACTGTACAGTGTATATTAAAAATAAAATAAAATCTAGAAAACTTGTGAAATGATTTTCCCATTTAATATGTATGTTTCCCTACTATTTTCTAGTATAATGGAGAGGTTCATAAAAAAGATAAAAATTAAAAAGAATGTATTTAACATGTATTATAAATAAAATAATTAAAAATTAAATCCAAAGTTTATAAAAAATATACCTTATAGAAATTCATAACTATCACAGTTGAAATTATTTAATAAATAAATATTAAAACATATTATCCACATTCCTTTACTCATAATTTTTTATGAAAATATTCTTTAAAATAAATTTTCAATTCAAATTTATATTTTTATGTACAATATCAAAATATAGTTTATTGTAAACAAAAATATGCCATTAAATTTATTTATATGATCTCAGTTATCTTTTTTCTTATTTTCATTATAAACATATTCCATTACCTTTTAAAAAAATAAAATTAATAAAATAAATTTAAATTTTAATATAATATAAACAATCATACAAATGTTCAAACTTATGTGTTCAATACAGTTTTAATATTTTCTCCCACTTCACCCTGGATTGAGCATAGCTAGTATATTGTATTGTAACTTAGAAACTGAATACACCAAACATACAATGGAAACTGATATATATGAAAACATAATGTGAATGGTTATTTTTTTAGGAGATATTTAATATTTTATTAGATATATATTTCACAATCTTGAAGATAAGAAAGCATCTAACACTGAATAATTCCATTCTTCTCATATCTTTCAAAATTATATATCATTCTTCATGATTTATTCATTATACTTTCTATAATTGAAATAAATTTTGGGTCCATAAAAACATACGATTATTTCATGTCATTATAAATAAAAATTTTATAAAGGTACCTAATAAATAAAAATATATGGAAAAACTGTCAATAAATTAAAATAATAGAAATATTTATTCTAATATATTTATGTGGAAAAAACATGCATCGTGATGATTCCTAACTATTATCTAGTTATATTCTCCATGATATTCTTTAAATAACTTCCCCATCATTTCACAACTAAGAATTAAAAATTCCATTGGAATCTCATTAACATCCAACAAAAAATTTGAATATGTTGACAATATTTCAAGCTTATTATAAGTTCTATCTAAAGTCATAACACAATGCATATTTTGTTTTCTATACAGTATTTATTTACCTTTAAATTATTCTTCAAAAAAATATATAAATATATAAAAATTTAAATTTTGAAATAAATTTAATATAAAAATGAAATAAATGATTCAATATACACATACGTATTTGGTGTCCTATCAAATAATTGTATATAGAAAAAGTAAAAAAATGGTTGATACTTTAGCCAATTATAATGACCTCGTCTATAGGAAGTGGTATTCTTGATGATCTATCTATAATATCTAGTATAGTTACTCTATTATTCTACATCCCTATATTTTAATAATTAATGGTATCTCTAATATAATATATCATCTCATATGTACAAATATGATGCTCAAAATCATCAAATATGACTCACAATAAATGGGAAGATGAATAGGATGGGGTTTCAGTGTAGGATAAGTAAGAGTGGAGACTAGAGGAGGAGGTGGAGTAGGATAAGTAGTATGAGTTGGATCTTTAGGTGGATGTGTATTATTGGGATCAAGATCTTGAAACTATTTTTCAGTTTCATTAAACATAGAATGTATAAAAGGTCTATTAATGTCCCCATCTTCTGAGGAGTATCATGAACTGCCGTATATAAATATTCTATTTTTTATAAACATCCTCTATTGAATAATTTTATCAAAATGCAAACACATTTTCTTTGATACACCTGTCGGGTAACCTCATTCATGACCTCGATATTCAGGCTTTCCAAAAATATATAGTTAAAATATCCTTCCAACCATCACATATGAAGACCCACTGTGTTCTCTTCTCCTCAATATATATTTTTCAAGAATATTTGAAAAAATATATAGTGAATTGAAATATATAAATAATTGTGATATCTTTTATAAATATATAATGTAAACATATTATAATACTGTCAGCTACATTCCTAGATTCTTATTTAAGATATAGTCCATTTTTACTCATATAAGGAATCTTTCATTTTTCATGTTTAGTGGGTGATGATGTACAACCTCTGTTGATCCTGAAGAGTCAGCTCTTAGTTTTTGAAATTTTTAGTTACCATTTTTTATTTTAATAACATATACTCTCTTAAAGATATAGTGTGAGGTTCTATGTCTCTAGATTGGATCTCCTGAAGAGATCTCCACGATTTCTACAAATAAATAGTGGCCAAATAATTAATTTTATCATTAATATAAAAAATATATCAAAAAGGTAACATTAAACTTACCAAAAATTCTTCGTGTCATTAACAAATTTATTCCATGTATATTCATATATAAATGGATGGATATATATATATATATCACATGAATTAGGATTTTATCTATTCCCAAAAATGAATCCGGATGTGAAGGTTGATTTAAAATCCCTCCATATTGAATAATCCAATCATAAATATTTCCACTTAATTTTCTGTTATAAGGTATAACATTTTTCATATGATTATAAGGAGAGAACATATATTATAATAAACATTTCATGTTGAGTAAAATAATAACAATTGAGATAACTGAAATGGTCTCCCATATGTACTATATTATCATTTTTTTCAACACTTATCCAATCATCCATAAAAATACTATCTTTCATTTTAACCTACATTGTAGTTAAAGTCTTGAATTGTTATGAATTTAGACCTATTAGATGTCATTATCAACAACTTATAACGGTGTGATATGGTCTTGGATATGGAAATCTAATAATTTTGGTAAAATTGTGTTGCCTCATTTACCAACCCTCAGAATCTTTTTCACTATGAAAGTAGATGTATCGTGTAAAGTAGGGTGAGAAGGCTCATCAACAGGAACATGTGTACATTCCTCCCCAGAGGTTTGCGTACAATCATCTCTATAACTATGTGATGGATTAGATGTTTGATCATTCATTATCCTACAAATATAGGTGACAATTAATTTGTACAAAAATATAAAAAACCATCTATTCAACACAAATTTAAATCATAAATTATCAATCTAAAAGTGAAATTATTTTTCTATAGTTAAATAAAATGATAACAACATTAATGAGACATGAACTTAATTAAATGAATGAAAACAAAAACAAAAATTGGCTGTGAATTGTGAAAATCCTTTAATGTATCACACTGTTTGTTACACCAAAAAAAATATTAATTGAAAATATAAAAAATGATCCAAAAATAAGTAAACTAAACTTACCACATTGTTATTCATATATTTTATAGTCCTTAACCAAAACGATAACAACATTAATAGAAGATGAAATGACATAAAAAATAAACCAATCCAAAAATGATGCGTGAGTAGTAAAAATTCTCAAACCTAATAAATCAATTTTCACACCAAATATAATAGTTTTTTACAATACATTATTATACAATATATATTTATTAAACATGTAAGATTAAAAAAATTATTTTCAATAGAGTCATTAAATATATAAGTTATATAATGGTAAATGTGGTAAATAAAAAAATCTAAACTAATATAAAAAATAATTTATCTTTTTAGTTATAATGATTGTTTTAATAAATAAAATTAATCTAAAATATATAACATTTAATGAAATTTTAAAAAAAATTAAACCATAAATAAACATATGTTACCTATAATATTAGGAATCTGCTAAATGATTATTTCTATAACTTACTTCATCAAGATAATTTTTTATGGAACAACCCATGTGTATGACAAGCTCATTAATATTATCTATTAATCTTCCCATTGAAATAGGGATCTCACAAAAATACTCATCTTCAAAATTTAATCATCAACAATATAAAATATTTTTATAAGAAAACAATAGAGCAGTATATATCTGATTGATCATGATCAGGGAATATTTTTTCATGTTTTTTCATGATAAATGGAATCATTTTGTATACCAATCTATTTAGAGTAACTAGTTTCATTCAAAATTCAACATGTGTGACACATTTTTTAACAATAAACCATTTCCAGATAAACAATATTACATGAATTTTAATGTCATCAACCTCTTATATTTCTTAAATGAATCCCGAATATGAACTTGACATAGATATTGGGATTATGTATTTAGAACATGAAACTTTCATTGCTTCTGCGAACACAAATACACTATTATTCAGAACATTACTTTCATTATTCTGAATATTCATATAAAATTTATATCCATTAGTGTGAGACCATACCAATGTTATAAAATTTAAACTTCGATTTTCCACGAAACATCTCAAATTTTTTTGATGTGTTTGATCTACCAAGATGGGTCTCCTTAATCCATAAAAAAAAATTATGCTTATTTAAAATCCACATATCTTTCTTCTTGGGATAAATATATTTCAAAAAATTAATTTGAGATGTCTCATATTTTTTAGAATCATTTCGGTTATTCAATATGTATAAATATACCTTATTTATTTATCCCCTTGTCAATGATTTTCTTTTCAATCCATAGATCATGTTTCCCCCATAATTGATTTATTTATAGTTGGATGTAGGCAAACTGATGTTCTCTACTATAGAAAGGTATCTTGAATAATACTTATAGAGGATTCTGATCGATCTGTAGTTTTAACATAACCCTCAAATATATTAATATACCTTTCAAATGGATACATCAAAAGTAGATATATATGTTTGATAAAACATTATTACTTGCCCCAAGTGAACCTATAAATGTTCCATGATATCAAAAAAATGGATTAAAATACATTTCCAACTTAAAATCTATAGAAACCACTTATTTAGCTAATATTTTCAAAACATTAAAACTAATCACATTAATATAAAATGAATTAAAAAAATAAAAAACCATTATGATAGTCATTTTGACTTGGAAGGCAAATATTCCATGCAATGAAACTTTTAATATATGTTGCATTCTAAAGTGAAAATCATGATATTCCATACCTATAATCATTAAAACCTTTAAAGAAACAAAAAAATACATTTTTATAATAACCCAAGAACACATTTATATCAAGAATTTTCTGAAAAAAGAAAATTTTCTCCCACTTGGATAATGTATGAAATGATGGGGGAATCAATTTTAGTCTTATATAAAGAGTATGATCTAACTCAAAATGTATTAACATTGATAGTTAGTCTAATTTTTCATTCAACCCATATTTCGTATTTTCTTTAATATCTAACAATGTTCTAATCAATCTATCATATATATTCTTCTCCACATGAATGACATCAATGTTATTCTTGGCCTCATGATATCTCCAATATGGTAGTTCCAAAAATATTGTCTTCTACTTCCAATAACATCTTTTATCACTAGGGTTTTGTGTCTTTCTAAATGTCACATTAATTCTCTTCACCCTCACAAAATACTAATCAATTGACAAATAATTTGTAGAAATATCAAATTCTTGTGAGCTATTGAATTAATTTATTAATATATGGTTAGAGTGACCCATATAAAAATACCTTCTATGAACCATGTATACAATTTTATTCCCATGTTTCAGTTGATAATATGATTTCTGTTATTCACAATTTGGATAATATTTAGGAAAACTAATAATATATGTATAAAAAATCATATTTTTTGAATTCATTTATAGTTAACCTATTCATTGTGTGTGGTGGAATGTATTTCATTTTATAATAATCATACAGCCAGATACCTTCCTCCTATAAAAGTCTTAAATTATCAATTAAATGGGACAGGATAAAATAAATATCAATTCTATGATTATTTCGTCTAGAGATCAGTAAACTCAATATTTCATATTTTTTCTTCATACGAAATTCAAGATATATGGTTTAAATTACAAATAAAATATTCCATGGACTATGAGTTTTACGAAGGCTTCGATATTGATTCATTCAAACCATGCATATTCCAAGTTTGAGATTACTAACTTCATTTCAAAATATAATAAACTATTAGTTAATTTTCTTTTATTGTGTACAATCTACTAGATGTTATAATTTTCCTTCACATATATTCTCATATTTATTTCTTTTTAAACGTTTTTCATCATTAATGTATGAAAATAAATTTTTTTAATTTAGAATTTTAGAAAGATACCAAAATACCTTAAAAGTGGTCACTGTAACTAATAAATTATTTTGTGTCTTTTCATTCAACTTATTCCGTGAAATCACGTACTAATGACACCTGAATATAAATTTTTATTCCATCTTATATAGCACATAGTCAATTAGGGAAACATTTATTTTCTTATACCTCATCCCCATCATGAATAATATTTTAATTTCCTTATAATGTGAATCTTGAATATCATTGTCTTTAGAAAGAATGTCTTTCAACAATTATAGAATCTCTGAAAAACCCATATCACTCCATCCTTTTTTCACCTTCATGTTAATCAATAAAAAGAATTTTGATAAAACCAAAAATTATATACAACCTAGATAAAATGGTTTTTCATCATCACCGCATAGATTCTTAATTTTTGAATCTTGTCTAATTTCCTCCACTTCAATATCATGAATAATTTCATAAATTTTACCAGAATTATCATCTTCCAAAAAATCATCATCAATAGATATGAAATTTTTCTTATTTTCAACATGAAAAATTAAAGGAATGAAACTCGAAAAAAAACATGAAGAACTAATGGATCTTTGAACTTTGTTTTTTCAACTTCTTCATATTTAATCATTTCATGTGTGTATATAAAATCAATTCATTGTTTGGAACATTTCATTTAGTAAATTCCAAATAATCATTGACTCCTTCCCCATATTCATCAGTTATTAGAATCATAGTAATCATTCCTTGACTAATTATAATCTATAAAAAATATCAAAAATTTAAAATAATCAATTATATTTTCAAATCTAATTTTGTAAATAAAAATGAAAAATACTCACCTATATGTTTAATAAAGAACAAGAAAGTAAATAAAATGTAATTTCGAGAACAAAATAGTCTTATAAATAAAAATAAAATTTTATGTGAAACAAAATACATGCTATGTATATAAATAAATTTAAAAATTAAATATAAATATGTATAAATGAATATTTTGAAGAATTTTACTCGAAAATTATAGATGTCATAAATAAAATAATTTCAAAAGAAACTATAAAAAGATAAAAAGTAAATGATTCAAACATAATTATGATGTGAGAGAACAATAACCTTGGTAAGAGAGAACACAACAAAAGTGTTGGTTAGTATACACTATTTTCTAAAAATTAAATTGAATTACAATTCCATAACATATTAATATAAAAAACATCAACAAAGAATTAAATAAATTTTTTGATTTAAACTAAAATAATATCTTTGATATAAAATAAAAAATTATATCTACAATAATAATGAATTTAATGTAATGAGAATAGCATAATTATATCAGGAATAGCTGAAATGATTTTATGTTGAAGTTTTGATAATAGAATTATAAATAGAAGAAATGTTTGGGTAATTAGGTGACAAATTAAGTGAAATAATATAAATTATTTTGATAGGGACATAAATTATACATAATCTCACATGTTTTACATAGAATTAATTGAAATTTTACTTTAAAAATACTACTGAACCCTTTTACAGTAATAATTTTTAGTGCATGTTATAAAAAAGTAGGAATATTGAAGACATTATTTAAGAATTATATATACATAAATTGAAATAAATTATGAACATATTAGCGAATAAATTGATAGAAAAGATCTACTTGATAATAGGGTCATTATAATAGAAAAATTATAATGGGAACAAATCTAAACAAATTCAATAATAAATTCAATTTTCTAACAAAATAAAACCAACCTTATTTAAAAATATGCAATATTGGCCAGTCCTAATTTCCAATTATTTGAAATTGATATATTCAATGCATGAAGAAGTCAAAATTTTCCATAATGTTTTTTCATTATAACAAAAAAAGATGAAATGGGATATTGGTTTGGGTTCACTGATAAAATTTAAGAATGGAGGTTATAAAATTTAATGATGTAATGAAATTAAGAAAGTGTAAAAATTTAAGATAAAAAACATTTATTATTCCTTTTAATTGAAATCAAAGACGAAATTTTTTTTGGATTATTTAGATATTGATGGGCATTTGTTAATAATAATACATTTTGTAATAAATTTATGTGAGGAATTGGCCAGTGCGAAGATTGAATATGAATGTGTCATCAAGCACAAATTTAATGAACCAATGGTGGAGTAGGCATAATGGAAAGCTTTAGATGGAGGTAGAAAACTGGAAGTATTGGTATGGAAATCCTAGGATTGAGGTTGATGTTGGAATCTAGGAAGCCATAGACTGGGAGGCAGAAGGTGGTGAGGTGATGTGTTGGCTAAGATGAGGAAGTAGGGAAGAAAAGAGGAAGGATACAAGGGAGGTTTGGATTTGGGGGAGTGATATAAAGGTGAAAAAAATTCAAGACAATAAAATAATTGATGGGAAATTAAAATTTAAATGGTATCTATTGTTTGATATTTAATAACTAGTATTAAAAAATATATTTTACATTGGTAAAACATAACTGATTTTATAATCTTAATTTAAACATCATTTCTCTATATACCAATGTGATAAAACTAATTTTAAACATTTGTTTCTTGATAACATAAACATATAACAATCCTATAATTAATATAACATCAATTATTTTATAAATTTTATCAAAAAAAAATATTTCACATTAGTTATATATAACCTATCTAAAAATGCATTATGATAAATATTTTTTATACTAGTGATGTGAGATGGAATGAAAAATATCGTTGTTATTCTCACCCATCATTGTCAAGATATCAATCATACTGATCTTCAGAAGGATAAATGTATTGAAAAATATTGTAATGGGTTATTCATGATTAAATTTACACCATTTTATAGTGGTCTTTCTGATCTTCATGTTATTATTATAGTGAAATAGATTAATACTACTTAAAATATATTTTCCATTATATATTGTTTAGAACATGAAAAAAATATTTGTGTTGTCTATCATTTGGAAGGTGATGCAAATCAATAGTGAACTCTGATAATGAATATGTGTCAATAAAATGAAGTTGACCCCATCGAGTGGGATGAGTATGTCAGCTTATATTATAATAAGTACTTCCCTCACATTCTTCTTACAAATATGGAGAAATAAATCCTTGAGTAATACTATAAGGATGATGATTCCATTGGTACCTATGATTAAAATTTTATAGTACTTGTGAGTTACACTTATAGAACTATCATCCACCCTCAAAGCATGTTTTATTTGTTCTTTAAGGGATTAAAACCATGTATACAAAGGGAATTATCCATGAGGTACTTTAGTATCTATGGAGAAATCATTCGGTGTGAGCTCAATATGGAAATGGTGATTGGGGTTAGCCATAATTCACAAGGTATTGATAAGAATATAAAGAATGAGTTTAAGGAAACAAAAAAAACAAGGAGATATGAAGATGTTATTTTCATCATGCTAGATTTCTATTAGGAAATAGGGATGAAATATTCTTATGGGGACACATAATTGTTTCAATTGTTAAAGGGAAGGACATCAGAAAATAAAATTCTTAAGTGATGGGAAAAAGTTAAATAATGATATGAATAGGGAGAAATATCCACAAAATTCACCACATAAAATCCAATGTTAAAATTCAATTAGTATTTGAAATATGGTAAATAGTGTCTAAATCTAATGGTTAATAATGATGATCAATACCAGATTCCACTTAATTTGAGGGACAAGGGGAATGCTAATGTGGTCAATATTTTTTATGAAGGTTTTAATAAGAACGTGGAGAAAGGTACACTTAAAATCCACTTTATAACTAAAAATATCTTATTTGACTCTAGATCTACCCATTTTATTATATCTGAGGATTTTTTATGGGGATCCAGATGCCACCCACAAGGTTAGATCTATAATTTAATGTGAAAGCCCATATTGGAATTATTATCACATTCTATGTTTATTATTTATCTCCACATGATGTTTATGGTAATGTTCTTAATAAAAATCATAACATTCTTCCTTTGGTGGCATTTATATTTTCTAAGGAATGGATTGTATTTATCTACATAAATTTAAATTTAATTATCATAGAAGGGATGTAAATTTTGATATTCCAAACAAACCTATGATCATTAATTACTGAAAAAATAAATCTAAACTTCTGATGGAAATCAAATCCATTGTATGGGTTTTTATGGCTATTCAAAATGGGTGTTTATATCTGATGGTTGGGGAGAAACTCAACATTAATAATATTATTACTGTGTGGGAGTATGATTATGTATTTAAAAAATAGTATCCTTGTCTTCCAAAAAATAATGAAGTCCAGTTTTAAATAGAACACAATCATTGTTCCAAACATACTTTAAATACTCTCTATCGAATGACCCTTATTGATTTTCTATAATTGAATAAAAAACTCCATGAGAATCTTGATAAAGGATTCATTTGGGCATGTGAATCCCTTTAGGTTTCACCTAGTCACTTTTAAATAATGAAATATTAATTAATGTGTCTTTTCATTGATTATCTTTTGATAAAATGGATCACAATCAAGAGCATGTATTGTGACATCCCGGACCAGGATTCCACTTAAAGGGTTCCCAGAGCCTGGTGGGCCACATGGACTCAAGTGTATCTTCCTGAAATCTAGAGTCTGTCGACTAGAAACGAGGGCCTAGGGTGTGTATGTGGGAATACTATTCCCTCAATAAAATATTGTAGCACAATGTAAGGCATGTAAATAAATAGTAAACAACAGAATCAATATAAATTATATAGATAAACATCAATTGCAAACTGATGCAATAGATAGACGATAATCATAATAACTACATCTACTATAACAATAATGATGTAATGTCATGTCACTAGAAAACTAGAAAAACAGGGATACAAGACAACATGAATAACATGTCCCAAAAAGTAAAGGAAACCAAAGACTATTCCAAGAATCCTGAGATCCAACTCTATCATCTGCTATCAAGATCCATCATATCGGTAAGAAATAAATTGTTTGAAGTCATATGCTTCCCTTTGACAATACCTATAACCATATAATCTACTCTATGTAACAAATGGGGCTTTCAGAAGATTTGAGATAAATCTCAGTGGGCCACCACCAATGGTGTGTATAATAGCCATCCCATGTAATGAAATATAGTAGTTTGTAGGAATGAATATATACATAAATCAAGTAGTAAAATATAACTAAATACCCAAGTACATGTTTCATCCCTCAGCTGGTGTATGAACATGTAATTAGTTTATTAATTGAGTAATTTCCATTTAACGTTATTTAGACACGTGAGGCATAGCCAACACTGATATGTCCTCATGATGTTATAGGTAGTGAAGGTACCAATACGTAATAAGACAACCTAACAAAGATATACAATGAAGTAAATCCATGGTAATAACCATGTTAATATAGATCTCATGGAACACTAACTCAAAAGTATCTGAGTCTATCTAAGGAGTAATATTGCAATCCAAGGAGCGTAATCCAAGTCATTCCACAATAAGGCACCTACCGAGTTCAATTTGATCAACCAAGGTAAAACGGTGCTAAGTAAAGATAGGGCCCTATGGGTTTTCACCATAGCACCTACTAGCCAATTCTACATCGAAGGATTGTATATGAGGCATCCTTTAATAATGAAAGGGACCTTGTGGTAGTATATCGGGAATCCAATGAATATATAGGAACTGGAGTCTAGGTGTGTATCAACCAAGGAAATCCACATCCTTGAATCGTATTGGGGTTCACAAGACCCAAGGTATTCTTCTCTACGAATCCATAGTGATATCAACTTATTCCATTCCATTTTGATATTGTAATCATGTAATAATTTATTTGGTTTAAGTATTTCCTTTCATTAGTGTGGATAGGTCAAGTTAAGTTGCAACCATTTATTTATTGGCCAAGCCTTGTCTACCATTGGTGTGGATATTACAAATAGCATTGTAACTTTTTAATCAAGCCTTAATTAAACATTATGGTATAATAAATTATAGATTTTAACTGCACTACCTTACATCACTATGGAAATGGGTGGTACAGACATGTAACCTTTATTTAAACACATTTGATGATGACAAGTTATTTACATAGTATACATTCCATTACACATTTCACATTTAATAATCATTTTGAACGACATACCTTTGGCGGGTCAGGTGGTGAGAATATATGGTACATTTCATTATCCAATTCTCATTAACAACAACTCATTTATCACTTGAATACTTACCTTTATAAAGGTAAAGAAAGGGCACAATCGAACAATGGACCAACCATGAAAAAACACTAAAAACACAAATATGGAATAATATTTGACATGGGGATAATTGATTTGTGATTGTAACCACAAAAAACTAATAATATAGTTGAATATAGCATAACCATATTAATCCAACAAGTATAATCATGGCATGTAATTTTAAGAAACAGTCCTCGATGGAATCGGAAGACCCCATACAAATATTCCAAAATCAAAAAACCATAGGGATGAGTTATAGATCACCCACCTTAGGGTTTTACAATACTCCTCCTCTGGTAAAGGCCATTGATTTTCATTGGATCATAGTAAATAAAAGAAAGAGTTAAAAACAATCACATGGTGAAACATATGTTGAGAGTATGAGAGAATACGAACAGCTAAAGAGGACTCCAGTACTTACCATTGCACATCCATCATCAGGAATGGAAGCTTGATCAGATGCAGGATGAAGGAGATCTCTTGATTAGTATCTTTAACCTTCATAAAGCTCCAAATGAGTGAAAATGGAGGAAAATCCAATTGGTTTATAAATTAGGAGGATGGAATGGATTAATAGATCATTTAAGGGAAAAAATAGAAATTTATTCATAAAATTAGCAAGTTCATGGTTTTTCCGCACGGTTTGTCAAATATTGCACAACCCATGCACATGTACCTGGGAAACATGAGGCATTCACACAATTATTCCACATAGTTGTGCTCCAACTGTGCGAGGTGTCTCTGTCTGAAAAAACACCATCCCCACGGTTTACTCTAAACCATTTTCAAAGTCTATTTTCTCCAAAAGAAATATTGGTTTTATTCTCCAAAAAAATCCTCATACACCCTTGGAACCTTTACTCACTCATTAGGCATTCATATTAGGTCTAAAGTAAATATTTAGAAAAACTATTAAAGGATCCATACCAGAGATAAAAAAAGGGATCTTAAAGTCTTCCCCCCATTAAATAACTCACCCTTGAGTTCTCCTTCCAAGGGTGAAGAAATGTTGTCTGAGAAAAACTCTAGACATTGGTCATGTACATCACCTTCCCTATCCCAAGTCCCATACTTTACTAGGCCTTTATTCTATAGAACCCATACAATAGGGATAAACTTGCCACGGAGAGCCATCGTGCTTCATTCAGTGATGTGTAATGGATACGCCTCAAATATATTATCAGAATCTAAATCAACATAATCATGATAAAAAGTATGATATGGGTCATCATGATATTGGTGAAGCAGTGACAAATGAAAGACTTCATGCATGAAAAAATACCTCTGAGGTATTAGCAACTAATAGGCTATCAGCCCAACTCTCTCAGGAATTTCAAAAGCCCTAAAATATTGAGGCAACAATATTTCTTGCATTCTTAATTGTCTATGTCCAAGCCTGGGTGATACCCGAAGGAAAACATGATACCCAACCTCTAACTCAAGAGTTCATCTACGAAGATCAACATATGATTTTTTTCTAGACTGAGCAGTTGTCATATGCTCCCTGATCAGCTGAAAATGTTCTAAAGTCTCCTGAATGGGATGATGACCTAGTAGGGTTGCCTCACCCGCTTCTAGCCATCACAAGGTTGAATGAAATGGCCTACCATAGAAGGCCTCTAAAGGAGACATCTGAATCGTCACTTGGAAACTGTTATTCTAACTGAACTCGATGAGAGGGATATTCTTCTACCGTGAACCACCAAAATCAAGGACATGTGCTCGAAGAATTTCCTCTAGAACCTACATTTTCCGTTCTGAATTTCCATTGTTCTGAGGGTGAAAAGATGTAATTAAAATCACCTGAGATCCCATAGATTTCAATGTACCTTGACTGAACCGTCAAGTAAAACGAGCATCCCTATCAGAAATGGTAGTATGTGGAACCCCGTGTAGTTGTATGATCTCACGAACATATAGTCTTCCCAGCTAATCAACCGAGAAATTATCCCGAATATTAATTAAGTGTTATTATTTTGTTACACGATCAATGACTACCCTAATAGCATCACTACCCCTCAACGACCTAGGTAATCTAATAAAAAAATACATAAGAACATCTTCTCATTTCTATGCTGGTATAGGATTTGGTTGTAAGAAGCCTATAGGTCTCTAGTGCTCCGCCTTCACCTACTAATAGGTGGAACACGTAGTGATGAATCCTACAATCTAATGTTTCATTCCAGCCCACCAATTGTGGCATCACATATCTCGATACATATTCGAGATTCTTGGATGAATTGCCCATTGAGAAACATGTGACTCCGTTGTAAACTCCTCTCTCATATCTACATGAACTCATATACATCCATGTAAATGCAGGACATCATCTCTATCCACATACCAATCTTGAGGTGGGTTATCTCCTGATATACTCTCCCAGAGAACCAAATATTTAGGGTCTTAAAACTACCTACACTTCATCTTATCAAGGAGGGAAGAAATAATTGTTAAAGTTCATAGGTAAGACTACTTATGACTATCATGAAACTTTAGATGAAGTTAATTAAATAGTTCTATTAACTTCCTTTCATCATTATATTCTTGTATGGCCTATGTTTGAGTTTTCTGACTCAGTGCATCAATGACCACATTTCCCTTTCCAGGTGTATAGGCAAGCTCAAAATCAAAGGATTGTAGATATTTTACACATCTTCATTGTCTGAGGTTCAAGTAATGCTAATAAAAGTTATACATGAGGCTCTTGTGGTCTGTATAGACCATAGAGAACTCACCCAACAAATAATATCTTTAGCAAAATAAGGTATGCACAACTACTATTAGCTCGAGGTCGTGTGTCAAATAATTTCTATCATGTGGCCTCAACTACTGATATCTGTACTCAATGACTTTTTATTCCTTCATCAAAATTGCCTCTAGTCTATATCTTGATGAATCACATAAGATGATATAACCTTTTATAGGTTCTGGAAGAATCAGAATATGTGATGATACAAGCCTCTGTTTCCGCAATTAAAAGTATTTCTCATATTATTCTGACCATGTGAACATCAAACCATTATTTATAAGACTAATAAGAGGTTATGAAAGATGAGAATAGTCTTTTATGAAATTCTTGTAATATCCAACGATCCTTAAGAATCACGTGATATCGAACATTATCTTGGCATGGTCCTAGAAAACTAGAGCACTAACCTTTTTAGGGTCAACATATACTCTTGATTCTGTAATTATATGACCCTAGAAGTGGACCTTGTCAATCCAGAAGACTCACATAGTAATCTTTGAATTAAGCATCTTACCTCTCAATGTACACATAATGATCTCAAGATTTTTGGCATGGTCGTTATGAGTTTCAGAATACACCAAGATATCATCAAAAAAGACAACGAAAAAAGTGTCAAAATTGGGGTGGAATACCCTATTCATCAAACCCATGAAAACGCAGGAGTGTTCTTAAGACTGAATGGAATAAAAAGATAATCATATGGACCATACCTGCTATAGAAATATCTTTGAGGTATGTATGATGGTTTGACTCATGCCTGATTTTAACTTTATCTCAGTTCGATCTTAGATAACACCATTTTATAGGACCTAATGACACCCTGATAGGGAAGGGGTGAATCATGGTGTCAACATTTCTTTTTAAAAAAAGGATCATGTCCCCACGTTCGTAGGAACTCGTTAAACCTATATGAAATATATGAATAGAAACCAAACAATCACATGCATAGATACCACACAACACTTTTACTTGGTTCACTACTAAGCGATACATCCAAGGAGCATATGCTGAAAGTGTTTCCGTCGTACCAAAATCTACTAAACTTCACTAGCTTTAGAATACAATGTTTTGTTCACAGCCACTCTGTTACAAGATCACTATCTTTACATGAATTCAAGGAACTCTCAATACGTCCCTCAGATCACTTCAGTTGACTCCCCTTAGATCACTGCTCTGAGAGAGGTTTCACTCATTTTATCGAACTAAAGGTTGCTTAGTTAATTTGGAATTGAAGACATTATCCCTGATTTATAGCATGGGGGCCATCTTTCACCATAGACTAGTGTTGATTCTTTTTGCAATCCCTGTCCACTAAAAACAAATGTTCAAAATAGATATTTGTGAAGCCTCTTTTTGAGACACACTCCATCAAAAAGCACCATTATCATCTCTGAAAAAAATGCCTTTGCGAATCACCACTTTATTCACAGAACAAACTATCATTGTGAAGCTTCCTTCCCTTTGCAGAACTACATTCACCAAAACTCACTACGTTAACCCAAAATACCTCATTTTCGTAAAGTAAACTTTTTAAAAAATCATGGTAATTAGTTAGGAGTTATAGTCTCTTCATGATGGACTATCTCACTTAAAAATTCCTATTCGTAAAGAACTTCATGCACTCAAAGCGTCTCAAGATTTTCCCTAAAAATCTAACTCAAAATGAAGTGGGGTAGCCTCATATTTATAGGCTCAGCCATTTGTGATTCTCCATTGCCTATTTATAGATTTTCTGGATCATCAAACATGTCCTCTCTATGCTCCTCCCTTTATAGAGAACCATGGAAAATATTTGTTCTCAAAACTCATTGTTATTACAAAATATTCCATCAATTACCTTCGTGGCTCCCAAAAAATTCGCAAATAATTATGTTAACGACCGTAGAGACCAAAAATCATAATCATGAATAACTCCTTCTTTGATCATGAATCCCATCATAATCGTGAAGCGGAAGATTACGAAAAATTATATCTTTTTGAAACATAATTCTCCAATCTTATCTTGCGAAACTCATGCCTTTTCCAAATTTTCATTCAGACACCATGTAAAACCACTTATCACATTGAAAGACAACTTCCAAATTTTGGACCCCAAAAATTTGGCAAACATTGAGAAATGAGGCCAACTTAAATGCTGAATTTGGCATGAACAATATAATACCTTTCCTTGAAATATCCCTGACCATTTATCTATGGATTGACAACATACACAAACCAAACTTTTTTTCCAGCAAAGAACAACCCCATTTCCAGCAATACCCCCCTTTGGGTTTGTTGGAAATATACAGATAGATTCAATAGAGCACTATAAAAAATCAACACATCAAAACCAAATAAGAAATAAACAACTCAACCATCACTCTAAGTCTACGTAATCATGGATCGTTGTATAATTCAAGTGGGAAGACTTTAATTATGTTCTTGTGTGTTTGAACTCCCTTCACACTCCTATGTATTTCACTGAATTTATCTTTTCATCCTTCACACATTTCATATCCCTCATTCCCACTATATTTATTCATTTCTCCCCCATTGTCAATAAATGAAAATACCGATATTTTCACATTTTAGAGCTCAGAAAATACTCCCCCTAGATCTGATCTCCCCTATACACCCACAACACATTCACAACAAGATTAATACAGTTAAAACAAATGGGGATATGGGAATATCGTATCCTCCTTATGCATTTGGAGGTGGCTGAACACTGATGTTTCTCAAACATAGCCGCTGATAGTGTCTTGGTCGGGATATTAGCCACTTGTTCATATATTCCCACATTGTCCATTTTAGCCATGCCTTGTTCAACATTTGTATTCATGAAGTGATATTTATTTCAATATGTTTCGTACAAAAATTCTAAATAGGATTATTCTTAAGATCAATTAAACTCTTGTTACCACAATAAATCACCATTGCTTATTTCACTTCATCACCAATGATTGTCAGTTGCTACATCATCCAAAGTAAATTAGTGAACGAATTTATAGCAGAAATATATTCAACATCATCAATACTAAGATAAGTACTTTCTTGTTTCTTACTCATCCATCCCACAAATTTCATTCCAATATATAATTCTCCACCACTGGTGGACTTTCTGTCTACTACATCTTCAACACAGTAAGCATCATAAAATGCTGATAGTTTACTATAACTACCTGTATCAATGTATAAGCCATAATTATGGGTGCCTTGAATATACCTCATGATTCTTTTCAACCTTGAAATATGTTATTCCTTCTGATTACTCTAAAGGTGGTCGGCTAAGCATGTTGCAAAGATAATGTCTGTCCATGTTTCTATCAGGTACAATAAGCGTCTAATGATCCTCCTATACATTTTGTGATCTACAGATGTCCCATCCTCATGCTTTACATGTTTTGTTCCAACTGAAATTGGAGTTGACATTGGTTTTGAGTCATGAATATTAAATTTATTCAGTAGCTCTACAACATACTTTTCCTAATAAATGAGTGTATAATTCTTATTTTGAATCACTTGAGACCCAAAGATATATCTGAGTTCACCAATCAGGGATATTTCAAATTTTGATTTCATGTTTTTGGAGAATTCATCAACTAATCCCTGCCTACTTCCACTGAAAATTACATCATCCACATATACCAATACCATTAATTGATCCTTTTGAGAATTTTTCACATAGATGTTGTGATAAACTCCTCTTTTGAAATCAATCCTTAATAGATAAGAGTCAAACCGAGAGTACCCCTCCCACAGTTCCTGTTTCAATCCCTTCAGTGATTTCTTTAATTTGAAAGCCTTTATTTCATCATTTCTAAGAAAGAACCACATTGTATATTTAATATAGACTTCTTATTCCAATACTCTATTTAAGAATTATATTTTTAACATCCATTTGATACACTTTATTGCCTTTTTAGACTTCCATATCTAGAAATATCCCGATTGAATCTAGTCTTGCTACTAGAGAAAATGTTTCCTCAACATCGACACCTTCAATATGTGAATATCCCTTGCATAGTAGTCGCACTTTATTTCATATCAAATTACCATGATAATCATATTTGTTCTTAAAGATCCACTTTGTACCAATTACATTGTGACCTTCGGGTCTCTTGACTAGATCCCATGTATGATTCTTTTCAATCTGATATACCACTTTATTCATGGCCTTCACCCATGATTCATCCTTTTAAAAATATTCAAATGAGGATGGTTCCAAAACTAATAGAAATAAAGATTGTTCATTACACATCCTTCTCCTCATTTTTTTGGGTTTAGTACAATCCCCAATGATGTTGGATTGATCAATTTCTTGATCTTATATTCCTCATTTGTGGTTCAACCGAATTCTCTTCAGCTATGGTTTCAGCATCATACTCTTTTTTCTAACTCAACATCACGATGTGACTCCATTAATTTTTTTACACCTTTCTCTAGTTCTGTATTTTCATTTTCTCCATGTTCCCATTCTTCCTCATATTCCATCTCATCAGGAGAGTAATTCCTTGAATTATTTGTGGTTTTATCTTCATTGATCATAACATCACGACTTTGCATAATCCTTCCCAATTTCTTATTGAAACACTTATAAGCTTTGTTTTTCATTATATATCCAATGAATATTCCTTAATTTTCATTTTTATCATACTTCCCTTGATTTCCATCTTTTTTAGGATGAAACCATTAGTTTTGAAAGAAAAAAAGTATTTCAATTAAGGCTTCCTTCCATACCATAATTCATACGGTGTCTTTGTCAGTCCCTTATAAAGCCATTTTTGGTTTTGAATGAGCATTGCATCTTCAACAACATTTTTCTATTAATGGCATGAGATACGACTCTCAATCGGCATAGTCCTAACCATATTGTTGACCTATCAATTTTGGCACTCAACTACTCTATTTTGCTGCATATTCTATATTCTATGTTTTTAGGTAATTTTTAAACTCAATGGATGTGTATTCCACTACATTTTCAGATTTTAGAACTTTGATTGTCCATCTAGTATCATTCTTGACAACTCGGCGGTAAGTTATCATATAATAAAGTACTTGCTGCTTCATGTGAATAACCATTACACAAGACATTATAATTTAATAAATAATGAAAAGGATAAAGTACCTCCCTCTATAATTTCCAACGACGTTTATCTAGCCACACACATTGGTATATATGATATCAAGAAGGTGTGATTCCCTTTTCTTCTTTGGCCGATATAAACTACAGACCAGCTTCCCCTATATGCAAGCATCACATGTCTTTTCTCATTTACATTTTATAATGGGGATATACATGACTATCTTCATTTTAGATATATTTTCCTTCTATTGTTGGTTAATGTTCCCCATCTTTTGAAGTCATAGGTTTCCTTCCTCTTCAACAAACAAATAGTAAGAGATCTCTTTATTTTCAACTTGATATAAGTTTCTATCTATTATTCATTTATTCATGAGAGAATTCCTAATCCTTACCTTTATAGTGCATTCATTTTTATTGAATGTTAATGTTGTTTCGGTGCGGATGTGCGTCGGGTTTCTGTTCCGACGCTGTTCCGCCAGGACGCGTTCGCGCGTGCACCCGTCGACCCGAGGGGATGGGCGTGCGGCTTGTGGCCCCGCAGTCCCGCTTTCCAAGGGCGGGTGGCATCCATCCCTTATTCAGGGTCTTCTGCTCCTTGATCGAAACCGGGATGATGGGATATCGGCTCCTCCTTCCGTGGACGTCTCCTCGGAACTCGTCGCCTAATCCGGGTCTCCCTCATAGATTTAAGACGTGCTCGTGAATCTCGTTCCCGGCGCCATGTCTCCATGGACACCGGTTAATTACGCTGCTTCCGCCCGGACGCTCCAAGGAGTCTGGTCGGGGCAGCAACCTGCGGTGAGGAGACCGGGTAGCTCTGGGTGTTGGGGGCGTGTCTTAACACTGCGGCTCTGCATGTCTGCCTTCCGTCCCTAATAGGGCTTCTCGAATGCGTGATGGCCTGAGGCATCCCGCGCTGGGTGCGGGGAACTGTGTTACCTGAGGTTTTCCTCAGCTTCCCATGTTTAACACGGGGTATGCCGCGAGTTTAACGTCCATCAGGGACGGCATCGGACTGATCAACACGAGAAGTGGATCAGGTGACAGAACCCCTTGCGGGGAACCTCCGACGCTGGGGCCAGCACATGGGCGGCTTCCCGGGTGAAGTGGAGTGGAATGAAATGGCATGACCCCACCGGGATGTGGCGGCCCGGGTAAGGATCAGGATGGATGATGGAGTGAAGAGCTTGGACCCCCTAGGGGCTTCCTACGTACCGCGCGTTAGCACGGATCAAAGTCAGCGTAGTTCGGGTATACAGTTTAATGTCATGCTGGACGTTGACAAGCCGACTCACGAGGAGGTCGAGGCTGCCAGGCGGAGGATTGAACCGAACCACCTTGCACAGAGGGGGATTGAACGGCCGGGTGGATCACAGTTTTACGTCATGCTTGACGTTGAAAGGAGAAAAAGGCAGTGGGGAATCACAATGTAGGTACACATGTGCAATTCCCCACAAGGGCGGATTCATAGGTGAATCGACGCGAATGTGAACCCGGGAGGGGTCCACTGATGGACGAACCGACGTGAATACGACTGGGACGACCAGGTGGTGGGCTTGAACCTCAGGGAGGCTTCCTACGTACCCTGTTTAGGAGACAGGGATCAAAGTCCATGTAGTTCATTCTGTCAGGACTTACGCACTGAGGCAGGCGGATGCGGCGAAGCTCAGTTGGAGAGGGACTTGGGCCAAAGGTGAGAGACCTCGATCCCTGTCACGCCCTCTACTGGCTCCGGCAGTGGGGAAGCGCAATGGAGATACACATGTGCATCCCCCCCACAAGAAACTAGGGGTTTGTAATACCCTACCCCCGTGGGTGAAGGCCGCTCCAATTAAATCGTCCCTAAAGAGTGGAAATCCCGACATCCCTGTAGAGACGAGCGGGTGGGGGCCACATCCGAACTGGGGGGGACCCTGCGTGCGGGGCACGGGATCGGGTGATGCGGACGGTTTAACGTCTTGCCGGACGAAGTACAGTTTAACGTCGTGTGTTGAGGACGAAGCAGACGGTTTAACGTCTTGTCGGACGAAGTACAGTTTAACGTCGTGTGTTGAGGACGAAGCGGACGGTTTAACGTCTTGCCGGACGAATTACAGTTTAACATCGTGTGTTGAGGACGAAGCGGACGGTTTAACGTCTTGCCGGACGAAGTACAGTTTAATGTTTTGTGTTGAGGACGAAGCGGATGGTTTAACGTCTTGCCGGACGAAGTACAGTTTAACGTCGTGTGTTGAGGACGAAGCGGACGGTTTAACGTCTTGCCGGACAAAGTACAGTTTAACGTCATGTGTTGAGGACGAAGCGGACGGTTTAACATCTTGCCAGACGAAGTACAGTTTAACGTCGTGTGTTGAGGACGAAGCGGACGGTTTAACGTCTTGCCGGACGAAGTACAGTTTAACGTCGTTTGTTGAGGACGATAGAGGCTAGGCAGTTTAGCGTCGTGCAGCTTGGACGTGGTACAGTTTAACGTCATGTTGGATTAAACACTTGGCAGTTTAACGTCTTGCAGCGCGGACGAGGATGCTGCCGACGATAGGTCCGTGTCACTTCGCGCAAGCCTGGAGGGCCGCACGGGAATACAACGCACGTTGCGGGCACCCGGGATGAAGGTCATCGGGCGCCACGCAGGCGGGTACCCTCAGGGGGTCAAAGGGGGCGACCCTGGCGGTTTGCGCGCAAAAGAGGAGCTTTGAGCGCAATACCGCGGGTCGGCGCGCAAATGGGCGGGCTGGCGCGCAATTGGGCCAGCGCTTTGCGGGCGGAAGATAGAGATTGCGCACACCGGGCCTCTGATAGCGCGCGGGGGCAACGGCCCATTCTTTAACGAATGGCCACTTTGTAAGGGGGGGTGCGCGCAATCGGGCTAGATTGCGCGCACACGGGGGCAATTGCGCGCAAGAGGATTCTTTTGCGCGCGAATGCCTTTGGGTGAAGAGTTAATTCAAAAAGAAAGGAGCCAAAGGGATTGCGCGCGAAGGCGAACCCCGAGGCTTTCTTGCGTGAAAGAAAGGAGGTTACCTGATGATCGGCATTGCGCGCGGAAGGGGTTGGATTGCGCGAACGAACGACTCTTCAAATTCCGGCAACCTTTAAAACGTCGGGGGTCGCCTTATATTTATAGGCAACCCCGGGCGCGGAATCTGGTTCGCGGGCGCAGAATTTCCTTCGCGGGCGCGGAATTGGGCCCGGCGCGCAAGGGAGTCGCGCGGGCCACGGGCGCGCAAAATTGCGCGCATCCCGGGAGGTTTGCGCACGGCTCGGCAACTTTGCGCGCGGGTCTCCAAAATTCCGCGCAAGGCCTCCGGGCCCTCCGAAACATGCTTCCGACTCCAAATATGACCTCGCTTTCCGCATCCGGAGCTTCGTTTGGGAACAACGGACTTTTCCGGCGTCTACAAAAGCCCCCCCTCGGAATCTGGTCAGCGAGAGGTCGCAACGATCGGGTTCCGAGGGAGACGCCGGAATGCCGAAGTCCTGGATGGCGCGGGACTGTGGCGCGCAAAAAAGGTTGTCGGGCGCGAAATTCGCTGTGGCGGTCGCGCAAAGCGCTTTCCGCGCAGCGCGGATACCCGGCCTCGCCTATAAATAGGGGCCCTGGGTCCCCCCGTACCGTACACCGGCCTTCCGCGTGATAAGCATTCGAGCTCTTGTGCGCGAAATTTCCCTTTCCGGCGTGGAATTCACCCGTTCGTCACACAAACCTTCCGGATTTTGGCCTGTTTTTGCGCGAACACCCGGGGTTTTACGCGATAGACTTCCCAATTGCGCGCCGTCCACTAGGATTGCGCGCCAACTCTCAAACTTCTCTGCCAGCCTCTTCCGATTCCGCACGCCTCATCCCTTAACCCACACGACTCCCGTAACTTCTGAGATGGCTGCGAATCGAGGGAATGAGGGGGATGCCGCCATTCGCAGAGATGAGATGGCGGCAAACGAGGAGGTCTATGGAGCCAAGGAGATTGTTTCCAGCAATCAATCCTTGTTCGACTTGCTGACGCCGGCCCAGAAGACATATCCGCTGTCGGACAACCTGCCGATCTGGAACTTTGGCATCCTAGATGAGGTTCCGGTGCCAGGATTCGAGGTTGATGCGCCACGGACCTGGGTGACTCGGGAGGACGAGCTTCCCCGCTATAACATCACCAACAATGGGCATCCTGCCAGGGAGACCAGGCACTTAGATGTCTATGTCCTGAACCCGAGGACGCGAACCATCATCGGGAGTGAGCCTACTGCGGAGAACTCTCCAGCCCTCTACTCGAGCACATATCGCCAGAGTGTCACTGACGACACCAAGGGTTGGCTGAAGGACTGGGACTTGCGGTCTGGGGGAAATTTCACCAGTGAGTGGGCCTGGGCGTTCTGGGTACGCCACACCTGCGATAACTTCGCGGAAGAGCTGCGGTACATCGGCCTGTTTGAGGCGGTGTGGACGTCGCAGTTCCACTTCTACCAGCAGTCCGAGCTCGGGCCGGAGCTGTTCACCCACTGGTCCCCGGATACCAACACCTTCCATCTTCACCATGGGGTGGTTAGCATCGGTCTCTGGGACATCCACTGCATCGGAGGTATCCCACTGGAGGGTTACCAATACGATGAGTTCCTGCCCCCGAAGAACATCTGGGAAGACAGGTCACGGACTCCCATTCTGACATGGCATCTACTTGACCTGGCTACGCAGCGGCTCGGGATCAAGGACTTCCACAAGGACATAGCCTACAAGGAGTGGTTTGTCCAGTTCTTGGAGAATGACCCCGCAGTCAAGATGCCAAGCAGGGGGAAGCGGTGCCCAACCGCGGCTCAGAGGAGCCGGAACGGGTCGTACTGGCGGGTCCTGGAGACGGGCGACTAACGCTCATGGGGGTACCGCGTCATCGAGGCCCGGGACCCAAATGTCCTGTACGCGGCGTTCCTGGCCGCCTTTCTGAGTGGGTGTCTCCTGCCAGTGCGGGACGCGAGAATGGGCGTCCGTCCGGCGGCACTGGCGATGGCGGGCGCCATGGCCGCCAATAAAAGATACAACCTCGGGGTCCCAGTGCTGGCGAAGCTGTATGCCATCCTGGGACGCATCTCGCGAGGGGGGTCGCCACGAAGGATCTGTGGGCCCTTTCAATTCATCCACGGCTGGGTGGCTGCTCACCTTGGTGGGTACACGTTTCCAAACGTCGTCATTCCTCCGGGCAATGGCCTGAGACCCTCCCTGCTGAACATCGCGGGGGTCGCTCCGATGACCCTGAATGAGGAGGGCGTGAGGATTTGGATTGGAAATCATGCCAATTTCAACTTCAGCCCGTTCCCCACTCCTGTCGGCCAGATGATCGAAAATGGGCAGGGTCCGTTGGAGCAGCACGAATACTTCCTGAACATGCGGGGCGGGGTGCTCGTGGCTCGGATCGACGGGAAGGTGATCTGCGAGCCCTACGTGCCAACCCGGTTTGCCAGGCAGTTTGGGTGCCTTCAACGGATGCCGAAGAGGGTATTCACTGCTGTACGGGAGGAGACGAACCCTTGCGTCCTTCGCCAGATGTGGCTGATGTTCAACGCTTTCGGCTCTGGCGACGTCATCACTCTCCCTCCTACCGGAGTCGACGCAGGCTTGGCAACCGAGTGCGCCGAACACTGGGCCATCGCGTACCCCGAGGGGCTTCTACAGAAGCCAGTTCGGCGGCTCGAGGTCACCCGTGCGGAGACCGGGCGTCAAGGAAGGAGGCGAGACGTCGTCACGCGGGGGAGAACGGAGGCGCGCCAAGCAGCGGAGCCGGCGCGAGTAGGGACTTCGGAGGCGGGCACATCGCAGGCTGCCGCCACGACCTCGGCGCCCAGAGAGGGGGCACGTGCGGCTGTCGAAGAGCGGCCCGAGAAGCAGGTAAGGCGTCTGCTCGAACCCTCCCACGATGCAGTCTTCCCGGCGCTGTGGTCGGCCTGGATGACCGTGCGGCAGTCGCTGGGGACCGAAATCGTCTGGCAGAAGATAACCAGCGAAGGAATCCATCTGCCAGAGGTCGGGCGCTCCAGGTCGCCGACAGGGTGAACTTCCACCGGCGGTATGCGTATCTGACGGCCATGGACGAGTACGCGCGCCAACGTGGTCAGCGTGCGGAGCCGTCCCTTCTGGTGAAGGTGATGCTCGGTCTAGAGCCTGCTCCAGAACAGATGCCGCCGGAAGAAGATGACAGTAACGACGACTCCGAGGAAGAGGAGGAGACAGGGGAGGATGAAGGCTCCGAGGGAAGGTCCCATCAGGGGAGCCCGCGGGAGAGCGGCGAGGTGGCCGGCTCCGACAATGTCGATATCACCGAGCTCCTCGAGGTCCGCTTCTATCCCTACTCAACCTGCTTCATCCATTCTCTTATGCAGCTTCTAACCTATTTCTCCACCTTTCTCAGGAGTGCACGGATGCTGGTCAGGCATCCTCAGCAGGAGTGGGAGAGGCTCCAGCAGGACAGGGCGGGGGCCAGACACCCATCATTGAACTGACAAGCGCTGAGGGGTCCCCTGCTGCAATTGCTCCTGCGGCGGCCGGGATAGCGGAAGATGACGCTTTGGATTCCCGTAAGTCTCCTTACCTTATTGTTGGTGTTTGCCGTTGACGATCCCTGACTAACCATGGCATGCCTTGCGCAGTGATCTCAACACTGGAGGCTCGTCTGGCTGTCGAACCCAGGCCATCCACGAGTGGACCAGTGGCAGATATGCCGCCTGCTCCGGAACAGACTTCCCACACCGAGCCGGCCCCACCAACTGCTAATCAAGGGGCAACGGACGCCGGTGGTGCTGCCATCGGAGAGAGGTCGGGGGCTGACGAGGGTGTCAATGCCGCTGGGGCGAGAGAAGAAGGTCGCCCAGATGTTGGGGAACCTATCCCCCGTGAGGACATCCCAGGGGCGGACCCCTCAGCAGACCTGCTGGCTGCCTTCCCTGCCTACCGGCCTGCCGACCCCGAGGAGATGGACGACTCGGACGCGGAGGCGGTCGAGGAGAGCCGTGTAACACGACGCAGGGGGTGGAAGTGCATCCAGTGCTTCCTCATGCGAGACCCATCGGAGTGGCTGGGGTGCATGGGATCACTTCAAACCTGGCTGCGCTTCCTGTGTGTCGGGGGAGCTGATGCTCAAAGCCTCCATCTGACGGTCCGTGATTTCATGGCCGAAAAGATGCGCGAGAGCCACCGGTGTGCCGACGTCGCACAATGTCGGGACATGTCGGAGAACACGCGGGCACTCCTCGCGACGGAGCAGGAAGTCTGGCGTCTCGAAGGGCAGGCGGCAGAGAAGGAGGCCTTCGTCGCAACGTGCACCGAGCTTGTGGAGCAACTAGCAGCCCAGCTGGTTGACGCCCAGGTACAGCTGACGGAGGCGGGCCAATAGATGGTCACACTCCAAGTCGAGCGGGAGCGTGCACAGGCCAGGATCGGCGAGCTGCGTGCTGCGACCGCCGACAAAGAGAGGGCACGCAGAGAGCGAGAAGCAGCTCTGGAGGCCGCCAGCCAAAGGGTAGCGGCGTTGGAAAGACTCATTCAGCACGCTGATCCCTAGGGGCTTTGTTTTTGTCGTTCCCAGAACATTTTGCTTCCGCTACTTTGATCCATTTGTATGAACCAATATATTTATCTGCATCTTTTGGCTTAACATGCTCAACCACCATTCATTGTCTCGCGGGAGCGTTAACCAAGCTTCAGGCATCCACAATTGGGCCTGGATTTCTAAAGAAATGAGGGAGATCATTCCTAGGAAAGGAGACCTGAGACCTAATCAATGTATCATCCCCCCAACTTGTTCCAACACACGAGCGGGACAACGCTAGGGGCGTTGGGATTTTATCCGAACATAGGGAAATGAGAAAGGGTGAATCGCGTGTCCCGAATTCAGAAATCCACAACGGTCGGCCTTCCAGGAAATGCCCAAGATGGCAAGCGGACAATGGATCAATCGACCATACTACTGCGATAGACGGACCGAAGGTCATCATTCATATTGCAGGAGGCGGATCACATGTCATCATCAATGTCGCTTTGGGGGTTCCTTCAGGCACAAGGGTGGAAATCCAGATCAACAGGGCATGCGAAGTGTGGGGCGAAGTGACGATTTGTTCGGACAGAATACAACGCTCTCAAAATTGCGCCACCGTGGGGGAAGCCTATTAGGCGGATACACTAATCAGGCCGTGAATCACCCCAATTCTCAGATGAGGAAACTGTCGCTTCCCATCATTTGCCATGGGGCATCCCGAACTGAATCGGGGAGAAATATGCACCACTCTACCGGAAGCCAGGCCAGACGGCCGGCGACGAGGAGGGGCGGGACTTAGCGATCCCTGAGGCTGGACCCGAGTCAAAATGCCCGGGCATTCCTACGTACTCCATCAGGCTGGAGATCAAGCCACATGTAGTTCTGAAAGTGCAGTTTTAACGTCATGCGGGACGTAGAACCCCGTTTGGGGAGATCTTAGTTTAAGGTCGTAGAGCTTGGACCATAGGGGTAGATCTTAGTTTAAGGTCTTAGAGCTCGGACCATAAGAACCTCAAAGCACGCCACATCGTGGTCCCATCCCCTGGATATGTGAAGATGCACTGAGGGATAGTGCCAAGAGTGTCGAGGTTTCACCTGGTCAGAATGAGAGGTGGAAAACGTAATGTGAATCATGCGGCCATTCACTCAAGGACTGGGGGCACCGGCGTAACGATATGGGAGTACTGCCGACCGTGGCGGAAAAGCAGCATCGATATCGCACTGACCGTTGATGGAACGAGGCAGCAAACGAGCATCAACCGCTCAAGCGCGGGATTCATATCGATTTGATGCCCGAGGCCCTTGGGGGTACCAGCCCGAGTCGGTGGGAGAGCACTGAGGCATTGTGTCCAGACCGCTCACGGGGGCTCCACCCAGGGCGTAGGCGATGGGTCCGAATGAAAGGGAGCACGAAGCCTGAAAAGTGGAAGAAACCTGACCAAGCTGAACCTGACCCTCCTGGAAACAAACCAGAGTACTCTTGACACTGGTGGACCACTGCAAGGGGTCGAGGGACACACCCTGAGGGTGACCCGAAGGCGGCGGATTCCCCAGAGAAGGGGGAATCTCTAAGAGGTGGGGGGCTGGACCCAAAGTTTCAAACATCCGGGCGTTCCTACGTATCCCATAAGGATGGGAATCAAGCCACACGTAGTTCTTGAAGCGCGGCGCAACACAATCGGGCACCAGCGCGGGGAGGGGTGCGGGTCTGACCCTCGCACCCGGAAGAAGCGGCATTTTATATTTCTTGTTTGTCCTTAAAGGTGGATGGTTTTTCTTTGTGCGGCGACATGCCTGTGATTAAGAAATCCCTAGCGTCGCCACAATAATCAAGCCATGAAGGGCATTGACAAATGGAGTGGTTATTAACCAGTGCCCAACGTGAGTGTCCCCTGAGGAGAACATCACGATGCAGTGCGGTTTCTCGTCGGGCGGCCAAGACGATCACAGTTTACGGTCGTGTGGTTCAGACCATGGAGGAATCCGCTTATTGCGATATGGCGGACCCAGCGGAGGTGGGAACATACCTAGCCCTGCGGTCACGCACGATTCCAGGAGAAGGATCCTGGGATAGGGGCCTGCGTATGTCCATCACCCGAGGGGCAGAGATGCTAGCCTCCAGTTATACTGGGCCCAGAACGCGATTGTTCGGGAGAATCCTTCCTCCTTATGGGGACGAGGGTCCAGCTACACATGGCCCTTAGGGAGGACATCAGCATATATCCTTGGTGCTCAGATCGTGGGAGCCTCGAAAGACACCATTACCCTGGTTGGTCTGCCTAACGTGTAAAGGTGTACTGAAGGTCAGTATGAAGAGAGTGTCGAGATTCCACTACAACGCACAGAGGCGGAGTGTGATGAGAACTGCGCAACCAATGTTCAGAGCCTGAAAGAGCCGACATGGCGATCAAGGATGTCGCTGACCATATTCGCAACACAACATCCGATCGCGTCAGCCTAGGATGGGGCAAGCAAACGAGCATCAACCACTCAAGCGCAGGATTCATATCGATTTGCGGCCCAGGGCCCGCCGGTAAATCGACCCGGAGCGGTAGGAGAGCACTGAGGCATCGTACCCAAACTGCTAACGAGGATCCCTTTGAGTGAAGGCTCGAACAAGAGGAAGCGCGAGGCCCGAAAAGCAACACAGGACCTGTCAGGATTGAATCCGACACCACGGGTCATAGACCGAAGTACCCAAAACATGTTAACAGATCACCGGAAAGGGTCGGAGGACTCACCCTGAGAGAAACCAAAAGACGGCAGATCCCCGTGATCAACCAAGAGACGGGGCTGGACCTGAAACACAAGCGTCCAGGCGGTCCTACGTATCCCATAAGGATGGGAATCAAGCCGTACGTAGTTCTTGAGAGGCAGTTTAACGTCATGCAGGACGATGAGGGGTGTGAGGTAGTCCCACACACGGGGGAGGCGTACGGCGAGACCAGTAGACCAACGTGAATGAGGACATAATCCCCCGCTCACGCCACACGCCTCTCACAAAAAGGAGGGGAACTGGGGCCAGAGGCCCAACGCGGGATAGAGATTCCCGAGAAATGGGGCTGGGCCTGAAACATGAATGTCCAGGCGGTCCTACGTATCCCATTAGGATGGGAATCAAGCCGCACGTAGTTCTTAAGGGGCAGTTTAACGTCATGCAGGAAGAAAAGAGAAAGGGGGAGCGGAAGGCATCCCCAAACGTGGGGGGCGTACAGCGTGGCGAGAAAACTGACGTGAATGAGGGCATAGCCCTGCGTTCACACCATACGCCGCATACCCAGAGGCAACTGGGCCAAGGGCCCGATATGGGATGGAAATTCCCGAAGGATGGGGCTAGGCCTGAAACATGAATGTTCAGGCGGTCCTACGTATCCCATAAGGATGGGAATCAAGCCGCACGTAGTTCTTGAAGGGCAGTTTAATGTCATGAAGGACGAAAATGCCTGGCAGTTTAACGTCTTGCAGCACGGACGTGGTACAGTTTAACGTCATGTTGGACGAATGCTGAACAGTTTAACGTCTTGTAGCTTGGACGAAGTACAGTTTAACGTCATGCGGGATATATGCTGAATATTTTAACATCTTGTAGCTTGGACGAAGTACAGTTTAACGTCGTGTTGGACGAAGATGCTTGGCAGTTTAACGTCTTGTCGCGCGGACGATATGCTAGGCAGTTTAACGTCGTGCAGCTTGGACGTAGTACACTCAGGCAAAGTACTGCTTGAGGAACCTAGTGTTGGTAGGCGGAGTGACACGCTCACCATCCATAGTTGCTAGGGAGTACGCGCCATTGGGATAGACCTTGTGGACAACAAAAGGTCCCTCCCACTTGGGCTCCAACTTGGGCGGCTTCCTGCCGGGGATCATTGGCGCTCATAGGGACAGTACTAGGTCACCCTGCAGGAAGGAGCGGAGGCAAACCTTCTTATTGAAAGCTCGAGCCATTCTGCTTTGATGCCTCTCCAAGTTGTGCAAAGCGCGAAGCCTATTCTCATCCAGTGCTTCCAACTCGACTAGACGGGCTTCAGCAGCTCTGTCTGGCGCTTGCTGGTCGTAGACCGTAGTGCGCAAGGACGGTAACTGGATCTCGATGGGCAGGACGGCCTCAGCTCCATACACCAGGGAATAAGGGGTCATCTGGGTGGAATTGCGAGTCGTCGTCCGATAAGCCCAGAGGGCGTTGGGGAGCTTTTCCGGCCAACTCTTCTTGTTCTGACCAACCATCTTTTGCAGAATGTTAGAGAGGGTTTTTTTAAACGCCTCGATCTGTCCATTCGCCTGCGCATGATAGCGAGATGTATGGTTCGAGCGAATGTTGTACTTGGCGTACAACTTCTTCAACTCGGCTGCTCGGAAATTGGCTCTGTTATCCGTGAGGATAGCGTGAGGCACTCCAAATCGATAAATGATATTGGAGGTCACGAAGTCAGCGATCGAACAGGATTTGACCTCTCTGAGCAGAATCGCCTCTGTCCATTTGGAGAAGAAGTCTGTGGCGGTTAGAATGAACCGGCACTGGCGAGCCGTCGCCGGCGGGTAAGGTCCCACAACGTCCAGACCCCAGACTGCAAAGGGCCAGGAATACCTAGTGGTATGGAGAGGCTCCGGCGGCCGATACACAAAGTTCGCATGAACCTGGAACGCATGGCACCTCCTGGCATACTCGATGCAGTCATGGATCATGGAGGGCCAGAAGTATTCCAACCTCCGAATCTGGTGGGACAGCTTCGGCCCAGTCTGGTGGGCACCACATGAACCAGCATGAACCTCTTGCATGACTCGTGGGATCTCAACTCCCTGAAGGCAACGGAGGAGAACACCATCAAATCTGCGCCTATAGAGGATCTGCTCCAGGCCGGGACTGCTCTGGAGGACAAATTGCGATGCTCGGCGTCGAACTCGCTCGCGCTCGGCCCGATCTGACGGGAGAATGTCGTGTTGGAGGTACTCAACCAAAGGCACTCTCCAATCAGGGGCTGATTCGACTGCCATATCTGGGGTACTCGGGGCTCCGGGCATAGGGGCAACCGTGGTGAGATTACTTACCGACGGGCCGCGATCTCCCTTCGGGATAACGGGAGCGATGAGCCTGCGGTGCGTCACGCGGACGATCAGGTTGTCCTGTTCAGGCTCTGCAAGTGACGCAGCAAGGCTGGCCAAAGCATCTGCTCGACCGTTCTGCGACCAGGGAATATGGACAATTTCTGGCCGAGAAGGGAACTGGGCCATCAGAAGGAGGGTGCCCTCCAGTAATGGCACAAGTTCCGGCTTCCTGACAACATAGTCGCCATTGATCTGCTTAACGACCAGCTCGGAGTCCCCTTTCACACACAGATGGGGCACGTCGATCTCGAGAGCTAACTCGAGGCCGGTGATGAGGGCATGGTATTCCGCCTCATTGTTGGTACAGCCCTCTGACAACAGGAAAGAGTATGGCAGCACGGCTCGCTTCGGGGTGAGGAAGACGATACCCAAGCCCACTCTGTTGAGCTTAGGATTATCGAGTCTTCTACCGGTGGGGCTCCGGGAGGCACCGTCAAAGTGCATCTTCCAGCATGGATCGGCATGATCGACCGAGAGAATGGCCTCATCAGGAATGCCTAGATCCAGCGGCTGATCCGCGGTGGTCGGGTGAGCAGCCAGAAAGTCTGCCAATGCTTGCCCTTTGATGGCCTTCTGAGACACATACCTAATGTCGAACTGCTGGAGAATAACAGCCCACCGTGCTAGACGGCCAGTCAACATAGGCCGGCTCAGGATATATTTCAACGGGTCTACCCGAGAAACCAACTATACTGCATGGTGCTGCAAGTAGTGCCGTCATTTCTGCACGGCAAATACGAGCGCCAGGCAGCTCTTCTCGATGGGGGAATACCTAACTTCCGCATCGAGGAGCATGCGACTGAGGTAATAGAGGCTATTCTCTGTTCCCTCGTTGTTCTTCTGGGCGAGAAGGGCACCAAGGGACCGTTCCAGGGCGGTCACATAAAGGACCAGCGGCTTCTCGGATACAGGCGGCATCAGAACCGGAGGTTGAAGCAAGTACTGCTTGATTTCCTCGAAAGCGGTCTGACAATCTTTATCCCATACATAGGTGGAACCTTTCTTCATGAGCCGAGAAAATGGCTTACACTTGCCGGCCAGATTCGCGATGAATCGGCGTATATAGGCTAAGTGGCCTTGGAACCCTTGCAGTTCCCGGAGGTTACCTGGGGGAGGCATCTGGCTAATCGCCCTGATCTTCTCCGGGTCGATCTCAATACCCCGGTACCTTACCACAAAGCCAAGAAACTTCCCGGAGGTGACCCCAAAGGCACACTTCAACGGGTTCATCTTCAGGCAGCGAGACCGGAGGAAGCCGAACACTTTCTCAAGATCTTTGAGATGGTCCTGACGCTGGCGCGATTTGACCACCAAGTCTTCGACGTAGCATTCCACCAGTGTGCCGAGGATTGGCTTGAATATGCGGTGCATCGCCCGTTGATAGGTGGAACCTGCATTCTTCAGGCCGAAGGGCATGACATGGTAACAAAAGATACCTTGGGGGGCCCTGAAGGCAGTGAACACCTCATCCTCAGGGGCCATCCGGATTTGGTTTTATCCTGAGTATCCATCCATGAAAGAGAGGGCTTGGAACCCTGCCGTGGCGTCAATCAACAGCTCTGTCCCTGGAAGGGGAAAATCATCCTTCGGACAGTGGCGGTTGAGATCGCGGAAGTCGATGCAGACTCTGATCTGCCCGTTCTTCTTCCTGACCGGCACAATGTTGGCCAGCCATTTGGGGTACTGGACTTCTCTCACGAAGTTGGCTTTGATAAGCTTGTCAACTTCGTCCTCAACCATGGCACCGTGGAATGGGTGCATCTTCCTGGGAGGCTGCTTAAACCCGCGATGGTTCGCCGGGAGACCAAGGCGGTGGACGGCTACCTGAGGATCTAGCCCCGACATCTCGTCATAGCCCCAAGCGAACACATCACGGTGCTGCCTGAGGAAGTCCACGTACTGCTGCCGCTCCTCAGAGGGCATGGCGGCACTGACCAATGTGGGTCTTGGATCTGCTTCGGTTCCAAGGTTCACCTGTGCTAACTCATCGACCGTGGCGGAGACGCCCTCCTCAAAGGCTGGGGGTGCATCTTCCACGTCCTCTCCACTCTGGGAGGGATCTTCCACGGGAGAGACTGCGTTGGAAACTGCATTGGGGCTACCAGATCCTACTGGGCCACTGGTGCTGGCATGGGCGGTCGCGGTCATCTCATCAGGAGACTCACAGGCCGTCGAGACCATGGCTACATCCAACCGTTGAATCGGGAGGACGTAAGCGTCACCCAAGCTTGCCCAGGGATCACCTGCAACAGCGACAGGCTCAACCTCACCTGCCAGGATCTGCTTGTCCTTTCTCTTGTAATAGTCCGCGTCCAGATAGCGGGCTTCACATGAGGCAAAAGGAGAGTCATCTCCCTGAAGCACGCCTACTCGACCATTAAGGGAGTATTTGAGGCATTGGGGGTATGATGAGGGAACCGCCGCATGAAGGTGGAGCCATGGCCTGCCCATCAATGCATTATACGCAGTGTCCAGAGAGACTACCATGAATTCGGTGTTGGCAACCAAGTCACCGAACTGGGTCTTCAAACGTATCTTGCCGACTGGAGTTTTCTCGGTGCGGCCGTACCCCTGGATCCTGAGGTCGGAGGGAATCAAGTCATCCTCAGACAACCCCAATCTCCGGAGCGTCCGAGTTGGAATCAGGTTAATCCCAGACCCCGTGTCGACAAGATAGCGCCGGACTTCAAGGCCATTGAACTGGCCAGTAACATACAGCGGACGAAAGTGCCCCTGTATAGGAGGGTCTTCATCTTTACCAGAGAACGAGATAACTGCCTGACATTCGGCATCCTCGATCGTTTCGGCGTGAAAGGCCTCTACAGCCGCAACCTCTGTCTCAAACTAGAGGGGGATTTTCAGGGCTTCAGCGAGCGCCTCGCGCATCTCAGGTGAAATGCGCAAAGCCTCAAGGATGGAGAGTCTCGCTGGGATGTCGGCCAAGTGCTTCAGGACATCATACTTTTTTGCCAAGCGCGAGCCCCTGGTTGCAGGAAGTTACTCTGCGGTTGGAAGCATGACGGGCCTTGCCGGTTGGGCCGGCGGCCGACTGGTGCTTGGCGCATCTCGCTGTTCATCGGTTGAAGCCCGGGAAGTAGTCACCATATTGGGGTCAGGAGGCCGGGATGGACTCGTGGCAGGGCGGAGCTGATCGCGACGCGGCTGAGGCGGTTCTTCCTGGTCCCACACCACAAACAGTGGCGGAGGCAAATCCGTCATCCCCGGATGGGGGGGCTGCGCACGCTGAGCTCGGTCTTGAGCCTGCTGCCTAGTCTCAGTGGCGTGCACGGCCTGGCTGGAGGTACCACCTGCTGTGCCCCGGCGACTCCTGTTGTTGCGGTTCCCCCGACGGTGGCGACGACCGGGGACACTAGGGAGGTCCACCTGGTGTTCTTCAATGTCGAGAACCGAAAAGGGATTTACCAGCTCGACGGTATTAACCGAAGCGTACCCAACACTGTCATCGGACGAATCACCCATCACCGGGAGGATTCGAGGAGGGACCCCCATCTCCGGGGGCATGAAATCGCCGAGAGTGCGGGATAGTGGTGGAACTGGCGGGGCGCACTCTCCCTTCTTGCGCTGCCGCCGTTTGCTCTTCTCGGAAGAGGCAGGCTGGGACGACGATGCTGAAGCAGCACCGACAGATTCTGGGGGCTCAGGCTGATTCAAGCGCGCACGGATGATTCCATGGGCGCGAATGATCGTCTTGCGGGCCATCCAGTTATTATACTTCTGGGATCCGCGGTCGGAGACCAGCTGCCATTCATCCTTATTGCCGCTATCGTCATCTGATCCCACGAACACGCCCACCACTTGTGCTGGAGCTGGGCCCAACCTGATAACATTGTTGTTAATCTGGTCTTGGAGCCAGTCCTTAAACACGTAGCACCGCCGGATGGTGTGCCCCAGGGCCCGATGGTAAGGGCAGTAGCGGGGGTTATCCGTGAGATGTGCCTCCTCTGGCCTCCAACACTTAGGCAGTCGCACAATCCTCAACTCCAGGGCACTCCGGAAATAACCGGGGACCTGATCCTCGTGAAATGAGTAAGTCAGGTATCGCGGGCCCCTGGGAGCATGGTCTTGACGAGGGGCTGGAGGGGCCTGCCGAGGAGGTGGACCCTGATTATCTCGCCTGGGTTGTGGTGGTACATTACGCGGAGGGGCCGGCCGGTTCTGGGGCTGCCGCTGTTGGGCCGGGAACTGAGGCCGTGGAGGCGGATTCCGGTGAGGCTGTGGAGCTGGCCTCGCCGGCAGCAGCTCCATCGGCCTGGGGGCCTCTACCTGGGCAATAGTAGCGGGCTCAGCCCTACTGACTCTCCTTGCAGGAATCATAGGAGGCAGCGGGTGTGCCTGACTGGCCTGTTGCAGGGCTTCCTCAAGACGTTGAGCTTTGTCTGAGAAGTCCCTGAACCCTCCGGGGTAATTCTGAGTGATCAAGGAAGGGACCAGCTCAGTCTTGACGTTCCCGACACACATTGTCAGCAACTGCTCCTGAGTCAATGGCATGTCAAGGGAATACGTGAGACCCTTCCATCGGGCGACGAAGTCCGCGACTCACTCATCAGGCCTCTGCTTGCACTTGAAGAGGTCTGCGATACTCGTCTTCCGGGTCGTGGAATTGAACTGGTAGAGGAATTGTCTATGAAGGTCCTCCCAGCTAGTTATCGACCCGACGGGGAGCTGGCTGTACCAGACAAATGCTGGCCCTTCCAGTGTCTGGACAAAGCAGCGAAGCTTAGCGGCCTCTTGCTGCGCCGGAGTCCCCAACATAGGCCCGCACCTCTAGTTGAAATGGGCCAAATGCTGTGGCGTATCTCCAGTCCCGTTGAAGGGGGCGAAAGTGGGGTTCCCGAATCCCGGATGTGCCGGCATGTCATCCACCCATGCTGGGTATGGCTTGCCGTCCGGTGGGATCGCCACTTGCCGAGTCTCCAAGGCTTCCATGCGGGTGATGAGTGACGCCATCGGATCGTCCGGACATGGGTTCCAGTCCTGGCGAGGATCTCTAACCACGAGCGCATTGCATGGCCCTTCAATCGGGTCGTCGACCGGGTCGTCGAACTCGGCAGCTCGTGGGATGGCGGGCGGAGCGGCCCTTGGGGCAGCGGGAGGAATCCGAGCGGGGTCTCTCAGGTAGTCACGCCGCTCGGGAGGGTGTGGTGAAACATAACGCGCCCTCTTGCCATAGGCAATGGCCTCTCCCCTGTCGGCGAACACGGCGTAATCACGGTTGCCCGGGAGAGTCTCGTCGAGGAGCGGTTGTTCCTGTCCCTGCTGTCCTGGCCTAGGATCACCGTAGTCAGGCCGTTGTTCTGCAGCGCGCTCGGCGAGGAGCTGGTCAACTAGCTTCTTCTGCTCGGCGAGCTATTGACATATCATAGCCTTCTCGGGATCCTCATCCGCCCTCTGCATGGAGGCAGATGGGTCGGCGGGCTTTATAGCCCCGCCGTGCTCTTTACCTTTGCTGACGTTTCGGCTTAACGTCAGTGCTTCAGTAGGCATGGGGAGACCCAGGAGGTTCCTCTGGTGACGAGTAACTCTCACCGATGGATCCAACGACGGCTTGTCTTCGGGGGGAGATCCCCCGTCGAGAAGTTCCAAGTCGTTCCCCTCTTCCGACAGGTCAGCCATATTGACTGTTTCCGTCCCTGGGGATGTACCCTCAGGGCCACCCAGTGAATCGGGCTGTCGGCGAATCGCACTGAAGCGTAGGGCAGCGTACTGCCCCCATCCACGGATATACACGTGGGGGGTGTCTCCCTCTATAACCTTGTGGAGTACTTGAAAACACTCAACGCATCGTTGTTGGAGGGCCTCGTGGTGCCCAAATGACCCGGGGTGCCGAACCGCGGGGAGCGTGGCCAGGCCAATTTGATGGCACTGCTCACCAATATCCTCCAGGTGTGCTTGACTCCCGGGATATGGCATTTGTAGGCGGTGAAGACAGGAGTGAGTCTCCTGGAGAGTTCGGCGGAAGCATTTGAACTCATCCGGGGTGAGTGATTCGGGTGCATCAAAGTCCGGTCCTGCGACTGGCCAAAACTTCTCAGGGAAGTGGCCCTCTGCAAGGACAGTCCAGAAGCTCCACGACTCAAACTCGGGACCCAGGTCTCCTTGGTCCTCTTCAACGACTGGGAATGGACGGGGAACCGGCAGTGGTGCCGAGTCGGGCCGCCGGGCCGACGGGCTGGCCGGCGGTGAACACGGCGAGCAGGCCGATCAGCCTCCATATCCCGGGCCGCCCTCTGAGGGTGGCGGTGCCCCAGCTACCACATCACGATAGGACGGGCCGGCGAGCGAACATCCTGCCGTAGCGTCGGTGCTCGCCGAGGGTGCACTAAATCGTGGTTCGACCGTCGGTCCCCAGAAAAAGTCTCTGGCTTCTCCGATCGAGGCAGAAGGCGCTTCCAGAGGGGCCGGTACCAACCGCAAGCTTGCCCCTTGGGGGTCTACCAGGCCCTCGCTACTCCGGATATACCTTCGGAGAGAAGCGGGGATCGTGTCGATCTCGCTCTCGGGAAGTACGAGGCTGACGTGCCGCATTCCTACCCCTGCCCCTGACTGGCGGGATCGGGGGGAGGGCTCTGTCGACGAATCATACTCCTCCTCTGTATCAGAGAAACGAACCGGTCGGATCTCTGTCCGGAATTCCCTAACATTCTTCCCTCGACGTCGACGCCTCGCCCTCCTGCCCCTGGGTGGTTCTTCGGGGCATGGCTGATCTCTGTCCTGGCGTCCTCTGGCCGCACCGGTGTTGGGGCCAAGAGGACTGGAAACCAAGGTGCGAGGAGCACCGTGACAGATATCAAAGGGGACGCGGGGAGAGATGCTTCCGGGCAGGCCTCCGGGCCGGGATCGGGAGGTGGGATGACCCATGCCTCTTGGATCGGCCACACGGAGTAGACCCTGTTGGTGAATAGCGCTACCGCGAGGTGGTCCGCGGTTGCTATTGCCTGTACCAGCAACCGGGAGAGTCAACCCAACCGGCCTTTGGGGTGGTCGGGGCCTCGATCCGGGTCGGGCATAGAAGTGTCCCTGCTCCGGATGCGCAGGGGCCTGGTGACTGGAGCCGGCAGTGGCTTCAGCCAACGCGGCCGCTGTTGCTAGGGCCCCAAGGTGGGCATCCTCTTCCGCTCGTGCCCGACGTTCGGCTTTCTGTTCCGATGCTATTCCGCCAGGACGCGTTCGCGCGTGCACCCGTCGACCCGAGGGGATGGGCGCGCGGCTTGTGGCCCCGCAGTCCCGCTTTCCAAGGGCGGGAGGCATCCGTCCCTTATTCAGGGGCGTCGGCTCCTTGATCGAAACCGGGATGATGGGATGTCGGCTCCTCCTTCTGTGGACGTCTCCTCGGAACTCGTCGCCTAATCCGGGTCTCCCTCATAGATTTAAGACGTGCTCGTGAATCTCGTTCCCGGCGCCATGTATCCATGGACACCGGTTAATTACGCTGCTTCCGCCCGGACGCTCCAAGGAGTCTGGTCGGGGCAGCAACCTGCGGTGAGGAGACCGGGTAGCTCTGGGTGTTGGGGGAGTGTCTTAACACTGCGGCTCTGCATGTCTGCCTTCCGTCCCTAATAGGGCTTCTCGAAGGCGTGATGGCCTGAGGCATCCCGCGCTGGGTGCGGGGAACTGCGTTACCTGAGGTTTTCCTCAGCTTCCCATGTTTAACACGGGGTATGCCGCGAGTTTAACGTCTAGCGGGGACGGCATCAGACTGATCAACACGAGAAGTAGATCAGGTGACAGAACCCCTTGCGGGGAACCTCCGACGCTGGGGCCAGCACATGGGCGGCTTCCCGGGTGAAGTGGAGTGGAATGAAATGGCATGACCCCACCGGGATGTGGCGGCCCGGGTAAGGATCAGGATGGATGATGGAGTGAAGAGCTTGGACCCCCTAGGGGCTTCCTACGTACCACGCGTTAGCACGGATCAAAGTCAGCGTAGTTCGGGTATACAGTTTAACGTCATGCTGGACGTTGACGAGCCGACTCACGAGGAGGTCGAGGTTTCCAGGCGGAGGATTGAACCGAACCACCTCGCACAGAGGGGGATGGAACGGCTGGGTGGATCACAGTTTTACGTCATGATGGACGTTGAAAGGAGAAAAAGGCAGTGAGGAAGCACAATGGAGGTACACATGTGCAATTCCCCACAAGGGCGGATTCATAGGTGGATCGACGCGAATGTGAACCCGGGAGGGGTCTACTGATGGACGAACCGACGTGAATACGACCGGGACGACCAGGTGGTGGGCTTGAACCTCAGGGAGGCTTCCTACGTACCCTGTTTAGGAGACAGGGATCAAAGTCCACGTAGTTCATTCTGTCAGGACTTACGCACTGAGGCAGCCCGGATGCGGCAAAGCTCAGTTGGAGAGGGACTTGGGCCGAAGGTGAGAGACCTCGATCCCTGTCACGCCCTCTACTGGCTCCGGCAGTTGGGAAGCGCAATGGAGATACACATATGCATCCCCCCCACAAGAAACTAGGGGTTTGTAATACCCTACCCCCGTGGGCGAAGGCCTCTCCAATTAAATCATCCCTAAAGAGGGGAAATCCCGACATCCCTGCAGAGACGAGCGGGTGGGGGCCACATCCGAACTGGGGGGGACCCTACGTGCGGGGCACGGGATCGGGTGATGCGGACGGTTTAACGTCTTGCCGGATGAAGTACAGTTTAACGTCGTGTGTTGAGGCCGAAGCGGACAGTTTAACGTCTTGCTGGACGAAGTACAGTTTAACGTCGTGTGTTGAGGACGAAGCGGACGGTTTAACGTCTTGCCGGACGAAGTACAGTTTAACGTCGTGTGTTGTGGACGAAGTGGACGGTTTAACCTCTTTCCGGACGAAGTACAGTTTAATGTCGTGTGTTGAGGATGAAGCGGACGGTTTAATGTCTTGCCGGACGAAGTACAGTTTAACGTCGTGTGTTGAGGAAGAAGCGGACGGTTTAACGTCTTGCCGAACGAAGTACAGTTTAACGTCGTGTGTTGAGGACGAAGCGGACGGTTTAACGTCTTTCCGGACGAAGTACAGTTTAACGTCGTGTGTTGAGGACGATAGAGGCTAGGCAGTTTAGCGTCGTGCAGCTTGGACGTGGTACAGTTTAACGTCATGTTGGACGAAACACTTGGCAGTTTAACGTCTTGCAGCGCGGACGAGGATGCTACCTCCGATAGGTCCGTGTCACTTCGCGCAAGCCTGGAGAGCCGCACGGGAAGACAACGCACGTTGCGGGCACCCGGGATGAAGGTCATCGGGCGCCACGCAGGCGGGTACCCTCAGGGGGTCAAAGGGGGCGACCCTGGCGGTTTGCGCGCAAAAGAGGAGCTTTGCCCGCAATACCGCGGGTCGGCGCGCAAATGGGCGGGTTGGCGCGCAATTGGGCCAGCGCTTTGCGCGCGGAAGATAGAGATTGCGCACACCGGGCCTCTGATAGCGCGCGAGGGCAACGACCCATTCTTTAACGAATGGCCACTTTGTAAGGGGGGTGCGCGCAATCGGGCTAGATTGCGCGCACCCGGGGGAAATTGCGCGCAAGAGGCTTCTTTTGCGCGCGAATGCCTTTGGGTGAAGAGTTAATTCAAAAAGAAAGGAGCCAAAGGGATTGCGCGCGAAGGCGAACCCCGAGGCTTTCTTGCGCGAAAGAAAGGAGGTTACCTGAAGATCAGCATTGCGCGCGGAAGGGGTTGGATTGCGCGAACGAGCGACTCTTCAAATTCCAGCAACCTTTAAAACGTCGGGGGTCACCTTATATTTATAGGCAACCCCGGGCGCGGAATCTGGTTCGCGGGCGCGGAATTTCCTTCGCGGGCGCGGAATTGGGCCCGGCGCGCAAGGGAGTCGCGCGGGCCACGGGCGCGCAAAATTGCGCGTCGGCCCAGCGCATTGCGCGCATCCCGGGAGGTTTGCGCGCGGCTCGGCAACTTTGCGCGCGGGTCTCCAAAATTCCGCGCAAGGCCTCCAGGCCCTCCGAAATATGCTTCCGACTCCAAATATGACCTCGCTTTCCGCATCCGGAGCTTCGTTTGGGAACAACGGACTTTTCCGGCGTCTACAACTGTAATCCCTAAGTCATAGAGTTGACTCACACTGATCATATTGTGATGTAGACCGTCCACATAATGAACTTCTGTCATCTTTAGCTCTCCATTGTCCAGTGTAGTATTTCCACTAAATTTAATCTTCAACGAACCATCATTACCCAACATTACTCTTCCATATGCCTTCTTTTTAATTTTCTTAAAATGGTCATAATTTCTTTTCATATGAGATTAGATTCCGCTTACTTGAATCCAGGTGATGTTGTTATTTATATTTTTAGAGATACTTCTACATGATTGGATTTCTCAATTTTCTTTGTCTCTTTCCATGATATATTGGATTTTGTGTAGGTCACTAATGGAATTTAAATTCTTTATTCCACATAATTAGATTCTTCATACTCATACTCTTTGTCTAGAGAAGAAAAAATGTTTTTGAGAACAAAAATTTCTCGTTGGTGAGTGTTGACCCATCTCTAAGAGTTATATGAAATTATAATGGCATATCTATGACTGCAATACACATCATTATGGACAAAGTTATAACAGTGAAAACATTATCTATAGAAACTATTTCTTCTATAAGCTGTAGGATATGAAATCAGTCTCCTTTATTGACTTCCTAAATCTTCCCAATTCAAATATCTCCTTGCCTCTTCGCAATATGACATGGTATGTACCATATAGCCACAGAACTAACAATTCATGAGAGGAAATGTATTTTCACTTATATTTCTCCTCATTCTTTCATCCTAGGGAAAATATTTTGAATTCTTAAAATTTCTTAAAGCTCTAGAATAATCTGTAGGTCCTTTTTTTGTTTAGATTGATGGTTGTTTTTCAATAATTCAAGTGACTTTTCAATGTGTCCAACCATCTTCTTGCCTTTCTTTTGGATCACTTTATTTCCAACAGTTGATGTCTCATATTCACAACGGATTCCACTGTTTCCCATGCAAGTGGTTCACTGATCAATCAAGATCTTTCAACCCTATCAAACCCCCACATAGAACATTCAAGAAACTCAACATCTGATAATTTTTAAAATTGTATTTTATTCTTTCCTTATTTTAGTTCCACTACATCATCATTTCATTTAATAAATGTTGACTGCACTTTCATTAGTTCTTCAAGTCAATAAATTTCGTCTTCGAACTGATCAACATATTCAGATGATTCTTCGACCATTTCCTTCCACTTGTTTCATCTCCTACACTTATTCTCAATGTTACCAAAATAATCCTTAAGTTGAAACATGATATTGACATTGGTTTTCAACTAGTTATCTCTAGCTTTATCTACCAATGGTTCTGACTTTTCAATTATATCCATCATGGAAGTATGTTTTCCATTTTTATATTCTGGTTATTCTTTTTCTCGTAATTCACTAGCATCATCTTCATCTTCATAGAAAAAACTATTTTTTGTACCTTCATTCCAGATTTAAAGTATCCCTTTTTGAAAATCCTTTTCTTATTATTCTCATTTTTTTCATCATTGATTTCTTTATCTCTGTACTTATTTAGAAACAAGAGGTAATATTCCCAACTTCGCTACAACAAAACTAATCCATATGTAACATACCATCAAATTTACCTTTTCCCTTTTTGAAATTTTTTGGAAATAAGAGAAACTATTTATTTTTCTTCATCACATTCACCACTACAATATCCTTAAATTTTTATGTTTTCCATCGAATTTAATGCCATTTACTTACTCACATGAGTCGAAGCATCTTCTGGTTTGACTCTCATTTCATATGCCACTAGGCTGCTCATCATATCATAAAGGGAAATTTTGGAAATATCTCTTTCCTCAAGAGATGACACATTTTCATTATAAAGGCGTGGGTGTCTTCTCAATATTTTTTTACAATACCAATTTCCTTTATTTTTTCACCTATTCCTCTAATTTCTCCTACCACTTTAGTAATTTGATTGAAGAAGGAATCTACATTCTCATTAGGATGAATCTTTAGATCATAAAACCTATTATGCTGGACTTTATGTTTTTCCTCCTTCACATTGCAATCTCTTTCATAAATATTTTAAAGTTTATCCCACATAGACTTTTCTATGGTGAAACTTATTACCTTAAGATAGATCTAATCAGAAATAGCCATAGTGAGAGCATTCTGCACTTTAGCATCTGTATTAAGAATCATCCTGTATCAATTTGTCATTTCCAGACCTCTTGGATCAGAAACTTGTATTCCTTACACAGTACAAAATATGACTTCCATTCCAAGAGATATTAGATGAGATCTCATTATGTTCATCCAAATATAAAAATTAATTCTATTAATGAGAGGTATTACCTTGATATTAGCTGATGGTAATGGACAGATCTAACACTAGTAACCTTTACCCTCTGATACCATTTGTATGACCCTGGGACAACCTAAGCGGGGAGGGGCGAATCAGAGTGTAAACTTTTCTTTGAAAACAAGTATCTTGTTCCCACATTAGTAGGAACTCATTAAACATATATGATGGATAAGAATATAAACCAAACAATCACATGCACAGAGACCACACACCACTTTTACTTGGTTCACCCCAAAGTTCTATGTCCAAGAAGCTTTCGTCGACAGTGTGTCAGTCGTACCAAAATCGACTAAACTTCACTAGCTATAGAATAAAACTGTTCGGGTCATAGTCACTCTATTCCAGGCACACAACCTTTATAAGAATTTATGTAACACTCACTATATCCCTTAGATCGCTTTAGATGAGTTCCCCTAGCTCAATACTATGAGAGAAGTTAACCTCAATTTATCGACATGATTGTCGCTTCAATAATTCAGAATTGAAGAATTTGTCCTTGACTTGTGGAATGAGACCCTGCTTTCACCATAAACCAGAGTTGATTCTCTTTGAAATCCATGTCCATTAAAAATAGATGTTAAAAAAATATCTTCACGAAGCCTCTTGCAAGAAACACTCCTTCACGAAGCAGCCCTACCTTCACTGAACAAACTTCCTTTGTGAAGCACCCATTCCTTCGCGAAAAAATGTATTCATGAAGCTTCCTTGCCTTTGTGGAACTACTTTCGTGAAACTCACTGATTCAATGTGGAATAACTCATTTTCATGATGTACCCTTTTCAAAAAAATCATGGAATTCAGTTAAGGCTTATAATCTCTTCATGATGCACCATCTCACATATAAATACCTATTCACAAATATCTTCACAAACTCAAGGAATCTCTGGAATTTACTTCAATGATCTGACTCAAAATTAATAGGGTAGCCTCATATTTATAGGCCCATCCATTCGTGAAGATCCACCATGTCTTTTTATATTTTTCGTATCATCAAAGACGTCTTCACATTGCTCTTCCCTTTGTAGAGAACCATGGAAAATATACGTTCTCAATGCTCATTTTTATCTCAAAATATTTCTTTAATTCCCTTTGAGTCACCCATAAAATTCTCAAATCTTTCCTTTAATTACTGCAGAGACCAACACTCATTATCTAGAAGAACTATGTCTCTAATCGCGAAGCCTATCATAATAACGAAGAATGTCATTTGAACACTTTATGTCTTTGTGGAACATAATTCAGAAATCCCATCTTTGAAAAGCTCATTCCTTTTCGATATTTTCCTTAGTCATCCAAGAAAAACTACTTTTCATATTGAAATAAAACTTCCAAATTTGGGACCCCAAAAATATGGCAAACACTGGGAAATGACACCACCTTCAATAATTCTTTCCAATTGTACTGTATGATACAATTCTTTGCAATCTCCATGATCATTCATGTAAGTATTGACAAAAAAACACATACCAATGTCCATTTCTAGAAATTAAAAACCCTTGTTCGAACACTTTTCTCCTTGGATCTTGTCAAATAGACCATCTATTCGAGGAAGTAGATACCGATTGTTGACGATAATCTGGTTCATCCTTCTCTAATCCATGTATAAATGATGAGTTACATCCACCTTCACAGTGATAAGCATGGGTGAACCCCATTAATATGTACTAAGCCATATAAAACCTTCGGACTCTAGGTCCTCTATCTACCGCTCGAGATTTTGAATATAAATAAATGTCATCCTGTAATGAGTAATGGTCACTAGAGATGCTCCTTGAACAAGATCAATTGTAAACTCGACCTCACCCTTTGTAGGTAATCCAAAAAAGTCATCTAGAAATACTTCGCGGAAATGATCAACTAATTGTGGGAAATCCATTTAATAAAAATCAGAATCCTCTATGAAATAATTTGTAATCTAGTCGGTTACTTCACCTAGACCATTATTCTTTGGTCCAACTCTCCCATCTTGGACATCCCACTACCCTTTGAAAAGATAATTGCTGCCTTCTGGTGATGTAAAAGAAACTCTTCAGTGATAGAACTCTAAAAAGTCATGATAGTGGACTAACCAGTCTATCCCAAGAATGACATCTAAGCCATTCATCTTGATTACAAATAGATTCCACAAGAAAGGGTAACAACCTACCTCAAGGGGACTGTCCATGACCTTGTGTATTACCTCATTTGGTAGTCCCAATAGTGTATCGAATGTCACTACCCCATAGTGATACTATATCTAGAGTTTCAGACATTCAACGATAGATACAGAAATAAAATTTTGAAGCACCCATATCAAACAAGGAAGAGACAATAGAAGAGGCTACTAGAATAGTACCTCATAGTGTAGATGGTTCCATAGCCTGATTCTCAGGTATTGGTTGTTAATAATTCATCTTACCTGACCCAAAACCCAATGTAATAGATGTACTACCATGATTATGACTGCTCCGCTAGTGCTACTAGTGATCATGAGTCTAACTACCATGGCCAATACCACCTCCTCGACTAGATCATCTAGTGTTGTTCCAACTCCCCACCTGATGTGGTGAAAAAAATCACTCCTATAGGTGGAGTGGATTCTTATTCGTTTCCACTCGATGTTGGTGGAAAGATCCTACAAAGATGCAGAAGATGAACAATACCCCATCAAGACCAACACTCTATAGGTTCTCTATCACATTAGGGATTCTTATTCCCCGGTATTCTACACAGATGAAACAGCATAGAGCTATCAAACTAGATACTATGGCTACCACTTCCCTGATAAAAATCCACAATGGATCCTTTCCCGCCACTAGAATGAATTATTGGCCTTACACGACTCTGATCCTTTAAACCTGATACTTGTTCAATCCCTCGGGTTACACTCAGTGATAAGGGCCTGATCATATATTGTAGAAAATGTAGGACGGTGAAAGATGTTCAACATAGTTAGGATGGCATACTAGAGAATATCCTCAAAACATTTAGCATGCGAAAGATCATCAACGGCTAAAAGTGGTGAAAAAGCACTGTAAAGTTGTAAAACATGCTAAATATTCCATAACTGACATATAGAACTACTCGAGATGCATGAACTCTTTGGGTATTTCTTCTCTTAGTTCTTTAGGTAAGAATAGATCATAGAAAGATGTTTGTAAATCATCCCATAACCTACCTTGATGACGACCGGCTTGGGTAACCCCATCCCACCAATGATTGGATGAATCCTGAAGCATATATGTATCAAGATTCAATCACTACTCTGGAGTTGATACCATATGCTCGAAGATAGATAGAATGGCCTCTAGCTAAGACTATGTAGCCTGAGAACCGCCATTCCCTGAAAAAGTAAGAGGATGTTGTTCTTGGAACTCGCGGGTCAGATCATCCATCATAAGTGCAAACACGTGGAGAACCTTGCACAGACTACATCAGATATATGAAACTATCATGGACATGGCCATTAGTACCCTGATCAGGTACAGTAGGTGGTGCCTCAATCGGCACTCTTGGAGGTAAGATAGGAAACTCAGGGCCCGCCATTTATGGAGCGTGGTCATCTCCACCCTCCTGGAGAACGACACGAGGAAACCATGGATACATTGGTTTAAAAATTCCAAGCACATATTATAACAATATTAGAAGAATAATATAGCATCACTAGAAGAATCTAAATGTAAGAGACTCACTGCCCAAGTAATACTATGCAAACTACCTGCATAGATGTCTAGGTATCAGTAAGTTCTCAAGTATATGTTTCATGTAATGTTGTAGTTAATTACCAGGTTCACTCCTTTACCTTTCATAAACATGAAAATGATGGAAAAGGATGTGAAAAAATCATTTTAGATTTTAGGATTCACTTAATAATGGATATTAATTTCTGGTAAATCTTTTCCCATACACCTATCACTAGAAAAAACACCCACTTACTTATATCATAGTGGTTTGGCTCGATAAATTAATCATCCAAACCCATGAGGCCACATACGTCTCATTAATTGAGACTGGAAATCATTCAATCATAACCAATATAAATTCAAGTACAAGGAACTATCATAGCATCACTCCACAATAAAAAGCATATAAATCAATGAAAAGAAGTGAGATGCACCTATATGGCATTGAGATAGGCATGACATGTGAACTGTAGGTTCCTATAATGATGCATGTAACAATTATCATTACCCTCATATCATTGGGATAATGATGAAATAAGATCCTCAAATAGAATAATCATTAACAACGCCACACAACATGTGCATCACTAAATGGTGAAATGATATCAACTGTAATAGAAAAAATAGAACAAAAAATATAATCTACAAAACTTCGGTTTTGCCCCGAACATGGTTTCGTGACAGCCAAGCATAGCTTATGAACAATTTCAAATCCTTTGTATTCTCTAATATATTGTCTCATAAGAGTAATGAAATAAAATAAACCTCCTTTGATACAACTTTGTGACATCCCGGACTCGGATTCCACTTAACTTGTGCACTAAGCCCGGTGGGTCATATGGCCTCAAGTGCTTTTCCCAAATGACCAAGGGTACAAACTAATAGTCCGGGACTAGGGTGTGTCTCTAGAAAGACTATGCCCTCATTAGTAAAGTGTATCATAGTGGAGGTAATGTAATGAAATAGTAAATAGAATAATCAATATAAATAGTCTAAATAAACAGTGGAAGAAAACTGATGCAATAGATATACGAGAATAATAATAACTGCATCAATAGAAACAATAATGTTGCAATTTAATGTCACGAGAAAACTTAAAAAAATGTATATAAGATAGCATGAATATCATGTCCAATAATAAAAAGGAAAAAAGACTACTCCAAGAATCTCCATATCCAAATCAGTCATCTTCTATCAAGCTCTGTCCTATTAGTAAGAAATCAAGTGTTTGAATCTGTATGCTTCCCTTTTTCAATACCTTAAACAATGTAATCTACTATGGGTACCAAATGGCTCATGGAGAGGGTGTGATATAAATCTTAGTGTGCCACCACCAAAGGGGTCTATAACTTTCATCCCATGTAATAGAATATAGTAGTGTGAAGGCATGCATATATAAGTAAAACAAGTAGTAGAATATAACTAAATACCCAAGTACCTTCTTCATCCCATGGATAGTTTATGAAAATGAAACAAGTTCATTAATTAAGAAATTAAAATTTAATGTTAATAAGTCATGTGAGGCATAGCCAAAACTGACTTCACCTCATGATAGTATAAGTAGTAAAGGTCCCAATACGTAACAAGGAAACCTGACAAAGACATCTGGTGAGGGAGTTATAGGGTAATAAGCAAGGTAATGTAGATCTCACAGAATTCTTACTCATTAGTATCTGAGTCTAGCTAAAGGGAAACATTGTAATCCAAGGAGTGTAATCCAAGGCATTCCATAATAAGGTGCCTACTGAGTCCAAGGTGATCGACAACCGTAAAATGGGGCTAAAAAACGACAGGGCCCTATGGGATTGCACCATGGAACATACTGGCCAATGCTAGATCCAAGGAGTGTATCCCAGGTATCCTATAATAATGAAAGGGAAACTAAAGTTGTATACAGAAAATCCAAGGAATATGAATGAAATAGAGTCTAGGTAGGTGTCAACATAAGAAATCCACATCCTTGAATCGCAATGGGGTTCCTGTAAATACACATAAATTTAAAGGAATTTTTTTTCTTAATTTTCTTTGGAATTTTACAAGAATGCAGTTTCTGACGGCACCTGATTCCGAGGCCCGGTGCTCCCAGAATCGTGTTCTGAAGTTTGGATTGGGTACGTTCAGTGAACGAACGAGCGGGTTTTTCTAACTTTTGAACTGGTGCTCGGAATCAAATTCTGAGGGAACCGATGGAATCGTAGTGCTGGTATTTGCTTATAAATGCCTCTTCCGGAGTTTCGTTTTCTTGGGTGTGGTTTTTAATTTTTGGGCTTTAAGTTAAGAAATACAATAATGAGGTACGACAAACTTTATTTTATTTCACTTAAAGTCGCTTAAAGCCACTTAAAGCTACTTAAGCTGAGTTGAAGCGAATAGGGTGAAATTCAAAAATCCTACCCTCTTGGTAGGATATTTGTGAGGTGGGGCCCGCACGAGCCCCACCGTTTCTTTTCCCCTAAGTAACGCACCCGCAACCCCCCTCTTAAATGAAAGTCAAATGGGGCCTTTACTTAAACTCTTAAACGCTACTATTAATTGGGCATTTTATTCGTTGAAATTAATTCTATGAATTAATTTTGTTCATTTCTTAACACGTTTTCAATTTGTTGGCAGGTTAATAAAATAAGGCCAACACACCTTCTTCTTGAATGTTGTGTTAAACAATTGGGGAATCTCTAAAGATTTTCCTCCTCCTTCGTGAAGAACGCGAAGAACATGAAGAACCCAAAGAACGCGAAGAATGCCGGCCTCCGACGAAGGGCGATGAAGGACGCCAGGCTCCCCGGAGATCGACGACGTGATGCCGATGATTCTCCCTCTGCGACGCTTCTTCTGCGACAAATCTTCAATCGTCCGTTGAGGTAAGAGATTGCGGTCCTTTTAATTCCTTTGTGGTTTTTATCCTCAACATGGATTTAATTGTTATAATTAAATCTGTGTGTTTCATTAACCCTCGGAGATCGTCGACACGACGCCCTTCCACGATGACGTGATGCCCTTCCGCGACGCGACGATCACCTCCTACCACGACGGTCAATTCTGCGACGTACTCGCACTCGTCTGACGACAGCTACGAGGTAGGGGTCATTTTGAAAATGTTTTACCCATGTTTTTTTCCTCCAAGGCAAGAACGTAGACCAACCAATTAACAAGTTGGTCTGTGGATTATTATTGCGGGGCGTGGTTCATCAATTGCTGGGATTTTATGGTCTTGTTTCAAACCGCTAACACGGTGGTTGCGGACCAACGAACAAGTCTGAACCCACCGCCCTTTGTTCTTGGTGTGCAGCATGGCGGACGACGACAGAATGGGTCGCAGATACGATTTGTTAATTCCGCAGTGAAGAACGGGACCCGGGAGGAGCTACGGCGCAGACGGAAATGGAATCGGACCACCGGAGCAACTCCGGTTGCCCGCGGACTCCACCGGCAGCGCGGGTCGCCGGCGCGGAGGTGGCCGACCAGAACCGTGACCACGCAGGTCCGGTGAGACACGGGTTGCGGCTTTGCCGCGTCCGCTGACCAAGTGCGGCCCCACGTGGGGCCGCGGCTCCTCTTCCCGTGGGGACAACACGCCCCTGGCTTCCCTTGGTCGGCCGCTCGGCCGAGCCGAGCCGAGCCCACCCGCCAGCCGGGTCGCACCCAGGCCGGGTCGGGCCGCCCTAGCCGGGCTGGGTCTCGCCCAACCAGGTCAGACCTGGACCCGGGTCGGGCCGGGTCGGTCCGGGCCCAGACCCCCTGTTTTCGGACCTTTTTGGTCTTTTGCTCATAACATGAGCTACGGGCCTCCGAACAATGCGCCGTCAATGGCGATGTGATTCTTGGATCAAGACGGTCGTTTCAGTTTATCACACTAAAGGTTTTGGAATACTTTGAGTTCGGCCGGGTTGGTTCGTACACGAAACCAATCGGGCCCTCGGAGCAGAAACGCTCATATCTTGAGCTTCAGACGTCTGATTGACGTGCCATCGACTTTGTTGAATTCCCCTAAGTGAGGTAGAGCTTTTGGCTTACTCAGCCCGAGGTTTGGACACAAATGGAGTATGGTCGGGTTGGTTTTGTCTTAAAAACCAACCGGGCCCCTGGAATGAAAAAGCCAATAACTCTCAGACCGGGCGTCCGATTGACACGCCGTCTGCGACGTTGAGTTCATGTTGGCGATACGGAACTCTTGGATACATCAACTCTGGACTATGTGTTAGTTGATGTATCAGCCACTCGGCTCATGGAGCAGACCCTCCCGAACGATCTTGCTGTATGCGGGAACCCTAGAGCTGGCTGCGACTGCTACTGTGACGACGACGACTGTGCAGAGATCCTCAGTGGATTCGATGGTGACGACTACAGAACTCAGCGATCCTTTGTGGGTCAGTGCTACCAATCCTGTGTGGGTCCGATCCTATGTGGGTCTGCGCTCAGCGGTCCTATGTGGTCCAGCGCATACAGATCCTGTGTGGGTCCGATCCTGTGTGGGTCTTTGCGGGGGTTAGTTACCTATCGATCCTTTATGGGTCAGATCCTTTGTGGGTCATTGCGGGGGTTAGTACCTATCGATCGTTTGTGGTTCCGACGACTTAGATGGATCAGTGATCATCTCTATTATCATTTGAAGAAGTATACCTGTGTGAGATGAAACCCTTTTTTGCTTTCCTTTGTGGATTGTGTTGTGATATCCTGTGTGGATTTACGTTTTTCTTTCCTTTGTGGATTGTGTTGTGCTTTCATGTGTGGATTTACATTTTTCTTTCCTGTATGGACTGGGTTGTACTTGATCTCAGATGTTGGAGCCAAGGGAGAATTGATGACTTAGGTATATGTATGGGTATATACCTAAGTTCTGCCAGATGTTACTTCATGACTGTATCTTTTCTTTGTGGTTTATCCTTTGTGGATTTTAGGAGACCTTCGGGGGTCTCGGGGTCCCTACTGAGTAGCTTATACTCACCCCTGCACGGACTATGCCCGCACTACGCTGTGTTGGTTGCAGACGACGGACAACGCTGATCGTGGTGGAGGCTTGCGGAGCAGGACGGTACCTGGAGGTGGACCACTGTGTGGGACGTACTCGGAGCGGTCGGCTGGACCCGAGGAGTAATGTAGGCTATTTGTACCCATCCTTCAGGTGGGACTTCCAGTGGACGGCTCGACGTTGCGGCTTTACTTTTCAGTTTCTATTTTCCCTTTCGAGTTGTACTTTACTTTCAGTATGGGTTTGTATTCTGGCCCACTTGCTTTCCGCACTTACTGTTGTACCAGTTTTTACTTAGTTTTAACTTCTTCTTCTTGCTTACTCTGTGGTGCTTGTTTACTTTACAAAGGCAATGCCTTCCCTTTTTACCGGGATTTACACCTTGATGCAAGTCTCTAGCCCCTAGCCTATGGAAGACGGGCTTGGGGTAGTCACAACACGGGCCCCGAGGATGGGTCATGACAAATTGGTATCAAAGGAGTTCGGTTTTACCGTAGAATCTGATCTTTCTTCTATGTGAAGAAATAGTGTTAAGTGTATTGGGTGTGGTTATCAGTCTAGGGAGTCCATTGTTGGTGCGGCGGCCGACGTATCTGTACACCAGGACCCTAACTTCTGATTTCTGACTTAATGAATGAAAACATTGATTGCTTGTGTGTTTTAAGTTTTCTTTGTGATTACTTTGTGTCAACTCACCAGGTATACTGTTCTGACCGTGGCGCACCTATTTCTTTTCAGGATGGCCCCACGACGGCAGCCAGCTAGGGTTCCGAGAGTTGAGCATGACGACAGCCCGCCAAGCGATGAGGCCTCGGTGTAGGGCCCTTTGACAGCTGAGGCATCGGCGGTACCTCTACTCACAGATCCACCAATGCTTCCAGCCCCAACCGCTGATGATGCACGTCGCCTCAGTGAACTGCATGAGATCCAGCTCCAGTGACCACCCAGGTTCCATGGGGAGACGGACCCCCAGGAAGTAGAGGACTGGCTGGAGGTAGTGGTGTGAGTTATCCGGTTAGTGAGGACACCATCAGACCTCATGGTGATCCTCGCAGCGAGCCTACTACACGCATCAGCGGGCCGATGGTGGAGCTTGATGCTCCAGGTGCACGATGATTCATCTCTTATCTAGACGGACTTTGAGAGCCTCTTCTGCTCAGAGTTCGTCCCGACCACCCTCCATGTGGTGCGCATGCAGGAGCTTCTACAAGTGTGGCAGGGCAGCCTGACGGTCGCCCAGTACTCGGTGAGATTTACTGATCTCTCTCGCTACTCGACAGACATGGTACGGGACCCATTATTCCGGGCCTGGACCTTTGAGTAGGGATTGAGACATGAGATCATGGCATCACTGATCTCCCTCAGCATTCCGACTCAGGCAGGAGTACTGGAGAGATCCCTTCTAATCGAGAGATTTCTTGCTGAGTCTATTTCAGCGCCGAGACCTACCACGGGGCGGCACCTAGCAGAGTCTTCTGCAGTAGGAAGTCGATGGATGACTCAGGGGTCCAGGTAGACCAAACCCTCACACAGACGGCCTCAGGACACTGGCTCAGCAGTGCGGGGCACACAGCACGGAGCCAGTCTTTCGAGAGGCAGGCAGTGCTACACATGCGGCGGACAGGGTCACATGGCTCGTGACTGCCCGTCCCATCGTGCCGAGGAGTAGCAGACGGTTGAGGGGCCACCCAGGCAGAGCCACAGGGTCGACCGTGGCAGTCCGCAGGGAGGAGGCGGATGAGGCAGAGGAGCTGGCCGATCAGCAGGTGGTGGGCTACACTTTGAGGCTCTACCACCACCACCACCAGGAGGTCCACCCCGACCCTAGGGAGATGGAGGGCAGAGATATGCACAGATCCAGGCAGGAGAGGCCTACGACCACGGCGCGCCCTAGATGATTTGAGGTACTATCTGTGTCTATTCCACCCTTGATGCAGTTCTTATAGACACAGGAGCGAGTCACTCTTTCAAAGCTGCTGCCCTTTTTCAGAGCTCGGAGATTCCGATAGAGCCGTTGGCTCAATCTTTACGGCTAGAGACCCCTATGGGAGAAGACTCGACGATTACGCACTGGTGCTTGCAGTGTGAGCTTACTCTTGGAGGCGAGAGCATCGGCTGGGATCTTCTTGTAGCAGCGTCGAGGCCTTACGACGTCATCTTGGGCATGGATTGGTTGTCTATGGTCCATGTACAGATTGACTGTATTAGGCGCAAGTTGCGATGTGTACGCACCGACGGGAGCAAGTTAACCTTCACCGGCGAGAAGGGTGCCTTCGCAGCATAGGATGGACTTCCACGAAGGAGAGGACATCCCATCACACATCAGATGACTAGCCTCATCCTAGGAGCAGTTGACGTGCGGAGTCCTGGTTTTCCTGCAGTGGTGGATCAGTATGCGGACGTCTTTCCCGACGACGTTCCAGGGCTACCTCCTCACATTAAGGTAGACTTTTATATTGACCTATACACTGGGACAGCCCCGATATCGACTCCAGCATATCGGATGGCCCCTGCTGAGCTTCGAGAGCTATAGGTACAATTGGAGGACTTGTAGGGCAAGGGGTTCATCCAACCCAGTGTTTCACCCTGGGCTTCCCCGATATTGTTCGCCAAGAAGGCGGACGAGAGATTACGACTTTGTGTCGACTATCGTCGCCTAAACCAGGTGACAGTGAGGAACAATTATCCGATACCGAGGATTGATGACCTCTTTGATCAGCTCAAGGGAGCCCGGTGGTTCTCAAAGATAGACATCAGGTCAGGCTATCATCAACTCAAAGTTCGAGACGGGGACGTGCAGAAGACGGCCTTCAGATGTTGGTATGGCCACTATGAGTTCTTGGTTATGCCTTTCGGCATAACCAATGAACCAGCAGTGTTCATGACCCTCATGAACAGGATCTTTCAGTCATGCCTCGATCGATTTGTCGTGGTCTTCATCGATGACATTTTGGTTTACTCGACGACTGAGAAGGAGCACGCCTACCACTTACGGGTTGTACTAGACACACTCCGAGAGCACCAGCTTTATAGTAGGCTCTCAAAGTTCTAGTTCTGGATTCGTGAGGTCCACTTCTTGGGACACGTCATCTCTGAGGTGGGAGTCGTAGTGGATCATGCGAAGATCGAGACAGTGCTAGCTTGGGAGCCACCCAGGAGCGTGAAGGAGGTGCAGAGTTTCTTGGGACTAGCTAGATACAACCGGGGATTCGTGCCAGACTTCTCCAGAGTTGCAGCACCGCTATAAGCTTTGATAAAGAAGGGGAAACCCTTCGTGTGGTCAGACAGATGTCAGCAAAGCTTCCAGGAGCTGAGACAGAGATTGACCAGCGCACCTATCTTGAGGTTTCCTGAGGAGGGAGTAGGGTACGTAGTCTATTGCGATGCATCAGGGACCAGACTCGTATGTGTCCTGATGCTGGAGCGGACAGTGATCGCCTATTGATCACGTCAGTTGAGGCCGCATGAGCAGAACTATGCTACCCATGACCTAGAGTTAACAGCAGTGGTCTTCGCTCTAAAGACATGGTGACACTATCTGATGGGCGAGCGCTTTACAGTCTTTTCTGACCATCAGAGTCTCAGATACATATTCTCTCAGAAGGATCTGAATCTGAGATGGCGGCGATGGCTCAAGTTCCTCCTGGACTATCACATTGTGATAGTCTATACTTTTGGGAAGGGGAATGTGGTAGCCGATGCTCTCAGCAAGAGGATGGGCATTCAGCTACTTGAGGAGGTGACAGAGCAGCTAGCCTCTTTGAAGATATGCTTCGTAGATAGAGATGGAGGAGCCTTTCTACAGTCTCTCACATTCACTCCTCCACTACTACAGCGGGTCAGAGAGGCACAGCGTGGGGACGCTGACTATGAGACGATGCGTGCACAGATATCCTCAGGACAGGAACCTGATGGTTTCTCCTTTGGAGCAGAGAACGGTGTCCTTTTTAGAGGACGTACCTTGTTACTAGTTGCATTATGGGAGGAGGTTCTGAGAGAGTTTCACACTTCTCCTTTGGCGGTATATCCTGGAGTGGAGAAGATGTACCAGGATCTCAGACAATAGCACTAGTGGCCGGGCATGAAGAAGGATGTGGCAGAGTTTGTTTCTCGATGCCTCACCTGCCAACAGGTGAAGGTAGAGCACCAGGTACCAGCAGGCTTGGTACAGCCCTTGGAGGTCTCGAAATGGAAGTGGGACGGGATAACTATAGACTTCATGACTGGACATCCATGCACTTCCAAAGGTCACAACTCTATTTGGGTGATTGTCGACCGAATCACCAAGTCGGATCACTTCTTACCCATTAGAGAGCAGGGCTCAGTGGAGAGCTTGGGGCCTCTCTACATTCAGAAGATTGTGTGGCTTCATGGTGTGCCATCATCTATCTTCTCCGATTGAGATGCTCACTTTACTTCCCGGATTTGGAAGGGGTTACAGGAGGCGTTCGGGATGCAGCTACATCTGAGCACCGCCTTTCACCCTCAGACGGATGGTCAGACAGAGAGGACCATTCAGACTCTTGAGGACATGCTACACGCATGTGTCCTCGACTTTGGTCGCAGCTGGGAGAACCACCTACCCTTATTGGAGTTCGCGTACAAAAACAGCTACCACTCCACCATCGGGATGGTACCGTACGAGGTGTTGTACGGAAGACCCTGCAGATCTCCGTTGTACTGGACAGACCCTGGGGATTCAGCACTTTTGGGACCAGGGATGGTTCAGGCCATGACAGAGAAGGTCCAGGTCATCCAGTAGCGGATGAGGACAGCTCAGAGCCGATATAAGTCTTATGCTGATAGGAGGCGGAGGCCACTAGAGTTCAAGGATGGTGACCACGTATACTAGCGTGTCTCAGCTCGACGTGGATTACGGAGATTTGGCTGAGGTGGCAAGTTGTCTCCATGCTTCATCGGACCAATCCAGGTCCTCAGCAGGGTTGGAGAGGTGGCTTATCGCCTAGATCTACCACCTCAGTTGCACCGGGTGCACAACGTCTTCCACATATCCCAGTTGAGGAGATACGTGCACGACCCGACGCACATCATTGACCATGGTGAGCTAGATGTTGATGATGGGGAGACTTTTGCAGAGGTCCCGGTGGAGATCAAGGATCGACAGGAGTTGGTCCTACGTGGATGACCGATTCCTCTATTTTACATCAGATGGCAGCACGGGAACCTCTAGGAGAGCACTTGGGAGCGGGAGGCTCCGATGCGTGCTCAGTAACCACATTTGTTTCCCTAGATTTTGATGTATCTTTATGGGGACGTAAAGCCCTGAGATGGGAATGATGTAAAGACACGTAAATTTAAAGGGAATTTTTTTTGTTTATTTTCTTTGGAATTTTACAAGAACGCAGTTTCTAACGGAACTTGATTCCAAGGCCCGGTGTGCCTGGAATCATGTTCCGAAGTTTACCTTGGGTATGTTTAGTGAACGAACGAGCGGGTTTTTCTAACTTTTGAACCGGTGATCGGAATCAAATTTTGAGGGCACCGATGGAATCGCAACACCTGTATTTGCTTATAAACGCCTCTTTCGGAGTTGTGTTTGCTCGGGTGTGGTTTTTAATTTTTGGGCATTAAGTTAAGAAATAAAATAATGTGGTACGACAAACATTATTTTATTTCACGTAAAGCCGCTTAAAGCCACTTAAAGCTGCTTAAGCTGAGTTGAATCGGATAGTGTGAAATTCAAAAATCCAACCCTCTTGGTAGGATATTTGTGAGGTGGGGACCGCACGAGCCCCACTGTTTCTTTTCCCCTAAGTAACGCACCTGCAACCCCCCCCCCTCTTAAATGAAAGTCAACTAGGGTGTTTCCTTAAACTCTTAAACCCTCCTATTAATTGGGCAGTTTATTTGTTGAAATTAATTATATGAATTAATTTTGTTCGTTTCTTAACACGTTTTCAATTTCTTGGCATGTTAACAAAATAAGTCCAACACACCTTATTCTTGAATGTTGTGTTAAACCATTGTAGAATCTCAAAAGATCTTCCTCCTCCTTCGCGAAGAACACGACGAACATGAAGAATGCAAATAATTCGAAGAACCCCGGCCTCCGACGAAGGGAAACGAAGGACGCCAGGCCCCCCGGAGATCGACGATGTGACGCCGATGATTCTCCCTCTGTGACGCTTCTTCCGCGACAAATCTTCGATCGTCCGTTGAGGTAAGAGATTGTGGTCCTTTTAATTCCTAATTGGTTTTTATCCTCAACATGGATTTAATTTTTATAATTAAATCTGTGTGTTTCTTTAACCCTCGGAGATCATCGACGCGACGCCCTTCCGCGACGACGCGACGCCCTTCCGCGACGCGACAATCACCTCCTACCGCGACGGTCAATTCCGCGACGTACTCACACTCATCTAATGATAGCTACGAGGTAGGGGTCGTTTTGAAAATGTTTTACTCATGATTGTTTTCCTCCAAGGCAAGAACGCAGAACAACCAATTGACAAGTTGGTCCGCGGATTATTATTGCGGGACGTGGTTCATCAATTGCTAGGATTTTATGGTGTTGTTTCAAACCGCTAACGCGGTGGGTACGGACCAACGAAAAAGTCCGAACCCACCGCCCTTTGTTCTTGGTGTGCGGCACGGCGGACGATGACAAAATGGGTCGCAGAGACAATTTTTTAATTCCGCAGTGAAGAACGAGACCCGAGAGGAGCTACGGCGCATACGGAAATGGAATCGGACCACTAGAGCAACTCCGGTTCCCGCCGACTCCACCGGCGGTGCGAGTCGTTGGCGCGGTGTCGGCCAACCAGACCCATGACCGCGCGGGTCCGGTGAGACATGGGACGCGGCTTTGCCGCATCTGCTAACCATGCACGGCCCCACGTGGGGCCGAGGCTCCTCTTCCTGCGGGGACAACACGGCATGCGGCTTCCCTTGGTCGGCCGCTCGACCGAGCCGAGCCGAGCCGACCCGCCGACCGGGTCGCACCCCAGCCGGGTCGGGCCGCCCTGGCGGGGCTGGGTCGCGCCCAAACGAGTCGGACCCGGACCTGGGTCGGTCGGACCCAGGGGGGTCGGGCCGGGTCGGTCCGGGCCCAGACCCCCCATTTCTGGACGTTTTCGGTCTTTTGCTCATAACATGTGCTACAGGCCTCCGAACGACGCGCCATCAGTGGCGATGCGATTCATGGATGGAGACATTTGTTTCGGTATATCACAATCAAGGTTTCGGAATACTTTGGGTTCGGCCGGGTTGGTTCATACACGAAACCAACCGGGCCCTCGGAGCGGAAACGCTCATATCTTGAGCTTCGGATGTCCGATTGACGTGCCGTCGACTTTGTTGAATTCCTCTAAGTGAGACAGTTCTTTTGGATTACTCTGCCTGAGGTTTGGACGCAGGTGGAGTATGGTCGGGTTGGTTTTGCCTTAAAAACCAACCGGGCCCCTGGAATGAAAAAGCCAATAACTCTCAGACCTGGCGTCCGATTGACACGACGTCTGCGACGTTGAGTTCCTGTTTGCGATATGGAACTTTTGGATACATCAACTCTGGACTATGTGTCAGTTGATGTATCAGCCTCTCGGCTTGTGGAGCGGACCATCTCGAACGAGCTTGCTGTATGCGGGAACCCTAGAGCTGGCTGCGACTGCTACTGTGACGACGACGACTTTGCAGAGATCCTCAGTGGATTTGACGGTGATGACTACAGCACTCAGCGATCCTTTTTGGGTCAGTGCTACCGATCCTGTGTGGTTCCGATCCTGTGTGGGTCAGCGCTCAGCGGTCCTGTGTGGGCTAGCGCCTACAGATCTTGTGTGGGTCTGATCCTGTGTGGGTCTTTGTGGGGGTTAGTTACCTATCGATCCTTTGTGGGTCAGATCCTTTGTGGGTCATTGCGGGGGTTAGTACCTACCAATCCTTTGTGGGTCCGACGACTTAGATGGATCAGTGATCATCTCTATCGTCATTCGAAGAAGTATACCTGTGTGAGCTGAAACCCTGTTTTTTCTTTCCTTTGTGGATTGTGTTGTGCTATCCTGTGTGGATTTATGTTTTTCATTACTTTGTGGATTGTGTTGTGCTATCTTCTGTGGATTTATGTTTTGATTTCCTGTGTGGACTGGGTTGTACTTGAGCTCGGATGTTGGAGCCGAGCGAAAATTGATGACTTAGGTATATGTATGGGCATATACCTACGCCGTTCCAGATGTTACTTCATGATTGTATCTTTCCTTTTTGGTTTATCCTTTGTGGATTCTAGGAGACCTTAGGGGGTCTCGGGGTCCCTACTGAGTAGCTTATACTCACCCCTGCACGGGCTATGCCCGCACTACGTTGTGTTGGTTGCAGACGACGGGCAGCGCTGATCGTGGTGGAGGCTTGCAGAGCAGGACGATACCTGGAGGTGGACCACTGTGTGGGACGTACTCGGAGCGATCGGCTGGACCTGAGGAGCAATGGAGGCTATCTGTACCCACCCTTCTGGTGGGACTTCCAGTGGACAGCTCGACGTTGCAACTTTTCTTTTCAGTTGCTATTTTCCCTTTCGAGTTGTACTTTACTTTCAGTTTGGGGTTTAATTCTGGCTCACTTTCTTTCCGCACTTACTGTTGTACCAGTTTTTACTTAGTGTTTACTTCTTCCGCTTGCTTACTCTATGGTGCTTTTTTTTACTTTACAAAGGCAACTCCTTCCCTTTTTACCAGGATTTACGCCTTGGTGCTAGTCTCCAGCCCCTGGCCTATGGAAGGCGGGCTTGGGGTAGTCACGGCACGGGCCCCAAGGACAGGTCGTGACAGTTCCGAAGACCTAATGTATTATCTGCTCAGAATCCAATGTGCGCTAGAGTCATTCCATTCCTTTTTGATATTGTAGTCATGAAATAATTCATTTGGTTCAAGTATTTTCTTCCAATAGTGTGGATAGGTCATGTATATTTTCAATCATTTATTTATTGGCCCAAGCCTTGTCTTATATTAGTGTAGATTGTCCATGTAGCATTGAAACCATTTAATAATGCCTTAATTAAACATTATGTTATATTCAATTATAGTGGTTCACTCTACTAACCTTCATCAATATGGAAAGGGGTGTAATTGACCTATAATCATTATTCAAACTCATTTGATGATGTCATATTTTATACTTCATATACTTTCAATTTCACTTTTCACATTTAATAATCAAATTGAAGAACTAACCTCATGCGAGTCAAGTGGAGAGAATATATCGTACATGCCATTATGAATATCTGTAAAAATAAGACATTTATCATAAGAACACTGACCTTTAGAATGTTCAAGAAAGGCCACACTCGAACGGTGGCTCAAATGTGACAGAACAATAAAAACCCAAATATGGAATAATCTTCGACTTGGGGTGAATTGAGTTGTGGGAGTAACTACTAACAACTATTCATATATTTGGAAAGAGAATAACCATACAATTACAATATGTAAAATCATGGCAAGTAACTTTCAGAAATATTTCCTTTGTGCTTGCATGGCCATGTGCCAACTGTGCAAGGTGGCTATGTCCGAAAAAATACCATATACACAGTTTACTGAAAACCATGCATAAAGTCTGGTTTCTCCAAGAATATGGGTTCCAGGCTCCAAAAAAGCCCTAGAAACCCTTTGAACCTTTACTAACTCATTGTGAATCCATATTAGGTCCAAAGTAAATATTTAGACCAAAAATTAAAGGATCCATTTCTATGTGAAAAACTGGGTTCTTACATGTATCATGTACCCCTTATTGATGACTTATTTCATTAACAACATAGATAATAATAATATTCTAATATTTTCCTTTGTTATGGATATCATAAATTTAGGGTCAAGATGGAGGATATAACCAAGACATAATTTCATAAATGTTATAGAAAATATGAGTATATAGTGATGCCATTTTGTATTACAATTTCCCCCACTATCATCATGAATTTAATTAATTGTGTATTTAGAGATTACCTTGATTAGTTTATGGTAGTATTTATATATTATATTAATATCTATTAAATGTGAAAAGAAGTTAATTAAAATCACTTGATAATTGTGTTTCATTCCCTAAAGAAGGATAAGTTGTATGAAGAAATTACAAAGGGTGAATTTTTGATACAAATGGATTCATTTTTTGTCCATATAATCTCATGTGACAGTTTATCATTTGATCCCTCAAAGATAAAGGCTATTGAATGTTGGTCCAAACCAACTATATTAAATGAGATCCAAAGTATTTAGGGTTTGACATGATATTAATAATGGGTTTTAGAGTATTTATCATGACATTTTTATCCACTCAGAAAGATAAATCGAAATGGAGCCTAGTTCCATTGGATTGTTGAATGTGAGGAAACATTCAAGGAACTGAATAGAAAAATTGTCAGCTAAACTATGTATACATTACCCTATAGTGGACAAAGGTTTATAATCTTTATTAATGCTTCCAAAACGTTATTGGGATATTTTACTATGTATAATAAATTTATTATATCTTAGGCATCATGAAATTTTATTGTTCATAAGAAAAATTACTCTCAAATCAGGATTTAGAGTTTGCTACGGTAATTTTTTGCATTAAATATATGAATGAAATATCTTTATGGGGAAAAGTGTGATATATTAATTGATCATAAAAATTTATAGTACATATTCAGATAGAGGGATTTGAACATGTTATAAAGGATATGACTAGATCATAATAAAGATTATGACTTCTCCATACATTACCACCTTATGAAAGTGAAACATTTAGCCAATGATTTGAGTGGAAATAATCATTCTAGATTATCCATGTTGAGGATAAAAAATTTATCAATTTTTATAGATTTAAAAAGGAAAAATATATAAATAATAAATGAATGGGTAAACTATAATCTTTCTCATATGAGTATTAATCCATCTATAAAAGTGATTATTAAAGTGGAATAAAAATAAATATTGAGCTATAGAATAATGTGATAAATGTTTCTAATTATAACCATGATTATGATGGCATGATCTGGTTTACAAATCAGATATGTGTTCTATCCATACCATATTTGAAGAAGGATTTGTTAGTGGGTGCTTATAGTTTTTTGTTTTATATTTATCCTAGAAGTATGAATACATATAGATATTTGAAAGAGTATTTCTTAAGGTATATAATGAAGAAATATATTGTAGATTTCATATCATGATAGTTGGTATTCCAACAAAGTTAAGGATAAGAGGTAAAATTCTAAGGAGATGTTACATCCATTTACTATACCAGAATTAAAATTAGATAACATCCCTATGTATTTTTTCGTTTTACTCTCCAAAACATCTAAAGGGAACAATGAAATATGGGTTATAGTTGAATTCTTTAAAAAGTCAACACACTTCATCTATATCAAATAATATTTCTATTCAGAATATATTTCTATTTTATACATTAAAAAGTTGTAAGTTTTCATCGATTACCACAATTCATTGTGTCTGATTAGGGTGTAAGGATTACCTTGATGTTCTGTGGAATACATTAGTATACTATTAAAATGTCATTGAGTTTCAGTGATATGTATAATCCTCGTATAGTTTTTCAAACTATGAGAACAACTCAAACCCTAGAATATATGTTGAGATCTTATTCTTTATATTTCATAGGTTATTTGGATCAATACCTTCCACCAGTTTATTTTTAATATAACAATACTTTTAACACGAATATTAATAACTCCTTATGAAGATTTCTATATAATTTGTTTTATAGATACAATGTGATATAGTGATGTTGGGGATGGAAATCTATTGGTACCTAGGGTATCTAAATAAATGGAAGAGAATTTTAGTTTCATTCAACAACTTATAAGGGAAGCACAATGACAACAAAAATGTTATAATAATAATTTTCAATGTCATCTGGAATTTCATTGTGGTTAAAAGGTGTATCTATTACATTATCTATGGAATAAGGTAATGATATTTTTAGATAATGTAAAACTAATCCCTAATTATTTTTTCCCTATTAAATTATTAATCGTATCAGGATGGTATCATATTAGTTAGTGCATCCACCAAACCTATCTCAAGTACATGATGTGTTCCATGTATCTCTCATGATGAAGTAAATAACTGAACCTTCCCATTTAATAAACTCATAAGTCATATCATTATAGAAACATATTTCTGATGAGGAATAGTTGGCTGCGTTTCTGGAAAATATAGGGAATTTTCTATGAAATTAGACCACTCAACAAGTTCTAAAAAACCACAATATATTATGTATATTAATATCTAACATCGATGTTATGACCTAGTTGTTTAACATGGATCAATAAATTAGAATAACCGGGTTTTGAAAATTAATTAGATTTATTTTATATGAGAAAAAAATATTGAGTAAAAAACATAGTTTTTCTAAAGTCTTTATATGTTTCTAAAATATTATATTCTTAATGAAAATTTTTGTTGGTTTTTAGAAAAAAATTAATTTTTGAAAAATTTATAAAATTTATTTGAAAATTTTAATTAATTTTTTAAATCAATTGTTCCAAAACAATTTATGTTTAATTTTCATGATTATTCATAAAAGATAAATTTTATGACGAATATTGGAAAATATTTTTTTATTTATAGCTACATTTTCAATTAATGAATTTATAATGTTTTTTAACATAAAATGGTTTCAAATTTAAAATTATTAAAATTATATATTTAATAATCCAATTTTTATCTTTTTAATCAATTAAATATTTAATTTTTATTTAAAAACATTTTAAAATATTTAATATTTTCTCTTTGGAAAGCAATTTACTCACCACGTCTGTGGGTTTAATTTTAAATTAAATTCTTCCTATTATGAGAATTGAATTTTAAAAAATTATTAAATATTTTCAATCACTATAATTTGTAATATAAATTATGTTTAACCTAATTTACTATAATGAATAGTAGAAATAGTAAAATTTAATTATCACGGTTAAGGTTTCAACAAGTTTACATAGGGTTAAACTAAAAAATATTATGAGTAAAATGAACTAGAAAATTGTTAAAAACACATTAACAAGACATATTTAGAAATTTTAACATCAAAGATATTATAATGAACCATATTTTATCCCTTTATCAATTAAAAAATATGGGTACACGTTATTTTCTTTAAAAATTTCATATGTGGGCTATCATCCACTAAAACAATGTCACTCGTATCCTCTCCTCATCACACATCCAAAACCATTTGGTTCATCCTATAAATTCTAAATTATAGTAATCAATTTCATCCTCTAATCTAATAAGGATTATTTTGATTAGTAAACCCTTGTAATAATCCTTTAGTTATAAACCTAGTGTGATTATCCAAAGAATAGGTAAAATTATTATCCTTGTGCTTTGGTTTTATTTCATACTCTCCTCCATAAAAATTTATTAAAAAATTCTAATATAATAAAATAGAATTATTAAATACACTGATATTTTATTATTTTAATTTATTTACATATATCATTATTATCTTACCTAAAATTGGAGACGAAACTGTCGATAGTGTGTATGGTGGACTACCACATCGTGAATCGATGTTAATTTTTTTCCATCACCACCTCTCACGGGATGATATAATGGTGGATTTATTTTATTTACATGTTATTTATAATATTTAAATTCTTAGGGAATAATTATATCACATATTCCTTCTTACTTATAACTATGTGGGGGATACAATAACGTCTCTCGTGTATACAACATACTACTTCCTCTCAAAGTGATGTGATTTGTTTTCCACTGAAACTTCTCATGGATGGTAATAAGGATAAAATTAATAAATATATGAGATATAAATTTAATTATAATTATTTTTTAATGTTTAATTGTTATTTAACTTTAAAAAAGTTGAAACAACGTTCAGGTATACTTATGACATACCATCACCATTATGGGTGTACTTCATTTTATATCATGAAATTTTATAGATAAATGTAAGTACATATATTATTAATATATATGATATTTGTATCATTTCTAAAATTTTTTAAATCTTATATATGATAAAAGTAAAAAAGAACAAAAATTCAAATCCAAACCATATTCAAAAAATCAAACTAATTACTACATGGAATGCTATTTTAACAATGAATTTGTAAAAATGAATAATCAAAAGTAATAAGTAAATAAAATATCATATAAAACATATTATTATTATTCTTTAATAGATTTATAATATAAATATATATTTTTTATAATAAGGTCAAACATATATAGAGGAATTAAATACTTAAGGTAAAGGATTTTCATCTAACTTTTATTTTATGTGAAGAAAGATTCATATTTTCCATATATTTCATTTACGTGGTCTATGTACCGCCCATGAATTTATTTTGAGATTCTTTAAATGATAATTATATGTATTTAAATATCCATTTTAGGATCTCTATTTCATGGGTCTTATGATTTAACATTACTAAATTGGTATGGGATTATGATAAAATCCAATCATTTTTCTATATTGTTTATGTTAATATTTCCAAGGATAAAATATTGTAATCCATCTATCAAGAAATACATTGCATTTATTCTAATCTGGTTACATTATGAAAATACATGTTATACCTTTATTTTACACTCTTCATGTACTCAATTGTTTAATATAATATTTTCAAAGAAAAATGACTTTATTTCTCTCTTTGGTAAAAACCACTTTTTATTCTATATATAGGTATTCTAAAAAAATAATAAATGTTTTAAAATTATCTCAAGAATCTATTAATGGATTTCCTACAAATATTTCACTTTTTTTTAAAAAAAATAAATGTAATACTCGGGTCATTTTCCAAATAAGGCCTTTTTTAATTTTACCAAAAATGATAAATGTGTCCTTGTTTTTAATTTTATAGAAAGTGAGGTATTTGTTTCCATCATGAAAATTCATTTATTTAAATATTATAGTATAATTATCCAAGTATATTTTCAAATGAAAGGATTTTCACAATATCTTATTCATTTATTTTTAAAAAAATTTATTTATTAAGAGATGATAATTTTGTAAATAAATATTCTAAATGATCTTTAAAGATTCCTTTATTAGTTTTCACGTTTATTTTGAAAAAAAAAATTTGGAGAAAATTTTATGTTTTAAAGTGTTTTTTTCAATGTGCGAGTACAATTTCTATCAAAATTTTCTAGGTGATCTTTCAAAATTAATTTCCATCTATGATGATATACTTTTATGTTACATATTCTTTAATATGGATATTATTTAAGGATATCATTCTTATTCTTTCTTTGAATTTTTTTTCTATGATGAAAATATTTTTATGAACACCATTTCTTTTACAGTGTTCATGATATGATGAAATTAATATGAAAAGCGTTTATTTTAATGGGTTATGATATGATTAATTATTTGTGAACCCCATTTATTTTCAAGGGTTCTAATATGATGAATATTTTATGATCTTGTCGAAAATATATATATGCTCTTCCTTTTGTGATAGGTGGGACATATATATTAATTTAATGCATTGGGTAGTGATTAATGTCAGAATAAATAAAAGGGTAAATAGGAGGTTATCCCAATCTCGAAAGAGGCTATATAGAAACTTATACCAAGAATAAAAGAGGGTATATGAGAGGTTATCACATGCCTAAATGATGGTACACAGGAGGTTACCCCAAGCCCAAATAAGGTACAATGGTGGTTATCCCAAACCAAACCTATTATAAATGTATTGGGGGTGTCCAAGGAATATGGTCTTCGATGCTTATGTGTATAAAACAATCACGTATCATTTTCCACTATTATGGTATCATTGATCATGGTATTATATTTCCTTATGAATGATTTCTTGTCAACTGAAAATATTTATTCTATGGAATACGATTTTGATCTTAAATATAAATGGTGTTATTTTCATAAGTTATGATTATTTTCTCATACCCTTATTATTATGTTATGTTTAGGTATTTCTATTGTTTTCCATCACTTAACATATAGAATTACCCATAATTGTTATGATGATAGGTGTTGCATGTGATATGTCTAAGAGGGGTGATAATTATGAGTAACTAAGTGGGAGAAGATTTAAAACTCTTATAAACCATATGTTTATGTTTCCATGTTTCCAAAGGAATTATAACTTTATGATCCTCAAGCATGTGTTTGTGTAATTTAATGAATATTTATCTAAAAGATGTGATATAATTGTTGTAAAATCTTTTGTTGTAATAATTATTTATTGGTTTGACTAAAATTGGGATATATTCATGGAATATGAAACACACTATTATATATAAAAATACACTATAAAAAATAATTTTTACATTTTCAATGATGTAAGTTAGATTCGTTGTTTAATACATGATGTTACGTGATGGCTTGATAGCTTCACAAATCGACATAATAGAAGATGATAACAATTGGGAATTAACACTTCAACTAATAAGGTGCTCACTCAATTATAAACATTATCAGCACTTTAATTTCCTCAAAACTGATACTCTAAATGTTTCTCTAACAACTCTTATGGCATCCTAGGTTTAAGGACACATTTTCATTTTTAAAACCATATTTCTATCAACTCCAAATATTTTTTATTAAAATATTTAACTTGAGGATAAAATATATATATAATATATGAATCAAATTAAAATGGTATACAACTAATGAGTATAATCTAACCTACTCAAACATTCCACTGCACAATTTACAAAAATGATGATTATTTATATGTTAAATTTGAATATTTTTATTGGAAATAAATTATTTAAAATATAATAAATAATTGATTACTGGTGGAAAATGAGCATATTCATTCATGAAAAAACAATTTTCTAAATGAAATATTTTTATGAAATATGAATTTTTTAATAATTAAATCAATAAGATTTATAAATGAAATTCAAGGAATTATTGGTAAAACAAATTAATAATATCTAAGAAATAATTCGACAACTATAATGAATGTTAGTTTAATTATCCATGGATAAAAAGAGTTTTTTTGTTCAAAAACCTTATTTTTAATGTATAATATATATATTTATATAAAATATAATTTTTAAAATTTTAGGAATTTTAATTGACTAAATTAACCACATTTTAAGATTTGTCCTGTTTGTATTATCTCATGATGAATTTTTTTTATATGTTGAAAAGTTTTTTTAGTGAATATTATGAAATAAGGTTTTTATAAATATCATAAATTTTATAACATTATCATGATATATGAATTGCCTAAAATTTTATTAAAACATTTTACATAAAAAATATTTACCTAAGAACTAAAATAATTAATTTAAAAATAATATTTTCAATTTATAAACCTATGTTTGACATTTTTTTATCCAAGTTATATTTTATTCTAATAAAAACTATATTTGTTTATTTACCATTAATTAATTATTCATAAAATTGCATCATATTTATCCTTGATTTGAAATAAAAATAACTCAAATTTAATTTCTTAAAAATAAATAAATATCAGGGGTATCGAAATTATTGGTTATAAAAACTATAACTTCATTTTTATGCTTAAAAAAATTCAAAAAATTCATGTTATTTTTTTATTTGTACTGATATTGAAGTTAATCATTATCACATTTATAAATTTAATTAAATAAATTGGATACAATATTTAGAATCATCATAAAATTTTCACTAATGTCAATATAATTTTAGTATATAAAAATAATTTACCAATGTAAAATTTAGTCACTGTAATAAAGTATGAAATTAGATAAAAAGTGTTAAATCACGTTATAAGGTAACATAATGTCACCAAACATTCCATTTTAATGGGTTTATGTGGGTATTATAAACAGAACTTCTTCTTATCTTCTTTATTTTAAACTTTTAGATCCATTTACCTTAAATATGGAATTAGGTTTATATTAATAAATTAATATTTACTAAAATGTCACATTCTCCCTTATAAAATGATATCTCCACCACTATTTTAAGATATACATAATATTATAATTACTCCTTATACAAATCCATATTTACATCCCTAATAATCATCTCACATTTTCTTTGTCCCCTAGTGTAAATAACATTACCCCAGTAGCCCAAAGTAGGTGGTTACTTTATTACATTATCACTAGATACATGGTACATCATCCTGAAGCATCAAGTAGTTTAGTAGTCTCTGTAAACTAGTTACATAAATTAATTTCATTTATAATTCAAAACATGACATAGAACATAGTATTTTATTTTATGGTTCTATGAATCCTCATATAATATCACTACATGTATATTAAAACACATACAAGTATGCTGGAAAGATAAAACCTAAGAAACAGGTGAGCTCAGATGTTTAGTAAAGGTATTCCTAGAATGAAAACTTTAATTAATACATAATACATAATTAATATAGAATTATAAAAAAATTAAAACACATGTAATTTAATTAATAACTTTAACTTTAGTACTAATATGTCTTGAATAGATTATGATCAAAAAATTATATATAAATAATAATGTGACCTTAAAACTTATCCATGAACATTCTAACTAAATAAAATAATAACATGGATAACAATAATTGATCTTATATTGAGATAATTCATAATTTATAAGATCTAATATATAAATTAATGACTTTTCAAAAGACAATATAAATCTAGGGGTAAAAATCCATTTAATTTGGCAAACTAATTTTTTCTACGAGACCTACTGATGAATCAAGGGGAAATATAAGTATGGGCTATAACAGCTACTTAATAATTACAATTCATACCACATATGAATTGGGTGAATCATAATCAATATAGAAAAAATATTTTAACAATTATTATTTGAAATGTTAATACATTCGAAAATCAATAAACATAATCATAAACCATTCATAAAAATATAAAGAATGGTATCAAAATAGTATATCCCATTCAAATAATCATAAATAATATAAGGAAATTATTATTATCGAATCATTACAACATATTACCAATTTAGAATAAGGAAAAATTAGTGTTTTTTAATTGATGATTATAAATACCATAAAAATTATTTCAAAAACATTCTTAAGTAAAATATCCATTTTATTTTGAAAATTTTCTTTTAAATCTATAAGTTCAAAAAAATATTTCAGACTAGTTTTCTTTATAAATAACCATAGAAACTTGTAAAATAATCTTTAAAACAATTAGTTTTCTTAAATACTAAAAACTTCACTCTTTTCATACACGTTAAAAGAAATATTCCTTTCATATTTTCAGTAAAAGCCAAATGGGCATTGTTTGGAAAATTCCATAAAAATTTAATTTATAAAAATTATAAAAAAAAAGAAAAAAATTATTAATGTATTTAAAATTTAATTTTAATAATATAAAAACCCTTTTTGAAAAAATATTTAGAAAACATGGTTTTAGATAAAAAGGATTTTCAACCGAAGAGATAAATGAAGTTGAATTTTATTAAAAAAGTCTCTTTTATTTTAAGTAGAAAAGAGATGAAAAATGGTACTATTACATGAAAAAATATCTTTAATAACAAAATTCTACTCAAATTTATTATGTTTAAAAAATATCATATAATTCCCCCAATGAATACTTAATTATAAACAAACTCAGATAATGATGAGAATGTGAAATACACCCTTACCATTTTAGTAACATTTAAGACATAGGCCCCAAGAAAAGAATTAAATGAAATGAGACATTTAATTACATGAATATAAATATATTAATTATAGAAAATATCAGAAAAATTATTATATACACCACAAATATTAATAAATGGTGAATGTGTAATATGTCTTATGAAAGTAAAAGTGAGGTGAAAAACCCCTTACCTCGTATATTATTTTCTTCGTATATGTCCATACCTCCTATATAAAAATATATATTTCATATAAATATACTAAATAACCATAATAATATATTTTATACCATATATTATTAACTTATGTTCTTTTATTAAATTTTTATTAACAATTCTTTGTTTAAATCATTGCTTCAAGAGATTATTTATTTATTTTTCATGTACAATTTTGTTCTTCATTTTCATTCCTTTTACTTTTATTGTCATTAAATAATCTCAAGAATAATAACCATGAGATAAATATAAATTATTTTAATTATATATATATATATATATATATTAATCTACAAAAATTAGAGACAAAAAATGGATTACATCATTCATGGAGATGGTATGTCGTACGTATGAATGAACGTTGTTTCCAATTTTCTACGGTGGGTAGACTGAATTGAAAATAAATCGTAATAATCCATTAAAGAATAATTATTATATAATAAATATAATTTATATTAATCATAAACATCCTTATTACTTCTTATGTGAATATAAATAGAAAAACAATTTACATTACTATATAAAGTTAGTAGTCCACATATATGCACAAGCGATGTTATTATTTTACAATAGATTAGAAGATAAAGATTTATATTTTATATTATATTTAATGAAGTTTATTTATGTTTTAAATATCAAATATATTCATTAAACTCTACTTTTATACCTTCCCTATAAATCATAAGATAAAAATGAATCACATCGTTTTACAAGGTGGTAGAATGTTGTACACATGAGCGATGTTATTATATCCCCTATGGAATAAAAAGTATGAATGTATTTGGGATATATTAATTATATAATTATAATAATTAAATAAATACCATATACATATGTCAAATTCATCATTATATTAATCTTTGAAAGGCAGTGATGGAAAACAAATTACATCGGTTTGTGAGGGAGTAGTCTGTCGTACACCCAATCGATGGTTTCATTTACCATTTGATTGAAGTCGATATGGATATTGGTTATTCCATTAAAATAATAATATATCATTATATAGGGTATAAATTTGTTATTATATTACCATATTTTAAGATTATTTCAAAGAGGGTGGAGAAATTAAACAAATGTGCATGTTTAAGACCTCTTCTTCAGAGACCCCCTTTAAGTATATTGCTAAACCTTTCTTTGGTGGGTTTTATAAACAAAATAAGTCTTCTAAAATTTATTTAGTGAATTAAGGAATATTTTTTTTATTTACAGGATAAATAAAGTTTTTTTGTATGTGAGAATAGGATAGGATGTGGGGTGGCCTTTATAAGTAGAGATAGGGCACACATGGAATTTTTTTAAAAGATAAAGTGATGCCCAAAATTTTAACATGAAACAATCCTAACAAATGGGTCCTTATAGAAACTAATTTTTTATAATGATTTATTATAAATATAATATAGGTTTTATATAATATTTATGTCCTTTTAAACCCTTATTTTTTTAGTATTACCCCATGGTAATCTCATTTTCATGTTAACAAGAGTAATTAATTTTTTCTTTTTTTACTATTAATTATGGAAGAAATTAAGTTCCTTTATGAAATAATATAAATTATTATTATTCAAAATATTTAATCCATAATTCAAAATTCAATTAATATAATTGGTTGAATCCAATTTGAAATTAAGCGTTCAAATGCTTCAAAAAAGAATTCTAAAGATAATTTTTAAAATGATTAAAAAGATGTTATATCATAATTTAATATGAAATTGATCAAAATGAAATAAATGACATAAATGAGATACATAATAGTATAATTGAAATAATTAAAATTTAAAAACAATTTAAAATATAATTTAACCTTTTAAATAATTTAAATGAACAATTAGTTTTCATAAAAAAAAGTATTTTATCACTATTTTTGAAAAAATTAATCATTTCAGAAAAATCTCAAAAATTAACCCAATGATAATTATAAAATTTATATCCCGAATTTATAATTATATTTTTAATAATAAATTTTATATAATTAGTAAAAATTAATTTAAAATTTTGTTCACATAGTGTGACTAAACTATCATTTAGAAAAATACAACTTTTCATAAAACATTTATTTTTCTTTCAAATGGTTCTTGTTTTATTTATCAAAAATAGATAAACATTGAATTTATTTTATAAATATTTATAGCATATAAATTTCATAATTAATTTTTTATTAGTTATACTCTCCAACATAACAACTTTGTTATAATGGTCATGTTTAAACAATTATATTTTCAAAGAGTGTTGCATTTGGTTAAAACCCTGTGTGCATCAAAAGCTATCGAATTTATTGAGTTTATTTAAAAATAAATATCACTTAACATGTAGAGGTGTTACATTATCTGGTAATATTTATTTTAAATGTAATATTTACTATCAGTGAATATGTTCATCTTTTAAAATATCTGGGTATTAGATTTTACCCATTAAATAAATTTTACCCTAGAGATTTGATCTCAAAAATTAATGGTATGACATTAGAAAATACCTTTATTAAAAAAAATCATCAAATGGATTCAAAAAAATATTGATAAAAATTTAATGGAATTAAAAAGACAATTTTTAAAAAACATAATTAGGCTTCCAATTGTAAGAAAATTGGAGGGAACTAAAGATATGGACATTGAAGAAAACAATAAATAATTGTGAAAAGTGATAGAGATAATTGATCACAATAGTGGGTGATCTTGAGAAGGATAATGAATAAAAATAAATTTTTTATGATTTAAAAGACCATTTTATTCATCATAAATTATTATCTTATGATAATATTTTTTAAAGATATGTTTCTTAGTGTCGATGAATTCGTTTACCATCTAAATTTGATTATTTGAAAATATAGTGGCTTGATAACTATAAATTTCATATTCATAATTTTAACATTTCAATATTCTTATATCATTTCTATGTTTTATATTATTCTTAAAAATGAATATCCAATATAAAATTTTTTATTCCTCAATCATTAAAATTAACTTTATGAATTATAAGATCCTTAAATGATTAATAAGTCCTTAGATATGTCTCTAATTATCATCAATGAAATGACCAAAACTATTATCAATGGAATTTTTCACTTCTTATAATTATTTCATATTATATAAATCACATAAAACCACATTGATACCATAACACTAACATTATAAGTAAAGAATGAATTAAATAAGAGGCTTTTTCATAAATTAAGGTACCTATACCAATGGACTAGTAACATGACCTTTGGAATCGTAACTTTTCCCTTAAGAATATAAATTAATTTAATAGAATAGTAAATTCACCTTTGAATGTATAATTAAAATATAATATATTTATATCATGAAATAAGTAAATAAATATTTTAAAAATGATAAATTATTTATCGGTATTTTTATAAGTCATAAATATTAATTTAATTTTTTTAAATAATATAATAAATTTAAAAATTTAAAATTAAATTCATAAAAAATAATATTTTTTTGTATTATTATTATAAGTTAATAATATGACACCTTAGTTAATTTTTCAATGTGTTATAAAATTAGTAATAAATTTAAAATTGGTATTTTACAACTAAATGATGATTTTAATTATCAATTAAATTTCTCATATTTAGAAAATTGTTTTCATAAAATGGTTTTCATTTAATAATTCTTCAAAATTAAAAATGGTTATGGGGATTTTTTCAGATTTTTCTAAAATAGTTATATTTTTGGTGAATAGTAAAATACGCCAATTTTTTGTTTATATACATTATAAGTTAAATAAACTATTCCTTGAGTAATATATTATGTAATTACAATAATCTATAATAACCATTAATTATTTTAATATATTTAATGAAAAATATCAAACTATTCATAGCATTGATCCAAAAAATAATAAACTAATAAATAAAATAATGGGAAAACACCTCTTTCCTCCCTTATAGATACCCCCCCTCGACACCTCTTCGCCTCACACCATAATATATTTTATCAATGTAAAAATTCTAACCAAATATCTTCCCAACATCATACCCCATTTTTAGGATCCCTTGGTCTCACTGAAATACCATTATTTTTGCAATGGTGGTTCTCAAGGAGGAGAAATTCAAGGGATAAAATCCACTTTCTTTTCCTATTAATTTCTTTTATGTTTTTTATATTCCAATTATCTCCCCACATACTCTATAAAAATTTGGATAATATCTAAATTATCATTTATATATTTTAATTTTATCATTTTAATAGATGATCTATCATCAAACCCATATCTCACCTTATTTTATTCTAAAAATAATATAATTACTTATGATGTGTCAATTTATCAACAGTGTGGATGATGGATTTTCATTTTTATTCATAAACCTTCATGGTTTTTCATAAAACCACTATAATGGATGGTAAAAAATAAATATTTATATAATAAACCTTTTAAATTTCAATAGATAACTTATATACACAATAATAAATAATGTAACAAAACTAGTTTCTGATGTTCAAAAACTACCAAAATATCTAAATGATTATCAAAAACATTTATATAATGATTAATCCCCATAACATTTAACCAAATGAAATATATAACCAATTAAACTTATTTATTTTTCTTAATAAGATATAATTTCAATTCTGGATAATTATTTTCACTCTATATAAACTTCCAAATTCATTTTCAAGTGAATTGATCATGAAAACCAAGAAAATCAACACTCTCAAATAATGGAATTAAAATATATAAATCATATAAAAGATCATAAATTAAATAAATCAAAATAAAATAAATCAAAAACATGTATAATAGGTTATTTATTTGTTAATTAATTAATTTAATTTGAATATCCAATATATTAAAGTGAAGAATGAACTCGAACAAAAGATAAATGGATTTTCAAACTCAACCCTCTTCCTTTGGGGTTTCCCTATTTCACTATATTTTCAGTATGAGAGTTCCATTAATGTTTCTTAAATATTATTTCATTATCGTTATCTTTTATTTTCTTCATATACATGTTTCTAATCTAATTTTACTAAAATGAAAAAAAATTCCAAAATAACTATTCTTTCTAAAAACACGACTTTTACATCTCGTGAGATTGTTTATTCATCACTCATGATTCATAATTCACATTATAATTCTTTTTATTCCTCCTTTAATTTGGTAACCCCAACATTTATTACTTAATGTATTCTTTTTAAAATTAATCCCATTTCTTTCCAGGGGTATTTTAATGTCAAAGATCGATATATGTTCTATGTTTCATGCATGATTTTGAAATTTTAGGATATGACATGTGTGGCCTGAATTGTATAGAGCATATAAATGTTTTGATATAATGGATGTTCCTATAATTATATAACACTCTAAGTCATTTATCAATGTGATTAATCTCCTTATATAAAGTGAAATATAAGTTAACATGATGATATCCTTGTTCCAAACAATTTGTGGTAATCGACCACTAAGAAACGACATTTCATTTTTATACATCACTATATTCAATGTGTATACATAATGTTTCGTATCCCAATTATGATTATGATACCATTATTATTTTACTATGATGAGTATTATTTTCAACCCATTTTATGTTGATCAATGTTCTTATCTATCCTCTTACTGGGATTTTATCTCAACCATTTTTTGATGTATAGCCTCATGTGATAACTTCAAATAAAGAGAACACAGGGACCACTAATAATTTTGAAGAATAAGTAAAAAAATAAATGATTATGTTTTATTTTGCAAATATTATGTATAGTCCTAATTTTACCAAGACAGTAAACCTTTGGATCTCAGTGGTGTAACACATTTATGTTATTTATCTCTAAAATAATTTATTAATCATATAAGAGAATGTTCGGTTGCTATTATTAGTATCAATCCAAGGTTTAGTTAACATGGTAATTAGGATTATTGAACCTTAGTTAAAACCATTAGTGTGAGACTATGAATATCTAAGCAGACAAGATTCATTTATAAACACATAGATCCCAAATATATTAATTTAGAGTTAATTGCACAAACGGATAAATTATTCATGACTTCTTGACTTACATTTTAGTCTAACCTTTTCTATTTTATAAAATTGTGGGAACCATGGAAAATCAAGCCAACAACTCATATAAGGTAAAATACAATGATTGTCCAAATGACATTCCTAATTGCTTATGATTTTTATTAAAAAATTTCATGTTGATACTTACCTAGATGTCTCAGGCTATGAAAAATAACCCTAACAATGTGGAAAATCCTCCTTCCCCTAAGAGGGAGAAACATTCTATTGAGTCCTTTATACAGAAATAACCATTGATATTTAGTGGATATTCTTATCCACTAGTCACTAAATAGTGGTTATCATCATAAGAGAAGATATTTTATGTTATTCATTATTATGATATGAAGAAGGTGAATTTTTCCATTTATCATCTAGATGGAGAGTCCTACCAATGGTGGGTGTTGACTAAGAACACCCAGACGATGGAATAAATTGAAGATATTTAGTGTGAAGACTAATAGTTAATGTTTCTTAACAATTATATTCATCTAACACATGATAAAAAAAAATATAGAGATAATTAATAGAGCTCAATGAAAAGTAAATTGAATTTGGTAGGGCCAATGAAGAAAATTTTGAAATGCATGCAATGTAAGATTCAGGTTTTGTTATAAAAAATGATGGAAAATTCATATATTCTATAGTTGGTTTAAACCACACATTACAAAGGCTCTAAAAATTTAAGAATTTTGGATTTATGAAGATTTTGTTTGATGTTCTCTCAAAGTGGGGATGGATTTTCGAAAATGTTATCATGGATTTGGTGATAAGAAATTAAATATAGAGTTTCAAGATGGAGTATCTCATGACTATGTTGGGAATAAATCATAACCACTCATATATCAAAAATGTGGGAATAAAAATCATAATAACTACCAAAAATCGATAGGGAAATGATATTAGTGTGGGAGGAAAAGACACCACGGACATGAATATCGATTAGACATAAAGAAGTTGACAGATATAATAGAGGAAAGGAGAGAACCACGCATGGTACAATGCTACAATGTTACGGAGAAAGACCATTATGCATTCCATTGCACGAAACCTTGAATCCTAAAGGGTAATTAGTATCATCATCCATCAAATCCAAAGGAACAAGGGTTGCCTTATAAAAACAATACTACTCAAGTGGAGTAATAAAATAAATTCATATAAGGTAAACATCATATTCACTCAATAATGGAAAAACTATTATTTGATAATGGTTATATGCATTCATATATATCATTAATGTTTTCTAGAACTTTTGAATCAAATCCAGGAAACCTAGAAGTAGAGATATATGTAAAAACGCCTTGTTGTGAAATCATTTCATCCTAATTTTTGGACTCTTATACGTTTAGATTATATTGGAATATTCTTACAAAAAATCTTATGATACTTACCTTGGTGGAATTCAACTCTATACGTAAGATATATTGGTTTTATTTATATAAAGCACACAACAACTATTAGGAAAAGGAAATATCTTTTCGTCTTCCAAACCATCTCATGCTCCTCTACAAATTCAAGAAATATACTAAAAATTATTTGGGAAATCATTCAATGGTGTGGATGTTGATTCCATGTGAAGAGTCATACCTCACTCAAATTATTGAGAAAAGGGAAGGTCTCAACTGGGGGAAAATTACTATTATGGTGGAATACAATGATATATTTTCTAAAGTGTTATCCAAACTTACCCCCAGATTGTGAGGCATATTTCTCATTAGAACTCTTACTCAGAACTACTCCTATCTTGAAATTCCCCTATGGGGTGGCCCTGATTGAATTGGAGGAGTTAAAGAAGAAGCTGTAAGAGTATTTGGGAAAAGAGTTCCTCGTCCCTAGTGCATCACCATGGGGTGTGTGAGAACACTTTTTTATGATGAAGGATGAATGAATTAGGTTGTGTATCGGTTATCAATAACGAACGAAAATAACCAAATAGAACTGGTATCATCATCCAAGGATTTATGACTTGTTCGATCAACTATGGGGAGCTCTGTGCTTATCAAAGGAGGTTCTTTCTTATGGATATCATCAGTTAAAGGGTAATAAGGAAGATATTTATTGGACTAATTTCCAAAAAAGGTATGGTAATTATTTGTTTCTATTAATTCCATTAATTATTAATAATTCACCTATTATCTTCTTGGATTTGATGAATAGTGTCTTTAAAAAATACCTTGATATTTCATGGTAGTGTTTATCGAATATATTCTCATTTACACCAAGATTAAGGAGAAACATGAAAAAAAATCATAGGATCATACTGATGAAATTAGGGAAGGATTAATTGTATTCCATGTTCTATAGGTATTATTTCTTTGAGGCAACAAGTCACATTCTTGGGACACATGGTCACAAGTAAGGGAATTTCTGTGGACCCCTCAAAAAAAGGTAATTGATGAATGGGGGAAACCCTCTAGTGTTACAGAAATCCATAGTTTTCGTGGATTAATAGGTTACTATCGATGTTTTGTGAGAAATTTCGAACAATTTTTTAGCATGAAGACTAATTTGATAAAGAAACGGGTAAAGTATGTCTGCATGGAATAATTTTAGTAATGATTCAAGGAGCTAAAGAAAACGCTACTCATTGCACCTATAATCACTTTACCAAGAAGTGGATAATGTTTTTTGATATAAACTGTTTCTTCAAAGATATTATTGGGTTGTGTACTCATGTTTAATAATAAAATGGGAGCCGACACCTCATGGAAGTTGATGATTCATGAGTAGAACTATATTATGTGTGGTATGGACCTAGGAGTTGTGATTCTTTCTTGGAAAATATAGCAGAACTAACTCTCAAGTTTGAATTGTGACATATATATAAATCACAAAATCATAATGTATGTATTAAAAAAAATTATCCATGTGCATCAAAGGATGTGGTTAGGGTTAATTAAGGACTATTATTACTCTAAACACTATCATCCTGGAGAGGCGAAAAAAGTAGTTGATGCTCTTAGTATAAAATAACATTGTAATCTATCCATGTTGTGTATTTAGAAAACCCTAAATTCATGGATATACAAAAGATGGATTTTCTAAATCATTAAGGAAATGAATATATATTACCTTGACCAAATGATTTCACAACCATCTATCTAATAGGAGATTAAGGAGGAACAAAGGGATGATCTAGAGTTACAAACAAAGGTGAATGTAGTAATGGAATGGAAGCTACAACCACTACATATCAATGATTATGATGTGATTTATTTGGGAATGAGGCTTTATGTGCCTCTATATCCTAGGATAAAGAATGCACTGTTGGATATTTCACATAGCACAAATTTCTCTACCCATCCTATTGGTATCAATATGTACCATGATCTTAGAGAACACTTCTTTTTGGAAAATATGAAGAAATATATTTCAGAGGATATCTCAAGATTATTAATATGTAATCTGGTTGAAGAATAGTGAATTTTTTTCCAAATGATAGATGGAACCCTTACCTATACCCATGTGGAAATGGGATAATTTCACTACGTACTTTGTCACTGGTCATCTGAATACATCTAAATTAAACAATTTGATATTAGTTATGGTGTATTAACTCACCATGATTTCCCACTTTATTACTTTTTGGTAAGAAATATCATCTGAACTGCTTGTTATGATATATGTGGAATATGTGGTGAGACTACATTGGGTTCTACTCATGATTGTCTATAACCCTAATCCAAGGTTCACATCTAAATTTTGGAAGTGTTTTCAACTTGATTTGAGTATTGAATTGAATTTCAGCATGGCTTATCACCCCCAAACTATTGAATAATTAAAAAGTACTATTAAAAAACATGAGGACATCCCAGGAGACTGATCAATAGAAATTAAAGGTCGATGGGATCAACATCTCCCATTTATTGAGATCTCATACAACAACAACTTCCACTCGAGTATTAAGATGGCTCTATATGAAGCTCTATATGGAATGTGATGAAACCTATTAGGATAAATTTGGTGAATGAAATCTAATTTTACCTGATCTTTTGCATGAGATGAAAATTAAAATTCAATCCATCCAGCAACATATCAGAGCTACAAAGAGTCAACAAAAGAGTTATGTTGAGAACTACTGAAGCAACATAGAGTTTGAAATTAGGGATAAAGTCTTCCATCAAATATCACTATGGAATAGAGTCATGATATTTGAAAATAAATGGATGTTTAATCCATGGTATATTTAATATAATTCCTCAGCCTTAAACATTACATAATAGTGAGTTAAGTCAAGAATTCACAATGAGGATCTTTTCATGTTTAGAGATTATGATAATCCAGAAATAACTATTAAATAACAAAAACATAGAAATACAAATTTGATACTTCAAATAGTATATGTTTCTCCCATTACATAAATACATATAAAAAACACAGTTTCTATTCTTGTTTAATCATTATAACTTTTTCTTGATTCCATCCTTCAATCTATTCTCCCTTAAATCCTTTGAAAACATTTAAAAACTTGGGATGAGCACAAAAATCTCATTAAGGGTCATAAAAATAAATAAAACCATTAGTATTGTTAAAACATAGTAACTTATTCAATGTTCTTTTAGTGGATGAAACAAAACATATTCACATTAATAACACTCATTGTTTTTTCTCAATGAAAAACACTAAAACCACTATAAGGAAATTAAAACTCATTTAGGTGACTTAGATAATAATATAAATAAAACCCTTTCAAACATATTCTAATTGGAATAACCATATAGTTGACTTATGAATTAGAGATCTATAATGGGGATCACCCTTCGTATAAGTTATATCGGGCTCACTCGTGAGCTATAATGGGGTGAAACCCTTTGTATATGTTGTGTCGGGCTCACCCATGTGCTATAATGGGGCCCAACCCTTCGTATAAGAAATATATCTCTCACCCATGAGCTATAATGGAGTAAAAACCTTTGTATATGCGATATCAGGCTCACATATTTCATGTAATTTCATTTGACAATTTCAAGAATAAAACAAGTTCATCACAAAACCCTTTTTTGAAGTCTTCTTCTAATCACATATGTAAAACATTTCCATATAAAAATACCATTTCTTTAAGAACCCATTTTAAATACTAATATATCAAAATAAAGTAATAAAAGATTTAGTTTCATTTTTAAAAGCCGTTAAGGCTTATATAAGAAACCAAATATCAAATAATGGTTCCAGCAGTGGAGAAGTCGTTGTCACTGTATACATTGAAAATTTTCTTTTGTTATTTTGTAATGAAAGTAAAATGATTCATATAAAAATATTCCTCTTGAAAACATTAAATTAAATTCATGATTGACAAAAAATTTCTTGTATACTCCTTTTTTACCTATATAAATAAATATCTAAATTAATATCTTGAAGAAAAATATTTGATAATTAAATCATTAAATGTTCAAGGTGTCCCATACTACTTTGAACATTTAAATATTAATCTTATTATTTAATAAATAAAATTAATATTGAAAAAATATAGATATGAAATGTCATAGTGGTTGTATAAACACTTTATAAATGAATAAATGTGCATATTATTAAGTAATGCCTCGATGAAATGAGATCGAGATGAAGTCCTTTACCTTCAGTTCGACTTGTTTTTTTCAATATTTAATTTCTAGAATAATAATAATAGGATAAATTCCACTTTATTTAGAACTTTTTTAAAGTTTATTATTCATTTTATATAACTTATTACCATGTTATTGAAATTATTTAATTACTTGAATTCATATCAGACGCTTTTTTGATGTTTGGTTTTAGAGTCAAAAATGAACTTGATGCAAATTATTCATGTGGTCATAAGTCCATTATCTCTTTAATATTATTAAAAATACAAATATAATATATATTTAGTACATATTAATTTTATAATAGTCTATAATATTTCGATATAGGAAATGAAAAGCATCGTTCATGGAGACGGTAAGCCGTACGTACGCCTGAATGCGACTTTCATTTATTCATCCTATTAAGGGATATAAAACTAAATGATAAATATGTATATTATTATTACAGTATAATATCTATGTTAAATATGTTACATATGTTAATTAAAATTATTATTTAAATAATCCATGTATGGGATAAATGATTCATATCACTTTGAGGGGGTGATAGTCCACACTTCCTCAAATGGAATTATCGTATTTACACATTATGGAATGCATAAAGATATATTGTATATTAAAATTACAGAAGAATAGAGACAAAATAAATATAATATATATCATATATAAATACAGCTCCATTGTAATGCCAACCATGAGTGGGGGTAGGATAAAGTTGAACAATCATTGTTTCTTGAGGTAGTGGTTCGTCGTACCCAAAATTAGTATGCTTGTATCCATTAAATGGACGTTTGTGTAAGTGTAGTTTGAACCATTCTCTTAAAAAAATCCCAGTATATTTATGATAATGATGTTTTTATTTAATCATATAGTAACAATAGTATTGGTAGTGGAGACGGAAAATAAAGGAAAGGATCTTGAGAGAAGATGCTATGTCTTAATTGGGTAACTCATTTTTAATTTAGCCAAAAGGCTTTATTGAATTTCTTTATTCCCAAGGTAAGGATTCTAGGAGGATGGGATGGATGTGGGTATATAATTTTGGAATAATTTTGATGATCCAAGGTTCTTGAGAGGATTGTGTAAGTGGGTAGAGGTGGTGGCCTTTATAAAAGGGGTGAGGCGCTTTAGAAATGTCTTGAAATATTTTTTCTTATAAATTGATTTCTGAATTCTAATAGTTAAAAAGTGATAAATATCAAGTCTAAGATGATTATCGGTCGAAATCATCTCAAATAATAGGTTTTACACAAGTTTAGGTCACAAAAGTAACCTTATCTTTTATCTATAACCCTTAGTTAAAAACACAACTCCTACCATGTATTCTTGTATTTTTAAAATATATGGTCATTATAGTAACTGTAAAATTCCAAGAGAACCACAAGTCGATAATTAATGAAATTTCTAACATTATAAAATTCATTTATATAAATCTTATGTTTTTTGGATTATAATATCAATTAATAAAATAGTTTTTTTTTAAAACTCATTTACGTATATTTTGACACTTTAGAAATTGATTTCTATCGAAGTCATAACAACTTGATTTAATTGAAAAAAGGAATTAAATTGTCCCTCACTTGTCAATTCCATCCAAAAAATTCTTTTATGGCATGAAAATGTTCAAATTACCTTTATTTTAATTTTTATAATATATTTTATTTTAATATTTCATTAATAATGTAATCACAACATCATCATTATATCAGAAGTAAATTTAATTATTTAAGGTATAAAACTTATAATTAATATACCATGATGTAAGATATTTTTTTATTTATAATGACTATTTATAGTTTATGCGATCATTTATATAAACCAAATTAATATTTCTTAGTTAAGAGAAACATTTTTTTAATGGTTGGGGCCGAAGCCTCATTTTTATTATTAAATCAAAGCAAAGTCCTCTTTTAACTAGGTAGAGGGAAACCCAATACAAAGCCCGATGTCCTAGTGGGATTATAGCCCATTACATAGCCCGTAGGCCCAAATTCAAAGGCCAATTCACATTTTGTTAATAGTAACCTGCTGCTCCAGTATCGCTGCTGCTACAGTGCCATACCGCCGCTACAATGCCCGCTGATGAATAGTGCCGCTGCTGCTACAGTACCACTACAGTACTGCTACAGTAACATGTTCCCCATGGGTTTTGAACCCCCATTTTCCATGTATTATTACGGGGTTCTTACCACTAAGCCAAACCCCAACTACAAAACGTGTGTAAGGGTAACTCTCGTCTCCCACTGGGGGCCCCGCCATGCCAGAGCAGGCCGCACGTTCCCTGACTAGGCAAATGGCTTTGAATCGCCCTGTGCATAATACGCACAATGATGTCCATAGTCGGCCATATCTCATCCAATAGGATTAGGAATTTTTTGTGGTATTTTAATGTTATTATATTGTTATTTTTTTACCCTTATTTACCAAATGTACCCTTTAACCATGTTAAAAATAATAATTATTGAAGTTACTATTCATAATTTCATAGCATAAAATGTACCTATTTTTAAGATTCAGACCTTTTGATTCCAAATATGGAATCCATTTTTCCATATTCGAAACACATAAGTTGTAGTAATTAATTTAAAATCAATTTCTATTGTCGAAACCCGAAAGTGTGTTTTTAATAAATAAAAACAATCAAAATATTGGCATGGATTTATGTCCAATTTAAATGTGAAGTCACTTCCAATAACCAAAAATATATTAAATGATAAAAACATAATCCAATTACACTTAAAAAATAAAAATAAAATATAACTATATAAATAAATTTGATGAAAATGCAATGTTAAATTTAAATGCAACATTTTTCACTATTCATAAAAATACGGATTTTATCAAAAAAAAATTCAACTGAAGTAAATTTTTATATACAACTTCTAAAGAAGAAGTATATTTTATAAAATGTAAAATATAAAATTGAAAAAAAAATCTTTATAAAGGTATTTTCATCAAAAGGTAGTAAAATGACCTTTTATAAATATTACAGTATTTTATGCTTACAATTGGATTCATTCTCATATTAAGCTTCTAAAATTAATTTGATGAATGTAAACTTATTTAGAAAATATATAAAATCATAATATAGTTAATTCTTTCCTTCCCACAAATACAATGCCAAGGCGTTAACTAACATTTAAAATAATAATTTTATTGTTGTATTATTTTCCATTATAACTCAGTGTTATGTGCAACATAATATTTTGGAGAAACTCATTGTTTCGTGTTGGGTATTCTATTATACATAGTGTGACCTTTAAATCAAAATTAATATTAAATTAGAAAATATTAATAGATATAAAAATTTATTATTCTATAAATTTCTTGTAGGTTACATTGACCTCTTTAAGATCCTTGATCACATAGGACAACTGGCCTAGTAGCCTTCACTTTCACCATATATGGCTCAATTTCATAACGTGTCCCATGTATCTCTCCTAATAAATTATATACCAAATCCCACAAATGTTTTAAAATCATAGGTGGTATAACTGGATGATGATATCTCTTATGAGGAGAAACAGCTAAATATTTTAGACTAGAGATATAAGGTTTTGAACAACAAGACAACCTAGCTAGTAAAATTGTTTTGTAGGAACCATAAGTATGATAAATTGACTTGGTAACTAGAGGATACAATGAATGAGAAATACCCTCGCCTATTTATGTAAAATGAAAATTTGAGGGCGAAATTTAAAAATGGGGGAAGAATGTAAGGACCCAAAATTTCAGCAACAAAATTTATCCCTTATAATAATTATTTCATATAGTATAAATCACATCCATACCAAAATACAAACATTATAAATTAAGATTGAATTAAATGTGAGACTTTTTTAGAAATTAAGGAACCTGTATCGATCGAATGGTATCATGAACTATGGAATAGTAACATGACCCTTAGGAATAGTAATTCATCTAATAGAATAGTAACTTCACCTTTTTAAATATAAATATAATTTGGAAATATTATGCATGAAAATATAATATATTAATATCCTTAAATAAGTAAATAAATATTTTAATATTGATAAATTAAGTATTGGTGTTTTTTAAGTCATAAATATTTATTTTCATTTATAATTAATATAATTATTAAAAACAAAATTTATTTCGATAAAATAGTCTCATAAATTAATATAATGTTATCTTATGATTATAATTTATTTTTATTAAACCTTTATTTTTTTAAAGGTTGGGGTCGAAACCTCTTTTATTATTGAAGAAAAAAAAATAACTCTTTAACTCGATAGAGGGAGACCCACTACATAGCCCGATGGCCAAGTCGGAATTTATCCCATTACATTTCCTGTAGACCCATTTTTTTGGCCCAAGACCCATTCTGTGAATAGTAATGCTACAGTACCCAAATTTCTACAGTGCCCTGTAGTACCCGCAACTGTTATAGTACCCTACTACCGCTATAGTAACCTGTCACCTCTATAGTGCCCGCCGTTAATAATTAAATGCATCATATTTAGAAAATTATTTCCATAAACTAGAGTTCATTTTCGAATTTTACACTACAAAAAATTGTTGTGGTCAATTTTTCGGATTTTCCTCAATAGTAAAATACAGTAATTTATGATATATATATATATATATACATTATAAGTTAAATACACTATTCCTTAATCCATTACTTATAAAATCCCCATTATATAAAACTAACCTTAGTTAGTTTAATGTATTTTTTAATAATTCTTAAAAAATTTAATGTCTATAGATAAAATAATAAATTAATGAATAAAATAATGGGGAAACACGCATCTCCTCCCTATAAATACCAACCCTCGCCACCTCTTCTTCTTACAACTTCTATGATTTTAAAATTACCAAAACTCAATCCAAATCTCCCCCCAATATCCTCACCCACGTCCATGACCTCTTGTTCTCATCAAAATAGAAAAAACCAATGTCGTAAGGTGGTTTCCAAGGAGGAGAAATTCAAGAGGTAAATTCGTCTTTCATTTCCATTTAATTTCTTTAAATTTATTTTTGATTTATTATTATATCCTCACATCCTATATAAAAATATTCTTAAAAATAAATTATAATTTATATACTATTATTATATCATGTTAATGGAATATCTGTCATCAAACTCCTTTCTCTATCTCTTTTATTCTAAAATTTAAATCATCCCCCGTGATTTTTCAATTTACTAACATCATGGATGATGAATTTTCATTTTCCTTTGACACCTTCAAGTCTGTTCAAAAAACCAATATAATAGTTGTAAAATGATGTAATATTTATGTCATATCCCTTTTTTCTTCGTAAACTAAATTATATTCACAATAATAAATAATGGAACAAAACTAGTTTGTGATGTTCAAAAACAGTCGCCAAAAAATCGTAATGATTATCACTAAAATTTTATCCAATTATTCATCCTCATACCATATAACAAAAAAAAATATATATATATATATAACCTTTTATACCTATTTATTTTTAATAATAATATATGATTTCAATTATGTATAATTTTACCCATTCAACATAAACATCTATACAAATATTCAGTTGAACCGATTATAAAAACTAAGAAAATATACAATCGTGAATGATGGAATTGAACACTATAACTCAAATAAAAGGATATAAATGAACTTAATAAAACCATAACACATAAAATAATTTTATAAGACATTTTATATTTTTTAATTAATTTATTTAATTTGAATATCTAGGATATTAAAGTGAATAAAGCACTCATACATAAGGTAAGGGGTTTTCCAACCCAACTATATCCCTTTGTGTTTTCCCTCTTTCACTCCATTCTTAGTATGAATGTTCCATTTATGGTCCTTAAATGTATTTTCATTATCTTTCCTTTTTTGGAGATAGATATTTTCAATCTGCTTTTATGAATAATTCACATATTTTTTCCCGAAAAGAACTATTATTTCAAATAACACCACATTTAGTTATCATGAGATTATTTCTTTCTCACTAAATATTGATGATTATTATAGCAATTATGTAATTACATATTTAACTTTGGAACCCCAATTATTATTCATGAATGTATTAATGTTTAAATTAAAATCATTTATTACCATGGGTTATTTTTATTTTAATATTGATATATGTTCTATATGGCATGCATAATTATGTATATGTTATGGTGTGCCAATTTATCTGACAATTATAGAGCGCATGTAAATGTTATGATGTGATGGGTGAACCTGGAATTATACGGAACCATAATTCATTTGGTAATGTGATGTATCTCATGATATAAAGTGAAATATTCATGAACATGATGCTAGATTTTTTTATAACTATGTGTGGTAGTTGACCACTAAAACATGATGTTTCATTTTTATGCATTTCCACATTTCATGACTATATATAATTATTCCTATCATAATTGTGATGATCATCCCATGATAATGTTTTGATTATTATTATTATTCTCACCCAATGTTTTTTAATACATTTTCTTATCTATCCTCTTATTGATATTTTATCTCATCCCTTTATTTTATGTATATCCTATGGTGATTACATCTAATAATGAAAACACAAGGACCACTAAAAATATAGGGAATAATGAATTAAATTAATGTATTTGTTTTATCTTGTAAATGTTATGTATGGTTTCAATTTTCAAAAGAAACTAATCCTTTCTATCTTGGTTGTGTAATACATCTATGTTGTTTATATTTAAAATGATGTAACAATCGTGTATGAAAAATTTGGGTCACTATATTGGAAGAAATAGTGGTTATAATTTGTAATCCATAAACACCAAAATTTAAACATAATCTACTCTATAAATATTTAACCTTAATAATCATTTAAAATATGTATCGCAAGTTTAAAGGCTATATAATTATGAAGGAAGTTCACTAAATGTAACACCCTGAGATTTTTGAAATATTTTTTGAAAATTAATTTAATGTTTTTGATATTTTTTTCACAAAACACAATGTTTATCTTTTGTAACATGCACAACAGATTTTTAACAAAACACAAAAAAAAACTATCAATATTATGTTATATTATATTATAGTTATCACCTAGCCATTAAAATTGATAGTATAAATATGAATATATAATTTATAAAAATATATGGTTTACACATGTTTATAAAATTAATTATTTCTTGAAGAATTATTTATAAATTAAAATAAGAACCATTTAAAAATAAAGGAAGATGTTTTTTGAAAAACTATTGTTTAGATACAGACACATTTTAAATAAATAAAATAGAAAAATAATTTTTAAATTTTTTTTAAATGAAAAATAAATATAATATATTCAATAAAAGTATTATCATTCAACTAATGTGTTTTCTAGATAAGAGAAAATAATAAATCTGATTTTACACTTAAAAACTGTTTTTTCTTCTAGAAAACATTTTTTCACCTTTTGTGAAATTATTTTTAAATTAATTTTTGTCACATTAAGAAAACAAGAAAAGAATAATTTTTTATGTTATCATATCAAAATTAACTTGTATAAATTATTTTATAATTTTTATATATATAAATATTATGATGAATAGTAAAAAAATACAGGTTTTTTATTAAGAATTTTTATTTCTTTAAAATAATTTAAAGATATAAAAAATCATTTAATATTGTTTGAAAATAATAAAATATTTCAATAATATATCTATTAATAATATTTTTTTCATAGAAATAAATTTTTTATTAAATGTTTCTATAAAAATTTCTATACTTTTCATACTTTTCTATTTGGAAAACGAGTTTTACATTATGTTGGTGGGATTAATTTTAAATAAAATTTTGAACTTCCATGAATTGAATTTGGAAAAATTTTCTCTAAGTTTTTATTCGAAATTATTTATATTATATATTAATTTCAACTTAAATTTTTTTTATTATAATGGATTGTAAAAATATTATAAATTAATTTCCTCAGATAAGTTGTAAATGAGTTTACTAGGGGGTTAAACTGAAAGATTAAGGGAAAGTGACCAATAAAATTATAAAAATAATATTTTATGGATATATTTCTACAATATCACATATAAGTTTCAATTATTATCCATTTTGAGCCTTTAATTATTTTTAAAATTTGGAAACTCAATTTTGTTATTAAAAATTATAATTGTTCCAATCACCACACTTATAAAAAACCTCCCCTCCCATATTTTATTCTCACCTTAAAAACCATTGGTATCATACAATATATACCTTCATACCTTACATAATTCCCTATTATAATCCTATAATCCTTATTTTTGGTATAAGTCTAAACTAAGAAAGATTTTGGTGAAAATCAAATGAATTTTTCTAATGAATAGGTAACATCCATAACCGTGTGTTTTATTTTATCTATTCCTCCACCTCTTTGAATTCATTTTAAATCATTATGATATAATAAAATAATTTTATCACTTATACTTATATGTTATTATTTTATTTTTATAACCTAAAAATCATCATCTTCCATCAAATGGTATATGAAACCATTGCTCGCGTGTATGAAAAACTACAATCTCACAAACCAATGTTATTTGTTTTCCATAATAACCTATCATGACTAGATATAATGATATATTTAATGTTAATATATAAAATTAAGGAAATTATTGTTTCTATATAATTATGTTACCACATATACCTTCTTACCTCCCATTCTATTGGAAAACAATAGCGTCGCTTGTTTGTATGGTGGACTACCACATCATGAACCAATGTGACATATTATTCATTTATTTTTTATTTGGATCGTAATAAGGATGGATTAAATAAATATATATATTATATATTTAACAAAATTATTCTTCTACAAGAATTATTTTATACATACCTTCTTACTTTAAATTCATTTGGGAACACGATATCATCATTCATGTGTGTGGAGGATTACTGCCTCGTGAAGTGATATGATTCATTGATCACATACGATTTACATTTAATTTCATAAGGATAGGATTAAATAAAAATATTTAATCTATGTGCCATAAAATTTATTCTATAATGTTAATATTTATTTAAATTTATTTCTTTCAATATTTTGAGAAAATTAAAACAGTGTTCATGTGTATGTACGACCTACCATCTTCATGAATTATGTATTTTATTTTATATCTATAAATTTAATGGATTAATATAAATTAATATATACTGAATATATATGATATTTATATTATTTCAAAATTATTGAGATTATATAAGCATGATCATAGTATGAGTACTAAAAATAATAAAACAAAACTTACATAAAAAACAAAGCAGTTATTACCCGTAACGCTATTTTAACAAGGAATTGTTAATAAATGGGTAATAAAAGGTCATAAGTAATAATTTACGGTATGATATATATATATATATATATGTATGTATGTATGTATATATATATAGTGAGGTAATATATATATAATAAACTTTTATTATTTTCAATATTTTTGTATATGTATGAAGGTTGTCGAGATTGAAGGTAAGAGATTTGAGTCTCACTTTTATTTTCTATGAGACACATTCCATATTAATCATGTTTTTCTCTTATGTGGTTTAGATACATACCATGAATTTATTATATGATTATTATATAGAAAATTATCGGTATTTACAAATCCATTTGAGTATCTCTATTTTATGGGTTTTACAGTTTCAATTTTACCAATGCGGTAAGAGATTTTTGTATCAATTTTTCTTATTTGGGACATTAGTTATGTTATGCTTGTACCTTATTTTATGTGGTTTATATAACTCTAATTTAAAATTTTATTTAACTAATACAATTCATTTCTTGAAATTTAAATTTTTCAGTTTTTTTATTCTTTCATGGGGCTTATGATACAAATGTTACTAAAGTGGTAAATATTTTGTGTTACAACTGTATCATTTCTCAGTAATGTTTATGATTATTTATCCTGTTATGAAATATTATGATCCATATCTCAATTAACTAATGAAATTTTTATCCTTGGGTTATTTAATGAGAATAAATTTTTGGCCATCATTTTACTCTATTTATGTACATGAGATATCAATAGAATTTTTTAAGGGAAATCATCTCTATTTCTATCTTCAGTCAAAAAAGTTTTTTTCTTCCAAAATAATTTTTTGTAAAAATGTTTTTAAAATTATCAAAATTATTTATTAAATATATTTTTACCCTTATATTTATTTTTTTAAAAAAATAAAATAAAATTAATCATCATATTGTTTTCAAAACTAGAAAAGTTTGGCTTTTACGAAAAATATGAAAGGAATCATAGTTTTAATGTGTATAAAATGAACAATATTTTCCACCATCATAAAAATGTATTTGTTTTAAAAGATTCTTCTATAATATTTAGTGTTTATTTTAAATTAAAAGTATTATCAAAATATTTTATGAAAATTTATTGATTTATAGAATAGATAACATGTTTTACTCAAGAAATGTTTTAAATTATTTTTAAGTATTCCTTTAATAGTTTCAAATGATATTTTTAAACAAAGGTATTTTTAAAATATTTTATGGTTTAAAAATATTATTTCAAATTATAAAACATATTTTCATCAAAAAAATCCATTGGATATTTCAAAATAATTTTCCAACAATGATAAAATCCTTTCATATTACTTATGTTTTTTTTTGTAGATAATATTTAATGATATCGTCCATATTATTTATCTGTATGGTTAATTTATATAGTGATGAAATATTAATGAATTAAATTTCCATTTATATGTTATGTTAGGATATATGTTGTATACTATTTTTAGTGCATGAATGTATGGATTATGTTAAGGGTTGGACCTATATCTACCTCCAATTCATTAGATAATGTTTAATCTTCTATGAAATCTAAGGGTACATGAGAGGTTATCCAAATCCATAAAGAGTGTACAAGGGAGGTCATCCCAATCCCAAAATAGGGTACAGAGAGGGTTATCCCATTACTAAAATGTGGTACAGGGGAGGTTATTAGAAACCCAAAAGATGGTATATGGGTGGTTATACCAAACTCAGAAGAGGGTGCACATGAGGTTATCCCAATCCCAAAAGAAAGTACACAAGAGGTTATCCCAAGACTTATGTAAGTAAATTAGTGGTTATCCTAATCCTTACTTGTTATTAATGTCTGAGTGGGTATCCATGACATAATATGTTCTATGCATATTTATATTCCACAATCATGGTGTTTGGAAAAAGTTATGTTCTCAAGTCCATGTTCTTTGATTTTATTATGATTCGTGTATTATGAACTATGAAGATTTAATCCTTCTATCAAGTTTTTAATATATGCTCTACAAGGTATGGTTTTCAAATTTTATGTACATGTTTTCATACACATATGCTCATTATATGTACATAACTACATTTTTTACCCACACTGAGCATCTGAGCTCACACTTTCTCATGTTTCCTTTCCCTGGTTAATGAAGAAATGTTTTATATAGGGTTTCTCTAATTAGTGTAATGTGTGGGAATATCCTTTTAGGATATGTTTAAGATATTTGAATAAATAATAAGTTTTTTTGTCTAGTATCCAATGAAACTAAAACTATATGGTACATGAGCTTGTATTTATGAAATGTATTGAATATTCATCTAGAAAGATGTGATATCTATGTATGATAATGTTAGGTCTCTATAGTTGGTATATTAGGAAAGGTTTTGTTAACCGATATAAACTAAGATGAGAAAATTTTATTGATATCCTTAAATATATTTATACGGATATGTCTAGGGATATGTCTAACTATAAGTTTAAGGATTAGTAAAAGTATATGAAAATGACAAAGAATTTGGTAAAGGGCAGAGTCAGTGGTTTCTAAGAAAGTACATCCCTGTATGGATGAATACTATAAGTCTATGTGGCACTAGAAATGAGTTACCTATGGGTAATATCTATAAAAATGGAACACCTATATGGACTCAATAATCACATGGTTCAAGAAAACAATCCTTTTCGTACACTTAGTCGGACACTCCTTAGGGATATGTTTTGGAAAATCAGCAACTCTTTATGAACCATCATGAAGGATTTTAATAATGAATATGAATGACCATGGGTAATCCTAATTTTTCATATATTTAGTGGATGGCGTCACTATTTATGAATACTCTAAGTGATTTTTTATTTTTATATAGTTCCCCACTATGGTAATTTCAACTTACAATTTGAATTTTAGTTTTATACAATTGAAGGAACTCAAAGGAACTATGATAATCTAGAATGAAATCAATAGTGAAATGGTTTTACTCTTCATAAACCAAATGTTTTGAGATTTATAATGTAAAACCTCATTTTTATTCTCACAAAACATTCACAATATATGAATCATTCTGAACTTCCAAATAAAAAAATCTGGTAACCGAATTTTTTTTAGACCCTTTATGATGAAACATCCACATAATTTTAGTGGTTTTTTTGATCAAAAAGTTTCTTAAGTAATGGATTACTACCTTCAAAATTTTATTTTTTATTATCTTGAGTTTGGAGCATGAAAAATGAATTTTGGTTATCTATATTTTATAAGGTGATGTTGGTCAATGGTGTACTCTTATCAAGAATATGATACAATATAATGAAAATGAATTCATAGATTGGGATCAGTTTGATAAATTTTTTTTTCAATACTAAATTCCCTTGAATTATTCATATGAAAAATAAAAATGAATTTCTAGAGATAAAAAAAATATAATCAATCTAGTGGTACATATGAGGAAAATTTTACATGATTTTTTTAGTATCATTTTGGTGTTATAATCGAACCTAAAAGTAATGTTGATTGATTATTTAGTGGATTAAAACAAAATCTACAAAGGGAATCACCATAATGGGATTTAATTCTCTAGATAAATAATTTTGTGTTTTAACAATGTGGTAAGGGATATTGGTGCTACCCATTAATATAGTGGTTCTAATAATAAAATAAAGATAAAATTAAAGGGAAACTCTTGAAACCTGGGAGAAAATATATGATCATTCCTTTATTCTTGAACTGTGGAAGTAAACATGAATTAAATTATCTTAAAGGGACTAATAAATGTTTTATTTGTGGAAAATATGTTCATTAAGCAATTGAATACCAATGTGAGGGGAATAATTTAGCTAATAATTCAAATATATTGAATGATCAATATAATTCACCACCCACACTCTAGTGCTTCATGTTCAAGGAGTTTGGTAATTATGAGAATAAATTCCACAATTTAAGGGATAATGTTGATGATAACAAAAAAAACCAATAAAGTCTGAGGAAAAAAAGAGAAATATTATATAATCACAATAGATGAAGTGAATCATGATAATTTGGGCATACTTATTGTTCATCCATAAGTGGATGTTCATGTGATTTTGAGAAATGATTATCTCCATATACATTGATTATATAATTATGATATCTCATTTTATCTTCTATCGATACAAGGTTGGACCTAATCATCCAAGGGAAATGTTTTTTGATAAGATAAGATATTATTTGAGTAATGAAGTGTGAATTATCTTTTGGAATGATATATATCTCTAAATAATATTAACATAAGAGTTATGTATAACATCATGGGTTTTTGAGTTTTAGGTTAATTATAGGTTCAAATTAACTAAAACCCCCTTTTAGGATTTATATGATGGGAGTTTATCAATATTAATGATATTTAGAGAGACAATTATGGAAATATAACACTTTAGTTTAATATATATTTTAGTGATAATGGTTTTAAGGGATTAATTTCTTTCTAGTTTATGGAAATATGATTAAAGGTATTGGTTACCATTAGAGTTTATCTTATATTTCATGTTAAGGTAATTGTTGGTTATATTCAATCACCTTATGAATTCAACACTCATTTTTATTAGTGAATAATATGTCTCTTTGGATCTTCATTTCAGAATATATATTAAGGATGTTATGTGGTATCATGGAGTACCAGATTCAATTGTATCTTGGCTACATCCAAATTCTACATTGATTTTTTGACATTATATTCAGTAATATCTTGATATAGAGTTGCGTTTCTTTCAATTCTATCATCCTCAAGTAGATGGTTGATCTAATAAATAATTAAAACCCTATAGAATGTTCTAAGATCTTATTCTTTGTATTTAATAGTTTCTGGGATCAACACCTTACTCTATTTGATTTTTCTCACAATAATAGCTTTCAAATGAGTATCTAATAGGACACTTATGAATTCATTTATAGAAATAATTATATAACTCCCACATATAGTTATGATGTTTTATAAAGAAATCTAGTTGGACCTGAGCTTGATAATAAAATTTAATAGAATGGTAGATCTATTCAAAAGCATGTAAGGGTATCATAAATGTTGAGAGAAAATTTATTTTTATAATGCATGATGTGATCTAGAATTTGAAGTTGGAGAGAATTTGTTTCTATGAATTTATGCATGAATTAAATAATGGAAATTGATCCCTAGGTATATGATTCTATTAGATATTATTTATTGTATCATGACAGAATTTTATAAAATGGAGATTATATCTAACCTCTCTTAGGTTTACAATGTGTTATATGTATCTCTACTAAAGAAGTATCTACCAGATCCATTACTTATAGAAACTGAGATCACATACCATTGGATCATGATATTTCTTATGAGGAACAACCAGTTGAGATTTTGAATCATACAAATAACATTCTATGGGACAAGACCACTCACATGGTCGATGATTCTTAGTGAAATGGAATACTTTAGGGTGTTATGTGGGAACCTAAGGATGTAACGAGGTAGATGTATCGTAAATTATTGGTACCAAAGTGATGAATTTAAAAGGAAAAAATTCATTTTAAGTAGTGTTTAATTAAACACCCTGGTATTTTCTGAAATATTTTTTAAAATATATTTAATATTTTAAATATTTATTATCATAGGAAATGTGGATATTATCTTATATTACACACCACACTGTGTTTTAACGAATCCTAACCTGTTATTACAATATTGTTATTTAATATTATAGTTTTCAAAAATGTTTTTTACATTCTTAAAATGATTTAATATGTTAATTTTTACCCTTTATTGACTTATTTACAAAAAATATTTAGTTGAATACTTATATCATTCTAAAAAGAGTATCTTTTTTGATTTTAATAAAAATGGGAAAGGAATCATTATTTTAAATTCTATGGTATAAATAGTTTTTTGACCATCATGACCAAATCATTATTTTAAATACTCATTTATAAGTATCGATGATTATATTTAAAGAAACAGATTTCAAAAATATTTTATGAATTTTTAATGATTTAAAGAATATAAAGGAAAATTTCCTCTATAAATGTTATACATTATTTTTAAAACATCCATTATCAGTTGCAAGGATATTTTTGAAGAAAGGTATTTTGAAAATGTTTTATTATTTTTAATGTGTTTCAAATTTGAATTTCTATTTTCTTCATGAAATGTTCAACATGTTATTTAAAAATCATTTTCAATCTAATATGATGTCATTTGATGTTAATTGTGCTTCAATATGGATACGATTGAATGATACCACCCTTATTCATTCTCTATATGGTTAATATCTTTGTTGATGAAATGTCTATGAAATCCATTTCCTTTATATGGGTTATGTTATTATAAGATATCATCTATTTCTAGGTATGTCCATCTCTGAGTTTTGGTTGAGAAACTTTTAGTTGGGTTTTTCTTATTCTTTAAACCATAGTGTTCGAGTCCCTTTTGGAGATGTATAGAATTATCTAGGGTGATGAAATAATGTTCACAGATTTATATTTTAATGAAATAATGGAGTCTTGTTCAAACAAATTAAAGGGATTATGTGGGATTACCCATGGGTTTGGGAAGAATCAAAGGTGGTTATGATTTTCCAACACTACAGTGCTGAAATCTTTCTTCTAAACACTTTCACATTATAAAAATTTTAAACGTTGTGAAAATATTTCTAGGTAAATGTGATAAAATCATTCATATTATTATATAAGAAATTACCCTGAAACTATTTCTATAAATAAAATGGTATATTGGGGTTATTTTAACATAGGGATATCTATTTTTGGTGTATCTCATAAATCGATAATTTCATTTAAGGAAAGGGTTTCACACTATGAATTTATTAGCCTCAATGACTTTAAAACCCACATTGCATATGATTTTATTTCATATGTCATAAATCCTTCTCTCTTTAACCTGAGGGTGACTCTATGAAAATTGTGAGACATTATCTCCCATCAATACATCCCAATAATTAATTTAAAAACCAGTGAGTCCATTTTCTTTAGTTTTCCCCTATCTTTTACTTTTTCTCTATTATAGCATTGTAATCTCTTGAATGTTGATTAATCTAGATGTTTGTGAGATCTAGGTTTTTCATTTGATCATTTTGGCATTTTCCATTGTTGGAATTTCCTGTTGGATATTTTTTTGATTTCCAGCTAAGTTAGTTGGTATATATCATAGACATGTGGTCAATATCAATTTGATTAAGTATGTGAAATATTATGGAATTGAAATGACTCAACGTGCGTGTTAAAAAATTGAAAAAATGTGTGATGATAATCATGTGTTTAGACTAATCCTTCAATCCTTTTGTCCCAATTGTGTTGGTACCTGTCTTGTGGATACCCAGAGGGTGATCCTACCTTTGAAAATACTAAATTGGAAAATTTATTAGAATTTTTTTTGCTTGAAATTATACCTTAGGTGATTTCTTTTGATAGACTCACCTTAGAAAATAGTATAAATTATTGTTGAAATAAAATAAGATAATTGATATTATATGGGTGTATACACTGGTATGAAAATTAATAATGATATAATTTCATGAATGAATGGTTACTTGAAAGGAAAATTTTAATTGGATGAATTTACCACTGTGGATTATGATATCATTTTGTGTCATTATTTTATTTATTACTTGTGTTGTAATTTATGCAAAAATTCATATATAAAAGGATTTTATCATATTCTTAAATTATTATATAAAGGATTTTTCCTAGACTATGAAATGAATATATAATGGGATATTCCTGATGATGCTAAAATTATAATATAAAGTACTTTTCTCGGTTTCTCAAATTATTATAAAAATGGATTTTCCTAGATGTTTAAATTCATAAATAAATAGATTTTAATTTTAATGGTAAAGTGATTATATAAAGTTCTTTTATAAATTATTATGTAATGTCTATAAGGATGGAACTAGTTTTGTGATTATACCATATAATTGTGGTTATGGTTTTCATGGATGTTCTACAAGCTCAAAGACGTTACACCATGGTTTTAAAGTGGGTTGGTTGTTTTATCATGTTAATTGATTATTTAATACACCTATTTATTGATTAATTGCATGCACTTATTATCAGACATTATTTTTTATACATGGTCGTTATGACCGATGGAGTTTTACAAAAACCCTATTTGGACCACTATTTGGTACATGAGAATACTACATTGATGCATGTCTGATTAAGGGAAAATGACGATTTTTATTATTTCATTTTGGATGGGTTGGATCTTGGATATGAGAGAGACCTTGGGTTCAGTACTAGGTTCATTTTAGTTTATTTATATCATCATGGTATTTTATTTATTTTACTTATAGTTTGAATTTTAGATACAATGTTTATTATTTCATTTACTTGGATCCTTCTTTAACATCTATTTTCTTATTGTACAATTTCTAAAATTTTGGTTACTATGATATTTGTTTATTTCTAATATATTATAACTTTATATCGGGGTGAATAGTATCCCAAATGTATCTTTTACATCCCCCACTACTATTTATTAGCCTCTAAAATATGAGGAGGCATGCTTAAATTCTAGTATCCAACTTTGTTTGTCCATGTGAGAGGGTGTTGGGTCGGGGGATTTTACATAGTGGTATCATAGGATCTAAAAAAAATTTCATGTTAAGGTTGATGTTATTTCACCTTTGTTAATTCACATGTTGTGTTGTGTTATTATCTCTTGATATTTATACTTGTGTCCCAATTTAGCATGAGAAGAGAATTCATGCATCAGGATGGGCACATAGGGATATATCTTGACATGAATTTTTCATGACAGTGTAACATCCCAAGTAAGTAATGAATAAAATATTTTTTTATCTATGTCTATTAGTTAATTAGATAGTGTTTTAGAGGCTTAAAATGAGAATAAATCCAATCTTAAGCATGGAATACACTAATATTTTTAAAAGATTGTTTTACTGCCTTTTGATGGAAAAACATTTTTAAATCTATCTTTTGACAATTATATAAGCTATGTTTTTCAAAATAAACTTATTCTTTATGATTGGGACATCAAAATTTACTTTTTGTGAATTTTGGGTATTTTTCGATAAAGATCATTTTTCATGAATAGTAAAAAATGTTTTTTTAATTCAAAACCTCTTTTTAATCCAATATATTTATATGATTAGATTATCTATTGAATTGGTTTTGAATTTAAATTAGAATATATTTTTACCATTTAATCCAATGGTGGTCATTGTAATCAATTTCACGTTGAAGTTGGACTTAAACTGGTGTCAATCTTTTGATACTTATTTTTTCATAAAAACACGCTATTTGTCCTGACATCGTGAATTAATTATTAAATTAATTAATGTAACTTATATGATTTGAATTTTGTAAAATAGACCACATTTTTGAATTCATAATATCAAATATAGGTTAGGGTGATGTTTTGGTATTTTTCTGAAAAACTTCAATTTTTGATGAATAATGAAACCACTAAGTGGTAGTTAAAGAAACTGATTTTTCGTTTACATGAAACTTTTCCACTTCTATGATTTTAGTTTCAAAAATCCGACATACATGGTTTTCATTAAGAATTAAAATGTGGTTCAATGAAATTAAAATAATTTTTTTGGTGAATAGTAACTTTTAAATTCTTAATCACGATTAGAGGTAATTAGTGTAGTTTAAGGTAAAAATAATGTTTTAATAATATGGTATGAGCTTGAAACATGTCCTACCCTTATTGGATGTGTCATGGCCGACCAATAAAATCAATGGGTCAACTTTGGGACCCAATGGAGCCACATTGGTTGGATAATGACATTAATATCTTTTTATTAAATGTTAAAATTAAAATGACACAAACATGAGTTGTTTAACTAAAATAATTTTTTATGGGGTTATAGAAGTCAGATTTTTTACTATAAATATTCATTAGAAAGATAAAAATATTTCCTAAATCATTAATGTTTTTTTTATAATTTTTAGACATTAAATAAATTAAATTATTTATGACATCATGATGATGCAGCGATTACCTCATTAATAAAGGATTTAAATAAAACGAAAACATAATGTAAAATATGTGACCTAAACATGTCCAAAACCTATTATATGGGTGGATTTAGAACCCTTTTCACCTTACACTCGAATTATATCAATGTGGTACCTTTTGAATCTGAAACCCATTTTAAAATAAAGTATCATTTCTTTACTTTCCAAGAGTGCCCCTCCTCTCCTCTTATAAAAGGCCCGCACCTCTAACTCCTTACACACACTTCCAAAGCCTTTGGCTCGGCCAACACCTACCCATTTTGTCTCTCCAATTCTCTCCCTTACTCCTTGAAGCCTCACTTTGGTCATAAGTATTCTCAAGGAATCCTTTGAGCTCAAACCAAAGGGAGTTACCTGATTTTAAGGTAGTGTGTTCACTTGTGTTCTTTTGTTTTATTTTTCTTCTCCAACCCCCTAAACACTTTTTATTCATTTCTTTTGTAACAACACCAGTATCTTACATATACTAGGATTTTGTTATAAGAAGGATTCGAGCTACACTTACACACACCTACTTCTAATGGTTAAATAACATACTGTTTCCGTGGATGGAGAATTTCTGCCTCCCAAAACGATGATTGTTCAACATTATTTTAACACCTTCTAAGGTGGCCATTAAGATGAAACTATATTTATATATGATATATAATATGTTTATGTTTTCCTTAAGCTTCTTTATTTTTCATTTTGGGCATACCTTTATGGTTTCCATTATGGGTAAACGTGATATCTTCATTTAAGGAAGTGCGGACTACCGCCCCCTCAAAGTTATTTGATTCGTTAATACCATATGTGGGACGTATAAAGGATGGAGTTAGGATATTATATATGATATTACACTGGAATTATAATATCCCTTTATATCATTATGATTCCATTTCATAAAATACGAAAGAGAAATGGAAGCAGCGTTCATGCGTACGTACGGCTTACCATCTCCATGAACGGTGCATTTCATTTCTTACCTCTTAATGTTTTGTAATATTTTAAATACATGAATGTACTAGATATATATGATATATATTATATCTACATCATGAATACTATTCTGGATATAATGGATACATGAACAACTTGTAATTATAAAAGGTTTATTTTTTTCACTCATGTACTAATGATCGTTAAAACGACCGTTATTAACTTAAATAATTACATAGTGTTCATGACATGGAAATAAGTGATATAAAAGGAATAATGAACTTGAAAAAGGTTCTTAAACAAGTAGAAATTAACTCAAGTTTATTATTTAAGAGATTATAGCACGATCGAGTCAAGTCGGACTCGAGATATGGGACTTCATCTCAATCTCCTTTCATTGGGGCATATTTTTTTTATACACAACCATCTTTTATATGGTGTATAAACCCCTTTGACTTGTACGTTTATTAAAAAGGAATATTTTTTATACGAAGAATTTACTAAATGACAAAATGGAATGTTTTTGTCGTACGTATGCGGCGACAACGACTTCTCCACCGCTATGACCATTATTTGAGTTTCGGCATCCTCTACAAGCCATACCGTTTTTTTTAAAGAAAAATAAATACCATGTTTTATTTTTCTTTTATTTTGGTATTGAAAATGGTTTTTATAATTTTTTTATTATATCAATGTGTTTTATTGGTATCTTGTGATTGAAATGTGGAAATGCAATGTTTCCTTTATGTATGTTTTATGTGATACAATTATGTTATGGTTCGTGGGAATTATTATGAAGACGGGTGGTTCCATGATAAACTAAGGGCAGGTGAGCCCGATATAGCTCTCCAATGCATTGGGTAATGCGAAGGAGTGAAATGTTAAGGTTTCTCCAAAGAGATTTAGGGAATATACTGTGATGGGTATTCCAAGCGTAAACAAGAGGGTTACTCCCTACGTAAGAATGTTATGAATGCCTCAAGTTACCTTTATGTCTTATAATTTCTATGATTTATTCATGATTTGATGAGGTATGTTAAAGTGCTTATGTTTTATGGGTAAATTATGTTTTCATTATTTTGAATATATGTACCCATGTTTCCTTTCCATATTTTTATATCCCTTACTGAGCTTTTTATGCTCATCCAATGTTTTTGAAATGTTTTTCACAGGTCAAGGGAAAGGTACATGATATGATGATAGTTTCAAGGAAGTGTCAAGAAAGAATCCATGTTTTATTTTAAAAATGTTTCCATTGATGGGAAAAATGAATACTATCTTTTATGTAACCACTTTGTTTAAATGTGGAATGTAATGCATGTTTTATGATCTAATTCTCTAAAACTCTAAACCTGAAAAGATCCTTAAGGTGTAATATTGTAATAACTCAAGATTAAGTAAGGTTTAAGGCGGGGGCCTTCTAGTTGGTATCAAAGGTCGGTTTAGATAACTTTAGGAGTTTGAATTCTATAAAATGATTATCCAAAAATATTTTTTTTGAAATGATATAGCATTTGAAGATTACCATATTGCTTCTTCTAAGAGAAGTTTGTTCAGAATGGTTTTCCGTAGAGGAAACAGGGAAGCAGTGCTAGGAAGGAATATATAAGGAAATAAGCTTCCGAATCAGTATCATAAGATGGTCGGAATTGGAACTGAACAGTTTGTTGTAGTAATGGCGCAGTTGACTCAAGCGATAAATGGTGGTGGTATCCATGTACGAGATCAGCCAGATCAACCACAGAGGAACATGTTAGTGGTGGAACATTTCATGAGGAAACATCCCCCATCATTCAGAGGATCATCTGACCCTGTGTTAGCTGAAAGGTGGAAATGGAGTTTTCCGATGATCAAGTGTTCTATAACAACTAGCAGAAGAAGAGACCAAGGTGGCGTGAGAAAGGGATGAATTCTTCAAAAAAGTCTGATGGTAAAAAAACTATGTTTCCAGTTTGTGATAAATGTGGTAAAAGGCATACTGGGGAATGCCTTCTGAATTCTGAAAAGTGCTATCAATGTGGTAATATGGGACATAAGGCTCGTGATTGCACTGAAAAATATCAAGGTGATGATAAGTCCAAATTTGATTTACAGTTATTGAAATGTTTTAAGTTCAATGAGATGGGTCTCTATGCAAACGAGTGTCCGACGAAGAGCTTGAGTGATGGGAAGAAGTTAGACTACAAGCAGAAAGGGGTGGTGAAATCCTTTGCAACTACTTCAGGAGATGTCGGGCCATCAAATGAATTTGTATAAGATACTTTGATTGTTTTTTTAGACTATTCCAGTGTGTTGTTTGATTCGGGGTCCACACATTCTTTCATATCTGAAACCTTTTCTAGTAATATGGGAATACCATCTCAAGAAATGACTTCTCAACTTGTGGTAAAAACACCTGGGGGAAATGTTGAGGAAAAATGAATTTACAAGAATCTTCCTATCCTTATCTGTGGAAAGAACCTACTTGAAAACCTTTTTTTTACCTCAAGTAGAGTTTGATGTTATCCTGGATATGGATTGCCTCTCTATTTACCATGCTATGATTGAATGTAGAGCTAAAGAAGTTTCTTTTCAGAAAGACTTTCAGTTTGTGTACAAGAATGAACCCTTACTATTGATAACTTATCAAGAGGCTGAGAGACTTGTAAAATATGGAAATGAATTTTACATTGCACATATTGTTGAAAACAAGAGAACTGTTCAGATTAATGATGTTCCAGTGGTAAATGAGTATCCTGATGTTTTTCCTGATGAGTTTCCTAGAATAATACCAGATCGGGAAGTTGAATTTACTGTTTACTTAGTTCTTGATGCTAAGCCAATTTCAAAACCCCCTTATCGAATGGCTCAAATTGAACTTTTAGAGTTGAAGGAGCAATTGCAATATTTATTAGAGAAAGGTTTCATTCAACCTAGCACATCACCATGGGGTGCCCCTGTTTTATTTGTTAAAAAGAAAGATGGTTCTATGAGACTTTGCATTGATTATATAGCCTTGAATAACATCACTGTTAAGAACAAATATCCTTTTCCTCATATCGATGATTTGTTTGATCAGCTCTAGGGAGCTCAGTTTTTTTCAAAGATTGACCTGAGATCGGGGTACCATCAGTTGAAAGTAAAGGAAGAAGGTGTTCTGAAGACTGCATTTCGTACAAGATATAGCCATTATGAATTTGTAGTAATGCCTTTTGGGCTAACCAATGCACCTGCTGTATTCATGGACTTAATGAATAGAATTTTCCATGAGTTCTTGGATAATTTTGCGGTGGTTTTTATTGATGATATTTTGGTGTTTTCTAAAAGTAAAGAGGAGCATGAAAGACATTTAATGTTTATTTTGAAAACCTTAAAAGAAAAGAAATTGTATGGGAAATTTAGCAAGTGTGAGTGTTGGTTGCAAAAAATTTCTTTCCTTGGTCACATTATTTCTAAAGATGGGATAATTGTTGATCCTGCAAAAACAAAGGTTGTTGAAGAATTTCCAAGACCCACAAATGTAACATAGATTCGTAGTTTCCTTGGTTTGGAAGGCTATTACCGAAGGTTTGTTAGAAATTTTTCACGGTCATCTAGTCCAATGACTAAGCTAACTCGGAAGGGTGTTAAGTTTATCTGGACAAACGAATGTGATGATTGTTTTCAGGAACTGAAAAGAATATTGGTGAATGCTCCAGTTTTGGCACTACCTTTCAGGAATGGGGAGTTTGTTATCTACAATGATGCTTCATTGAAAGGACTTGGTTGTGTCCTAATGCAGAATGATCAGGTAATTGCTTATGCTTCACGACAGTTGAAAACTCATGAGGTAAATTACCCTACCCATGATTTGGAATTAGCTGTTGTTGCTTTCTCTTTAAATATTTGGAGGCATCATTTGAATGGAGTAAAGTTTGAAATATATACCGATCACAAAATTTTAAAGTATATATTCACTCTGAATGAATTGAACATGAGAAAGAGGATATGGCTAGAATTAATAAAGGATTATGATTGTACAATTCATTACCATCCGGGAAAATCAAATAAAGTGGCTGATGCTTTGAGTCGAAAAAGTAATGTTTCATTATCAATGTTTTGTTTGGAACTTGATCCTTTGGTTAAGGATTTGATGAACATTGGCATAGACGTTGTTGGTGTAGGATGTTCTTCTGTTTTGTTTCAGGTATCAGTGAAATATTCCCTATCAGACAAGCAAGCACAGAAGCAAGACAATGAGTTGCAGAAAATGGTAGAGCTGGTTCAGAAAGGTAAGTTGCCTGAATTCAACATTGATAATGATTTCGTTTTGTGATTTCGGAAGAGATTGTGTGTGTCTTGTGATTCACAGTTGAAGGGAGTGTTTTTATGTGAAGCTCATAGTTCTCCATTTTCAGTTCATCCTGGCAGTACTAAGATGTACAGAGATCTGCAGGAGTATTACTGGTGGGATGGAATGAAAAGAGATATTGCTGATTTTACTGTGAAGTGTTTGACATGTCAACATGTTGAAGCAGAGCAGCAGTTACCGAAAGAGATGCTTCATCCTTTACCAGTACCATAATGGAAATGGGAGAATATATCCATGTACTTCGATAGGGGATTGCTGAAGACCCCTCGAGGTATTAATGCAATCTAGGTTATTGTTGATCGCTTGACTAAATCTGCTCATTTCCTTACTATACGAGATACTTTTTCCCTAGATCAACTTTCCCATTTATATCTTAAAGAGATAGTGAGGTTACATGGAGTTGCCCTCTCCACTGTATCTAACTGTGATCTGAGGTTCACTTCTAACTTTTGGAAAGGCCTTCAGAAGTCGTTGGGTACTGAATTAAATTTTAGTACAACTTTTCATCCTCAATCAGATGGGCAGTCAGAACGAACAATTCAAACATTGGAGTATATGCTACGTTCTTGCTCTATGGATTATCAGGTAAGTTGGGACCAACATCTTTCTTTGGTTTAATTTTCATATAATAACAATTTTCATTCCAGTATACAGATGGCACCATTTGAGGCATTATATGGGAAGCGGTTTCGAACTCCAGCTTTCTGGGATGAAGTGGGTGAAAGAAAGCTGATGGGACCACAATTGGTAGAAGAGTTGGCATAAAAACTTCAACTGATACAGAAACACATGAGAACAGCTCAGAGCAGGCAGAAGGGTTATGCAGACAACAGGAGGAAGGATCTATCTTTTGAGGTAGGTGATCATGTTTTTCTCAAAGTCTCACCATGGAAAAGTGTGATGCAATTTGGTAAGAAAGGAAAACCGAGTACAAGGTTCATTGGACCATATGAAATTCTAGAGAGAGTTGGATCAGTTGCATACCGGTTGGCTTTACCTCAGAGTTTATCTTAGGTACACAATGTTTTTCATGTTACGATGCTGATAAAGTGCATGCCAGATCCATCTCACATTTTGAGTCAAGAGGTATTTCAGCTGGAAGAGAACCTATCTTATGAGGAACAACCTGTCCAGATTCTTGACCACAGGGAGTAAGTGTTACGGAATAAGGTGATTAATTAGGTAAAGGTTTTGTGAAAAAACCACATGATTGAAGAGGCAACATGGGAATCTGAAAAAGCAATGAGGGATAAATACCCCCAATTATTCGATAAGTAAATAAATTGCGGGGGCGTAATTTTCTAAAGGGGGGAAGGATGTAACATCCCAAGTAAGTAATGAATAATATATATTTTTATCTATGTCTATTAGTTAATTAGATAGTTTTTTAGAGGCTTAAAATGAGAATAAATCCAATCTTAAGCATGGAATACACTAATATTTTTAAAAGATTGTTTTACGGCCTTTTGATGGAAAACCATTTTTAAATCTATATTTTGACAATTTTATAAGCTATGTTTGTCAAAATAAACTTATTCTTTATGATTGGGACATCAAAATTTACTTTCTGTGAATTTTTTGTATTTTTCGGATAGAGTTCAATTTTTTTAATGAATAGTGAAAAATGTTGTATTTTAATTCAAAACCTCTTTTTAATATAATTTATTAATATTATTAGATTATCTTTTTAATTGGTTTTGAAGTGAAATTAGAATATATTTTTACCATTTAATCCAATGGTGGTCATTGGAATCAATTTCACTTTGAAATTGGACTTAAACTGGTGTCAATCTTTTGATACTTATTGTTTCATAAAAACATGCTATTTGTCATGACAGCGGAAATTAATTATTAAATAAATTAATGTAACTTATATGAACTGAATTTTGTAAAATAGACATCATTTTTGAATTCAGAATATCAAATATAGCTTAGGGTGAAGTTTTGGTATTTTTCTAAAAAACATCAATTTTTGATGAATAGTGAAACTACTAATCGGTAGTTAAAAAAACTTATTTTTCGTTTAAATGAAACTTTGCTACTTCTGTGATTTGATTTTCAAAAAATATGACATACATGGTTTTAATTAAGAAGTAAAATGTGGTTCAATGAGATTAAAATAATTTTTTTGGTGAATAGTAACTTTTATGTTCTTAATTGCGATTAGAGGTAATTACTGTAGTTTAAGGTAAAAATAATGTTTTAATAATATTAGATGAGATTGAAACATGTACTAACATTATTTTATGTGTCATGACCGACCAAGAAACTCAATTGGTCAACTTGGGGACCCCATGGAGCCACTTTGGTTGGAAAATGACATTAATATCTTTTTATTTAATGTTAAAATTAAAATGACACAAACATGAGTTGTTTTACTAAAACAATTTTTAAATGGAGTTATACAAGTCATATTTTTGACTATAAATATTAATTAGAAATCTAAAAAGATTTCCTACATCATGATAGTTTTTTTATAATTTTTATACATTAAATAAATTAAACTATTTATGACATCATGATGATGCAGTGATTACCTCATTAATAAAGGATTTAAATAAAATTAAAAGATATTGTAACATCTATGACCTACACATGTCCAAAACCTATTGTATGGGTGTATTTAGAACCCGTATCACCTTAACCTCTAATTATATCATTGTGGGACCTTTTTAATCTGAAACGCATTTTAAAAGAAAGTAACATTTCTTTACTTTCCAAGAGTGCCCCTCCTCTCCTCTTATAAAAGGCCCCCACCTCTACCTCCTTACCCACACTTACAATGCCTTTGGATCGGACAAAACCTTCCCATTTTGTCTCTCCACTTCCCTCTCTTACTGCTCGAAGCCTCACTTTGGGCATAAGTCTTCCCAAGGAAGCCATTGAGCTCAAACCAATGGGAGTTACCCAATTTTAAGGTAATGTCTTCACTTGTGTTCTTTTGTTTAATTTTGCTTCTCCAACCCCATAAACTCTTTTTATTCATTTCTTTTGTAACAAGAAAAGTATCTTCCATATATTAGGATGTTGTTATAATTAGTATTCGAGCTACACTTACACACACCTATATCTAATGGTTAAAGAACATACTGTTTCCGTGGATGGAGAATTTCTGCCTCCCGAAACGATGATTGTTCAACATTCTTTTAACACCTTCAAAGGTGGACATTAAGATGACACTATATTTATATATGATATATAATATTTTTATGTTTTCCTTATTCTTCTGTATTTTTCATTTTTGTCATACCTTTATGGTTTCCATTATGGGTAAACGCGATATCTTCATTTAAGGAAGTGTGGACTACTGCCCCCTCAAAGTTATTTGATTTATTAATACCATATGTGGGACATATAAAGGATCGAGTTATGATATTATATATGATATTACACTGGAATTATAATATTTCTTTATATCATTATGATTCCATTTAATAAAATATGAAAGAGAAATGGAAGCAGCGTTCATGCGTACGTACGACTTACCGTCTCCATGAACGGTGCATTTCATTTCTTACCTCTAAATGTTATGTAATATTATAAATGCATGCATGTACTGGATATATATGATATATATGATATCTAAATCATGAATACTGTTCTTGATATAATGGATACATTAACAACATGTAATTATAAAGGGTTTATTTTTTACTCAAGTACCAATGATCGTTAAAACGACCGTTATTAACTTAAATAATTACATAGTGTTCATGACATGGAAATAAGTGATATAAAAGGAATAATGAACCTGAAAAAGGTTCTTAAACAAATAGAAATTAACTCATGTTTATTATTCATGAGATTAAAGAACGACTGAGTCAAGTCGGACGTGAGGTATTGGACTTCGTCTCAATCTCCTTTCATTGAGGCATATTTTGTTTTATACACAACCTTATTTTATATGGTGTATAAACCCCTTTGACTTTTATGTTTATTCAAAAGGAATCTTTTTTTATATGAAAAGATTACTAAATGACAAAAGGGAATGTTTTTGTCGGACGTATGCGGCGACAATGACTTCTCCGCCGCCGTGACCATTATTTGAGTTTCCGCTTCCTCAACAAGCCATACTGTTTTTTTAAAAGAAAAATAAATACCCTATTTTACTTTTCTTTTATTTTGGTATTGAAAATGGTTTTTATAATGTTTTTATTATATCAATGTGTTTTATTGATATCTTGTGATTGAAATGTGGAAATGCAATGTTTCCTTTATGTATGTTTTATGTGATACGATTATGTTATGGTTCTTGGGAATTATTATGAAGACAGGTGGTTCTGTGATAAAATAAGGGTGGGTGAGCCCGATATTTCTCTCCAATGCATTGGGTAACGCGAAGGAGTTAAACGTTAAGGTTTCTTCGAAAAGATTTAGGGAATATATAGTGATGGGTATTCCAAACGTAACCCAGAGGGTTACTCCCTACGTAAGAATGTTATGAATGCCTCAAGTTACCTTTATGTCTTATGATTTCTATGATTTATTCATGATTTGATGAGGTATGTTAATGTGATTATGTTTTATGGGTAAAGTATTATTTCATTCTTATGTATATATGTACCCATGTTTCCTTTCCATATTTTTATATCCCTTACAGATCTTTTTATGCTCATCCCAAGTTTTTGAAAAGTTTTTCATAGGTCAAGGGAAAGGTACATGATATGATGATAGTGTCAAGGATGTGTCAGGAAAAAATCCATGTTTTATTTTAAAAATGTTCCCATTGATGGGAAAAATGAATACTATCTTTTATGTAACCACTTTGTTTAAATGTGGAATGTAATGCATGTTTTATGATCTAATTATTTAAAACTCTAAACCAGAAAAGATCCTCATGGTGTAATATTGTAATAACTCATGATTAAGTTAGGTTTAAGATCGGGGCCTTATAGATAGGAACTTATTTATTGCATGTGATATATTTTTCATATGAAATATAAAATGAGATACCTTTTATATCTGATAAATGGAAATTAAATAATATTTATGTCATTATTAGAGATACCATGGGCATATGGCTCTTTTTTGTCATTTTTTGAGGTTGACCTAGTTGTTATCTAGGTTTTTAAGGAGTGTTTTTTCCTTGTAGAGAAAATGTCTCTTAATAATCATTAAAATGACCATAATGGGAGTGGAAATAAAAATTCTATTAACATAGATAAATTGAATCTTTATGTATCTCTTAAGGATTATATTGATGTTCATCTATGTGATAGCTTCCTAAGGGTCATCCAATCCATGTAAAGGTTGATTCATAGCATCATTCCTTTGATTTTTGATTTGAAAAGGGAGTTTCAATTTCATCATATTCCTATGTTCACTAGGGAGTGTCCCCAATGAAATCGAGATTTGGATTGAGTTATTCAATAAAATATTCGAGCACCTTGATAAACCTATGGATAGGATGGTTCATATTTCTACAAACACGCTTTGTGGACCAGCCAAGAATTAGTGGCAAACTATAGATAATGTTGGGTAGCAAGAGAAGTTATCCTAGAAGGACATTGAGGTGATGTTTATTAGTCACTTATATCTTTAAATGTTGAGGGTTTATAATGCTCATGGGTTCAGGCACCTGACACCACATATCATGTTAGTGGGGGACTGCACTGGATGTTTCATCGACTTGATGTTCTTTACACAATCATTAGAAGCTGATGATATTTCAAGGGAAAGGTGTTTCCATGGTGTGATTCAATATTATATATAGTCACAAGTGAAATAATTTCACTTGATTATCATTTGTTAACGTTTAAATCAAGATCTTATCATGTAGGGGGTTCTGAGATTGACTCTGAGCAGTGACCAAGATATTTCATCAAGATGAACTGGGTGTACTTATTTAGGTGGTAATAAGAACATCTATGAGATTGATCTCCATGGAAATAGGGAAAATAGCATTCAAGGAAGTGGGAATCTATCTTAGGACCATATTTAGTTGAAGTATTATCAATGTGGAATGTGTAGTCACTAGCATCCCAGTGTATTTACCCTACTTTGGATGGTCGTTATTATAGTGGGATTGGTCACCAGCAAGGGTTTTGTAAGGCCATGTAGTAGTAGAGTAGTGGTAAGGGATCTTGGTAGGCACCAGAGTCTAGGAATGACATAGATACCCCTCAGTAGACTAGTAGCTGGAGTTCTACTAGACGTTCAGGTCAAGGCAGGTGACATAGTACCCTAGTAGAAGAGTAGAAGTACCATATTGATGGAATAACACAGCCGAGTCATACTAAATTCAATGACATAGGGTAAATTCATCTCTATGCTATATAGTCTACTCCAACTAATTTTAGTGTAAGAATTTATTCCATCAGAGTTATTATTATTATATCATATAACCTTTCATTTTATTTTATTTTGGATATAAAAGATTATCATTCTTTATATCTTCTCTTTATAAATTCTTTTGGGTATGGTTGTGAAAACCTGCAATTGTTTTCTTACCATCGATACTCTATTAGTAGTGTGCTAAGATAATTTAAAATGTTGAGTGGTGTTTTCTCTAGATATTGAAGGTATCCATATCGTTTGGAAACCTTTTATACTGGAAATGATATGTTTCAATTTTATTGTTGTTGTTTATTTGACTGTTCTATACCAGGATCATATGGACTACTATTTTAAGATACTTCCCTTTATATCTCTTGTAGGAAGTATTTATTTTCACATGGGTGAGTGGGATCTTCATGAAGGATGTGTAGGACCAATTCAATGCATATTGGATTTTCTCAAGGATCATATAGAATGTATTAATCTAAATATTGGTGGAATGTAGTAGGAAATATTTCCTCCAGTGGTATACTATTTTATGATTTATTTCCTAATTAGTTTTATGGATTACTACCAAAGACGTAGATCGAGTTCATGATAATATTATTACTTGTAGTAGAAATTGTTTCAATTCCCCCATATAAGATGGAACCAGAAGATCTTGAGTATTTAAAATTTATATTTTGGAGATCTTGAAGATAAGAGTTTCATATGGCCATCTACATCAGCATGGTTTTATATAAATCATTTCACCAAGATGGCTAATGCTACTTTGTGATTTTGATTGTACTATCACAGATTGAACAAGATAGTGGACAAAAATCAATATCCCCTACCATGAATCGATAATATCTTGGATCAGCTGAGAGGTCCTCTTATATTAAGTAAAATTTACTTGATATTAGGGAATCATTAGTTTAAGGTTATACCATTAGATGTACCACAAACTAATTTAAGGAGTTGGTATGTATTTTACAAGTTCATAGTGATGTCATTTCATTTAAAAAACGCATCAATGATATTCATGTCCTTAATGAATTAGATCTTTCATCATTTTAGGGACCAGGATTTTTTAAATACATCCTACTATAATGTCATTATAAGGATTATCATTCCCAACAACTTGAAAACATCTTGATTATATTGAGTGATAATTGGATTTACCCCAAGCTAACTAAATACAGTTTTTGGATTGACAAAGTGTACTATATGGGTCATTTAATCTCAATGGATAGAGTTTCTATAAAGGTATGGAAGGATCTAGACATGGTATCATGGGAGCACAATAATAATGACATTAATATTTGTAACATTCTAGTAATAGGAGGTGCTTATCAATGCATTTTTCATTACTTCTATCGTTTGGTAGAATGGATGTTTGGGAAGACAAAGAAAGGGGTGAAGAATGTTTGGCTAGATTCTTATGAGATATATTTTTAGGAGATGAAGGGAAATCTAAAATACACACTAATCCTCACCATACTTGTATCATTTAAGGAATATTTTTTGTACTGTGATGCATGTACAGTTACACTCAGAGCAGTTCTTTTGTTGTAGGTCCAAGTGGTTTCTTATAGTTCCAAAAAGTGAATGATGCATGAGTGGCATTATTCTACTCATGATCAGTAGTTCGGTATAGTGTTAAATTCCTAGAGATACTGGAGCCATTTTATTTTTGGAATGAATTTTGTGGTATACAAGGACCTCAAGAACCTCAGGTACATGTTTTCTCACTGGGACCTAAGATGAGGTGGGTCTAGAAATTGACTTATTTCGAATTAGAGTTGTATTATGCAGTGGGGAATGGAATCACTATTCCGGATTCCGTTATCTATAAGATGCAGAAATGGCCAGTGTGGGAGTCTTCGAATGAGTAGTGGATGATAAAACTATTTATATTCATGTATGTAGTTATTCAAGTGTCCCATGGATGAGTATCTATGACTTCAACATCTACTATATATATGATTCTTGAATGGATCGAGATAGATCAGTTCTCTAATATTGAGGGATTATCTCTGAGAGGTGGGTTATATGGTGGGATCATCCATTCAGATGGTCCCTTGGTAGTGGAAGTTCTCTTCTTTTTTGTGACTGAGTATGGGTTTCTTCAGGATTCTAAGAGGAGATGATGAGAGAGTTTTATAATTCTATATTGGTGGTACATCTAGGTCTGAAAAAGATGTATTCTGATCTACAATGAAAATACTAGTGTCCGGGAATGAAGAAGAATGTAGTGGGATTCATTGACATATTCTTCACCAATCATTTAGTGAAATTGGAGAATCAAAATCTTATTAGGCTATAACAACATCTACACATTCTGAAATAGAAACTGGATGGTGTCACTATAAATTTTGTGACAGGATTAGCTAGGAAAACTCATAAGAACGATGTAGTGTGGTTGATCATAAATTGACTAATGAAGGTATCCCACTTCTTCCCTATTCAAGATACAATCATTTTTTGATGATCAGGTTGGCATTATTTGTATAAGATAGTATAGTTGAATGGTGTTTTGAGGAATATCATTTCTGATAGAGAACCTCAATTAACTTCTCTATTGTTAATGGGTGTTCAGAAAACTCTAGTATTATAGGTTCTTCTAACCAAAACCTATCATCCTTACACTAATGATCAATCATAATGGATGATTTATAATTTCAAGGATATATATGATCTTGTGTTTTTTATTTCAATGGTTCAAGGGACAAGAATATATCACGCGTGGAGTTGTCTTATAATAACAAATTCTATGTATTGATCCAAATGGAACCTTTAGAGGATTTATGGTAGCTAATATCGTTCTCCTCTTTGTTAGTTGGATTCATGTGGATCAATTATTATTGAATATAAAATCATTAAAGAGATGAATGAGTAGGTTTTGGATGTGTTTGGTGGCCTCATAGAGCAAGAATAAATCTGATAATGACCATCGGAGATGACCACAAGAGTTTGTGGTTGGTCATCTTGTTCTATTTTGGGTTCCTCTTAGAGTAGGGAAATTTTGTATCCAGAAATTTCAAAAGATAGTGCCTATGTTATGTCAAGTCATTCAATATAGTGGAGATGGTTGGTTTAGTGGTGTATGCATTGATCCTTCAACAATGCAATAGTTACATGAATGATGTGTTTCATGTGTCATACCTTCATATATATCATCCAAAATATACTCATGTGGTACATTTTTATCACATAATGTTTGGTGCAGATCCTCCATTTATGGAACATCTGATATAGATTGTGGATAATAGTGAGTAGTATCATCTGGGAAAGTCTATACCTCCTGTTTGAGTATAGTGGAATCATAGGCATGTTAATGATGATACATAGGAGATGGAATATGACATGTAATCATAGTGGACAGACTTGTATTCTAATACCATTAGTGATTCATTGATCATCTTATAGTTGAGATGTTATAAGGAATGAGGTTTTAAGATCCTATCATTTTTTAGGTGCATCCCTATTTATGTTTTGGATTAGCCTATCTTAGTTGGGTTTTCCTTCTCTTTTAAACCTTGGTGGTCATGTACTAATTTGGGGATGGGGAGAATTTTTAGTGAAATGGCCTAACATTCATGGATGTATATATTTTTTAATTAATAGATTATAGGTATAAACATGTCAAAGGGATTATGAGGTATTGTCCATGGGTTTTTGAAGATTTAGAGGTGTCCTGAGATTTAGCATATAGAACTAGGATGAATGTTTTATAATCGAAACGTTCACATCATGAAAATGTTACATTATGTGAAAATGTTTCCAATAATATGACATGAAATGGTTGAGGACATTAAATGGTTATAGGCCATGAAACTATTTCATGGTGTTAAATGGTCTCTTAGGGTACTTTTAACCAGAGGTGATGCATTTTTCATTATATCTAAAAAATAGATAATTTCACACCATGAAAGGGTATCACACCATGAATTTCTTTGTCTTTGTTGTTACAACCCCACAGTGTGTTTATTTCACCCTCTTTGTAGCCTTATCTCTTGGACCCTAGGGTAAATAAATTTTATTTTGCATCCATTCCTTCCCATATGGATGTCTTGATCCGGATTTTAATCTCTTCTGAGTCCCTTGACTTTATTTTTCCCCTCTCTCCCACTTTTTCTCCATTGTAGTGTTGTAATCTACTAATCGTAGTTTAATCAAGATGTTTTTGTGGCCCAGTTTTTCCATGTGATCCCTATCCCCTACATTCTTTATTAGTGTAACCTATTGGAATTGTTTCTTTGATTGGTAGATAAAGATAGGTGGTCTAAACAAACCCTATAGTCTATTTAAGTTTTTTAAGTATATAAAATATTATGTGATATCCCTGAATTAACATGTTCGTTAATAAATAGAAAAATGAGTGATTATAATCAACTATTTACACTACTCCTTGGATCTCATTAGACCCAATGGTATTTTGAATTGTCTTGTGGAACTCATAGGGTCATCCTACCCTGGAATAATAATGAACTTGATAATGATGCATAGTATATTTTAGCATCACATGAGACCTTAGGTGATTTATTGTGATTTACTCACATTAAAAAATGGATTAATTTATTATTGAAATTACAAGAGATAATTGATATGAGATGGGTTTTTACACTTGTATATCAAAGGATTAAGATTGAATTTAATGAATCAATGTTTAGTTGAATGAAAAATTGTAATTTTTTTTTATTGACCACTATGTATTATGATATCTTGTTGTTTTATTCTTTCCATTATTAATTTTTGATGGGATTTATGTTGAAATGATAATATAAAGTGAATTTATTATATGCACAAATGATTATATAAATGGATTTTCATGGATACTGAAATTCATATATAAGTGGATATTACTTTTGATGATAAAAGTCTTATATAAAGTGATTTTATTATATTTTTAAACGCTTATATAAAGGTATTTTTCTAGATATTTAATTGATTATATAAATTTATTTTCTAGGTTATGTAGAAATGATTATATAAAGGTATTTTTCTAATTATTTTTTAATGATTATAGTTCTAGACCTGATTTAAAGATTATACCTTAGAATTCTTGTTATGGTTGTTTCCGATGCTTTCTCCGGGGCGCGCGCGCATCCGTCCGCGGAGGAGGGGGACGCGCGGCTTTGTTGCCCCGCATTCCCGCTTTCCAAAGGCGGGCGGCATTCGTTCCTTATTCAGGGACGTCTGCTCCTTGATCGAAACGGGATGATGGGATGTCGGTTCTTCCTCCTGTGGATTCCTCCTCAGAACTCGTCACCTAGTCCGGGTCTCCCTTATAGATTTAATACGTAGTTCGTGAAACTCTTCCCAGTGCCATGTTTCCATGGACGCCGGTTAATTACACTTCTTCTGTCGGGACATTCCAAAGGGTCCAGTCAGGGCAGCAACCTTCGGTCAGGGGAGTAATCACGTTTGAGGCATCAGTAGCGTGTCTGGATGATGGGGTACCTGGCATGTCTGTCTGTTATCCTCGATCACAAGGCTTCTCGAGGGTGTGGAAGCCCGAGGCATCCCACATCGAGCGCAGGGAATTACATGTCATAGACACGTATCTGAGGTTTTCCTCAGCTTCCCATGTTCAACACAGGGTATGTCGCGAGTTTAACGTCTTGCGGAGACGGTTACGCCAAAGGCGTTCCATCCGAGGTTTTCCTCAGGCATCTCATGTTTATCACGAGGTAGGTCGCGAGTTTAACGTCTTGCGGAGACGGTTGAGAATGAAATGGGACCATCACAGGGGGGCAACAATGAAGTTGGGCTTGAGCCTTGAAGAGGCTTCCTACGTATCCCCGTGGCAGGGAATCAAAGTCCACGTAGTTCAGGATGGTGCCGGTAAACCGACGTGAAGCTGGACCTTGGTCCGAGGAGAGTTGGGCTTGAACCTCTGGGAGGATTCCTACGTACCATGCCTTGACATGGATCAAAGTCCTCGTAGTTCAAATAATACAGTTTAACGTCATGCAGGACGATAATGAACCCTGACGTGAATAAACGACGGGTGGTGGGTGTCGGTGAGCCGACGTAAGCGAGGGACCTTGATCCACTATTGGTGGGATTGAACCTCGTGGAGGCTTCCTACGTACCATGCCTTGACATGGATCAAAGACCTCGTAGTTCAAATGGGGCTGGGTCACAATGGCTTACCACTGGACCAGAATGTAGTTTAACGTCATACTGGACGTAGGTAGAACACGATGTAAATTGGGTGATGGGTGGGCTTGAACCTCGTGGAGGCTTCCTACGTACCATGCCTTGACATGGATCAAAGACCTCGTAGTTCAGGTGAAAGTAGACCTTGGTCCACTGATGGTGGGCTTGAACCTCGTGGAGGCTTCCTACGTACCATGCCTTGACATGGATCAAAGACCTCGTAGTTCAGGTGTCACAACGGCTTACCGCTGGACTGGAATGGGACCCGACGTGAATGAGCGACGGGCGGGCTTGAACCTCGTGGAGGCTTCCTACGTACCATGCCTTGACATGGATCAAAGACCTCGTAGTTCAAATGGGGCTCCGCCGGTGAACCGAAGTGAAAGTAGACCTTGGTCCACTGTTGGTGGGCTTGAACCTCGTGGAGGCTTCCTACGTACCATGCCTTGACATGGATCAAAGACCTCATAGTTCCGGTGGGGTTTGTCGGTAAACCGACGTGAAAGCAGACCTTGGTCCACTAATGGTGGGGGTTTGTCGGTAAACCGACGTGAAACCAGACCTTGGTCCACTAATGGTGGGCTTGAACCTCGTGGAGGCTTCCTACGTACCATGCCTTGACATGGATCAAAGACCTCGTAGTTCAGGTGGAAGTAGACCTTGGTCCACTGATGGTGGGCTTGAACCTCATGGAGGCTTCCTACGTACCATGCCTTGACATGGATCAAAGACCTCGTAGTTCAGGTGGGGTTTGTCAGGGTCAGTGCTCACTCTAAGCCCACGTGAGTCATGCTCGGTGTGAGAAATAAGAGGTCGCAAGGACCTGACGATCACGTCGCGAAGGGTGCGTCCGTGAGAAGCGAAGAGGGGCTTACGCGTTGAGCGGCCCATGGTGTTGGGACTTACTCCAGGATGGAGGCCCAGAACGGGGTGCCTCGTTCCCTATCACGTCCTCCACTGACCTTGGTAGTGGGGAAGTACAGAGATGCACGGGTGCAATCATCCGTACCAAAGTTTAGGGGCTTACGCTCTGAGGCAGCCCTTCCCCTGCGAACATACACCACTCCGACAAGGAGGATCTCATTCCATGTGCGGAAGAGTTACCATTCCCGTGGAGACGAGCGGTGTAATGAATGCTCGAGCTGGGGGGACCCTTCGTGAGGGAGACGAGGTTGGGTCACAGTTTAACGTCATGTGTTGAGGACGTGGTGCTTGGCATTTTAACGTCCTGCAGCTCGGACGAGGTGGGTTCACTCCACACCCCTAGGTCTTACATAACCGGTACCCTCTAGTCCTTAGGGAAGGGAAGGTACCGGTAAGGCCATGGTTAATGGGGGTCGAGGGAGGAACCATCGAGGGGTCCACGTTAGCGTGGCTATGCGAAGAAGCAATAGCCGTTAGCGTGCCTATGCGAAGAAGCATTAGGCGAAGCAACGCTACGGGAGGTGTTGTCCATGGGACTTTGAAATCACATCATGCAAACCTGGAGGGTCGCACGGAAAGAGGAATCGCTAAGCAGAGGAGTGTGCTTTGCGAAGTGGGGTGCCTTGGCCTTAGCATGGGGCAATGGTGGGAGTGGGTGGTGCTTCGCGAAGTGGAACAGTGTTCGCGGAGCACTGCCTCGCGAAGAAGGAGTGGTTCGCGAAGCAGGGTCCTGCCAAGCAATGTGCTTCGCGATGCATAGTTATCTTGCCTTGGCATAGGGATTACTAGCATGGGTTGGGTGTTTCGCGAAGCACAAGTGCTCCGCAGCTGCCCGGGTTCCCTTGGAAATCCCCTTCCTTTGCGAACGCCCTTGGGCTTCGCGAAGGGCATCCCTCTCAGAAGAGGGGCTCAAAACGAAGCAAATCAGAGTCGTCTCGCGAAGTAGAAATACCTCGCGGAGCTCATGATTCCCGGGGCAAAGCTTGCTTCGCGATTTGGGAGAGGAGAAGCCGAATGGTCGGATTTTCCGTTCTCCAGGACTCAGGGGGAGTCGAGTATTTATAGGGAAGGGGCGCCGCGAAGCAGGGCTCGCGCGCCGCCTCCGGAGCTTCGCGGCGGCTCGCGAACGTCAAACGGGCTCGCGGAGGATCACCGCCTCAGGTGATTCGCGGCGGCTCGCGAACGTCAAACGCGCTCGCGGAGGATCACCGCCTCCGGTGCTTCGCGGCGGCTCGCGAACGTCAAACGGGCTCGCGGAGGATCACCGCCTTCGGAGCTTCGCGGCGCCGCCAGGGTTGGGGTGCTTCGCGGCGGGGCTTCGCGGCTGTGCTTCGCGGCTGTGCTTCGCGGGGCAGCGTGCCGGCTGTCTTTTTCGTTCCTTCCTTTCGGGCGACATTTTTGGCGCCAACAAATGCCCCCCCTCAGACTTGGAGCCGCGGAGGGCGAAGGGTCGAAGTCTGAGGGACGATCGCCAAAACTGTCGGTGGATCGCGATGCAGCATCGCGAAGGAGGCCCGCGATGCTCGCCGGGGCCGCAGATCCGGCCGCGCTGCGATGCTTCGCGTGGATATGGCGCGCCGCGATGCTCCGGGGTCGTCGCCTATAAATAGGGGGTCTTCCCTCTTTTGTCTTTACGTGCCTTCCTTGTCTTTTTTGCGCTCTCTATTTCGCGAAGCTCCACATACTCCGCGACAGCCCTCCGCGAATCGAGCTTCGCGGCGAACCGCGGGTCTCTGACTCCGCGTCCGCGCCAAGCGAACCTTTGCGTGCCTGCCTTGGCCGGACTTCGTGGTTTTGATCTTGCGACCGACCTTCGCGATCCGGCTTCGCGATCGAGCTTCGCGATCGAGCTTAGCGATCCATCCGGAAGAATCCTTTTCTGAGGGCCAGAGTTAAAATGGCCCATCAAGAAGCTGTGCGGGAAGTGCTTGCAGATGCTGCTCGCCGGGATGAGATGGACAACCGTCCGGGCTTGGGGGAAATGGTTCGGAGCCACTCGGACCACACTTCCTTGACAGACCTGCTGTCGGAAGGTCAGAGGGATTATCCGCAGTGCAAGAAACTGCCGTTGTATGGCTTCGGACTGAGGGATGACGTCTTCATCCCTGAGGCGAGAAGGGATGAACTAGCTTGCTGGTTCATGAGAACGCCATGCCAGCACCAATGGTTCAGGGCGGCCGATGGTCATGCACAGGAGGATTTCACACCCGTCACTGCTGATTGCCTCTACAATCATATGAACGATATTGACGGGAGGCCACTGCAACCAGAGACGTCCCCTCCTCTCTACCGCACCATACTGAAGGCGGCTCTGCAGGATCCGAAGAAGGGATGGTCTGATGAGTGGGACCTGCGCCAGGGCGGAAAATTTACCGATGACTGGGCCTGGGCCTACTGGGTAGGCGCCTCATGCGAGGAGTTCGAGGCCGATCTGAGGAGAGTGGGATTGTACGAGGTGGCGTGGGCCTCCCAGTTCCACATTTACCAACCCAAGCAGCTGATGCCGGAACTGTTGAGTAGATGGTCGTCCCGAACCAACACCTTCCACCTGCATCATGGGGAGGTGGGCATCAGCCTGTGGGATGTCCACCAGATTTCCGGGGTCCCGATCTTGGGGGCCATGTATGACGAATTCCTCCCCGTTGCCAGCGTGTGGGGAGATGCTGAGCAAATGCCGCGACTGGCGTCAGCGCTGATGGCGCTTGTCCCTGGAGAGGACAAGGAAGCAGTGAGGGATGTCCACTTCAGAAGATGGTTCAAATGCTTCCTGAACTTCCCAGAAGATCGAGAGTTCCGTCCAAGGCCTCGAACTTGTCCGAGGGCAGCCCAGCGGGGCAAGGAACACACGTATTGGCGGGTTTTGGAGGACAGCCAATGGAAGACGTGGGGCTTCAGCGTCAGCACTGAACAACAGCCAATATTTAGGCTGGCGGCGTTCATCGCGGCTCTCATCTGTGGGTGGATCCTACCAGTGAGAGATACAAGCATGGGGGTACGGCCCAGCTCGTTCATCATGGCATCGATGTTGGCCATGGGGCAGCAGATCAACCTGGGGATCCCGATGCTCGCCAAGCTATACAGAATGATGCGGCGTATTAGCGAGGGCAAGAAGCCGCCAAGAATATGTGGGCCCTTCCACATCCTGTATGGGTGGATCACAGCGCATATCAGGGGGATTTACGAGTATCCAAACCCCATTTCGCCGCCGGGATCAGACTTTCGCCCCTCCATCTTGAACGCAGTTGGGAGCTTCCCATTCAAACTGGCCGTTCCGATGGTGCTGAATAGGGTGTGGAGGGCGGACGAGTTCAACTTTCATCCCTTCCCACTGCCTACGGGGAGGATTACTGATGATGGACGGGGAACGGAAGAACAACGGGCTTACCTCCTGGCCTTCCGAGGTGGAGTTTTGGTGGCTCGGATAGATCGTGAGCCAATATGTGAACCGTACACCCCGCATCGTTTCGTGAGGCAGTTCCGGTGCCTCCAGCGGCTGACCCCGCAGGTATACTGGGAGGTGCGTCACGAGGAGCACTCGTGTGTGATGAGGCAGCTGTGGCTCATGTTCACACGTGAGGATGGAAAGATGTAGATCACATTGCCTCCATCCACCGCCGCCTTCGGCTTAGTGAAGGAGTACGCCATCAGCTGGGAGGCCTCTTATCCTGGGGAGATGCTGAAGCAGCCAACGATCCGGGTTGGTGACGGTGGGACTCCTTTATCTCGAGGTCGGGGTCGGAGGGCAACTAGGGCCTCCCGCGGCAGCGGGGCAGCCATGGCAGAGAGACCCGCACCGGCCGAGGCTATGGCAGCAGCGGCGGATCCGGTGGTTCCGGGAGAGCAGGGTCATCTGGAGGGGCGGCCACCGAGGGGATTCCGTCGGATATCCGCTCAGGCTCCGGGGAAGCGGCTGCGTCACATTGACATGGCAGAAGATGCTGTCTTTCCGGAAGCTTGGGACATCTGGGATGTCAACCGGCAATTCCTCAGCCCAACAGAGATGTGGGACCACCTGAACCGCCTCGGGATGAAACTGCCGGGCATAGGCCCAGTTCGGGCTGGATTCATGGTGTCTCCGGCGGAGGCGGAGCAATACTTGAACGAGCTGGAGGATTACGTCCACTCCAGCGGTGTTCCTCGCCCAATGACAGATCGGGTGAGGGTACTGTTGAATCAGACGGTGCCCCCACAGTTATCGGCTGCCGATCTGAGGGAGCGCTTCCCCTTGCCGGAGGAATCAGGGGAATCTTCTCAGGGGAACGAGGCTGGAGGAGGGAGCCCGTTGGAGGAGGGTGAGGTCGGAGACAGAAGCTCAGAATCCGACGACTTCGCGGAGGCTCTCGAGGTAGCATTCCGAACTCCTCTTCTTACGATCTGTTCTTGAATCCCTATAGACTTCTCACCAATGTTCGAGCCATGCAGGAGGAACTTGTTCTTAGGCCTCGTTCTCGCTCCTTGGCGGGTGATGTCGCGGGACCTTTGGAACCCGCGCCTATGGCTGCGTCCAGTTCTGCATCTGGTGGGACCAGGGGGTCTGAGGTGGCTCCTCTGAACTCTCCGGGCCTTCCAACAGTATACGGGGGGCCTCGTCTTGGAGTCCCATCGGTACCGGTCCGGGAGCAGCGCTCGAAGGTCGATCTTCGTAAGTCTCCTTCACCGGTCTCCTCGTTGCCACACGTGGGCCATGGCAACTAACGTTTATGTCTATTTCTGTCATACAGTTCTCCAACTGGCGTGGGCTGCTGCAGCTAGGCTGGTTGGGATGTCTGGCGGCGTCCCTCCCAGGGGCATGCCGGTGATGGTGTCGATAGTCCCTTCACCTCCTCAAGCTGCGGCGCACACCATCACTAGCGGGATCACCAGCAGGGCCATACCTGAAGTCATCGAGGTGGACTCTGAGGAATAGGACCAACCGGTCAGTCCCAGTCCTGTCGTGCCTGCGCCGGCGTCAGGTGTCGTACCAGACTCAACACCAGATGTGGATCCCGCCGAGGAATTCCTGCAGGCATATCCTGCGTACGAGCCTTCCGACCGCGCGGATTGGGACGAAACAGCCTCTGATGAGGAAGACAGCAGCATAGTCCACCGCCGGTCGTGGAAGCTGATCACGTGCTTCATCAGGGACACTCCCCAAGCGCAATGGCTGGCCGAAATGGATAGGCTCCGCTCGCGGTTGCGCGAATTGTGTGCCGGGGGAGTGGACGCCCAACGCCCTCACGCGCTCATCCGAGACCTCATGGCTGAGAAGATCCGGGAGCATGATCGTGGGCTGAGCGTGGGATGGCAGCGGAGGAAGGCGACGAGCATTAGGAAGCTCCAGGAGGCTGAAGGCGAGGTCCAACAGATGCAGATCCGGGCCAACGAGCTTTCAGCCACCCTCGATGCGCAGTCTGAGCTGGTCTCGCAATTGAAGGCCCAGCTGGCAGAGGCTGAGGAGCACATGGGGCAGACCTCTGGAAGGATGGCTGCTGTTCGGGCCGGGGTGGAAAGGGCCAGGGCCAGGGTTGAGGAATTACGCCCCGCCGCTGCTGAAGAGGAGCGGGAGTTGAATCAGCGGCAACAGGCTTTGGACGCCACAAGTCAACGGGTGACGGAGCTGCAACGCTCCTTTGACGGAGTCAACCCGTCCATGGGGGAAGTCAACCCCTGAGTATTGTAGCGAACCCGAAGAAACTTTTATTAACACTTTTGTGCTTCAACTCTTTCTTTCTCCTTTGTTTTGAGTTCCGTAGCACGCACGATTTCCACTGTTGAATTGCCTTGTTGCATCCCTACAATGTTTGCGGGACGTTTGACGACAATTCCCTCAAACCAGGCCAGATTCCCGAAAGATGGGGAAGGCTTGATCAGAGGAGGAACTTCCAGGATAGACGAACCACTGTTTCTTCAACGTGCTCTTATGCACGGATAGGGCAACGCCAGGGGCGCTGGAATCGGTTCAAACAGATGAAAATGGGGAGTGTGAATCACGATGCCCAAATTCGGAACACTGCGGGGATGGCGTGACAATAAAGGACAACCGCTAACCGTGGCGGACAGACGGTATCCTTACTGTGTTAGCCTGAAATGGGGACAACAAATGAGCATCGACTGCTGACCATATTCGCAACGCGGGATTTTATCAATTTGTTGTCGATCAATCTTTCAGAACGTTGGCCCAGGACAGTTGGTGGACCATATGTCAGACATCCATACTGTTAGGGGGTCCTTCCAGACATGACCAGTCTTCCGGAACGTTGGCCCAGGACGGTAGGTGAGCCGATGCGGCATAAGACCAGGCCGTTAGGGGGTTCCTTCAGACATGAAAGAGGACGAGGGTCCGAATGAGGGGCACGCAAAGCGTGGAACATGGAGTGATGGTTTGTCCGAACAGAATCCAGCACTTAGGTAGTTACACCACCGTGGTGGGAGTACGCCAAACTGGGCGCATTGGCCTGATCATGGATCATTCCTTCTTCCGGACAGGGCCTCTGGCGAGGGCTGGAAATGGGGAGGAACAAGATTTCGTGATTCCAGGGGCTGAACCCTAGGTGAAATGCCTGGGTGTCTCTACGTATCCCACATGATGATGGGAATCAAGACGCACGTAGTTCTTGAAGCGTAGTTTAACGTCATACTGGACGAGGAGCAGCCTGACCGTGTTGGTACACATCCAGCCAAAACTACTAAGCCCACGTGAGTCGTGCTCGGTGTGGGAAACAAGCAGTAGTGGTGGGAATTTCCCGACGCAGAGAGGGGCAGGTGAGGGCAAAGGGATGCTCGGTGACTACCGGCCCAATGACACTAACACGATCATTCAGCGCACCCAGATGCGCGAAGAGAAAGAGCCGAGTATGATGGAGTTCCACTTGAACACGAGGGAGTGGAAATGTGTGAATCATGGTGCTTGAGATTCAGATCACAATGATGGTGGTGTGACGATGGAGGATTACTGCTGACCATGTTCGCAACACAGCATCCTGTCGCGTTAGCCTAGAATGGGGACAAACAAATGAGGGTCGACCGTTGACCATGTTCGTAACACAGGACCATGTCACAAATGTTGTCAGAGATCCGTGGGGACGTTGGCCCGAAACGATTGAAGGGCCCTTAGGTCCAGCATTCATGGAGAGCCCTTAAGATTAATGTCCACGTCGTCCGAGGGTCCTTTTGGATGTGGAAGAGGATGAGGATCCAAATAGTGAGCTCACGAAGCTTGGTCATGGGATGAGGGGAATGTCCCTGTGAAAATCCCATGCTTCAGGCTTTTTGTCAAAACACATCTGAATACGTCAACGAAACGTATTAGAGAGAGGGAGCAGATTCCTTTCCCTTGGGGAGATCTTAGTTTATGGTCATAGAATTCGGACCATGGATTGGAAAAAGGGATCAGGGGACGCATGACATCACAACCTGACGTGAATGAGGACATAGTCCCACTTACCATGCATTCTCTGGGGAAGTGCCCGAGTCGAGGGACCGAACTCAAGGGTTAGGCTGGGCCCGCGGGGAAGTACCCGGGCGCTCCTACGTATCTCATGAGGATGAGAATCAAGCCATACGTAGTTCTGGAAGGTGGCAGGGTAAGGTACCAGTGCCAGGGGAAAGGGGAAGTGCGGACGTGGCCCTTGCACTAAAAGAAGCTGAATTTGATGTATCTTGTTTGTTCTTTGAGGTGAATGGTTTTTTTTTGTGAAGCGACAGGCCTAGAACTGTAGGTCGTGATGTCGCCACAAGAATCAAGCCGTGATGGGCGTTGACAAATGGCATGGCGCGTGGCTAGTACCCAACGTGATGTCCTCTACAGTGAGGTCACCACAATGCGGTGCCGTTTTTCGTCGTGCGGCCAGGACGATAATGTCACAGTTTAGGGTCGTATGATAGGACCAAGCATGCATTTTATCGTCATGCAGCGCAGACGTAGCAGAGACGATGCTAGGCGGGAAATGTGCGCAGTGTTATAAAACACAATTAACGGAGACATGATCCCACATCAGATTGTACGCCATTTGGAGGGGGAAACCTTAGGCCGAGGGGGCTATACAGAGGTGAAACAGGGAGAGAGACTGGCTTCCTGAATGGGTTGTACCCGGAGACAGGGCGTCTGGGCGATCCTACGTATCCCATGAGGATGGGAATCAAGTTGAACGTAGTCCCGAATGGATCTTAGTTTATGGTCTTAGAGCTCGGACCATGGGAGTCCCAAAGGACGCCAGATTGCAGCTTTGTCCCTTTAGCATGCAAAGGTGCACTGAGGGATAGCGCCAAAAGTGTCGAGATTCCACCTGGACATGATGGGGTGGAAAATGATGTGAATCATGCAACCAACATTCAAGGACTGAAGGGGCTGGCGTGACGACAGAGGATTACTGCTGACCATGTGCGCAACACAGCATCCTGTCGCGTTAGCCTGAAATGAGGACTAACAAAACGAGCATCGACTGCTGACCGTATTCGCAACGCGGGATTTTATCGATTGGTTGTCCGAAACCCTGGAGGGCGTTGGCCCGTATCGGTAGGAGAGCCCTTGGGCGTAGTATCCAGGCCGTTCTTGGGGGTCCCTCTGGGTGTGAAAGATTATGGAAGTCCGAATAGAGGGGAACACGAAGCTTGACAAGTGGAAGGAACTTGATCAAGTTGAATCTGACACTCTTGGTGCTAGACCAGAGTACTCTTAATACATGGGTGAAGCACTGCAGGGAGTCAAAGGACTCAACCTTGAGGGTGATCGAGAGAAGGAAGATTCCCAGGGGAAGGGGGGCATGATGCCCAAAACCTTGTATCATACCTGCACACCCCCCGCTGGAGAGGGATGGACCAAGTGGCCTAGGTGACCGGGAAATCAGGATATCTCCCAGAGGTGGGGCTGGACCCGAATCATAGACATTCAGGTGGTCCTACGTACCCCATTAGGATGGGAATCAAGCCACACGTAGTTCTGAAGGGTGCCTTTTAATGTCATGCAGGACAGAACAGGAGGACTGAACCTCAGAATGGGGGCGTGCGTGGTGCAGTTGTTGCAAACCCGACGTGAAAGAGGACGTAGTCCTACACTGCGCCACGCAGTCCTGTGATCAGGGTCCTGAAGAGAGGATTAGAGAATTAAATTTGCTGAACTCAAGCTGGGTCCAAAGACAAGGGGTCTTGAACGTAGTTCCAGATGAGAGTCTTAGTTTATGGTATTAGAGCTCGGACCGTGGATGGTGACAACTCCCGAGTAAGCACAGATGTCAGCCCAATCCCTAAGCCCACGTGAGATAAACTCAGTGTGGGAAACAAGGGGGGCATCCTCATTGCAATACTTGGGGCATCCATTAAAGGGGAGTCAGCAGAAAGTTCCGAAGGACACCTTTGATGTAGCTTGTTCCTCAAATGCGCAGACGTGCACGGAGGAAAAGTACCAAGAATCCCGAGACTCTACTTGGACACGATGAAGTGACGAAGGGTGTGAATTGTGTACCCGACATTTGGGATTAATGGGTTGGCGTGACGAAAGAGGAAAACTGTTATCCGTGACGGAAAAACAGCGTCTGTATCGCGTTAGCCTGAGGTGGGAACAACAAACGAGCATCGACCGCTGACCATATTCGCAACGCGGGATTTTATTGATTTGTTGTCTGAAACCCTGGGGGGCGTTGGCCCGTATCGGTAGGAGAGCCCTTGGGCACTGTATCCAGGCCGTTCTTGGGGGTCCCTCCGGGTGTGAAAGATGGTGGAAGCCCTGATGCGGGGATACGCAAAGCCTGGAAAGCGGGTGCGGACATGTCCGAGTAAAGCTTGGCATTCCAGGTAGTGAACCAGAGTACTCTTAAGCACATTGGAGAACCGCCGAAAAAGAGGGATCGACGAAACAACTCAGCAGGGGGTGGGAGCATGGCGTGGTCATCACGAGACCGTCGTGAATGAGGACATAATCCCACACCGCACCATATGATCCCCTCATGGAGGAAGGATGGGCCAAGGGGCCAAGATGGGATGAGGATTCCCGAGAGATGGGGCTGGACCCGGATCTTGGACATCCAGGTGGTCCTACGTATCCCATCAGGATGGGAATCAAGCCACACGTAGTTCTTAAAATGTAGTTTAATGTCATACCGGACGAGGAGGGGAGTAACATACCCCTAAGAAAGGTGTACAGTATGGTGAAAAACCGACGTGAATGAGTACATAGCCCTACGCCATACCGTACAATCCTATAAGATAGGTCCTGGGCCGCGGCCTGGAAAGGCCGAGGGGCCTGGGGCTGAGCCTCGGTCAGGAAGGACTGACTGGTTTATAGTTTAACGTCTTACATGAGGACGGGGGGCCAGGGGCCCAAGGAGGCCAAGGGGCCTGAGGCTGAGCCTCGGAAGCGGAGTCGTACGACATGGTACATGATCCCGACGTGAATGAGGACGTAGTCCCACACCACACCGTACACTCCGGGTAAGAAGGGACCTAGGCAGTAACATGGAAAGGCCAAGGGGCCTAAGGTCAAGTATCAATCAGGAAGACCTGACTGGCTTGTAGTTTAACGTCTTATATGAGGACGGGGGGCCAGGGGCCCAAGGAGGCCAAGGGGCCTGAGGCTCGGTCAGGAAGGCCTGACCGGTTTGTAGTTTAACGTCTTACATGGGGACGGGGGGCCAGGGGCCCAAGGAGGCCAAGGGGCCTGAGGCTCGGTCAGGAAGGCCTGACCGGTTTGTAGTTTAACGTCTTACACGAGGACGGGGGGCTAGGGGCCCAAGGAGGCCAAGGGGCCTGAGGCTCGGTCAGGAAGGCCTGACCGGTTTGTAGTTTAACGTCTTACATGAGGACGGGGGGCCAGGGGCCCAAGGAGGCAAAGGGGCCTGAGGCTCGGTCAGGAAGGCCTGACCGGTTTGTAGTTTAACGTCTTACACGTGGACGGGGGGCTAGGGGCCCAAGGAGGCCAAGGGGCCTGAGGCTCGGTTAGGAAGGCCTGACCGGTTTGTAGTTTAACGTCTTACATGAGGACGGGGGGCCAGGGGCCCAAGGAGGTCAAGGGGCCTGAGGCTGAGCCTCGGAATGGGAGTCGTATGACATGGTACATGATCCCGACGTGAATGAGGATGTAGTCCCACACCACACCGTACGCTCCGGGTGAGGAATCCTGGGCTGTGGGCCCGATCACTAGCACCACCTGGGGGAAGTTTGTCACCTCAGGATGGGGCAGAATGAATCACTGTTGACCATATTCGAAACACAACGTTCCTATGGTGACCCGCATGGGGGCAACAAATGAGCGTCGACCGCTGACCAAATTCGCAACGCGGGACTTGTATCGATTTGTTGCTTGAGAAACCCTCGGGGGCGTTGGCCCGTATCGGTAGGAGAGCCCTTGGGATTTCTATCCAGGCCGTTCTTGGGGGCCCCTCCGGGTGTGAATCCATCCACGAAAGGGGCAAACACCTCCAGGGGGAATGTACAGCCGGGTCGAGGCTTGCTCGACGTGGGTCGGGGAAAAAGTGTGCACCCTGCCATGTCTTGACCAGAGGGGAAGATTTTGGCTTTTGGGCTGGGCCGACGGACGAAATGTCCGGGCGTTCCTACGTATCTCATAAGGATGAGAATCAAGCCATACGTAGTTCTTGAAGGCCATGAAGTTTAGCGTCATGCGGTGAGGACGTGGGAGGGTAGAAGAACGGGAGTGGGTGCATGGTGCGACCCCCACAATCTTTGCATGAATGGGGTTGCATGAGCGGGGCCAAGAAAGCCGACGCCCTGCTACACAAAGATCCTCCAAGGAGACCATCCCCAGGGGGAATAGTGGAAGAGAGAAGCTTGGGGCTGGGCTCAAGACAAGGCGTCCGATCGTTCCTACGTATCCCATGAAGATGGGAATCAAGCCGTACGTAGTTCTTGACATGCAGTTTAACGTCATGCGGGACGAGGGGCATCTCATTCGGGGATGTGTGCGGCATGGTACATGATCCCAACATGAGAACGTAGTCCTACACTGTACCGTACGATCCCGTAAGAGGGTAAGTCGGAGAGAAACGAGGGGGCCTGGGGCCAGACCTCGGTGGAGACGGGGCCAGGGGCCCAAAAAGGCCGAGGGGCCTGAGGCTGAGCCTCGGTCAGGAAGAACTGACTGACTTGCAGTTTAACGTCTTGCAGTGAGGACGGAGATACAGTTTAAGGTCATGCGGGACCAAGTCGCAGTTTAGGGTCGTGCAGGACCAATGCAGTTTAATGTCGTGCAGGACCAATGCAGTTTAATGTCGTGCAGGACCCTCTCGCAGTTTAGGGTCATGCAGGACCAATGCAGTTTAATGTCGTGCAGGACCCTCTCGCAGTTTAGGGTCATGCAGGACCAATGCAGTTTAATGTCGTGCAGGACCCTCTCGCAGTTTAGGGTCATGCAGGACCAATGCAGTTTAATGTCGTGCAGGACCCTCTCGCAGTTTAGGGTCATGCAGGACCAATGCAGTTTAATGTCGTGCAGGACCCTCTCGCAGTTTAGGGTCATGCAGTACCAATGCAGTTTAATGTCGTGCAGGACCCTCTCGCAGTTTAGGGTCATGCAGGACCACTTTTTCCCTAGGCAAAGTATCGCTTGAGGAATCTGGCATTGGTGGGAGGGGTTACACGCTCTCCATCTGTGGTCACCAAGGAGTATGCTCCATTGGGGTAAACCTTATGGATGATATAAGGCCCTTCCCATTTGGGTTCTAACTTGGGCGGTTTCCTTCCGGGAATCATTGGCGCTCGCAGGGCCAGCACCAGGTCACCCTGTAGAAAAGAGCGGAGACGAACCTTCTTGTCAAAAGCTCTTGCTATCTTGTCCTGATGCCTTTCCAGATTGTGCAGGGCACGAAGCCGGTTCTCGTCCAGTGCCTCTAACTCATCTAGACGGATCTCGGCTACCTCATCTGATGTCTGGTGATCATAAACTGCCGTGCGTAGCGACGGCAGCTGGATCTCAATGGGTAGGACGGCCTCAGCTCCATACACCAAGGAATATGGGGTCACCTGGGTAGAGTAGCGATTCGTCGTCCGGTAAGCCCAGAGGGCGTTGGGGAGCTTGTCCGGCCAACTCTTCTTGTTCTGACCAACCATCTTCTGCAGAATGTTAGAGAGGGTCTTGTTGAACGCCTCGATCTGTCCATTCGCCTGTGCGTGGTAGCGGGAGGTATGGTTTGACCGGATGTCGTACTTAGCGTACAATTTCTTCAATTCAGCTGCTCGGAAGTTAGTGCCGTTGTCAGTGAGGACGGCGTGGGGGACTCCAAACCAGTGGATAATGTTAGAGCTCACAAAGTCAACGACGGAACGGGCCTTGACCTCTTTGAGCGGAACTGCTTCTGCCCACTTGGAGAAGAAATCTGTAGCAGTCAGGATGAACCTACACTGGCGGGCTGTTGCCGGCGGATACGGTCCCACTACATCGAGTCCCCATACCGCAAATGGCAAAGAGTACTTGGTGGGTGGAGGGGTTCTGGCGGCCGATGCAAGAAGTTGGCGTGCACTTGGCACGCGTGGCATCTCTTGGCGTATCCAATACAATCGTGGATCATGGAGGGCCAGAAGTACCCTAGCCTCCGGATTTGATGGGACAGCTTCGGCCCAGCTTGATGGGCGCCACAGGAACCGGCGTGAACCTCTTGCATAACTTGAGGTATCTCTACTCCTTGGATGCAACGGAGGAGGACACCATCAAAACTCCGTTTATAGAGGGTCTGCTCAAGACTAGGGCCGCTCTGGAGGGTAAATTGAAGTGTGCGGCGTCGGATTCGCTCGCGCTCGGCCTGGTTGTCCGGGAGCTGACCATTTTGGAGATACTCGACAAAAGGTGCTCTCCAATCGGGGGTCGTTTCAACCACTGTGTCTGACGAACCCGGGACCCCCTATACGGAGGGTCCGGCGGTGAGATGACTTACCCGCAGGCTATCACGGTCCTCTTGGGTGACGGGAGCAATGACTCTCCTGTGGGCCACGTGTATGACCAAATCATCTTGCTCGGGTTCTGCGAGCGATGCGGCTAAGCCATCCAGGGCGTCCGCTTGTCCGTTCTGCAATCTTGGGACATGGGTAACCTCTGGCCGAGAAGAGAACTGGGCCATTAGAAGGAGGGTGTACTCCAGCAACGGTGCAAGCTCTGGCTTCCTGACGACGTAGTCGCCATTAACCTGTTTGATTACCAGCTCGGAATCTCCCTTCACATGTAGATGGGGTACATGGATCTCAAGGGCCAACTCAAGGCCGGTGATGAGAGCTTGGTACTCTGCCTCGTTGTTCGTACAACCTTCTGACAACAGGAAGGAGTATGGCAGGACGGCTTGCGCCGGGGTAATGAAAACAATACCCAGACCCACTCTGTTGAGCTTGGGGTCGTTGAGCCTTCTACCGGTGGGGCTCCGGGAGGCGCCGTCGAAATGCATTTGCCAACATGGGACAACGTGATAGACCGAGAGGATCATCTCGTCGGGGAAATCCAGGTCCAGGGATTGATCCGCGGAGGTTGGATGGGTAGCTAAAAAGTCAGCCAACGCCTGTCCCTTAACGGCCTTCTGAGGCACAAACCTGATGTCAAACTGCTGGAGAATCACCGCCCACCATGCTAGTCGGCCAGTTAGCATGGGGCGGTTCAGGATGTACTTCAGCGGATCCACCCGAGAGATCAATTGCACCTCGTGGTGTTGCAGGTAGTGTCGCAACTTCTGCACGGCGAAGACGAGCGCAAGGCAGATCTTTTCGATATGGGAATATCTGACCTCCGTATCGAGAAGCATGCGACTGAGATAGTAGAGACTGTTCTCAGTGCCCTCGTTATTCTTCTGGGCGAGCAGCGCGCCGAGGGATCTCTCCAGGGCGGTCACGTAAAGGACCAGCGGCTTTCCAGAGACGGGTGGCATCAAGACCGGAGGTTGGAGCAGATACTTCTTGATTTCCTCGAAGGCGATCCGACACTCCTCATCCCATTCGTAGGCAGCGCCTTTCTTCATGAGCTGAAAAAAGGGCTTACACTTGCCGGCCAGGTTCGCAATGAATCGGCGTATATAGGCTAAGTGGCCTTGTAGGCCTCGGAGCTCCCGAATGTTGCTCGGGGGAGGCATTTGGCTGATGGCCTTGATCTTCTCCGGGTCGATCTCGATACCTCGGTATCTGACAACAAAACCCAGAAACTTCCCGGAGGTGACCCCGAAGGCACACTTCAGCGGGTTCATCTTCAGGTGACGGGAACGGAGGAAACCGAACACTTTCTCAAGGTCTTTGAGATGGTCCTGGCGCTGGCACGATTTGACTACAAGGTCATCCACGTAGCATTCCACCAATGTCCTGAGGATCAGTTTGAATATGCGATGCATGGCCCTCTGATAAGTGGCACCTGTATTTTTCAAACCGAATGGAATTACCCGGTAGCAAAAGGTACCCTGGGGAGCCCTGAAGGTAGTGGACTCCTCATCTTCGGGGGCCATCCAGATCTGGTTATACCCGGAATACCCATCCATGAAAGAGAGGGCTTGGAACCCGGCCGTGGCGCCAATCAACAGCTTCGTCACTGGGAGTGGGAAGTCATCCTTTGGGCAGTGGCGATTGAGATCGCGTAAGTCGATGCAGACTCTAATCTGCCCATTCTTCTTCCTGACTGGCACAATGTTGGCGAGCCATTTGGGGTACTGGACCTCTTTGACGAAGTTGGCCTTGATTAGCTTATCAACTTCGGCCTCAACCATAGAGCCATGGGAAGGGTGCATTTTCCTAGGAGTCTGCTTGAATCCACGATGTTTTACTGGGAGGCCCAGACGGTGGACGACCACTTGGAGATCCAGCCCTGGCATCTCATCGTAACTCCAGGAAAACACATCGCGGTGCTGTTTGAGGAAGTCTACATACTGCTGCTGCTCCTCGAGGGACATGGCCGCACTGATCAATGTGGGTCTTGGATCTGCCTCGCTACCAAGGTTCACCTGTACCAGCTCGTCGACCGTGGTAGAGACGCCTTCTTCAAAGGCTGGGGGAGCATCCTCCAAGTCTTCCTCCCCAGCCGTGGGGGGACTTCCCGCGACGGAAGATACTTCTGGGCTTTCAAAACCCGAGGGGCGGCTGGTGCCGGCTTGGGCAGCAGCGGTCATCACATCAGGAGACTCACTTGTCGTCGAGACCATAGCAATGAATGCATTTGATCCTATCCCATCCGGCCTTTGGCCTAAGGGGCCACGCTTGATGATATCAAAGCAGTGGTGACGTGTCGGCCTGAGTCGGTTGATTCCAGCCCGGCGAAATAGACACGTATGGCGCACCGCCGTTGTCATGAGCTTGACGTCCCGGTACCGTACAGGGGTAGGATATTCCGGGATGACCCGAGCCTGGTTGATGTAGGAGTACGAGGTGATTATCCGCCGTCGCTTGGACGCGGGAACATGCCTTCCTTGCGTACCCGAAACAACGAAACATTGTCCCATGTCGGGGGTCGTGGCCTCCAACCGGTGGATCGGGAGGATGTAGGCGTCGTCCATGCTCGCCCAGGGATCACTTGTGATTGGGGCGGGCTCATCCTCGCTGACCAGGATCTGCTTGTCCTTACTTTTGTAATAACCTACATCCAGATAGCGGGCCTCACAAGAAGCGAAAGGGGACGCGTCTCCTTGGAGCACGCCTACTTGACCGTTGAGCGAGTACTTAAGGCACTGGTGATACGATGAGGGGACCGCGGCATGCAGATGGAGCCATGGACTACCCATCAATGCGTTGTAGGCGGTGTCCTGAGAAACAACCATGAACTCGGTGCTGGCAATTAAGCCACCGAACTGGGTCTTCAGGAGGATCTTGCCGACCGGGGTTTGCTCTGTCCTGTCGTACCCCTGAATCCTGAGGTCGGAGGGAGTCAAATCACCTTCGGACAAACCCAGCTTTCGCAGCGTCCGGGTTGGAATTAGATTGATTCCAGAACCCGTGTCAACGAGGCAGCGACGGACTTCCACACCGTTAAAGTGGCCAGTGATATACAGTGGGCGAATGTGCCCCTGTATAGGAGGGTCTTCATCTTCACCAGAGAACGAGATAACCGCCTGACATTCGGCATTTTCAATCGTCTCGGTATGGAAGGCCTCCGCGGCTGCCACTTCCGTCTCGAACTGGAGGGGGCTCCTTAGGGCCTCGGCAAGTGCCTCGCGCATCTCGGATGACAAGCACAGGGCCTCAAGGATGGAAAGCCTTGCCGGAATGCCGGCTAGGTGCTTTAGGACATCATACTTGCGTGCCAAACGCGAACCTCTGCTTACAGGGGGTTTTTCGGCATTTGGGGGCATAGCGGGTCCTGCTGGTTGAACTGGCGGTCGGCTAGCACTGGGTACATCCTGCTGCCTGCTAGTAGAAGCCTTGGGTACATCCTGCTGCCTGCTAGTAGAATCCTGGAGAGTAGTCGCCGGGCTAAGATCGAACAGCGGGGGTTGGCCCGTCGCCGGGCGAGACTGGCTGTGATACGAACGAGGCGGCTCTCCCCGATCCAGCAACACGAACAACGGTGGAGGTAGAGCTGAGGATGTTGGATGGGCCTGCACGTGCTGAGATCTGTGCTGAGCCTGCAGCCTGGTCTCGGTAGCGTGCACGGCTTGGTCACAAGTGCCTGCTGACATACCTCGGTGATCGGCGCGATTGCGATTCCGCTGACGTTGACGTCGGCTGGAAACATTGGGGCGGTCTGCCTGGGGTTCCCCCTCGTCGGGGGTCATATAGGGCTTTACCAGCTCCACGGTGTAAACCGAAGCGTACCCTTGACTGTCGCTCGAAGAGTCATCCACCGCTGGGCGGATTCTGGGAGGAATGCCCATTTCGGGAGGCATAAAGTCACCAAGAGTGCGGGATGACGATGGCACTGGCGGTGCACGTTGCTTCTTCTTGCGTCGCCGCTGCTTTCCCTTTTGGGCAGAGGTCGACTGTGAAGACGATGCTGAGGCACCGGCTGCTTCTTCTGAAGGTTCCGGCTGCTTCAGGTGTACCCGGATGATACCCTGGGCACGGACGACAGTTTTTCGAGCCATCCAGTTTTCGTATTTCTGGGACCCGTGGCTAGGGACCTGCTGCCACTCACCCTCGCTGTCACTGCCGATTTCTGATCCCACAAAGACGCCTGCCACCTGCGCTGGCGCTGGGCCCAACTTGACTATGTTGTTGTTGACCTGGTCCTGAAGCCAGTCTTTAAACACATAGCATCGCTTGAGGGTGTGCCCCAGGATCCGATGATAAGGGCAGTAGTTGGGGTGATCAGTGAGATGCACCTCTGCCGGCCTCCTGCACTCAGGCAGACGCACGATCCCTTGCTCTAGAGCACTTCGGAAGTAACCAGGGACCTGATTTTCGTTAAACGAATAGGTATGGTACTTTCTTTCCGGGTAAGGAGCCCTGGGGGCCTGGTCCTGTCGAGGGACCGGAGGGGCCTGCCGAGGGGGCGGCGCCTGGTTGTCTCGCCTAGGTGGCGGCGGCGCATTGCGCGGGGGAACCTGTCCGTTCTGAGGCGGTCGCTGCTGGGCAGGAGCCTGTGCTTGAGGTGGAGGACCTCTGCGGGGTTGCGGGGGTGGTGCCGCCGGTAACAATTCCAGCTGCCTCGGGGCTTCTATTTGAGCCACTGCGGTGGGTTCAGCCCTGGCGGCCCTCCTGGCTGGGATCATAGGGGGCAGCAAACGTGCCTGACTAGCCTGTTGCAGGGCCTCCTCGAGGCGCTGGGCCTTATCCAAGAAATCTCTGAACCCTCCAGGGTAGTTCTGGGTAATCAAGGAGGGTACCAGCTCTGTCTTTACGTTCCCCACACACATCGTCAGTAATTTCTCCTGAGTCAGTGGCATATCGAGGGAATACGTAAGTCCTTTCCACCGGGCGATGAAGTCTGCAACCCTCTCATCAGGCCTCTGTTTGCACTTAAAGAGGTCCGCGATGCTGGTCTTCTGCGTGGTGGAGCTGAACTGGTACATGAACTGCCGGCGAAGATCCTCCCAACCGGTCACTGATCCGATGGGGAGCTGGCTGTACCAGACGAATGCTGGACCTTCCAACGTCTGTACAAAACATCGGAGCTTAGCGGCTTCTTGCTGAGCCGGGGTCCCCAGCATGGGGCCACACCTGGAAGAGAAATGAGCCAAGTGCTGGGGTGGGTCCCCTGTCCTGTTAAAAGGCGAGAAAGTGGGGTTCCCAAAACCCGGAGGCGCGGGCATATCATCCACCCACGCGGGATAAGGCTTGCCATCCGGTGGGACCGCCACCTGCCGTGTCTCCAACGCCTCGAGGCGGGCTGTGAGTGCCACAATAAGGTCCTCCGGGTGGGGGTCCCTGTCTTGACGGGGGTCCCTAACCACAAGCGCATTGCCAGGTTCTTCAACACGGTAGACGGCTTCTGCTGCTCGCGGGTTGACTGGTTGGACGACCTGTTGGGCGACTGGGGGAACCCGGGTTGGGTTCTTCAGATTGCCCCGTCGCTCAGGGGGGTTTGGCGAGACGTATCGCGCCCTCTTGCCATATGTTCCGGCTTCCGCCCTGTCTGCGGCAGTAGCATGATCAGGGTTGCCCGGAGGCATCTCACCGGGGGGAAATTGTTCCTGCCCCTGCTGCCCCGGCCTGGGATTACCATAGTCGGGTCGTCGCTCTGCGGCGCGTTCAGCCAAGAGTTCGTCGACCAGCCTCTTCTGCTCAGCAAGCTGCTGGCGCAACGTGGCCTTCTCAGGGTCTTCGTCCGTTTTCTGCACAGAGGCGGACGGGTCGGAGTGCTTGACTATTCCGACGTGATCCTTACCCTTGCCAGTGCTCCGACCGAGTGCCAGTGACTCGGTGGGTACAGGGAGGCCCAGCAGGTTCCTATGATGACGGGTAACTCTCCCTGACGGGTCAAGAAGCTGCGGTACGCCCTCGGATGGTAAGTCCCCATCAAGGAACTCAAGCTCATCTTCCTTATCCACAACGTCGGCCATGTGGGCTGTGACTCCTCTTGAGGGCATATCCTCAATGTCGCATAGCGAATCGGGCTGTCGTTGGATAGGGTCGAAGAGGAGAGCGGCATAGCGTCCCCAACCACGGACTTGCACATGGGGGGTGGCTTCCCTGACGATCTTGCGGAGTGCCTTGAAACTCTGAACGCATTTTCGTTGGAGGGCACTCTGATGACCGGGCGACTCGGGGTGCTGGGCCGCAAGGAGCGCCGCTGCATCAATCAGTCGACACTGTTTGCCAATCTCCTCGAAGTGCTCTCGACTCCTGGGGTACACTACCCGTTCCCAACGGAGGCGGAAGTGTGTCACCCACAGGGTCTGAAAAAAGCATCCCACTTCTTCAGGGGTAAGCGACTCGGGTACGCGAAAATTCAGCACCGCCGTGGGCCAGAACTTCTCTGGGAAGTAGTCCGCTACAAGAATACTCCAGAAGCTCCTGGGTTCGTCCTCGGGGTTCGGCCCTACATTTCCCCACTCATCAACCGAGGGTGGCTGAGGGACCGTTAGCGGTACCGAGGCGGACCTCTGGGATAGCAAACTCGGTGGTGGAGAATACGGCGAGCGAGCAGACTGGCCACCGTACTCTGGGCCTTCCTCTGAAGAGCGAGGTGACCTGACCACAATGTCACGATAGGACGGGCTAACAGCCGCTGCTTCGGGTACGGGAATTGCCGTTACCGGTGTCCGGTCATGTCGTGGCTCTACCACCGTTGACCCCCAAAACAGCTCCTCGTGGTCCCGAGTAGAGGTAGAGGGCGCTTCGGGTGACGGTGGCGGTGACTGCGCGGTCAAAACCTGCGGAATTCCCAGGATTTCTTCCTCCTGGATGTACCTGCGGAGAGAGACGGGAATCCGGTGGACCTCAAATTCCGGGAGAACGAGGCTGACGCGTCTGGTTCCTGCCCCAGTCCTTGATACGGAGGAGCTGGGAGAAGGTTCCATCGCTGAATCGCATTCCGCTTCCGAATCGGAGAAGCGGGCAGGTTTGATCTCCCCCTGGGCCTTCCCAGGATTCTTCTTGTGGCGGCGATGACCCGCTCTTCTGCCCCTGGGTGGCTCTTCGGGACAGGGTTGACCCCTATCAGGCGGCCCTGGGGCGGCGCTAGCGTCGTGGCGGAGAGGGCCCCCACTTGAGACAGCCGGGGTGCGAGGGGCACTAGGGCAAATATCAAAGGGTACATGGGGAGGACCTCCATGAACAGTACCCACGTGGGCGGGGCCTCTATTGGAACCGGCAGGAGCATGGGGAAGGCCTCCATGGTCGATGTGAGTGGAGTGAGGCTGACCTTCACTCCTTGAGTTGCTGGGGCGAGGAGGACCTTCGCCAGTCGCAGAGAGGACGTAGGGGGGCCCCCACGTCGAAGGACCGGATGGACGGTGCCTTCAGAAGGATGGACTTCATACCCTGTACAGCGGGCGCGGGAAATGTTTCCGCGCTGAGCATCACTGCCCCGGGGCAGGTCTTCCTGCAGGATGGGGGCAGCACGAGGCATGCCTCCATGACGAACCTCGGAGCGGGGAAGGCCCACGCTCTGTGGAGTAGTGGTATGGGGAGGACCTCCGTACGGGGCGGCATCACCGCGGGTTAGCTCGCGATGATCATCACTGGGGCCTGCAACCCGGAGAGTCAACCCGGCCTGCCCATGGGGCGGCTGGGGTCTCAATCTTGGTTGGGCGAAGGGGTGCCCCTGCTCAATGTACGCGGGGGATTCATAATGTACGCCGGCGGTGGCTCGGGCCACTGTAACTGTTGACGTGGACGCGCCTAAGCGAATGTCCTCAGCCCAGGCCCGGCGCTGACGTCGGGTCAGGCGGGCCGGTGCAGGTGGTGCAGGGACGTATTCTGCCTGCTCTTCCTGCGGGGCCGGACGGCGGCGTTGACGTGGCCGGACGGGACCTCTCGCCTGGGGGCCCCGGGTCGGGGCCCTGAGTGGACTGAGCCGGACAACACCTGCCTCTTCAGCGTAAGGCGAAGAGTCGTCAAGGCATTCCGGGGATAGGCTCCCGAAATGATTGAATGTATGGGTGGGGAGCGGGGGCTCCCTGCGCGGCCTGTTAGGGCGGCGTTGACGGTGGGGCCTGGAAGCCTCCAGGTCCAAACGGGCCATATCCCTGGTCGGGATGACCCCTTGTTCCTCATACCTGCGCACGAGGCTGTTGATCACCCTTCGTTGGATGACCTCTGATGGGGAAAGGGTACGTGGACGTCCCGCATCCCGTGACGTGGCAACCGTCGTGGCGGTAGTGGCGCCATGTGGAGTGGCCGTAGTGGTGTTGCCCCTGCCCCTGCGTGGGCGAGGAGCGGATGGTGACCGCATCTCTGAAATAGCAACCTGGTTCCTGGCGAACGAAGGGATCAACTCATCAGTACTGAGAGGAAAAGGATTGACAGCCAGTGTCCCAGCGTTCTTCCATCCTCCATGTCTGTGAGAAGGATCCACGCCAACACGCTGCAGAGCGGAGCGTCCCACGTTCTACTACCCCGACTTCCGGTGAGTTCCACGACAGGCCCGCCATTTGCTTGGCGGGACCAGGCACCAGATATCTAGATCCGGTGACACGTCAATCTACTGGTGTCTCGAACGCTACTAATCCCCATGCTGAGGAGAAGACTTTCACGTCGGGTTCACCATTTCTGTTTCCGACGCTTTCGCCGGGGCGCGCGCGCATCCGTCCGCGGAGGAGGGGGACGCACGGCTTTGTTGCCCCGCATTCCCGCTTTCCAAAGGTGGGCGACATTCGTTCCTTATTTAGGGACGTCTACTCCTTGATCGAAACGGGATGATGGGATGTCGGTTCTTCCTCCTATGGATTCCTCCTCAGAACTCGTCACCTAGTCCGGGTCTCCCTTATAGATTTAATACGTAGTTCGTGAAACTCTTCCCAGTGCCATGTTTCCATGGACGCCAGTTAATTACACTGCTTCTGTCGGGACATTCCAAAGGGTCCAGTCAGGGCAACAACCTTCGGTCAGGGGAGTAATCACGTTTGAGGCATCAGTAGCGTGTCTGGATGCTGGGGTACCTGGCATGTCTGTCTGTTATCCTCGATCACAAGGCTTCTCGAGGGCGTGGAAGCCCGAGGCATCCCACATCGAGCGCATGGAATTACATGTCATAGACACGTATCTGAGGTTTTCCTCAGCTTCCCATGTTCAACACAGGGTATGCCGCGAGTTTAACGTCTTGCGGAGACGGTTACTCCAAAGGCGTTCCATCCGAGGTTTTCCTCAGGCATCTCATGTTTATCACGAGGTAGGTCGCGAGTTTAACGTCTTGCGGAGACGGTTGAGAATGAAATGGGACCATCGCAGGGGGGCGACAACGAAGTTGGGCTTGAGCCTTGAAGAGGCTTCCTACGTATCCCCGTGGCAGGGAATCAAAGTCCGCGTAGTTCAGGATGGTGCCGGTAAACCGACGTGAATCTGGACCTTGGTCCGAGGAGAGTTGGGCTTGAACCTCTGGGAGGATTCCTACGTACCATGCCTTGAAATGGATCAAAGTCCTTGTAGTTCAAATAATACAGTTTAACGTCATGCGGGACGATAATGAACCCTGACGTGAATAAACGACGGGTGGTGGGTGTCGGTGAGCCGACGTAAGCGAGGGACCTTGATCCACTATTGGTGGGCTTGAACCTCGTGGAGGCTTCCTACGTACCATGCCTTGACATGGATCAAAGACCTCGTAGTTCAAATGGGGATGGGTCACAATGGCTTACCACTGGAGAAGAATGTAGTTTAACGTCATACTAGACGTAGGTAGAACACGGCGTGAATTGGGTGATGGGTGGGCTTGAACCTCGTGGAGGCTTCCTACGTACCATGCCTTGACATGGATCAAAGACCTCGTAGTTCAGGTGAAAGTAGACCTTGGTCCACTGATGGTGGCTTGAACCTCGTCTAGGCTTCCTACGCACCATGCCTTGACATGGATCAAAGACCTCGTAGTTCAGGTGTCACAACGGCTTACCGCTGGACTGGAATGGGACCCGACGTGAATGAGCGACGGGCGGGCTTGAACCTCGTGGAGGCTTCCTACGTACCATTCCTTGACATGGATCAAAGACCTCGTAGTTCAAATGGGGCTCCGCCGGTGAACCGACGTGAAAGTAGACCTTGGTCCACTGTTGGTGGGCTTGAACCTCGTGGAGGCTTCCTACGTACCATGCCTTGACATGGATCAAAGACCTCGTAGTTCAGGTGGGGTTTGTCGGTAAACCGACGTGAAAGCAGACCTTGGTCCACTAATGGTGGGGGTTTGTCGGTAAACCGACGTGAAAGCAGACCTTGGTCCACTAATGGTGGGCTTGAACCTCGTGGAGGCTTCCTACGTACCATGCCTTGACATGGATCAAAGACCTCGTAGTTCAGGTGGAAGTAGACCTTGGTCCACTGATGGTGGTCTTGAACCTCGTGGAGGCTTCCTACGTACCATGCCTTGACATGGATCAAAGACCTCGTAGTTCAGGTGGGGTTTGCCAGGGTCAGTGCTCACTCTAAGCCCACGTGAGTCATGCTCGGTGTGAGAAACAAGAGGTCGCAAGGACCTGACGATCACGTCGCGAAGGGTGCGTCCGTGAGAAGCGAAGAGGGGCTTACGCGTTGAGCGGCCCATGGTGTTGGGACTTACTCCAGGATGGAGGCCCAAAACGGGATGCCTCGTTCCCTATCACGTCCTCCACTGACCTTGGTAGTGGGGAAGTACAGAGATGCACAGGTGCAATCATCCATACCAAAGGTTAGGGGCTTACGCTCTGAGGCAGCCCTTCCCCTGCGAACATACACCACTCCGACAAGGAGGATCTCATTCCATGTGCGGAAGAGTTACCATTCCCGTGGAGACGAGCGGTGTAATGAATGCTCGAGCTGGGGGGACCCTTCGTGAGGGAGACGAGGTTGGGTCACATTTTAACGTCATGTGTTGAGGACGTGGTGCTTGGCAGTTTAACGTCCTACAGCTTGGACGAGGTGGGTTCACTCCACACCCCTAGGTCTTACATAACCGGTACCCTCTGGTCCTTGGGGAAGGGAAGGTACCGGTAAGGCCATGGTAAATGGGGGCCGAGGGAGGAACCATCGAGGGGTCCACGTTAGCGTGGCTATGCGAAGAAGCAATAGCCGTTAGCGTGCCTATGCGAAGAAGCATTAGGAGAAGCAACGCTACAGGAGGTGTTGTCCATGGGACTTTGAAATCACATTGTGCAAACCTGGAGGGTCGCACGGAAAGAGGAATCGCTAAGAAGAGGAGTGTGCTTTGCGAAGTGGGGTGCCTTGGCCTTAGCATGGGGCAAAGGTGGGAGTGGGTGGTGCTTCGCGAAGTGTAACAGTGTTCGCGGAGCACTGCCTCGCGAAGAAGGAGTGGTTCGCGAAGCAGGGTCCTGCCAAGCAATGTGCTTCGCGATGCATAGTTATCCTGCCTTGGCATAGGGATTACTAGCATGGGTTGGGTGTTTCGCGAAGCACAAGTGCTCCGCGGCTGCCCGGGTTCCCTTGGGAATCCCCTTCCTTTGCGAACGCCCTTGGGCTTCGCGAAGGGCATCCCTCTCGGAAGAGGGGCTCAAAACGAAGCAAATCAGAGTCATCTCGCGAAGTAGAAATACCTCGCGGAGCTCATGATTCCCGGGGCAAAGCTTGCTTCGCGATTCGGGAGAGGAGAAGCCGAAAGGTCGGATTGTCCGTTCTCCGGGACTCAGGGGGAGTCGAGTATTTATAGGGAAGGGGCGCCGCGAAGCAGGGCTCGCGCGCCGCCTCCGGAGCTTCGCGGCGGCTCGCGAACGTCAAACGGGCTCGCGGAGGATCACCGCCTCAGGTGCTTTGCGGCGGCTCGCGAACGTCAAACGCGCTCGCGGAGGATCACCGCCTCCGGTGCTTCGCGGCGGCTCGCGAACGTCAAACGGGCTCGCGGAGGATCACCGCCTTCGGAGCTTCGCGAAGGAGTGGTTCGCGAAGCAGGGTCCTGCCAAGCAATGTGCTTCGCGATGCATAGTTATCCTGCCTTGGCATAGGGATTACTAGCATGGGTTGGGTGTTTCGCGAAGCACAAGTGCTCCGCGGCAGCCCGGGTTCCCTTGGAAATCCTCTTCCTTTGAGAACGCCCTTGGGCTTCGCGAAGGGCTTCCCTCTCGGAAGAGGGGCTCAAAACGAAGCAAATCAGAGTCGTCTCGCGAAGTAGAAATACCTCGCGGAGCTCATGATTCCCGGGGCAAATCTTGCTTCGCGATTCGGGAGAGGAGAAGCCGAAAGGTCGGATTGTCCGTCCTCTGGGACTCAGGGGGAGTCGGGTATTTATAGGGAAGGGCGCCGCGAAGCAGGGCTCGCGCGCCGCCTCCGGAGCTTCGCGGCGGCTCGCGAACGTCAAACGGGCTCGCGGAGGATCACCGCCTCAGGTGCTTCGCGGCGGCTCGCGAACGTCAAACGTGCTCGCGGAGGATCACCGCCTCCGGTGCTTCGCGGCGGCTCGCGAACGTCAAACGGGCTCGCGGAGGATCACCGCCTTCGGAGCTTCGCGGCGCCGCCAGGGTTGGGGCGCTTCGCGGCGGGGCTTCGCGGCTGTGCTTCGCGGCTGTGCTTCGCGGGGCAGCGCGCCGGCTGTCTTTTTCGTTCCTTCCTTTCGGGCCACATTTTTGGCGCCAACAATGGTTGGCATCATTATACGAAATTATTAGAGATATTCATGTATGGTGCCTAAGAATGTTGATTGTTTTATCATATTAATAGATAAATTAATACATATGTTAATTTCATTTTTACATTCACTTATTATCGGACTAGTTTTTTTACACATGGTGGTATCAACCAACTGAGTTTTACTCAAACCCTATTTGCACTATCGTTTGGTACCCAATAATCATACATGGATACATGTTTGGATAAAAGAAAAGGACTAGGTTATTGATTGATTCTTTCTATAGGGATTAGATATAAGTGATGGGACAGACATGGGATTTGGGTTAAGGATATTTTTTGTTTATTTTTTTCATCATGGTGACCCCAAGCCTTTGGAATATTTGTGTCATCATAGTATTATATTTGTATTACATATAGTTTTACATTTATATGTATTCTATCCTATCATTACATTGTTTATTTTTTTATTTACTTGGATCATCCTTTACCCTCCAATTGAAAATTTTACTACTTTTTATATTTTTATTACTTTGTATTTGTTTATTTCTCTATATTATAACTTCGCGCAAAGGGGAAAAGTCTCCCAATTTTATTATATACTCCCAAAATGCTTGTAAAAAATATCTAGCATATAGGGAGGATCACTTGAGGTTAGTAACAAACCTAATTTTTTCGCATGAAAAAGTTTCAAATAATGGGATGTTACAGTTATGATAAATTCGTTATGATGAAGTTGTACATGAATGTATATATTATGTGATAGGTGGGAACTATATATTCATCCATTACATTGGGTAATGAGTAATGTTATATGATCTCATAGGTTAAATTGGAGGTTATGCCATTCTTGGAAGAGGGTACAAAAGAGTTTATCTAAATCCTCGAAAGAGGATACGATGGAGTTTATCCCATGGTAAAAAGAGGGTAGATGGGATGTTATCCAAATAATGAAAGTGGGTTCTTGGGAGGTTATCCCAAAACCAAAATAGGATACACACGAGTTTATCCCAATCCTAAATTAGGTACACAAGTGGTTATCACAAGCCTAGCATGTTATTATTGTCTTAGTGGGTAACCTTAGCATAAGATTTTCTATACATTTGTATATTTGAAAAATATATTTCTTATAAAAAAAATTTATATTCTCATGGGTAATTTTCATTGATTTCATTGTCGATCATTTCTTATCAGATATAATGATTTATGCCATAATTCATGTTTATGTTCTTTGATATGAATAGTATGGTTTTAAAATGTTATTCTCATATTCTCATACCCTTATGATCATGATATGTTGATACCATCCTTTTTACCTTACTAAGAATTTCATATCACCCTTTCTTACGTTTTCATTCACTAGGTTATGATGAAAGGTTTTAAGTAGTGTATGTCTAAAAAGATTACTGTGTGGGAAGATCATTATGGGAGATGTTGAAGATATTTTAGTAAATAAGAACTTTTATTTTCTACTCACTATATAAACTAAAACTATATGGTCTATGGGAATTTATTTTGTAAATTTATTGAATATTCATCTAAAAATATGAAATATCTATGTATGAGAAGTTTGGGTTTTTACACTAAATCATCATTATTTTCCACCAAATAATATAATGTGGCACCAAATGTTACATTATAAATATGTTACTAACTTGATCACCATAAATCCATAATCAAAACAAATATTCTTCAAAAAATAAAATCTCAGGTTGTTGTATATATTCCATAAATCCAAACATGTAATAAACTCAATAAAAGATAAGATAAACCATCAAATAGATGAACAATTTCGAAGTCACTAGTACTATCCACTAAACATATCTTTATAATTATTACCTCAACATATATCCCCTGTTAAGAATTATCATCCCCCAATCATGTGTTTTATAAGAAGTTCATCATGCCACTAAATCACTTTTAATTTTCATTAGTACTATTCAACATATACCCTCAAATCCTTCACAAAATAGAATTATAGTACAACCCTTATATATTTCATAATTCTTATAACTATAATATCATTGATAAAATACTCATTCCATAATTCTTGAATAAAAATCAAGAACATTAATCATTACACTTCATCTATTGTAATATCATAATCTTGAACTTGATCCAGTAGCTTCTATAATGGTATATTCCACTGACTTGTCTGAAATTTGTTTGTGTAATGACCCATCTCTTTATAGTTGAACCACTTAGCATAAAGGGTGTACTTATTACTGTTTCATTCACACATCTAATTTACCTTCTATCCACACATGAATCAAACTCTCAATCCTTTGAAGAAAATTATATCGTGTTTCTTTCTACAATTATTACATGTGCAAAAACCTTCTTGTCTGTCACCCCCTTTTACATTTTTCCATCCCATATTCTTCATCTATCGTTGACCTTCAATGTCATAATACATAAATAATTCTTCATCTATCATGATTGAAAATGATATTGTATCCTCATATGGTGAGAATATTTTTGAGACTACTTCCTTATTAAATATTTACCTAATCCCATCACAGAAATGATCATTCTTAAAATTATGATTACATTCATTGATATAGTTCTCATTCCTTCCACTATGTGCCTTTTCACAAGGAATTACTTCAATAGATTATGTCATAACATTATGTAACATAATGAATAATCCCAAAACAATTGAAACACATAGTATAAATTTAAGAATTTATTCATGGATAACCTAATAATAAAAAACATGGTTTCTTTGAGAAAGTTTTAAAATCATAAAAATATTTTCAAAACCATCATAACGGTTTGTAAAGAAAATATAAATTATCGTAAGAATATCCCTAGGGAGTGACAAACTAGGTGCGTAGTAATTCTCATTTTCATGTATTATGTAATTATTGAGTAAAACTAGATGCCCCTTTTTGGATTTATTACCCCTAGGTACATCTATTACAGAATCACATTCACATGTAATATCCATATATAGATGTATTTCATGGAAAAACTAAGAAATATCTACCTTATTAAACAATTATGATGCTCTTCTATACCTAAAATCAATTTTTTTCATTGGGCTAAGTTCCAATATTAATGATTTACTAAATATATTTCCCAAGTATTATAATAAACTTATGTTGATACCAAATTTAGTGACCCTAACCCTTGTATCCCAGAGAAGAAGTTCACATTATTACATTGGAACTAGATACAAGATATTGGAACCTAAATCACATAACACATTAGTAATCTTGGTAAACTAGATATATACTTTAATTTCACATAAAATTGAAAAAATAAAAAATAAAAAATTATTTTCTTCATAATTCCATTAATCCCCTTAGTATATCCATATATATCAATCAAAAAATACATTGTGATATCCTGTAGAATATAAAAAATAGTAAAAGAGTGACTTTAGATACTCATTAAGGGTAAATTTATAAAGAAAACAATCATGAATACATAACATATAGTCAATATTTCATGGTAAATAACTGAAACACATTCCATTTAATCATTAACTGGTGCATGAATAATAATATCTAAAGTATAAATAATCATCAAGTAATTCCATATATAATATTGGAAGCATGAAACATAACCATGGATACTATAAAGAATAGAATAACTACATGAACATTAATAACTAATCTCATAATGATATATTATGTAATTATAGACATATGAAATGAACTATCAAGACATTTTACAAGGAAGATTAAATTAAAGTGTAAAACCCCATTAAATTTGTCCAAATATACTGTCTCATGAGACCTACCAATTTATCAAGGGGATATGTTATTCTAGGAACCACCTATCACATAATTAGTCTAATTCATTTCTCATATGAAATGGTATAAACATAATCAACACAATCATTTGTATTGTAAGAACTATCATATAAAATGTTAGTACTTCTCGGAATCAATAAACATAATCATAAACTATTAAAAGTGATATGGAGAGTAGTATCAAGATAGTATATCCTAGTAAACTGATCATAATCCATCCACAAAAATAATTTCGATGTAATAATGAAAAAAATAAAAAATGCAGCATTAGGTATAATGAGAGTTTTTTTTGTTTATGAATATAAATACCATAAAAAAGAAATTAAAAACATTCTTGTGTAAAATTCCCTTTTTATTTTAAAAATATCCTTTTAAAATTAAAAGCTTGAAAAACGTTAATATACTATTATTTGAAAATAACTTTGTAAACTTGTACTATAATATTTAAAAAATATATTACACATGAAAATATAAAATTATGTTCATGTCATAAATGTTAAAAAAAATATTCCTTTCATATTTTCAATGAAATAAATTAGAGAAATGTTTTAAAAACATGAATATTCTATTCAATATATTGTGTAAAAACTAAATCATGGGTAAAATTTTCTTTAATAAATAAGTTTTATTTTATTAAAATAATTTTTAAAATTTCTTAGAAAACAAGGTTTTAGATGATAAAAGGATTTTTGAGCATTGAGATAAATGAATTAAGATTTTATTAAAATCATTTTCCTAGTCATTTTATGTAAAAAAGAGAGGGAAAAGGTAATAATAATTGAAAATTTTTAGGAGTAACAACATTACATTAAAATATTTTTATTTTAAGAAATATCAAATAACTCCCCAAAGGGGGACTTAAACATAAAAGACCCCGAATAATAATGAGATTTTCTAAATACAAACATACCATTTTGGTAATGTTTGAATCATGATACCAATGGAAGGAGTAACATAAAATGAAACATAAAAAACAAGAATGGATATAAATTCATGATATAGCAGACCAAAATTTTTGCCATATACACCACACAAAATAAGAAGATGTGAATATGGTATATTTCTCACGAACGTAAAAGTGAGACAAGAAACCCTTACCTTACATCTATTTTCATTATAAATATACATAACTCAAATATAATAAATATATATTTTTTATAAATCTATTATAGAACAATAATAATTTACATTATGAAATATATTATTTACTTACGTTTTTATGACATTTTATTGACATTTTTTTAAATAACTGTTTTAGGTGATAATTATTTTGTTTTTAAAGTATGTTTATGTTTGGTAATTTCGGTCTGTTTACTTTTATCATCATTAAATCATATATTTAATATTTCTAATTATATAAATATATTATATATTCTTTAAATATTTACTTATAGTAATTTATAAAAGGTATATATTTAAAAGGGATTACACCTTTCATTGAGATGGTGGTTTATACATACGCATTAATGTTGTATCCATTTTTTATCAATAGATGTAATGAAGGGAAAACAAATAATAAATCACCATTATAGAAAAATTATATTTTAAAATATATAATTTATATTAATTAAAAAAAATCCTCATACAATCTATTTTAAAATTAATTTTCATTTCTCTACTTGGAGGTGGTATTCCACACGTATGCACATACGACGTTATTATTTTCTAATGGATTAGAAGGTAAAAAGTTAGATGTGATATTATATTGTAAAAATTAATTTTACCTTAAATATCTCATATATTCATTAACATTATCCTTACATACTTACATGTAAATACTAAGGGAAAAATGATTCACATCGCTTTGAGGGGGTAGTAGTCAGCCTTAACATGAGAAATGTTGTCATATCCACAATAGAATGGATTGTAAGAAGTCATATGTGATTTCATAATTATAAAAAATATAATGTTTTAAATGTCATATTAATATTCCAAACCTATAATTATATACATTCTATAAATTTGGTTATGGGAAATGAATTATATTAGTTCATGATGCGGTAGTCTACTATACACACGATCAATTATTTAACTTCCCATTTGATAGAAGTGGAGATGGATCTGGGATAATAAATTAAAATAAAAACATATTAGTATATATGATATATTTTTTATTGCATTCTAATTTTTTAGGAAAACTTCAATGGTGTGTAAGATGGAATAAAAAATCACTTATTTAAGAATCTTAACTCTTCTTCAAAGAGCCTCTTAATGTTTATAACAAAATCCTTTATAGAAGGGATTTATTGTAACACCCCAGGTAAATATAGAATATGGAATTTTCACATTTATCAATATTTGTGAATAAAATATTAATATTACTTTAAAGGGGACGTTATGCTCGATGGCGTACCCAATACGCAACAATGAGTTTCTTGGGAATCTTACGTTGCACTCTAATAATAAAATAATATTATGGTAGTAAACGCCTAGCTGTTGTAATGGCGGGAATGAACATAACTAACTAAAAAATGATTATATATGTTTGTCAAATATTTTTACTTTTTACAATAAATGTTAGAGGATTAAAAATGTGAATGAATCCAATTTTAAGCGTAAACATTCTAATATTCTTTAAAGGGTCGACTAACCGCCTTTTGATGGAGAACCTCTTTTAAATCCACTTTTTGACAATTTTATGTGTTATACTTGAAAAAATAAAATTTTTCTTTATAATCGGGACATCATAATTTACCTTGTGTAAAATTTTGGCATTTTTCTGATAAAGTTCATTTTTTAATGAATAGTGAAAAATGTTGTATTTTAATTCAAAACCTCTTTTTAATATAATTTATTTATATGATTATATTATCTTTTGAATTTTTTTTAAAGTGAAATTAGAATATATTTTTACCATTTAATCCAATAGTGGTCATTGGAATGAATTTTACATTGAAATTGGACTTAAACTAGTGTCAATCTTTTAATAGATATTGTTTCTTAAAATCACGCTATTTGATTTGACTGCGGGAATTAATTATTAAATTAACTAATGCAACTTATATGTTTTGAATTTTGTAAAATAGAAATCATTTTTGAATTGAGAATATCCAATATAGCTTAGGGTGAATTTTTGGTATTTTTTCTGAAAAACTTCAATTTTAGATGAATAGTGAAACCACTAAGTGGTAGTTAAAGATACTGATTTCCCTTTTAAATGAAACTTTGCCACTTCTGTGATTTTATTTTCTAAAATCCAACATACATGGTTGTCATTAAGAAGTAAAATGTGGTTCAATGAGATTAAAATAATTTTTGGTGAATAGTAACTTTTAAGTTTTACTAATCACGATTAAAGGTAATTAGTGTAATTTAAGGTAAAAATAATGTTTTAATAATATGAAATGACACAGACACATGTCCTACACTCATTGGATGTGTCATGTCCATCCAAGACAATCCTTGGGTCAACTGGGGGACCCCATGGAGCCACTTTGGTAGGAAAATGACATAAATAACTTTTTATTTAAAGTTAAACTAAAAATGTCACAAACATGAGTTGTTTTACTAAAAAAAATTTAAATTTGGTTATAAAAGTCATAATTTTGACTATAAATATTAATTATAAAGATAAAAAAATTTCCTACATCATGATATTTTTTTTATAATTTTTAGACATTAAATAAATTAATTTATTTATGACACCATGATGATGCAGCGATTACCTCATTATTTAACGATTTAAATAAAATGAAAAAAATGTAAAATATAAGACCTACACATTTCAAAAACCTATTTGATGGGTGGAGTTATAACTCTTATCACCTTATCCTCGAAATATATAATTTTGGGACCTTTAAAATCGAAAAATCATTTTATAATAAAGTAACCTTTTATAAATTTCCAAGTGTTCCCCTCCTCTCCTCTTATAAATGGCCCCCACCTCTACCACCTTACCCACACCTCTCAAGCCTTTGGATCGGCCAAAACCTACCCATTTTGTCTCTAAACATCTCTTTCTTCATCATTGAAGCCTCACTTTGGGAATAATCCTTTCCAAGGAAGCCTTTGAGCTCAAATCAAAGAGAGTTACCCGATTTAAAGATAATGTCTTCTCTTGTGTTCTTTTGTTTTATTTTGCTTCTCCAAACCCGTAAACTCTTTTTATTACTTTTTTTTGTAACAACACCAGTATCGTAAATATACTAGGACGTTTTTAGAAGAATAATTCTAGCTAAAATTTCACACACCTCCATCTAATGGTTAAATAACATACTGTTTTTGTGGATGGCAAATTACTGCCTCACAAAACGATGATTGTTCAATATTATTTTAACACCTTCAAAGTTGGGAATTAAGATGTCACTATATTTATATATGATATATAATATTCTTAATTATTTCTTAAACTTGTGTATTTTTCATTTATGGCATACCTTTATGGTTTCCATTATAGGTGAACATGATATCTTCAATTTAGAAAGTGCAGACTACCACCCCCTCAAAGTGATTTGATTCGTTAATGCCATATGTGGGACGTATAAAGGATGGAATTAATGGAATTACATATGATATCCTACTGGAATTATCATATAACTTTATATCATTATTATATTATTCCATTGAATACAAAAAAAAGAAATGAAAGTAGCGTTCATGCGTACGTACAGCTTACCGTCTCCATGAACGGTAGATTTCATTTCTTTTCTCCAAATGTTATGTACTATTATATGTACATATATATAATGGATATATATGTAATATATTACATCTAAATAATGGATATCATTATGGAATTATAATATATATATATATATATATCTCATTTTGTTTTAATTCCATTAATATGAAAAAAAATGAAAGTAGCGTTCATACATACGTACGGCCTACCATCTCCATGAACGGTGCTTTTAATTTTTTTAACTCTAAATGATATGGAATAGTATAAAATGAATATATAATGGATATATAAATATTTAAAACATCAATACTATTTAGGATATGATGTACCTATAACTACATGTAAAATTCTTTTCCAACAAGTTCAATTTTTACTCATGTACCGAACATCAACAAAAACGTCTGATATGAACTCACTTTATTAACCAATTATTATAACATTATAATATGTGACATGAACTGAATAATAATATTTAAAGTAGGTCCTTAATAAATTATTAATTTACCAAATTGTATTATTCAGGAGATTAAAGAATGATCGAGTCATGCCAGGCACGAGGTAAGGGATCCTACCCCTCTCTTTCTTTTTAAGTACACTCTTTTATGTCATTCCTTTTAAGATCATATTTATTATGATTGGGATGTTCTTTTATATTACTCTTAATGTAATTTTTTTATGTTCATATGATGAGAGACCCTATTTTCTCTCATCAATCCATTTTGGATGTTTTGAGTGGCGCCGTTAGGCTGCTGAATTTTCGTAAGAGATCCTACCCCTCTCTTTCTTTTTATGTGCACTCTTTTATGTCATTCCTTTTAAGCTGAACTTTCTTATGATTGGGATGTTATTTTATATTACTCTTACTATAATTTTTTTATGTTCATATGATGAGATACCGTATTTTCTCTCATCAATCCATTTTCGGAGTTTTGAGTGGCGTCGGTAGGCTGATGTATTTTCGTAAGAGATCCAACCTCTCTCTTTCTTTTTAAGTACTCTTCTTTATGTCACTTATTTTAAGATCCTCTTTGTTTTTTGGGGGGATGTTATTTTATATTCCTCTTTCTTTAAATTTTATGTTAATATGATGAGAGACCCTATTTTATCTCATCAATCCATTTTTGGAAGTTTTATGTGGTGCCGTTAGCCTGCCGAGTTTTCGTAAGGGGTTTTTCATCTCACTTTTTCCAGTGAGATTTATGCTACATTTTCCACCATTTCCTTTGAGTGGAATATGTACTTCCCATTATTCAACAATTTGTGTAATATAATTTCGTTTATGAGTATTTACATCAATGTTTTATTGTCCTTCTTTCATGGGATGTATGTTTCGAAAGATACCCTAGTCGGTAAGGGAACCATTCACCCTCCTCTTTTTAAAAGACTTCTTTTGTTGGGTATTATAATTTACATATTTTAATTTTGGGATATGTTCTTATACATACTTATTTATTCAAAAATTATTTCCAAGTGATGAGATACCCTTTTTATCTCTCATCAACTCATTTTCTGAAATTTGTACTGACGCTGTTAGGCTTTCAAATTTTTGCAAGGGAACTTCTTAACCAAATTTCGATTCTTTGGGATAATCTTTTACTCCATGAATATTTCATTCTATGAATATGTGTGAAAAACATTGGATTGTTTTACACGTAATATCCACTTATATTTGGTGTACTCTTCTGTCACACATAATTATGTAATTGATTTATCCTTAATCCAAGGATATAGTCTTTGTATGGGACTTCATCTCAATCTCCTTTCACTGAGGCATATTTTGTTTTACACACAACCTTCTTTTATACGGTGTATAAACACCTTTGACTTTTACGTTTATCCAAAAGGAATCTTTTTGTATACGAATCATTTTACTAAATGACAAAAAGGAATGTTTTTGTCGTACGTATGTGGCGGCGACGACTTCTCCGCTGCTGTGACCATTATTTGAGTTTCGGCTTCCTCTAAAAGCCATAACCTATTTCTAATGAAAAATAGAAACCATGTTTTAATTTTCTTTTATTTTTGGTATTGAAAATGGTATGGATAAATTTTTTATTATATCAATGTGTTTTTTTATCTTGTGATTGAAATGTGGAAATGTTATGTTTCCTTTATGCATGTTTTATGTGATACGATTATGTTATGGTTTGTGGGCATTGTTTATAAATATGGGTGGTTTCGAGATAAAATAAGGGCGAGTGAGCCTGATATAGCTCTCCAATGCATTGGATAACGCGAAGGAGTTAAACGTTAAGGTTTATCCGAAGAGATTTAGGGAATATACTGTGATGGGTATTCCAAATGTAACCAAGAGGGTTACTCCCAACGTAAGAATGTTATGAATGCCTCAAGTTACCTTTATGCCTTATGATTTCTATGATTTATTCATGATTTGATGTGGTATGTTAAAATGCTTATGTTTTATGAGTAAAGTATGATTTCATACATGGACTAATGTTTTCCTTTCGTACTTTTATATCCCTCATTGAGCTTTTTATGCTCATCCGAATTTTTTGAAATGTTTTTCACAGGTCAAAGGGAAACGTGCATGATATGACGATAGTGTCAAGGAAGTGTTAAGAAAGAATCCATGTTTTATTTTAAATATGTTTCCATTGATGGAAAAAAACAAATACTATCTTTTATGTAACCACTTTTTTAAATGTGGAATGTAATTCATGATTTATGATCTAATTCTCTAAAACTCTAAAACTGAAAAGATCCTTAATGTGAATTATTCATTTAATTCAATATTAAGTAAGGTTTAAGTTCAGGGCCTTATAGTTGGTATCAGAGGTTAGTTTAGATAACTTTAGAGGTTAGGTTATTCTCTAAGCATAAGTGACACTACCATAATGGTTAGGATTTCAGAAAGAGTCCTAGTTTTAGATAAAGTGAATGAGTAAGTATATCTTAGTGTTTATCTTCCTCATTAGTACATAATGGTTTTGTTGATATACTCACACTGACATTTCTGGTTTTAGTGAATGGATGGATCTAGCAGGCACCAATGTGACAATAGGATTGAAGGAAACTGTGGTGGTTCTCTGATTAAGAGACTAGATGAAATTGGGGATTTAATGAGGAAACTCGTGGTTGTTATAAAACAACTATCAAGGACTCATGATAAACCACTTGAACCTTGGTATGTTCTGTAATGCATCATGTACGAGATGACCAATCGATGTGGAAGTTCAGGTAATAATTATAAAGGTAACTATTAGGGTTTATATGATCCTTACTTTTCATGTAATTATGGGTTACTCTATGATATGATGGGAAAGGAAAGGAATGAGATAAACTTTAGGTTAAAATACGTTATGATTATTTTTGAATATTTTATCTCATTATGGTGAATGTTTTAAAAATTTTATAGTTTTGGAAAAAGGGCATCATGTAGACCGTGTGACAACCCGTCGCATCGGACAAAGCTGCAGGAATCGAACCCACAACCAAAGGGTGACTGGTATTTATCTCCTACCACTGGACTACATTAATTACCTGGTTAGTTTGACTAATTATTTTTAATTACATGATTTTAGGAATCAAGATTATGTTTATTTTGGGTTATCTATGGAAATGGTTAACCTATCATGGAGGATATGTGATTAGGTTAATTACTTTTCAATATGAGAATTTAAGAGCAACTAATGTTATTTGGAGATAAAAGTTAATTTGTACCTTGGAAGTCTATGTGATTAAATCCTTCAAATATATGGGTTTCAATCTTAGTTTGGTTTACTTTGAAGAATTTTATGGAAAATTTTTTATCGAATGGTCTTCGTTGAACTTTGGGTTTTTTTTGAACAAATTTTGGAGATTAAGAATAAATTTTCTTTTTATAAAGGATTATACGTTTATGGATTATATGATCTCATACTAACAATTTTTGTTTTGGTTTTCGTATAAGGACATGGGAAATATATAGTTCTCTTTTGTGGATTAGGTGACTCTCAAGAAGTTGATTATAGTACTCTTAATGCGAACAAGTCTTCAAAAATACTCGTCTTTTGGAGAAAATATGATTTTTATTAAGGAATATAGTAAATGTTGAAAGTCTATGTGATAATTAAGAATGTTTAATTATGATTTAGTTAAGCTCAAAAATAAATTCCTCAATGAAGAGTAAATTAAAACAAAAATGTTGTCTGTTGCCTTTTCCTACTGGGGAATCGAATACCGTTTAACCCATCACAAGTTTGTGATTTTCTTATGGTTAACTTTCTCCTAGACATGATTACTATCACTCTCCCTCATAACATGACCATTTGTTTTTTCCTCCATATCCATGTTTTCCCACATAAAATCCAAGTATGGGTTAACTCGGGTGACCTTTGAACTTCTCTTTCTTTATTTTAAAGTGATTGTTTTACTGACTCTTGTTCTGATGTGGTATTTTCAATGATGTTTCCAAGCCCAATTTTAAAATTGCGGGGATGCAATTCCCAAAAAGGGGAAAAGGATGTAACACCCCAGGTAAATAAAGAATATGAAATTTTCACATTTATCCAAATTTGTGAATAAAATATTAATATTACTTTAAAGGGGACGCTATGCTCGATTGTGTACCCAATACGCAACAACGAGTTTCTTGGGAATCTTACATTGCACTCTAATAATAAAATAATATTATGGTAGTTAACGCCTAGCGATTGTAATGGCGGGAAGGAACATAACTAATTACAAAATGATTATATATGTTTCTCAAATATTTTTACTTTTTACAATAAATGTTAGAGGATTAAAACTGTGAATGAATCCAATTTTAAGCGTAAACATTCTAATATTTTTAAAAAGGTCGATTAACTGCCTTTTGATGGAGAACATCTTTTAAATCCACTTTTTGAAAATTTTATGTGTTATATTTGACAAAATAGAATTCTTCTTTAGATTCAGGACATCAAAATTTACCTTTTGTTAATTTTTGGTATTTTTCCGATAAAGTTCATTTTTTAATGAATACTGAAAAATGTTGTATTTTAATTCAAAACATATTTTTAATATAATTTATTTAAATGATTTTATTATCTTTTGAATTGTTTTTAAAGTGAAATTAAAATATATTTTTACCAATTAATCCAATAGTGGTCATTGGAATTAATTTCACATTGAAATTGGACTTAAACTTGTGTCAATCTTTTAATAGATATTGTTTCTTAAAAACACGCTATTTGTTTTGACAGTGAGAATTAATTATTAAATTAATTAATGAAACTTATATGTTTTGAATTTTTTAAAATGGACATCATTTTTTAATTTGTATTGTCAAATATAGCTTAGGGTGAATTTTTTTTATTTTTCTGAAAAACATCAATTTTAGATGAATAGTGAAACCACTAAGTGGTAGTTAAAGAAACTGATTTTTCGTTTAAATGAAACTTTTCCATCTCTGTGATTTGATTTTCAAAAATCCGAAATACATGGTTGTCATTAAGAAGTAAAATGTGGTTCAATGAGATTAATATTATTTTTGGTGAATAATAACATTAAAGTTTTATTAATCGCGATTAAAGGTAATTAGTGTAATTTAAGGTAAAAATAATGTTTTAATAATATGAAATGACCTATACACATGTACTAACCTCATTTTATGTGTTATGGCCCACTAAGAAAATCCATGGGTCAACTTGGGGACCCCATGGATCCACATTGGTATGAAAATTACATAAATAACTTTTTTTTAAAGTTAAAATAAAAATGTCACAAACATGGGTTGGTTTACTAAAAAAAATTTAAATGGGGGTTATACAAGTCATATTTTTGACTATAAATATTCATTAGAAATCTAAAAATATTTCCTAAATCATGATATTTTTTTATAATTTTTAGACATTATATAAATTAATTTATTTATGACACCATGATGATGCAGCGATTACCTCATTATTTAACGATTTAAATAAAATGAAAAGATAATGTAAAATCTAAGACCTAAAAATGTCAAAAACCAATTTTATGGGTGTATTTAGAACTATTATCACTGTATCCTTGAAATATATAATTTTGGGACCTTTGAAATCTGAAAAGCATTTTATAATAAAGTAACCTTTTATAACTTTCCAAGAGTGCCCCTCCTCTACTCTTATGAAAGGTCCCCACCTATACCACCATACTCACACCTCTAAAGCCTTTGGCTCGGCCAAACCCTACCAATTTTGTGTCTCCACATCCCTCTATTTATCATTGAAGCCTCACTTTGGGCATAATCCTTTCCAAGTAAGCCTTTTAGCTCAAATCAAAGAGAGTTACCCGATTTAAAGGTAATGTCTTCCCTTGTGTTCTTTTGTTTTATTTTGCATCTCCAAACCGCTAAACTCTATTTATTACTTTTTTTTGTAACAATAACAGTATATTAAATATACTAGGATGTTATTTAAAGAAGTATTAGAGCTGCACTTTCACACACCTCTGTCTAATGGTTAAAGAACATACTGTTTCTGTGGATGGCAAATTACTGCCTCACGAAACGATGATTGTTCAGTATTCTTTTAACACCTTCAAAGGTGGCCATTAAGATGTCACTATATTTATATATGATATATAATATTTTTATTTTTTCCTAAAGCTTCTGTATTTTTCATTTATGGAAAACCTTTATGGTTACCATTATGGGTAAACGCGATATCTTCATTTTAGGAAGTGCGGACTACCGCCCCCTCAAAGTGATTTGATTCATTAATTCCATATGTGGGACGTATAAAGGATGGAATTAATGGTGTTAAATATTATATCCTACTGGAATTATAATATACCTTTATTTAATTATTATTTCATTCCATTGAATATAAAATAAATAAATGAAATTAGCGTTCATGCGTACGTACGGCTTACCGTCTCCATGAACGGTACATTTCATTTCTTATCTCCAAATGTTATGTACTATTATAAGTATATATATATAATGGATATATATGTAATATATTAAATCTAAATGATGGATATCATTATGGAATTATAATATATATATCTCTCATTTTGTTTTAATTCCATTAATATGACAAAAAATGAAAGTAGCGTTCATACGTAAGTACGGCCTACCATCTCCATGAACGGTGCTTTTAATTTTTTTTATCTCAAAATTCTATGGAATAGTATAAAATGAATATATACTGGATATATATGATATTTAAAACGTCAATACTATTCTGGATATGATTTACCTATAACTACATGGAAAATTCTTTTCCAATAAGTTCAATTTTCACTCATGTAACGAACATCGACAAAAACGTCTGATATGAACCCACATTATTAACCAATTATTATAACATTATAATATGTGATACGAACTGAATAATAATATTTAAAGGAGTTCCTTAAGAAATTATAAATTGACCAAAATTTATTATTCAGGAGATTAAAGAACGATCGAGTCATGTCGGACACGAGGTAAGGTATCCTACCCATCTCTTTCTTTTTAAGTACACTCTTTTATGTCCTTCCTTTTAAGATCATCTTACTTATGATTGGGATGTTCTTTTATATTACTCTTACATTAATTTTTTATGTTCATATTATTAGACCCTATTTTCTATCATCAATCCATTTTGGATGTTTTCAGTGGCACCGTTAGGCTGCTGAATTTTCGTAAGGGATCCTACCCCTCTAATTCTTTTTAAGTACACTCTTTTATGTCATTCCTTTTAAGCTCATATTTATTATTATTGGGATGTACTTTTATATTACTATTAATGTACTTATTTTATTTTTATATGATGAGAGACCCTATTTTCTCTCATCAATCCATTTTGGATGTTTTGAGTGGCGTCGTTAGGTTGCTGAATTTTCATAAGAGATCCAACCTCTCTCTTTCTTTTTAAGTACTCTTCTTTATGTCACTTATTTTAAGCTCCTCTTTGTTATGTTGGGGGATGTTATTTTAGATTCCTATTTCTGTACATTTTAAGTTAATATGATGAGAGACCCTATTTGATCTCATCAATCCATTTTTGGATGTTTTAAGTGGCGTCGTTAGGCTGCCGAGTTTTCGTAAGGGATTTTTCATCTCACTTTTTCCCGTGAGATTTATGCTACATTTTCCTCCATTTCCTTTGAGTGGTATATGTACTTCCCATTATTCTAATATTTTTGTAATATAATTTTGTTTATGAGTATTTACATCAATGTTGTATTGTCATTCTTTCATGGGGTGTGTGTTTCGAATGATACCCATGTCCGTAATGGAACCTTTCACCCTCCTCTTTTTAATAGACTTCATTTGTTGGGTATTTTAATTTACATATTGTAATGTTGGTATATGTTCTTCTATATCCTTATTGATTTAAATTTTATGTCCAAGTGATGAGATACCCTTTTTATCTCTCATCAACTCATTTTCTGAATTTTGTAGTGACTCTGTTAGGCTGTCAAATTTTTACAAAGGGAACTTATTAACCCAATTTTGATTCCTTGGGATAAACTTGTACTCCTTGAATATGTATTTCTATGAATATGTGTGAATAACCTTGGACTATTTTACACTTAATAACCACTTATATTTGGTGTATTCGTTTTTCACACATAATTATGTAATAGATTTATCCTTAATCCAAGGATACCGTCTTTTTATGGGACATCATCTCAATCTCCTTTCACTGAGGCATATTTTGTTTTATACACAACCTTCTTTTATAAGGTGTATAAACCCCTTTTACTTTTACTTTTATCCAAAAGGAATCCTTTTTTATATAAATCATTTTACTAAATGAAAAAAGGGAATGTTTTTGTCATACGTATGCGATGACGACGACTTCTCCACCACCGTGAAAATTATTTGAGTTTCGGCTTCCTCTACAAGACATAACCTTTTTTAATGAAAAATAAATACCATGTTTTAATTTTTATTTATTTTTGGTATTGAAAATGGTTTTGATAATGTTTTTATTATATCAATGTGTTATTTATATCTTGTGATTGAAATGTGGAAATGTTATGTTTCCTTTATGCATGTTTTATGTGATACAATTATGTTATGGTTATTGGGAATTGTTTATGAAGACGGGTGGTTCCATGATAAAATAAGGGCGGGTGAGCCCGATATAGCACTCCAATTCATTGGGTTACACGAAAGAGTTAAAAGTTAAGGTTTCTTCGAAGAGATTTAGGGAATATACTGTGATGGGTATTCCAAAGTTAACCAAGATGGTTACTCCCTACATAAGAATGTTATGAATGCCTCAAGTTACCTTTATGAATTATGATTTCTATGATTTATTCATGATTTGATGAGGTATGTTAAAATGCTTATGTTTTATGAGTAAAGTATGATTTCACACATGGACTAATGTTTTCTTTTCGTACTTGTATATCCCTTACTGAGCTTTTTATGCTCATCCCATGTTTTTTAAAATGTTTTTCACATTTCAAAGGGAAAGGTGCATGATATGATTATAGTGTCAAGGAAGTGTCAAGAAATAATCCATGTTTTATTTTTAATATGTTTTCATTGATGAAAAAAATGAATACTATCTTTTATTTAACCAATTTTTTTAAATGTGGAATGTAATTCATGATTTATGATATAATTATCGAAAACTCTAAACCTGAAAGGATCCTCAATTTGAATTATTCATTTAATTCAATATTAAGTAGGGTTTAAGGAAGGGGCCTTATAGTTGGTATCAGAGGTCAGTTTAGACAACTTTACAGGTTAGGGTATTCTCTAAGCTTAAGTGACATTACCATAATGGTTAGGATTTCAGAAAGAGTCCTAGTTTTAGATAAAGTGAATGAGTAATTATATCTTAGTGTTATCTTCCACATTATTACATGATGGTTTTGTTGATATACTGACACTGACATTTCTGTTTTTAGTGAATGGATGGATCTATCAAGAAACAAAGTGACAATAGGTTTAAATGAAACTATGGTGGTTCTCTGATTAAGACACTGGATGAAATGGGGGATTCAATAAGGAAACTCGTGGTTGTTCTAAACCAACTATCAAGGATTCATGATCAACCACTTGAACCATGGTATGTTCTGTAATGCATCATGTATCAGATGACCAATCGATGTGGAAGCTCAGGTAATAATTATAAAGGTAACCATTAGGGTTTATATGATCCTTACTTTTTAGATAATTATGGGTTACTCTATGATATGATGGAAAATGAAAGGCATGAGATAAACATGAGGTTAAAATATGTTATGATTATTTTTGAATATTTTATCACATTTTGTGGAATGTTTTACGAATTAAATAGTTTTGGAAAAAGGAAAACATGCAGACCGTGTGACAACCTGTCGCGTCAGATAAAGCTGCAGGAATCGAACCCACAACCAAACTGCGACTGGTATTTATCTCCTACCACTAGACTACGTGAAGACCCTGATTATTTTGAATAATTCTTTTTAGTTAGATGATTTTAGGATTCAAGAGTAAGTTTATTTTGGGTTATCTATGGAAATGGTTAACCTATCATGGAGGATATGTGATTAGGTTAAATACTCATCTTTTAAAGAAAATATGAGTTTGATTAAGGAATCTAGTAAAAGTTGAAAGTCTTTGTGACAAGTAAGTATGTTTCATTCTGATTTAGTTAAGCTCAAAAATAAATTCCTCAATGAAGAGTAACTTAAAACAAAAATATTGTCTATTAAATTTTCGTACTGGGGAATCGAATACCGTTTAACCCATCACAAGTTTGTGATTTTCTTATGGTTAACTTTCTCCTAGACATGTTTACTATCACTCTCCCTCAGAACATGACCCTTTATTTTTTCCTCCATATCCTTGTTTTCCTACATGGAATCCTAGTATGGGTTAACTCAGGTGACCATTGTACTTCTCTTTCTTTATTTTAAAGTGATTGTTTTACTCACTCTTTGTTTTGATGTGGGATTTTCAATGAAGTTTCCAAGCCCAATTTTAAATTTGCGAGGATGCAATTCCCATAAGGGGGAAGGATGTAACACCCTAGGTAAATAAAGAATATGACATTTTCACATTTATCCATATTTGTGAAAAAAATATTAATATTACTTTAAAGGGGAAGCTATGATCGATGGCGTACCCAATACGCAACAACGAGTTTCTTGGAAATCTTACGTTGCACTCTAATAATAAAATAATATTATTGTAGTTAACGCCTAGCCGTTGAAATGGAGGGAAGGAACAGAACTAACTACAAAATGATTATATATGTTTGACAAATATTTTTACTTTTTACAATAAATGTTATAGGATTAAAAATGCGAATGAATCCAATTTTAAGCATAATCATTCTAATAATCTTTAAAGGGTCAATTAACCACCTTTTAATAGAGAACCTCTTTTAAATCCACTTTTTGACAATTTTATGTGTTATATTTGACAAAATAAAATTATTCTTTAGAATCAGGTCATCAAAATTTACCTGGTGTAAATTTTGGTTATTTTTCCGATAAAGTTCATTTTTTTAATCAATAGTGAAAAATGTTGTATTTAAATTCAAAACCTATTTTTAATCTAATTTATTTATATGATTATATTATCTTTTGAATTGTTTTTAAAGTGAAATTAGAATATATTTTTAACATTTAATCCAATAGTCGTCATTGGAATTAATTTCACTTTGAAATTGTACTTAAACTGGTGTCAATATTTTAATAGATATTGTTTCTTAAAAATACGCTATTTGTTTTGAGAGCAGGAATTAATTATGAAATAAATTAACTGAACTTATATGTTTTGAATTTTTTAAAATAGACATCATTTTTGAATTCGTAATATCAAATGTAGCTTAGGGTGAATTTTTGGTATTTTTATGAAAAACATAAATTTTAGATGAATGTTGAAACCACTAAGTGGTAGTTAAAGAAACTGATTTTTCGTTTAAATGAAACTTTTCCACTTCTGTGATTTTATTTTAAAAAATCTGACATACATGGTTGTCATTAATAAGTAAAATGTGGTTCAATGAGATTAAAATAATATTTGGTGAATAGTAACTTTTAAGTTTTATTAATCCCGATTAAAGGTAATTAGTGTAATTTAAGGTAAAAATAATGTTTTAATAATATGAAATGACCTAGACACATGTTCTACCCTCATTGGATGTGTCATGGCCGACTAGGAAAACCCATGTTTCAACATGGGGACCCCATGGAGCCACTTTGGTAGGAAAATGACACAAATAACTTTTTATTTAAAGTTAAAATAAAAATGTCACAAACATGAGATGTTTTACTAAAACAATTTTCAAATGGGGGTTATAAAAGTCATATTATTGACTATAAATATTCATTATAAATTTAAAATACTTTCCTACATTATTATATTTTTTTATAATTTTAAGACATTAAATAAATTAATTTATTTAGGACACCATGATGATGCGGCGATTACCTCATTATTTAATGATTTCAATAAAATGAAAATATAATGTAAAATGTTAGACCTACACATGTCAAAAACCTATTGGACGGGTGGATTTAAAACTATTATCACCTTATCCTAGAAACATATAATTTTGGAACCCTTAAAATCGGAAAAGCATTTTATAATAAAGTATCCTTCTATAACTTTCCAAGAGTGCCCCTCCTCTCCTCTTATAAAAGGCCCCCACCTCTACCACCTTACCCACACCTCTCAAGCCATTGTCTCAGCCAACCCCTGCCCATTTTGTCTCTCCACATCCCTCTCTTCATCATTGAATCCTCACTTTGTGCAGAATCCTTTCCAAGGAAGCCTTTGATCTCAAATTAAAGAGAGTTACCCGATTTAAAGGTAACGTCTTTCCTTGTGTTCTTTTGTTTTATTTTTCTTCTCCAAACCCCTAAACTCTTTTTATTAATTTTTTTTGTAACAAAACCAGTATCTTAAATATACAAGGATGTTTTTATAAGAAGGATTTGAGCTACACTTTCAGACACATCTATCTAATGGTTAATGAACATACTTTTTTTGTGGATGGCGAATTACTGACTCATGAAACGATGATTGTTCAATATTCTTTTAACTCCTTCAAAGGTGACCATAAAGATGTCACTATATTTATATATGATATATAATATGTTTATTTTTTCCTTAATTTTCTTTATTTTTCATTTATGGCATACCATTATGGTTTCCATTATGGTTAAATGCGATATCTTTATTTTAGGAAGTGCGGACTACCGCCCCCTCAAAGTGATTTGATTCGTTAATGCCATATGTGGGACGTATAAAGGATGGAATTAATGGTATTACATATGATATCATACTGGAATTAAAATATTCCTTTATATAATTATTATTTCATTCCATTTAATACAAAAAAAAGAAATTAAAGTAGCGTTCATGCGTACGTACAGCTTACCGTCTCCATGAACGGTACATTTCATTTCTTATCTCTAAATGTTATGTACTATTATAAGTACATATATATAATGGATATATATGTAATATATTACATCTAAATTATGGATATCATTCTGGAATTATAATATATATATATATATATATCTCATTTTGTTTTAATTCCATTTATATGACAAAAAATGAAAGTACCGTTCATGCGTACGTACGACCTACTATCTCCATGAATAGTGCTTTTAATTTTTTTTTATCTCAAAATTATATGGAATAGTATAAAATGAATATATACTGGATATATATGATATTTAAAACATCAATAATATTCTGGATATGATATAGCTATAACTACATGGAAAATTCTTTTCCAACGAGTTCAATTTTTACTCATGTACCGAACATCGACAAAAATGTCTAACATGAACTCACTTTATTAACCAATTATTATAACATTATAATATGTTATATGAACTGAATAATAATATTTAAAGTAGGTCCTTAAGAAATTATAAATTGACCAAATTTTATTATTCATGAGATTAAAGAACGATCGAGTCATGTCGGACACGAGGTAAGGGATCCTACCCCTCTCTTTCTTTTTAAGTAGACTCTTTTATGTCATTCCTTTTCAGATCATATTTCTTATGATTGGGATGTTATTTTATATTACTCATACTCTACATTTTTATGTTCATATTATGAGAGACCCTATTTTCTCTCATCAATCCATTTTGGAAGTTTTGAGTGGCGCCGTCAGGCTGCTGAATTTTCCTAAGGGATCTTACCTCTCTCTTTCTTTTTAAGTACACTTTTTTATGTCATTACTTTTAGTCTCATATTTCTTATGATTGGGATGTTATTTTATATTACTCGTACTGAACTTTTTTTATGTTCATATGATGAGATACCCTATTTTATCTCATCAATCCATTTTGGATGTTTTGAGCGGCGCCGTTAGGCTGTTGAATTTTCGTAAGAGATCCAACCTCTCTCTTTCTTTTTAAGTACTCTTATTTATGTCACTTCTTTTAAGCTCCCCTTTGTTATGTTGGGGGATGTTATTTTATATTCCTATTTCTTTACATTTTATTTAAATATGATGAGAGACCCTATTTGATCTCATCAATCCATTTTTATAAGTTTTAAGTGGCGTCGTTAGGCTGCCGAGTTTTCATAAGGGATTTTTCATCTCACTTTTTCCCATGAGATTTATGCTACATTTGCCACCATTTCCTTTGATCGGTATATGTACTGCCCATTATTCTACTCTTTGTGTAATATACTTTCGTTTATGAGTATTTACATCAATTTTTTATTGTCCTTCTTTCATGGGGTGTATGTTTCGAAAGATACCCAAGTCATTAAGGGAACCTTTCACCCTCCACTTTTTAAAAGACTTATTTTGTTGGGTCTTTTAATTTACATATTGTAATGTTGAGATATGTTATTCTATATCCTTATTAATGTAAATTTTATGTCCAAGTGATGAGATACCCTTTTTATCTCTCATCAACTCGTTTTCTTAATTTTGTAGTGACACCGTTAGGCTGTCAAATTTTTGCCAGGGACTTTCTTAACCCAATTTTGATTCTTTGGGATAAACTTGTACTCCATGAATATGTCGTTCTATGAATATGTTTGAATAACCTCGGATTTTTTTACACTTAATATCCACTTATATTTGGTTTATTCGTTCGTCACACATAATTATGTAATTGATTTATCCTTAATCCAAGGATACCGTCTTTGTATGGGACATCATCTCAATCTCTTTTCATTAAGGCATATTTTGTTTTATACACAACCTTTTTTTATATGGTATATAAACCCCTTGGACTATTACATTTATCCAAAAGGAATCTTTTTTTATACAAATCATTTTACTAAATGACAAAATGGAATGTTTTTGTCGTACTTATGCGGCGACGACGACTTCTCCGCCGCCGTGACCATTATTTGAGTTTTGGATTCCTCTACAAGCCATAACCTTTTTTTAATGAAAAATAAATACCATGTTCTAATTTTCTTTTATTTTTGGTATTGAAAATGGTTTTGATAATGTTTTTATTATATCAATGTTTTATTGATATCTTGTGATTGAAATGTGGAAATGTTATGTTTCCTTTATGCATGTTTTATGTGATACGATTATGTTATGGTTCTTGGGCATTGTTTATGAAGATGGGTGGTTCCATGATAAACTAAGGGCAGTTGAGCACGATATAGCTCTCCAATGCATTATGTAATGTGAAGGAGTTAAACATTAAGGTTTCTCCAAAGAAATTTAGGGAATATACTGTGATGGGTATTCCAAACGTAACCAAGAGGGTTACTCCCTATGTAAGAATGTTATGAATGCCTCAAGTTACCTTTATGCCTTATGATTTCTATGATTTATTCAGGATTTGATGAGGTATGTTAAAATGCTTATGTTTTATGAGTAAAGTATGATTTCATACATGGACTAATGTTTTTTTTTACTTTTATATCCCTTATTGAGCTTTTTATGCTCATCCCATGTTTTTGAAATTTTTTTCACAGGTCAAAGGGAAAGGTGCATGATATGCTGATAGTGTCAAGGAAGTGTCAAGAAATAATCCATGTTTTATTTTAAATATGTTTCCGTTCAGGGAAAAAAACAAATACTATCTTTTATATAACCACTTTGTTTAAATGTGGAATGCAATTCATGATTTATGATCTAATTCTCTAAAACTCTAAACCTAAAAAGATCCTCAATGTGAATTATTCATTTAATTCAATTTTTATTAAGGTTTAAGGTCGTGGCCTTATAATTGGTATCAGAAGTCTGTTTAGATAAATTTAGAGGTTAGGGTATTCTCTAAGTATAAGTGACATTACCATAATGGTTAGGATTTCATAGAGAGTCCTAGTTTTAGATAAAGTGAATGAGTAAGTATATCTTAGTGTTTCCCTTACTCATTAGTACATGATGGTTTTTTTGATATACTCACACTGACATTTCTATTTTTAGTGAATGGATGGATCTACCAGGCACCAAAGTGACAATAGGTTTGAAGGAAACTGTGGTGGTTCTCTGATTAAGAAACTGGATGAAATGGGGGATTCAATGAGGAAACTCGTGGTTGATCTAAACCAACTATCAAGAAGTCATGATCAACCACTTGAACCATGGTATGTTCTGTAATGAATCATGTACGAGATTACCAATCGACGTGGATATTCAGGTAATAATTATAAAGGTAACCATTAGTGTTTATATGATCCTTACTTTTTAGGTAATTATGGGTTACTCTATGATATGATGGAAAATGAAAGGCATGAGATAAAATTGAGGTTAAAATATGTTATGATTATTTTTAAAGATTTTATCTCGTTTTGGGGAATGTTTTAAGAATTATATAGTTTTGGAAAAAGGAAAACACACAGACCGTGTGACAACCTGCCACGTCGGACAAATCTGCGGGAATCGAACCCACACCCAAAGTGAGACTGGTATTTATCACATACCACTGGACTTCGTGAAGTCCCTGGTTAGTCTGACTAATTATTTTTAGTTAGATGATTTTAGGAATCAAGAGTAAGTTTATTTTGGGTTATCTATGTAAATGGTTAACCTATCATGGAGGATATGTCAATAGGTTAATTACTTTTAAATATGAGAATTTAAGAGAAACTGATGTTATTTGGAGATAAGAGTTAATTTGTACCTTGGAAGAATATGTGATTAAATCCTTCAAATATTTTGGTTTCAATATTAGTTTAGTTTACTTTAAAGAATTTTATGGGCAGTTATTTATTGAATGGTCTTCGTTGAAATTTGGGTTTTTTTGGACAAATTTTGGAGATTAAGAATAGATTTTCTTTTTATAAAGGATTATACTTTTTTGGATTATCTGATCTCATACTAACAATTTTGGTTTTGGTTTTTGTCTAAAGAAATGGGAAATATATAGTTCTCTTTTCTGGATTAGGTGATTCTCAAGAAGTTGATTTTAGTACTCTTAATGAGAATAAGTATTCCTAAATACTCATCTTTTAGAGAAAATATGAGTTTTATTAAGGAGTCTAGTAAAGGTTGAAAGTCTACGTGAAAATTAAGTATGTTTCATTATGATTTAGATAAGCTCAAAAATAAATTCCTCAATGAAGAGTAACTGAAAATAAAAATGTTGTATGTTAACTTTTCCTACTGGGGAATCGAATACCGTTTAACCCATTACAAGTTTGTGATTTTCTTATGGTCAACTTTATCCTAGACATGTTTACTATCACTCTCCTTCAGAACATGACCCTTTGTTATTTCCTCCATATCCATTTTTTCCTACATGGAATTCTAGTATGGGTTAACTCAGGTGACCTTTGTACTTCCCTTTATTTATTTTAAAGTGATTGTTTTACTGACTCTTGTTCTGATGTGGGATTTTCAACGAATTTTACAAGACCAATTTTAAAATTGCGAGGACGCAATTCCCAAAAGGGTGGAAGGATGTAACACCCCAGGTAAATAAAGAATTTGACATTTTTACATTTATCCATATTTGTGAATAAAATATTAATATTACTTTAAAGGGGACTCTATGCTCGATGGCGTACCCAATACGCAATAACGAGTTTCTTGGGAATCTTACGTTGCACACTAATAATGAAATATAATTATGGTAGATAACACCTAGCTGTTGTAATGGGGGGAAGGAATAGAACTAACTAAAAAATGATTATATATTTTTTTCAAATATTTTTACTTTTTACTATAAATGTTTGAGGATTAAAAATTCGAATGAATCCAATTTTAAGCGTAAATATTATAATATTCTTTAAAGGGTCGATTAACCACCTATTGATGGTGAAAATCTTTTAAATCCACTTTTTGACAATTTTATGTGTTATATTTGACTAAATAAAATTCTTCTTTAGAATCGGGACATTAAAATTTACCTTGTGTAATTTTTTTTTGTATTTTTCCGATAAAGATCATTTTTTAATGAATAGTGAAAAATGTTGTATTTTAATTCAAAACATCTTTTTAATCTAAATTATTTATAGGATTAGATTATCTTTTTAATTGTTTTTAAAGTGAAATTAGAATATATTTTTACCATTTATTCCAATAGTGGTCATTGGAATTAATTTCACTTTGAAATTGGACTTAAACTTGTTTCAATCATTTAATAGATATTGTTTCTTAAAAACACACTTTATTTTCACAGTGGGAATTAATTATTAAATTAATTAATGAAACCTATATGTTTTTAATTTTTTAAAATAGGAAAAAAAATTTAATTCAGAATATCAAATATAGCTTAGGGTGAATTTTTGGTATTTTTCTGAAAAACGTCAATTTTAGATGAATAGTGAAATATCTAAGTGGTAGTTAAAGAATCTGATTTTTCGTTTAAATGAAACTTTTCCACTTCTGTGATTTGATTTTCAAAAAACCGACATACATGGTTTTCCTTAAGAAGTAAAATGTGGTTTAATGAGATTAAAATAATTTTAGGTGAATAGTAACTTTTAAGTTTTATTAATTGTAATTAAATGTAATTAATGTGATTTAAAGTAAAAATAATGTTTTAATATTATAAAATGACCTAGAAACATGTCATACCCTCATTTGATGTGTCATGGACTACCATGAAAATCCATGGGTCAACTTGGGGACCCCATGGATCCACTTTGGTAGGAAAATGACATAAATAACTTTTTATTTAATGTTAAAATAAAAATGTCACAAACATGAGTTATTTTAATAAAAAAAATTAAATGGGGGTTATACAAGTCATATTTTTGAATATAAATATTCATTATAAACATAAAAATATTTCCTACATCATTATATTTTTTTTATAATTTTTATACAATAAATTAATTTATTTATTTATGACACCATGATGATGCAGCGATTCCCTCATTATTTAACGATTTAAATAAAATGAAAATATTATGTAAATTATAAGACCTACACATGTCAATAACCTATTATATGGGTGGATTTTGAACTATTATCACCTTATCCTCGAAATATATAATTTTTTTACTTTTAAAATCCGAAAAGAAATTTATAATAAAGTAACTTTTTATAACATTCCAAGAGTGCCCCTCCTCTCCTCTTATAAAAGTCCCCCACATCTACCACCTTACCCACACCTATAAAGCCTTTGGCTAGGATAAACCCTGCCCATTTTTTCTCTCCATATCCCTCTCTTTATCATTGAAGCCTCACTTTGGGAATAATCATTTCCAAGGATGCCTTTGAGCTCCAATCAAAGAGAGTTACCCGATTTTAAGGTAATGTCTTCCCCTGTGTTCTTTTATTTTATTTTGCTTCGCCAAACCCCTAAAGTATTTTTATTACATTTTTTTGTAACAACACAAGTATCTTAAATATACTAGGATGTTTTTATAAGAAGGATTATAGCTACAATTTCACACACCTCCATCTAATGGTTAAAGAACATACTGTTTCTGTGGGTGGTGAATTACTATCTCACGAAATGATGATTGTTCAATATTCATTTAACACCATCAAAGGTGGCCATTAAGATTTCACTATAATTTTATATAATATATAATATGTTTATGTTTTCCTTATGCTTCTGAATTTTTCATTTATGGAATACCTTTATGGTTTCCATTATGGGTAAACGCGATATCTTCATTTTAGGAAGTGCGGACTACCGCCCCCTCAATGTGATTTGATTCGTTAATGCCATATGTGGGACGTATAAAGGATGGAATTAATGGTATTACATATGATATCCTACTGGAATTATAATATACCTTTATATAATTATTATTTCATTCCTTTGAATATAAAAAAAGAAATGAAAGTAGCGTTCATGCGTACGTATGGCTTACCGTCTCCATGAACGGTACATTTCATTTCTTATCTCCAAATGTTATGTACTATTATAGGTACATATATATAATGGATATATATGTAATATATTACATATAAATGATGGATATAATTCTGTAATTATAATATATATATCTCTCATTTTGTTTTAATTCCATTAATATGACAAAAAATGAAAGTAGTGTTCATGCGTACGTACGACCTACCGTCTCCATGAACGGTGCTTTTAATTTTTTATCTCCAAATGATATGGAATAGCATAAAATTAATATATACTAAATATATATGATATTTAAAACATCAATACTATTCTGGATATGATGTACCTATAAGTACAAGGAAAATTCTTTTCCATCCAGTTCAATTTTTACTCATGTACCGAACATCGACAAAAACGTCTGATATAAACTCACTTTATTAAACAATTATTATAACATTATAATATGTGATATGAACTGAATAATAATATTTAAATGAGGTTCTTAAGAAATTATAAATTGACCAAATTTTATTATTCAGGAGATTAAAGAACTATCGAGTCATGTCGGACACGAGGTAAGGGATCCTACCCCTCTCTTTCTTTTTAAGTACACTCTTTTATGTCATTCATTTTAAGCTCATATTTCTTATAATTGGGATGTTAATTTATATTACTCTAACTATAAATTTTTATGTTTATATGATTAGAGACCCTATTTTCTCTCATCAATCCATTTTGGAAGTTTTGAGTGGTGCCGTTAGGCTGCTGAATTTTCGTAAGGGATCATACCCCTCTCTTTCTTTTTAAGTACACTATTTTATGTCATTCCTTTTAAGCTCATATTTATTATGATTGGGTTGTTCTTTTATATTACTCTTGCTGTAATTTTTTTATGTTCATATGATGAGAGACCCTATTTTCTCTCATCAATCCATTTTGGATGTTTTGAGTGGTGTCATTGGGCTGCTGAATTTTCGTAAGAGATTTAACCTCTCTCTTTCTTTTTAAGTACTCTTCTTTATGTAACTTCTTTTAAGCTACTCATTGTTATGTTAGGGGATGTTATTTTATATTCATCTTTCTTTAAATTTTATTCTAATATGGTGAGAGACCCTATTTGATCTCATCAATCCATTTTTTGAAGTTTTAAGTGGCACAGTTAGGCTGCCGAATTTTCGTAAGGGATTTTTCATCTCACTTTTTCTCGTGAGATTTATGCTACATTTTCCACCATTTCCATTGAGTGCTATATGTACTGACCATTATACTACTCTTTGTGTAATATAATTTTGTTTATGAGTATTTACATCAATGTTGTGTTGTCCTTCTTTCATGGGGTGTATGTTTTGAAAGATTCCCAAGTCGGTAAGGGAGCCTTTCACTCTCCTCTTTTTAAAAGACTTATTTTGTTGGGTCTTTTAATTTACATATTGTAATTTTGGGATATGTTCTTCTATATCATTATTGATGTAAATTTAATTTCCAAGTGATGAGATACCCTTTTTATCTCTCATCAACTCATTTTCTGAATTTTGTAGTGACATCGTTAGGCTGTCAAATTTTTGCAAGGGAACTTCTTAACCTAATTTTGATTCTTTGGGATAAACTTGTACTCCTTGAATATGTCGTTCTATTAATATGTGTTTTTTTACACTTAATATAAACTTATATTTGGTGTATTCTTTTGTCACACATAATTATGTAATTGATTTATCTTTAATCCAAGGATACCGTCTGTGTATAGGACTTTGTCTCAATCTCCTTTCATTGAGGCATATTTTGTTTTATACACAACCTTCTTCTATACGGTGTATAAACCCCTTTGACATTTGTGATTATCCAAAAGGAATGTTTTTTATACGAATCATTTTACTAAATGACAAAAGGATATGTTTTTGTTGTACGTATGCGGCAACAACGACTTCTCTGCCGCCGTGACCATTATTTGAGTTTCGTCTTCCTCTACAAGCCATAACTTTTTTAAATTAAAAATAAATACCATGTATTAATTTTATTTTATTTTTGGTATTTAAAATGGTTTTGATAATGTTTTTATTATATCAATATGTTATTGATATCTTGTGATTGAAATGTGGAAATGTTATGTTTCCTTTATGCATGTTTTATGTGATATGATTATGTTATGGTTCTTGGGCATTGTTTATGAAGACGGGTGGTTCTATGATAAACTAAGGGTGGGTGAGCCCGATATAGCTCTCCAATTCATTGGGTAACCTGAAGGAGTTAAAAGTTAACATTTCTCCGAAGATATTTAGGGAATATACTGTGATGCGTATTCCAAACGTAACCAAGAGGGTTACTCCCTACGTAAGAATGTTATGAATGCCTCAAGATACCTTTATGCCTTACGATTTCTATGATTTATTCATGATTTGATGAGGTATGTTAAAATGCTTATGTTTTATGAGTAAAGTATGATTTCATACATGGACTAATGTTTTCTTTTCGTACTTTTATATCCCTTACTGAGCTTTTTATGCTCATCCCATGTTTTTTAAATGTTTTTCACAAGTCAAAGGGAAAGGTGCATGATATAATGATAGTTTCAAGGAAGTGTCAAGAAGGAATACCTGTTTTATTTTAAATATGTTTCCATTGATGAAAAAAAACAAATACTATCTTTTATGTTACCACTTTTTTTAAATGTGGAATGTCATTCATGATTTATGATCTAATTCTATAAAACTCTAAACTTGGAAAGATCTTCAATGTGAATTATTCATTTAATTCAATATTAAGTAAGGTTTAAGGCTGGGGACATATATTCATAATAAAAATAATTTCAATAGTATGTGTGGAGGTAATTAAGAAAGATATTTTGGTATTTTTTTACTTAAAAATTGTTTTTAAAATTTTAAGAGGAGAAGATATGGGGTGGCCTTTTATAAGTTGAGAAGAAAACACACATGATATTTTTGAAATGATAAAGTGATACACATATTAGTCTCATGAAACAAGCATCGATGTGGGTAAATATCAATTCTTATATGTTATAATTTCAACATAGATCAATAAAATGGGTTATGGAAAAATTTTATTTCATTTAGACCTTAATTTATTAATTTAACCCAAAGGCAAACTAGTTTTTACCTTAGTCATGATAATTAATTTTTACTAGTTTCATTCATCATTATGGTGAAATAAAAATTTTACCTTATTAGATAATATAAATTATTATTATTAAAAATATTAAATCCACATTTAAAAAATTAAACTCATCGAAGTGTCAGAATACAATTTAAAATTAAACTTGAAAATGTGTCAAAAAATTGATTTTTCTGAAGAAAAACATTTAAAAGTATAAAATGTTTTTATATCATAATTCGACTTGAAATTGATTATAATGACCTAAATTAATTAAATTTTAACATAATTAAAATAATTTTACTTTAAACCAAATTAAAAAAGAATTTATTCTTGAAGATAACTTAAATGAAAATGTAAGTTTCAAAAAAAATAGTATTTTTTTAACTATTCATCAAAAAAAATTTAAAAATAATAAAATTTCAACCAAGGATAATTGTAAAAAATTTATCTCAAAAATGAAATTTATTTCTTAAAATAAATTTTATAACATTGTAAAAATAATAATTATGTATGAAAATTGTGAATAAACCATCTTTTAGAAAAAATATTGTTTTTTTAGAGAACATTTGTTTTTTTTTAAAAATGGTTCTTACTTTATTTTTAATAAATAAATAACCATGTAATTTATTTTATGACTTTATAAACCATATAATTTTCATAATTTATTTTTTATATTCATAACATACAACCTAATGGCTAGGTCGTAGTGGTTATGTTAAAATAATAATATTTTAATAGAGTATCATGTTTTTTTAAACCCGATGTACATCACTTGATATCGAATAGATTGAATTTATTTATGAATAAATATATAATAATTTCTTTTAGTATTACATTATATTCTAATATTTAGGTTTTTTGTCACATAATATATCAAATATGATGTTCCTATTTAAAATTTTCAGGGTGTTACACCTAGTCTCAACAGAATTCATTAACTCCTCCAAAACAAATAAGGCTTCAAAAAAGAGATCAGATATTTTCTTTATAAGTTATAAGTTATTATATTTATTTATAATTTATATTATTCCTTAAAATATTACAATATTTGATTTTATTTTTAATAACATCTAATTAGTATCATTATACTTATTGAATTATGATGTAAAAAAAATCACTTCCTAGTCATACGTATCCATTGATTGTAGAATGTTTTTTTGGTAGTTTTAACCACCTACATTAAGGATTATATAAATTTTTTCATGTATTTTTGGGGAAAATTTTATGTAAATTTGTGATATTAAAAATGAAATATTTTTCCCTTTGATGTTAATATTTAGATTTGAATCACTAAGAATATACCACCATTTATTCGATAAAATAGTTGAAACAAGTTTGTTATAAAAATCATATTAGAGAACCATTCCCTATACTCCCATGGAGTGACTTAGATTATCATAAATCCATATATAACCTCATTTCCTTCACATTAAATATTATTTATATGACCAAATCATGTACCAAGAATGATGACGCAAACCATTATATCTAAATAAATAGTGGATGGTTGAAACTACAAAAAAATGATGATTAGTATAAATTAAAAATGTGTAATAAATATTTTACAAGTTAATATAATTTATTAATTAAAAATTTATTAAACATGAATAATGATCTACATAATATTATTAAGTATTAATAGTTTATCATATAAGAAGTCAAATATATTTTGAGAAAGTGGGAATCAAATGCAAGGGTACATTTTCTCTATTTCCATTCTTTGCGAAATATTTCAATTTATGTGCCTAATATTATATGAAATTAGGTAATTGTTTTAAATTAGGTTATCTTATAATAAATAATCATTATTCAGGTTATTTAAAATTTTATTTCATTTTCACATTCCATGTTATTTTGAAACATATATTATCCAACCCATAAAGAGATTCTTAAATCATTTTCATTAATTAAGTAATTTCCTTCCTTGATTTATTATGTTATTCTAATATTATTTATATTAAAACAAATGGTCATTATATGTTTTATTTCCTCTGTTTTATGTGGATTTATATTTATTTCACATAATCTCTTCATTCACAAGTTCTTATATCACATGTCACATTTTTATTAAGGTTTTCCTTTCAAGTCAACAATCATTTCAATTATTTTCCTTTAATAATATATTTTATCCTCTATTAATTAAACTAGATTTATTTAATTCATTTCATACTATTTAATTTCATTTTTAATGAATTTATGGTATCTTTTCCTCCTTTTTTGATTTATATTTTATATCGTAATTTTTTCATAGGGGTTTATTTTCTAGTCTCACTTGGAATTCATGATTTTTTGTCTCTCAATTTATATTTGAGGGAATTATATTTTCATTCACATTATAAGAACATAAGTTTTCTTATATTATAGATATTTTTGTGGTTTAAAAGTAATTTTATAATTTCACTTCCCTATAATACATAATTCAAATGGAAGTATGCCTATAAGTAAAACCAAACATATCAACTCTCTTTGGTTGGGAATATTTCTCCTACATTTCTATGTTCATTATATTATTTTATTAAAATTATTATATATAGATATATTATTATTTAAGTTTATTATCTATTAAATTTTACTTCCTTTACATGATTTTAAAATAGTTATTCGTAAATTATTCCTCATTGTTTGGTTTTTACTTTCATTACAAGTGTGAAAAGAATAAAAATTTAGATGTTTTCTAAATTAATTAATTTTCTTTATTTTATAACCGTTTCTCTAAAAAAATATTCTTATTCAAGTTTTTATAATTTTATAATTTTATTTTTATACCAATTTCTTCACAATTATTTTTATATAGAAGTAAATATTAATGTTCTATAATAATAAATCAATGGATTTCCTTCCAATTATGTATAAATTAATCTTCCAATCAAAATTTCTTATCTTTAAATTCAGTAATTTACTATCTATTAATATTTGAAATGATTTTAATATTTTGTTTTTCAATTATCTATCTTCAACCCTTTTAAATTAATATTTAATGTTACTTATAATTTTATTTTTAAAACCATGTTAAAAAAGCTTTATGAAAATTATTTTTATAATTTCTCATTCATTTTATTATCAAAATATAATTGATCTATCTCATTTTAAGTTTTGTTTAATGTATTTATTGGTAAATTCTATTTAATTTTTTTCCTTCAGAATATGGAACATGAGGTATCCAGCGATCCAACTCTTGACCTCTTATTAAATGACACCATTAAAAAGCGATATGTAAACTATTTTATTATAAATGTGTATTTCATATATATAAACATCCATTGATGTTTCTTGTTCTTTATTAGGGATAAGTTATAATAATACCATAAAGTTTCTTTCTCAAGATGGAATTTAATTATGTATTGTGAAAATATTAATGTAAACCACTTTATTCCGAGGATAATTATGTCTTCTTTTAAATTATTAACATTTCTTTATACGAAAAACATATATATGTACACATTATAATGTAATTAATCATTTATAAATTGCATCATCCATTAATGAATTAGGTAATGTTTTTTATATCTCATGAGATGACATATAAGGGTAATGGGAGTAAAATCGGTCCACTATGGGACTTTGTACACTATGTTGTGTTGTCTTGGATGTAATCCTTATCTTGGGTTTATAATGTAATGTTTTTTTATTTACACATTCTTATGATGCCATATTTCTATGACACCTACTTTTTTATGCCAGAATCCTTATATAAGGATTCATGAATTATTCTCTATGTTATAATGAATATGATTATTTTACATTATGTGATTTCACATCAATTATATTTCTATGCCTAAATGTTTATCTTATGCTCAGTTATGGTATTAGATTATTATCACTTATGTTTATCCTTACTAGGCATTTGAGCTTACCCATGTTATATTTCCATTTCCCTGGGTTATACATAAGATTACTACATATGATATTTCAAGATGAGTATCCTATGAGGATAATTTTGTGGGAGATATGGAAGACATATTATAAAATTAGGAATCATTAGTTTAGTAGGAAATATTTACATTTTTTTGGGGAATATATGGATTTATTTAAATTAATGATTTTCATAACTATCAAAAAGACTAAACCTAAAATTTATTGGGTGCATAAGTGACTCTAAATTTTTTATCATTATTATAATTATGGATGGTTATGTTTGGTTCATCTCAATTTTTATCAAATCCAAATTTAGAGATTTTATTTTTAACATCAGATCCAGGAGTTAAGGTCTAGGGGTTTTCAAATCTTCCTTGAAATATCTACATTATTTAACTATATCATTAAAAACTCAACATTTAAAAAAACTTACACTAATTATATCCGACATTTTATATTTAGTTCTATAATTATTCATAGATAATATAACCATTTCAAATGAATTCATATATACATTAATTGATTATGAGTTTTAAATATAAATTATAAATTTTTGTGATTCTCTACCTTAATAACTCAATATCAGTATCCAATAGTAGTTACCAGGGACCCCCGTAATTTCATATATACCTAAATACATGTATGAGATACATGAGTACATTTTATTTAGTGAATTTTTCTTTATTCTATACAATCTTTTTATAAATGATATTGTATACTACATTTTAATAAAAACCCAATGAGATTCACCCCACGACATGAGATCAATAGAGGGAATCCTCTAAATCAATCATTCAATAATATAAAATATTTTGACCTCAAACTCAGTAGGATTATAAATATAATATATCAAGATATTCCCATCTTATCATGTGATATGACTAATTATAATCATTAATTAAATTAATAGTGAGGTTATATTGGATTTATATATAAGGTTATTAATTATCTAAAATTTGAGTTGAATATAATTTTATAATTAACACATGTTATAAACAATAATAAAATTATTTCCATTATTCACTGCCTTTTAAATTATAATGTATTTATTTATGGTTATATTCATATGTAGTAATATACCTAGTTTCAATATATAATATGCCTTCATCCTCAACTGTATGAATCTGTTATCACCTATTATATCATAAATCATCTCTAAAAACAATGTGTCATATTCCAATATTAGTTTTCACATTTTTTAAATTATTATAATCACTAAATATCCAATTATTACTCCCATATATCTCCCAATAACTCCAAATATCATCTTCAATGATACCATACATACATAGTGTTTATTAAAAATATAGTACCATGGACGGTTATAATATCACCATATCTGAATTATAAATTTATATGAGACGTTTGAAAAATGATATTTAAACCAATGATATTTTATATTCCTTAAATTTACCATTTTTTGATTTTTGATATATGGATTTCCATTCCTATAACATCTCAACATCCTTAAACTCATGGTACCACACTTTTCAATATTTGGTTTCCAATTCCTATAACACATAGATCCCCTTAAATTCCTCATGAAATCATCACTACTGCCTCTTGTCACATAAGGTTATATCTATATTTCACTTTTAGTTATAATAAATTCATTAAATTTATCATTTACTTCACTTAATCATCTTATATTAAACTCATATATTTTCATTGAAAAAAAATCGAATAAAAACATTAAATACCCAATTTAAAACATTCACCCTCTTTGGATTTGTTGAAAATCCTCATTTTTATCATTTAAATAAAGAAACCAACTCCCCCTAACTATAAATTTTCACAAACTATCATATTTTTTCTCTACACACTTGAAATCAAATACAATGTGTGTGTTATAATTCTTAACAAAAATACATAAGCCTATGCGAGTCAAGATTCATGTAGAATACATGGTTTATTATATTATAATATATATAAGATTATGAAATAATGACTTACAACATAATCCTTATAAAATTTATTTATTTTATGAATTCCTTGAAATAAAAAAAATAGAAAGAATATATAACTTATAGAGAGGAAGTGATGAATACCTCATCTTAAATAGAAAATTAATGGGGGATATACCCAAATATATATATGATGTTTATAAAATATTTTATTGGAAAGTGACTTAGTGAGAATATCAATAATCTATTCATCAGTATTTACATATTGAATTTTCATAAGATTTTCCTCAATCCTACTCTTGATAAAATGATGCACTATTTCATTATATTTAGCTCTATAATACAGAACTATATTCTCACTAAGATTTATACTTCTGTTATTTTCCTAGAGAACATAAATGGTAAGTTCCACACATTAACCAATATTATCATGTTATTATATCATCTATAAGAGTTGATTATAATCTTAGGTAGTAGCTATATACTCGTATTTAGTTATTATTTTTAGAAATTCCAATTTTTATTATTCTATGAAAAATAATTGCTTCTACTAAATAATGATCCCCCGTAAACTTTATTCCTATTATTTATATATTTTTTCTAATTACCGTAAAAAATATCAATAACCTTTATCTATCAATTTTATTGTAGTATACTCCATAATCAAATATACACATGATGTGTATGATTATTCTCTTCATAGTAGTTAAGTGAATTTATCAGGGTGTAATTTAAAATATTATAGGGTCACATGTTGCAAACATAATATATGGCCTAGTTTATGGGACATGTAAATTGTTTTATATTAATAATTTATACTTAGTTGTATCCCTTATCATTCTTTCTTCACACTTCAAAAGGTTAGTTGGAATAGAAATTAGAGTTATTATTTGTTTACATTTCCCCTTACCGAATTTATTAATAATTTTCCTTTTATACAATAATTTTGAAATAAATATACTTTATATATTTTAGAATATTTAATAGCCTAAGAGAAAATTTAATTCCCATCTAATAGATATTCTATATTGTTATTTCATGAGGATAGAAAATAATTCTCAATTGAAAATATTTGAATCCCAAAAGGTAATGTCAAAAACATAAACTAAAACAATCATTTGACTAGGACATCCATGATTAATGTATAATTTATAATCAATTTCTCCTTTTATAAAAATTAGTTATTTTATATATATTTTAATCTTTGAATATAAATATCTAGGTGGTAGTTTTAATCCAATAATAATTTTTTTAGTTTAAAATACACACTTCCATCACCATAAATTTGAAATTTGTTTTTATTATTAACATATACTACTTATTGTAATATTTTATTTAGAAATAATGACTAAGAATAAATATAATATAAATTGAATCATCCTTGTAACATAAGATCAAAAAATAGTATTATATCTCTAATACATTCCACTTGATAAAATGTATCATATAAATTTACCCCATTAATTTTATTATACCCTTTACATACAAGTAAATATATAATGTTGATAATTTTTAACAATTTTTTTCTAAACACCTATTCTATACTAATAATATTTTGATCCATTGTTATTTTCACTATCTATTAGTTTTTTATCCCAATATGGTTTAATTTTTATTTTGTATCCTTAAGCCAATTATCATACATTATTTCCTGCTCAAATTTAATTTTATAAACTTATAACATGGTGATAATATGATGTAACATTTTCATTCTCATGATATTTTCAAAATTATACTTCAATAATGTAATGTTTTATTCATTCAAATGTCACATTTTGTATCCTATTTTTGATGTATTTAAAAAAAATTATATTACCATATGAATTATTATTATCTAAAATACCTTTATAATATTTCTTAACACTGTGAGTTCCCTTGATCTACTTTAATGGTTTATTATTCATTTCATCATAAACTCTTCTTATTTCAAAGTATCCACTTTGAACCTCATATATTGTCATATAATTACTTTCAATGATTTCATCTAATCTCTTATTATAATGATTTTAGAATTATCATTTGAAGAAGTAAACAAGAAATATTCTATTGTCACATCTATTACCATATTTCCATTTATTTTTCTCCTTGTTAAGAATAAAACACCTAATACAAAAAATATTTATGTACATCACTGTACGTTATCATTTACACCATAACTAAAGAAAAGATACATTCTCTACTAAACATAACAGTTTCAAATTTACAATTTTGTTAATAATAAATATTGATTACATTGAAAAATATCTATATAATTCACTTTATATTAACATAGTTCATTCCATGATTCCTATAGATTGATTTCTTCACTCCATCACTACAAACCATTAGAGTGTTCTCATTGCTATAACTTGAAGAATATGTCAGGATTTCTTAAAAACATCTCAACTGTGTGACATGTAACTAATTTGATAATTTGATATCAGAGTATTTATTATAATACTCAATTATTTTTGTCACATTCTTATATACCTTTTAATATAGTAAAAATTCATGGTTAGGTAACACATATTCAGGATATATCCCATTTGAACGTAATATTACACAAGCATTAGATAATATATTTCCCCTTTATATATATAAAATAGTGTGAAAATGTAATATAAATTTGGTAGCTCATCACTTATTCAATTTTTAATGTTTACTGAAAATTTTACCTTCCATTCATTCCCAAAACATATTATTTATCTCTTATTGATTCAATAATATATTTAACAGTGCTTTTTAATAAGTTTTTACCAAACTACATTATTTATGATAACTATGTCTCTAGTTCCATAGACTATTTGATAAGGTTCTTATCATGGGGCTGTAAAAAATAATTATTGAACCTAAAATAATTCAGTAGTAGTGGGCTCAGGTAAGTCTCTAGAGAGAATAGTATTATGATAACATTTCTCTATTTTTTGGGTTTGATTTTTTCAATAAATTGTTTATGATTAATTGAATCAGTTTTTATTTGAGTTTGGGAGATCATGGCCTAACCTTGGATCATCCCCTTAACATTCCAATACAATAATTATTTCTTTAAAATTATCTCTTATTATCACTCTAACCTAGTGAAACCTCACTTAGATTATATTCTACTAGAATTTTTGGAATGATTAGGGGATTATAATGAACACTATAAATCCTAATCTTACATGTAGTGATGATTGGATATCTCTAATCACCCACCCCTCTTCACCCACTACCAACTATATTATGTAGTGTAGGTATACCAAGTGTCCTATGTGTGTAATCCATAGATAGAGGTAAGATATATTTTATATCTATGTAGAAGAAGATCTAATAAAATCTAAACATAATCAAATAAATCAATAGGGATTAATATAATAGATAAAATTGGTTAAAACATTGAATTAGTTTACAAGGTTAATGAGGTCTCCTTAGATCACCCATGAATGAATTAGTGTTACATCACTAGATATTTAAAACATGAAAATGAAATAAAGTGGTAAAATTAAGTTGTAGTAGCCCTAGTTTAATGATAATAGAAGTACAACCTTTTTACACTAAAAAGTCATCTCTTATAGATGAATTATATGAGTTCTTAAATATTCCATCTTTGGCCAGGTGATTCATATGATCCTCATTCAATGAACCCAAAATGACTAAATTATTCTCCAAATTTTGATCCAAGCATCATCTCTTCTTATATTATCCATGTTCATGGTTTGACGGTTATGATTTCTACAAATTAGCACTTGAATATTATTCTAAAAAGTGTTCCCCTCCCATGATTGATATTTTTACTCCTCTAAATGGATGATATCCTTATGGAATATTATTTTGGGAATCCCATGATTTGGATGAATAGTCTAATGTGAACCTATATAGCTATGTGGTTCTTTTATGACCTTTCCATATCTCTTTTAGACACTCTATCTACCCTTACGTAGCAGTGGATTTCTATTTCATAGTTTCATTTTACCCTTAATCTCTCATTTTTTCTTCAATCTATTCATAACCGATGACTTTTGGATTTCACCTTCTACAAATCATGCCTTAGATCTATATTATTTGATTAGAACATAGTGTGGGTTTATCTTGGGTTCAGTATTTCGACCCCACCTTCATAGATGAATAGGGGTCATCTTTTTTATCGACTGGGATGCAAAAATTTGTATATATTTATTTATTTATATAATTTAAATATTTTATAATCACAATACTTCATCAAATTATATCTCTATTAAACTTACCATATCAATTTTGAGATAAAAAACAGGTCAAAATCTCTCTGGCTCGAGCCCTTGTTTGTCACTCATGTGGAGTCGAGCACAGGGCGCAACAATGTGAATCTTATACAGCATGAGTTTCATCTTTAAAAATTGTGTATAATATTCTCCAATATGGGGTTTATCTCCCAAACGTAGGTTTCAACATCACTAACTTTGGGTTCAACTACATGGGGTTCATCATCCAAACATTAGGTTCTTGAACCAAATGTTCCACTTAAACACGGGATTTGTCTTCCAAACATGGGGATCAACTTATAAATGTGTGGATAAAATTAATATTTATCATTTCCAAAAATATAAATTCCACTTTAATTTTGTGTATATAGTACACGAAATAAACCAATTTTTCAAGATCATTTGTCCCTTTTTCTGAACATTCAGTTGCAAACAATTACAAATGGAACTTGTGGTCCATCATTTCATTTAGAATATTATTGATTCCACTATACAAAAAAAGAAAATTTCGAAGTGAAGAAATTTTTCCTTCTAATTATAAAGATAACTAAAATAATATAACTTCATGATTCAATAAAATATTTGGTTTCAAATTATAATTTAAAAAATAAATTAAAATGAATTTTTTGATCTAATTAATAATTATTTATAGAATTCATAATGTAATAAATGTCACTAATTTACAAAATATTTAATCACATGGGGTTATTTTTAAAGAGTAAGAAAGAAAAATAAAATAACATTTTCAACTCACATCACACCCCCACATTTAAACTATTACAATCGTAAAAAAATTTATAGTTGAATTTCACTAATTTAAAAAATATTCTTCCTTGTTAGATCTAACTATAAAAGTGGGAGATTAAGGAATTCATAAGTTCCTCCATTATTTGAATTATAATGCCTCTAATATTACTTAAATTCACGATTTACATTAATCTAATCAAATATTTTCATTTAGAAAGGGATCAAAATAAATTTAAGTGGAATCAATGTTTTAATAAGAAGAACTTTCTTTTTTCTCTCTCTCCTAATTTCCTTAAACCATAGTAAAATATTTTGTTTCATAAATCAAACTAAAATGAGTTTATTTTAAGCCAAATTATCCCTTATTCAAATGAGTTTAATATTCCTCTCACCTAAATAAATTATTTTTTTACTATTATGAGGTTCATTTTTTTAAATTCTTCCAAGACTTGTTTGTGAAGAGTGGTGTGCTAAAACACTTATTGGATATGTACAAATAGAATAATCACATAACAAGGGCCTAATTTCATATATATTCACCATGGGATCCCAATTTCCCATTGTACTCTGGTTTTAATCATCTAATATCAATTTCTTTTTAGTTGGATTACTATAGTTTTCTTTTTCTGAGATTTCAGGATGCCTCAAATTAAATTAAAAACTTCTAGTGGCTTCCTGTTATAATTTTGATTCCACACAAATATTTTCAATCACACTCCATTCCCTAGTTCTATAATGATATATCTTTAAATCTAGTAAAAAATTCACTCAGAATTCATAAAATTATTATTATATCATAAAAAATAAAATTCTTAACACTAGTATAAAATTTAAACTAGGAAAGAAAATATTAAACTCAATGACTGTTTGAGAAAATAAATAATAAAACTACAAAATAGGGATATGTTTAGTATTTAAAATAATAAAATATATATGTATCTATGTATGTTATTATTTATTTTGATAGATTTAATTTAATGTAGAAAACAGGACGTTACATATAACCTACTTTATGTTAAAACCCCTATAAATAGTTCTTATACACATCCATTAAATTTAAAACATGCATTTTATTTAAATAATGAAAATTAAAATATTGTTATAGAATGTGACAATTGAGGTTTCTTAATTAAATGTAGTTATGGAGGATATTTCACTCCTACATTGGCTCTTTCCAAAAATATTAATGGCAATGCATCACTTTCTAACCATTTGATTTAAAGGAGTTCTATGAGTTATTTACTTTGAGATTAAATAAACTAAATGGTAATTTTTTTAGTCACAATATATGGTCCAATAAATTTCATGAAAATTTAACCTAGAATGATTTTAATTCATGAGTAGAAGAGAAATACTATTTCTATAATTTTAAAATATATTTTCTAGATGATTTTTCCAGGAACAGATCTGAAAACCTCCATATACAACATGGAATTATCATTTTATTCTCTTCCCATCTCCTTAATCTATATCATATGTATCTTACTATATTATCTATATTACCCAAGATCTATTTTTACTCAATTAATAGGATAATAGTATTTTTTTCAAATCTATATTCAAGTGAATGTTTTTTACATAAACTAATCTATAAGGATACATACCGAAGTGGGTTTTATTGGTAGCCAGGTACTCCCATAGTGAATCTTGAATATTTATACTCCGTTTTTTTAAATTTGGTTTCACTATCTTATCTAGAATCATTTTTAACTCTCTGTTAGAATCTTCATCCATCTCATTGGTTTGTGGGTGATAGAAAGTGAATAATTTTTTGTATACTCTGTATTTTTTAATCATAAATTCCATGTTCTTATTATAGAAGTCAGTTCTTTTGTCATATATTTTTTCTCAAATAACTCCAAAACTATCAAAAAATATTTTATTTTATAAATTAAATCATAGTTGTAGATTCAAAATTTGGTTTAGAATTTTTTTCAATCTTCTTAAATAAAATTTATTACAAACAAAATATAGGAAAAACCAAATGAAATTTGAAATGATCCCCTGAAATAAAATCCCAAAACAGAAAATATTTTTCATAAGAAGTAAAATTAATTTGTGGAAGTTAATTTATTTTAAAATTTCCACCAATAAAGAAGTAGTTTGGATATTTTTTCCAAAAATAATGTGAATATTCAATAATTGAGAACAAAAAAAATTCTAAAGCATTCCAAGAAATTCTTTGAGGTCTAAAATTTAATCTATAAGCAAGTGTGTGAAAAAAAATTAAGCACACACTTAACTTCTTCTTCATTGATACACCTCATCCTTAAATGATCACTATTGAACTTCCATGGATATGGATTTTGCCAAATATATAATTTTGATTCAGAATTTAATTTAAGTTCTTGATGTTCAAAAAATAATAGAGGAACCTTTTATGTGTGAAAAAAATAACATAATATGCGTAATATAGATTGTGAGTGGTTTCATATATCTTTTCACTAGGAAAATATTCATCCATGTTTATTTCTAATGGGGGGGATACCTCAGAAATGTGGGGTACTCTACTGATGTGTTTTGAACTAAATTCTACTAGTATTCCTTATCTGTAATCATTAATTTCAATTCATATATTTCATGTAACCATCTCACTAACCTCATATCTCCATAAACATTCTTTATCATATTAATTAATGTTTCGTGATAAAATATAATAGTTACATTACTTCCTAAAATAATTGAAATTTTTTCAAGGGAAAAAAATAGACAAAAAATTATTAGTTATTATATATTTTATATGAGATATTTTTTGTTCTTGGGACTCATAATCTACCACTTGTGAGTTTCCATCAATCTTATAAGAAATTATAGAAGCTACAATATTATTAGAAGCATCACATAGTATCTTGAAGGGGTGTTCCTAGTTTTGTGGGAAGAATATGGGGTAGTGGTTAGACCCACTTTTATCTTATCAAAATAGAATCTGCATGAATCATTAAAAATGAACCCATTTTACTTCTTGAGTAGTTTTTTTATATTTAAATAAATGTTTCTAAAGTCCATGATTTTTTTTATAAAACTCAACATGAACTAAAATTCCCTAATGTGTCATCTAGTGATGGGGTAAGGAAGTGTACAAATAGCATCAACTTTTGAATTTACCACTTCAATTCCATCTTTAGATATTATATTCCCCAAAAACAATTTACTCCCATAAAATATAATTTTCAAAATATAAAATAAATTTTTTATTTAATGTGTCTTATTTAAAAAAATCCAATCACACTAAAAATCATTGACAATAAGTTCAACAGATAGTAAAGTTATTAAGAAGTACCTGTAACAAACTCAAAATCATATATGAGAAAATACATACCATTTAGTGATGAAATATACCTTGGGAATAAAAAATACTGAAATGCATCCTTTGGTTTGAAAATGTACTAAAGGAACATGTGAAGGTGATTTTTTCAATGTATTTTAGAGTGATTAGAACCTAAAAATAACCTGAAAACCCATCAATAAAACAATAGTTTCCATTCCTAGATATCCTCTCTAACATTTAGTCTACAAATACTAGGGGGAAGTGCATATTTTAGGTCACATGGTAAAATAACCTGCATTAAATTTATTCTCTCCATCTATTCTATATTCTTGTTGGTTCTAGTTCATTACTTTCACTCTTAACAATTGTCTATTTGGTTTTATATGGGTAAATTTAAATAGGACTTGCCCATTATCATTATAATATTGGGTAAATTATTCTAAATCCTAAAATCCATTATACTTCTTTTTTTAGTACTTCCAAACAGGTTATTTTGTACCTTATTTGGTTTTTCCTCTCTAGTTTGGACCTACTTTCCAACATAATTCTATTCATGCAGGTGGGGGGGATAATCAATGGGATTTTCTCTAAATTCTAGCCTATTTCCCTACCAGCTTTTTCAAAATTACCAAAAGTTGATACTAATTTTTTGTTTTAAAATTATTTTAAATTATTTCAAGAAATTTTACATATTCCATTAAATATACAAATTTTGTGATTCCAAACTGTAATGTCAATTCTATCATAGGGGGGGGGGTTTTATTATGATTATTTATAATGAGTGTAATCTATGATGTGAACCTAAACATGTAAAGTATAAGTATCTATAGAACATTTGATTAACTCATGAAAATAACATCATCAATTTCTATAGAATATCCAACCCTGATTTCTTTTTCATATTATGTTCATTTTAAAAAAAGTCATTTTAAAAATTTGGTGTTTCCCAAGATCCAACAAATCTAATTATTTCCAAAAATATTTCAATTTACTCAAAAGAAAAAAATTTAGATTAAAATGTTTTAGTGTAAAAACATGTTACTCCTAATGTGGGTATTTTGTTGAGTTAAGTATATTAAAATCCATTTTTTCCTCACTAAAATTCATGTAAAATGTTAATTCATTGACATTCATTATAGTTTCAGTAGTATTGAGGAATTATCTACAAATAATTATTGGACAGTGAGATTTATTTTTCATTCTATAATGTTGAGAATCAAGAAGATGATAGGAAATGGAAATACTTATACACTTACCATGACATCATCAATAACAAATATTTGTTCATAAGTAACTTGAGTAGAGATATGTATGTCCACATAGGTGGGATTGAGTTCTCCCATGTCGAAATAAGAATAATATAAATAAGTAATTACATTTATTTTTTCACCTAAACAAACTATGAATTGAAAAAAAATATTTCCCCTATAGTGCACGGTATAGTGAAAGTAGTTGGGTTTTGAAATTTATTAATAATTTTTTGGGTAATGGGGGGGGGAAACATTTGTACCAAATCTTAACTCTTTATTTCCTCATAAACCCCTTCTCTCAATGCATATGTCATCGATAAATGTTTCATAACTATTAATTTAGTGGATTGCTTCTAGGAAAGGAAAACTGATCTCCACTTTCTTTAATATTTTCAGAATCTTCTGATGTAGTGTGTCCTCATTGGGTTTCCTGGGTGGTTTAATCCGTATAAGGAAATGTTTTTTTGGTTGATTTGAGTATTCCATCTTGGATTTACATTTTTATTTTTTCACAAGGGTTTTTAAACTAATTATTCATCATATTTTTCATGGTAACATTCATCATGTATTGTGAGCTATCCATTTTTATCTTTCTATTGATATGGTGATTTTTTTACTACTTCATAGCTTCTTACCACACTTTATGATAATATAACTAACATTCCCCATGGGGTTACAAATGAATTGAGTATGAAACTTACCTGACCCTTGATTCATCAAGTCATTTATTATAGTTATAATATCTCTATATTGTCATTACAACTCCTTCAGTGAATATCCATCGGTGTTGAGAGTAGTTTTTTGGGTCGTGTAAGATGCCACAAGATATTTAAAAAACTCTTTCATGGTGGGATATTAGTTATAGACAAATCTGTAGCTTTTATAGGGATGATAACTACCTCGTTGAAAGGGTGGAGGCTAAAAGGATGGTTGAAACCATTACTAGAATAATCCTCTTTCTTGTAGTTAGTTCCATTATGTAAACTAATTATTAAAAAATTATCTAAATCCAAGGATTTTTAAGGGTTTTTTGGGTAATATATCAGCTATATATCATCACATATCTCTGTTACATATACTTTAGGTAGTATATTGGTGTATTGTTCTTGAGATTAGTAAATATGGTAGACCCATGGAGGTGTGAGAGATAACATTTCCTATAATTTTTTAGAAAACTTTATCAGAAGATAAGTGATTTCGTAAATATAATTTTTATATAAAGGGGAGTTCAAACTCATTACCTTTTATACTCTTATTTTGGTGGATATTATATAAAAATGTTGAGAATTTTTATATATAACCTCAATATTCTCACTAACATTAGTGGGGATATGGGTATTCAATATTTTCAATAGGATTATGTTTGTATATTTTTATCACTATCCTTCATACCTTGGTAAAAAAATAGAAATAGTGATCTTAAAATTTTTGATATAGGAATGAATTTTTCAATCAAACGAGTCTTTCCTAAAACTCATAAATAGTCTTTCTACTTACTTTTTTGATCCCATATATATCTTTCTTTATCTATATTCTCCTTGAGGTGGGGAATTTATTTTATATAATTCCATACTACATATCATATCAGGAAGTATCTTCTCCATGTTGTAGGTTGTTGATCCATTCATTGGATTCCCCTTCAAGAGATCAGGGGAAGACCTTCCAACTGAAAAGATCCTTTGATACTCTTATAGGATAAAAATTACTAAAAACCATATAAAATTATCTTAGATATTTGTTAGGGACCTTTCCAACCAACACATAAAACTTCAGAAAGATTTGGTTCCTATTAGCTCCAAGTTTAAATTGTTGTTAATTATTAGGTTCTTAGAGTCGATTATCATTACTAAAGTTAGGTGTATAAAGTTATCTCAAATTCCAATTTAATTGTTACAAATTTATTCCATGTTTTCACTTCATAATGTTTATCTTATTAAAGATGAAGATGAGGATTGGGGTCTTTTCAATTAAACTATGAATCATTACCTCTTTTTATATGATTTTAAATGTTATTAATCTCCCCAAAATAGTTCATTAAATCTATAGATAAAAACCAATGATTTGAGATTAACTAGATCTGGTATTTTATTGAAATAATTTTAAAAATATAGTAAAAAGATATACTATCCTCCCCCATAATGTCTCTAGGTTTGATGAGGTGTCTTATGTAGGACGTTCAATAAAACATTTGAACCCAAGATAATTTAGTAGTAGTAAACATAGTTTGGTCTCCATAAGGGAAAATATTATGAGAGTGTCTCTCTATTTTTTTGGTTAAATTTTTGGAAAATATTTTGGGTTATTAATTATATTAGTTTTTTAATTATATTTTTCAGATAATAGCCTAACCTTGGATCATCCCCTAAACTTTCCAATTAAATTAATTATTCCATTAAAATTATCGCATATTCTCTCTATAGCCTAATGAAAACTCATATAGATTATCTTCATCAAGAATTTCTCCCTCGAGTATGAAGTATAATGACCACTGTAAATGTTAATATCACCAGAACTAGTGATTGGATATCTATGATCACCTACCAATTCACAAACAAATTATTATCACCTGTAGTTGATTGATTCTAAGTGTCATATGAGTACAGTCAACTAAAAAATGGAATGAAAATTTTAAAGTTCATAAGGATAATGAAATATCATAAAAACTAAACATTCTCAAATAAATATAAAGAGATCAATATTAGAGATACGTCATTTTTAACATTGTGTTAATTTACTGGAGGAAAGTTGGTTCTTACCAACTTATCCATCGATTATTTTTCTACCACTAATAAATATTTATAGTAATAAAATTAATGAAAATGAGAAGATATGGAATCAACTTCCCTAGTTTCATGATTATGGAAGCACTCCCTTTATCCAGTGAATAGTCATATTTTATATATGAATGAATTCAATTATTAAATCATTCATCTAAGACCATGTGATTCACCTGACCTTCATCCAATTATCCTAGAAATTATGAATTATTTCTTAAATTTTAAACCCACTGTTATTTCTTCATATTTCCACCTCGTGCATAGCTTAACAATCTGGATGTCTTCAAATCAACACTAGAGTTTTTTTAAAATAATTTTCCTCCCACAATAGAGCTATTTACCATTTGAAATGGATGATCTCCACATATATTGTTTGTTATTTCATTTTCATATTTTTATATATAGTGTTTTTAACATCTACATAGCTCTGGGATTCTTTGATTACAATTCCTTAGATCCTTGAAACACTATAGTTACCCATATGTTGCAGTTAATTACCCTTATATAGATTCATTTTATCCTTATTCCCTAATTTTTTTTATCTAGTCAACATAGTAATATTTATGTTTTTGTCATCTATGAAACGTGGAATGGATCTTTAGTATTTATTTGAAACATAGTGTGGGTTGAGATATATCTAGTATTTTCAGCTTCACCTTCATCGGTGATAATGGGTCTTCTCCTTCATCAACAAGCACACAAGAATTCATATTTAGTTTTTTAGAGATGTAAATTCAAGATTCTTAAATCCCATTTGAGCTCCTATAAATATCACACACAATGATTGAAAGAAAACCCATGTAGAAAGAACTCTTACTCATTACCCTATTAATCACCCATGTTAATTCGGAATCAGAGTGGAAGTAATTTCATGATTATTCAGTATGAGGTTCATCATCAAAACATGGGTATCATCTTCACCAATTTGGAGTTCATATCAAGAATGTGGTGTTCTAATTCACCACTATGGGGTTAAACTATGTGGGGTTCATATTCATAACATTAGTTTCCTAAACCTAATGTTCCACTTAAGTGTGGGGTTCCTCATCCAAACATGGAGGTGAACATACAAGAATTAGTTAATCAAATATAATGCTCTACAAAAACATTTGGTTCGGTAAACCTGAAAAAAAAAACCCCTTGGTACATAGCTATTTTGACCCTTTTGTGAACTTTTAGTTTTTATTGAATGTACATTGGAAGTTGGATTCCATCCTTATATTTGGGAAATATGTGATCCCACTATAAAAAAAACAAAAATTATTTGTTTACATTATTTTATTCTACATATAATGATAAATAAATAAATAAAACCTCATGATTTAATATAAAATATAGATGCACATTTTAATTATAATAAACTGATTAAATACTGTGTTTAGATCTAATTAATTTTTATGTTCAAAGTTTATAATTTCACAAAAAAATCAATGATTTACTAGGTATTTAATCATTTTGGGGGGTATTTTAAATGAATAGCAATAAAAAAATTCCAATTTTCCTTTCACATTATTTTTTTCGACATATTTTTATGGTATGTATACTCCTTCACTCGAATATATTTTATTAAATTTTAATTTGTTCATTTTTATTGTCGACAAAAGTATTGTATCTACCTTAATAAAACAACAACCTACTGTGATGTTAAATACAAGTCATAAGTCCCATAACTAACTAACACTTTAATAATTATTTTTAAGACCATTAAAATTTATTTCATATATTTTATATATCTTTATAAAACTAATATTAAAAATTATTTTACCATTTCTCTATAATGAACTATTATTGTGGATTATTACTTAACAATTGACCTTGAATTTGAAATTTTTCAATAAATTGATATTTCCAATCACGGGAATGGAATATTAATTTTCCAAAATGTGTAAGATTTCACTACTAGTATAATCAGATAATACATAACATAAATTAACTCAGTTCCCCTCCATGCTTTATTTACCTTATTTTACTAAACATTGTGTTTCGTATGATTTTTGATAACTATCCCTTCCATGGATTCACAAATATAATCTCTTTTTTCTATAAAAATAATAAACTGACCATGTAGTTTCACATAAAAATAAATTATTACACTTTCAAAACTATTATTGTGTAATCCCTATTCTGAACTCTTCTTTCAACTATTATTAAATAGTATAATTTTCTCTGGCCATATTAATTACAAGAGAATAATATCCAATGAAAATATAATCAAGATCATAAGAAAATTATTAAATACCTCACTAAATATGCCATAATTTTTATTCATTTCACATTATAAAACATGAGATTTTTCTTATTTTTAATAACGTTTCTTGAACTCTACATATTATTCTTTAATAAAAAAACCTCATATTATAATTCCATTATTCTATTTCTAATTCCTAAAATAATTATAATTATATAACCAATAATTTTATTTTGTTCATTATTATTCACCTTTAACTGAAAAATAATATAACCATATTTCTATCCTTTGAACATATTATGTTAATCTTCAATAATATTTATTTCTACATCCTTTTCTATAATCAATCTCTTATATTAGTGTTTAAAATCATTTTATTTTCTCACTTTGGATCGCTTATTTTCAATTTCCACAAGAGCATATTCATGTTTAACATTCATTTTAGAAACACCAATAATTTTCTATTCACCATTACTTATTACACCCTTTTCATGTTTTTGAACATGTACTACCACAAAAGAATATTATTTATAATTATTGAAACCAAAAGTTCCCAAAAAACCTAATAGGTGTGGGAATTATGTTTTTCATGTTTCTTCTTCAATAAAATATTTTTATTTTACTAAAAAAACATTTAAACATATGGATTCATATTAAACATGAATAATATCCAAATATGAAAATTAATGTGTTAGAATATAAGGATTATATATAAATCACTTAATATGATATAAAATTACGGAGAATACACCAATGATATGTTGATATAACAAGAAACCAATAACTCTATATTTTTAATAAAATATTTAGTATTATATCACTACCATATTCAAGAGTCTCTCCCTCATTCTATCTCTCCATTACTATTACAAAAAAGGCACATGTGGAAAATAACTTCTTTTATGTTAGAATAAATGATTGAAAAGTTATCTTTACATAGGAAAATAATATGTCGTTCTTTTAAACTCTATTGTTGGCGTAAATAAAGATCATTCATATCATATAAGTTATCTATAAATATCACATCAAACATAAAAGAATTTTATATTTATAAAAGTTACACTATTGTATTATGGGTTATTTATCCATCAATTCCTCCATTATTCTCAAAATCATCAAATTAAATCTTTTATTCTCTTCATAAAAAATCCCTAACAAGTTATTTAGCATATAACCTCCTAATTAGAATTCAAAATTGTCCCTAATGGTTGAGTTAACGGCCCTATTAATGAATAAAATCATCCTCAATTGTAATAAAATAAAACTTATAAAATATTCTCATATTTAATAAAGTATGGAATAAAACCCCTATTATAAGGTAATAGACATGGATTTAAAAATATAACTTTAAATAATGGATCAATTATTAATTTTAAAATTTAAGCTCATGGGGTTTTAATCATTATAGATTATGTAGATATATAAAATATAGTGTAACTAATATCATTGAGGTTGAATCTCCTATTATTTACTGAACATAATCCTATAGATTATGTGTAATCCTCCATACCATAATTCATATCTCTATAAAGTGCATTTAATTAAATCTATTATCATAAATTATGGGTTCACATTATAGTCGCATGATTTCCTAGCCATAAACAATATCCTTTACAACATCCTCATTATAGATTCTTGTTGTGGGCTTTAATTTAAATTGTACTACATATTTCTAAACAAAATATTCATCCTTCAAAACTAATTATGGTTTAATATATGTAATTTAAGGCATAACATTTCATCCATTATTCAACAATATTATCTAGTAATAATTGGGATGCTATTATTAAAATTAAAATTTGGTTTTCTCCTTTCTAGATAAATCATATATAACAATCATTAAAAATTATTCAAGATTATATTAAACTCTAAAAAATTTATATTTCATCCTACTAGACCTATTACCAAAAAACACGTATGAACATCATTCCATCATTTTCCCCACTTGATCATCTTTGGTTTCAACATTTTCCCCATTTTTTTGTTAACAACCCCAAGTTAATTTATAAGATTCAATTTGTTTTTTAAAGTATCAAAACATTCAAATATTAAAAATAATAATAAAAGAAGTCGTATAAAACTCTAATTCAACTTAATCCCTAACCCTGGAAGATTAAAATATATTATACATATTCTTATAATTACCTAAACTTATAATCATTATAAACCATTAGTCTTACATAAAACCCCTTATATTCCTCATTCCCTAATGTTATTCCACTTGGATTGTATCTACTCTAAATATTATACCAAAATTCCATCTTTCAATAGTATATTTATACCACCTGAAATGAGAGTAATATTTTTCCATTTTTCCACCTATGCTCTAATGTTTTTTAAAAAATCTCTAATTTTTTAATTTCCCTCTAATTATATAACGTCTTCCCCTTTGAAAATAAATCAATATTGTATAATATCATTTACAAATGGTAAAATATACTAAATAGTAAATTCATATGGGCAGATTGGATACACCAACACTCCATAATATATAGGTGGTTTCTAAACAATGAAATTTAATTGATATTTCTCAAATATTGGTGTGTCCAATAGTTTTTGAATATATATACTAATTGTGGATTTGATCCAATTTCCTCTCTTTTAATAACTCCATGTTCTTCCTCTAATTAAATAACATGGTATCAAATTTTAATTATAGTTATGGATGAATACTTAACAGATTATTCATAATCATGATTGCACATTTAATATCATCCAAAACAATATAGGCATTTCCATAACATTTCCAAAATAGATAAAAAAATTTATCTAAATAATTTAAGTATATACCTTTTTTATTGATATATATTCCACATTATTTTTTCTAGGTAAAGTTTATTCTTACTTTTCTGTAATCTATATAACACATTTTCTTCTAATAAAAAATGTACCTAAAATTCTGCATTTTCAGTCCATAATATCTCGGAACTAATCTATATCTAAATACACCTTTGAATATAACTATTTTCCTTCTCAAATACTAGTCTATATTCAAGAGTAACATACACATACCTCCTCATATACTAAACTATAAAAAATTACTCTTTCATTAGATTTATTTGAAACCATGTTATCAAATGTATTGCATAAAATATTCTTTTTCCTCAATTCAATCAAATATAATAGGATTATAATAATTATTTTGTACAATTATATATATAAATCCATTAAGTATTCTTGATTTCCTATTGTTTCTAAATTTTTCAAATTTTCGATCACTCAAGAAAAATATTTTCAACAGCACCCTAACATATCAATGTTATGAAAAATGTGAATTCTCGCTCTTAATAATTTTTTTGAAATTTTCAAAAATACCAATTTGAATTTAAGTGTGAACCATGTAAAAATCACGAGTCAATCCAGAAATCAACTGCCCACAAACGAATAACCCCAAACCCCCAATAAAAAAGTAAAAAACAAAAATAATGTGTCATTCCATCGTAGTTCCAATAACAAGACTATCCATATAATATTTTATGGGTCATTAGATGATGTGTATTCCATACCCCAAGTGACTTCTGTTTTTATCCATTATACACATTGATCCATGTACCCTCATCATGACTTCCCACTATTAATGACTCTCAAAGGACCCAAAACCGTAAACCCCATAAACACGACCTAAATTTCCTCCAAACACCATTGTACTCGAACAATTATGGGGTCATGTATGGTGGATCTTGCTAAAAATGAAATGGTTGGGTGAATGATACATTCACATGTGACTACCCACCAATGAATTAACAACCAATACTAGAGATGATCACAAAAATCAAAGTAAAAGGAACAAAAGACCTAAATGAAAACATAGATGAGCCACCCAAAATACTTCCACCAAGAAAACCCACATCCAAATATACATAAATACCGTCACATTAGATTAAGTATGCAGTTTAGCATGCTTTTTTTGGCCTAATGGGTAGTTTCATAGGGTGGGTGAGACCCTCAATAGTGGGAAACCACCACACCACAAAATGAAATAAAGGGGAAGACCAAAATACCATAATAATCAAGAAATAAAAATGAAGACAAACCATAAATAATATATTAATCCAGAAATATAAAAGTACGAGAATCCCACATATGGGAATGAACCCAAAAACATTGAAGGGAAATAGTGGAAAGAAGAAAGTAGTGATTTTTCTAGAATAAAACCCATATATTGGGTGAGAAGTATATTCTAGGGGAATGGATATCCATTTCAATCTCTTAACCTTTTTCATTGGATAGAATACCATGAATGTTAGTGAGTCAAACAACCATTGAAATAAATAACACTGATCTTATTAAATATGAATATTTATTTACAAATTCCCTATTATTACTACCAAATATGATATCATAATTATACAAAAGTTCTATAAACATTTACTCTAATGAACTCAATCTTCTCCAAATATTTTTCCAAATGATCATGTTTTCATCTAGGTGATTTCTTTAAGTGATATAAAAATTAATATAAATGACATGAATTTATCATCGCCAATTTGAAAGCCAACAAGTTGTTCAATGTATACTTTCTCATTGAGAACATCATTCAATAATTATTTCCTCACAATTTGTTCATATCCTTTAGAAAAACCATTCTTTATTAAATAGAACATTCTTTTTTTATTATACATTTTATTGATTACCCACTTTATTCCAATGACATTATAACCCCTAAACCTCTCAGAAAGATCTGATGTTTTATTCTACTTTAATTATTAAATAACTTAGTTCATATATTTTATCCATGATTCAGATTCTTATACCTATTAAGAAGATGATTGTTTTTCATAGAATAACAAAACTAGGGTCTTAACCCTTATCTTACATCGGGTTTTTGTTAGAGAAATTTTGTCACCAATAATAATGGACACTCAATTCCAACATTATATTTTCTTAGTTAATCCATTAATTGTCAAAATTATCCTTTTTTCAACTTCCAATTCATGTTTGGATTCATTTTTATGTGATATTAGTTTCTTTTTTCATGAATTTGTGTCATTTTCATCCTCTTCTTCCTAAATTTCCTTTAGATGTTAATTTATTGTTTTTTAAACATTCATAAAAACATTAAAAAAAATTATTTTAAGGATATTTTTTATCATATTGTTGAATCAATGATAATATTTAATATTTATTGAAAAATAAATAAAAAATCCTTCATACACTATATCACTATATTTACTTTAAATGTCTTCCTTATTTCAAATAAAATATTTTTATCCTGAAAATTTTAAAATAATTTCGATTTGAATTACTTCTGTAATTTATATCATATGGAATCATATTCTCACTAATTTATAGTAAGACACCATTTTTATTATAAACTAAAACTTATAATACCTCTTCAAAATAGGTCTTCAAGATACCACTTCAAATGAGTACTTTCTTCTCAATATTGTTCACTATAGGGATTCACCTTTCAAAAACTCAATTTTTTAATTATTATAGATGATAAATTATGGTGGATTCTATGTTTATGAAATTATTTATTAGATTATATTATTTTATACCCTATACAATTATATGATAATAAAATCTTGATCATTCACCTTACTTCATTTTAAATATTCCTTCAATATCTTTTAATTACTCAATCAATTATATATTTATTTTCATAAAAATTATACATGTTATACTACTATTATCTTCTATAAAAAATATTAAATATATTTCTACTCATGTTCTTGTATGTTTTTTGGGACAACAAATATCATTGTGAACTAAATAGAGAAATTTAGGATCTCTTTTATTTATTATACTATATGAAATTCACACTATTTTTCCAATAATTCATTCGTGGAATAAAATTCACCTATCCTTATTTAGAAAATAATTATTTATCACTTCCTTAAGCATGGAAAAAATTTCAATTCCTTATTTTTTTATATGAAAATTCTTCCATGACATAAATTTTTTCCTCTTTCACTATAATAAAATATTATTTCTATTTTATTCTATGTAATATAGATTATTATTTTTCATTCATCCATTCATAAATTAATTTATATTATTTCATTTGATTATTTAGCTATTATGATTAAACATGTATATGATTAACAAATTAAAAATTTAACTTACTCTAAGTGTATTACGTCAATGTTCTCTTATACAGACTATATCAATGTTTTTCAAATAAAATTTATCTAGCCTAATTTTACAATATTTTTTATTTTATTTTTTAACATCTTGGGACATAACCCCTCTTTAATAAACATAAAATAAGATACATATTTAAGAAACTAGGTAGATACGGAACCCATTTAAGAAACAATGGTATAAAAACCATAACGAAACATGACTTGAAGGTCTTAAAATGGACCTGAATGATCAAAGGGAATAAAACATCAAAAAAATAATTAAAAAAGTCTCCCTCATGGAAGATAATGCAACAAAGTAATAGTTCTTTTATGATGTGATTCCCCTACCAAAAATATGTGTCTCACTAGAAAATGCTATGTGGTAGAGAAACCCTAAAACATCAACATTAAATTACGGTGATGGTCAGATGATAGGTGTTATCACACCTATCTCTATATAAATTTTCTCACCTAAAAAACATTAAAGAACTCACCACACTATCAACATGATGTAATAAAAAACCACACTAAAAACATTGTCTTACAATTCAATGGTAGGGTACCCATATATCAAACAATAATATGATCGATAGTTTTTGTTGGGTGTCGTTACACCCAAACCTATCTCAAGGTTTCCAACCGAGCGGTATCTGAAAAATACTATACCACTAACCAAATACAATAAGAAAAAAAAATAGTTGAAATGATATTAGAAACCCAATCATATATCATTACAAAACTCAATGTATAATCCATATGAACCACAACCAGACCATGGCAGGCCTATAAACAGAAGAACAAATAATGAAACTAGTTGTATATCATCACTAATGAATCCCATTAAGGAAGCCTCAACCATCACCATCGGTGCTGAAAATTTAAAAAATAGAATTTAATAGACCAGACCCATCTCAGTTAATCCACACATACCTATATCCATCATAATTCATGCCTACAAAATCATACCAAACCATATCCAATCTGACACCCTGGATATCATATGAACCCAATCTGTCCGCAGACACCAAGTATCTTCTAGTCTTCAAAACTCACTAATGGAAGGTGAAACGAAGTCATCCAGATCATGGTAATATATGAAGACTACCAGAGATTACATCCAACCATCAATGCAATAATGATTCAACTACCACCACCATGTAAACAGAAAGGACGATAGAAATATATAAAAAATAAAGGAATAAATAAAGTCATGATGACATTGAAAAAAATACATGTGGAAATGGAAATGGTAGAACACATCATAGAAGATTCATGGGATAAACTTCCATTAAATACATCATAAAATATCTAAATGAAAAATCCACCACCAAATGCACATATGAAGAAGCTAAATTAGATAATTGAAGGGACAAAAAAGGATGATGAAAGGAAATCACCGAGGAGAATTTTAGAAAACCATAGGAGGGGGTGTTGTCACACCATTATAGTGAGGTTACATCCATGATTTACATTCTAGCCCCATTTTTTTATTACGTTTATCTTTAAATCATCATATTCTTGAAATGAACCTCCCCGTCTATACTGAGCATCATATTCTTCAATAAAACTGTATTTATTTCTATGTGGTATGAAATATCACTATAAATAATCCATTTATTGTTGTTCTTTCTCCCCATAACTATGATTTATAATAATATAGTATTTGATTTATTTTAATTTTTTTCTAAGAAACTCCATGTTTAGTTGAGACATAGGCATACCTCTCCTCATTACTATTAGGGTGTATAATGACACAATACTCCTCATTTTAAAAAAAAAATCTATTTTCCAATGGAATAAATTTCACTGATAAGAATTAAATTTTCCTCAAGACTCCAATAGTTTTATTTTCATTCTATTGTTTCCAATTACCACAAAATTTATGAGTAAATTCCTAGTATAATAATTTGATAAAAAGAATATTTCCTTTAATGTGTAATGTCGCGATCCAGATCTGGTCACCAACAAAGTGGACACTCGACCCAGTCTGTGGCAAGGACCAAGGGGCATTCCCAATCCCCAAGGGCTAAAAAAATTTCCCATGTATCATAAAAAGGGTTTGTAAAAGATTTATCTGAATTTAAAAGCATTAAACAACTAAAAATAATAAATGAATTGAATTTGAATATTTAAACATAAAATGCCTTTAATAATATTCAGAAATGAAATGCTTGGTTTTAGACTAAGGCCAGGAGGGAAAAAACTAAATAGTATTATCATAAAGAACTCAAGTGCCACCACATGGCATGGTTCCATCATCCCCACGCCTTCTCCATAACACCGCCCCAAGAATGGAAGCTAACAACCTGAACAATAGGCCATAAAATCTTTGTACACACATTCAACAAAGATTACAAAGTCTTTCTACACCAAAGGGTGTAAGTAGGATGTGATCCTAATACTAATAGGATTACACCAAAAAAAATTCATGTGATAAACAATTTAAGATAAAAATATTGTATGTTTTCATAGACAATAAAAGGAAGAAACAATTTTTAAAACAATGAAACTTTAAATGAAAATAGTTTTCAAGGGGGATATTTTAAATAATTAACACTTTTTAAAAAAAATAAAAATCTACCCAATTTTAAATCCAAAAAAACCATATAATGATGGTGAGTATCATATAGTCAATGATCACTAGTCACAAGAATATATTTTGGAACTAGCTAGTTGTGGGCCCTAGGTACCTCGTATCTCGGTGGAAAGTAACCATAATAAATATAGGTTCTCAAGCACGATCCCCTATTCAGGAAAAACCCATAATATTGTGGTCCTGAATATCATCATAATATTTTAATTATTGTTTTCATTATCAATCATACTATGTGAAAGATGAATGAAACCACTCTGGATCACTAGCATGCTATTACACATCCACCCACCTAGATACACAGATTTCCCTCATTATTCTCAATCAATTTTCACATCTCATAAAATACCATTAACACATGAAAATTCCATATCCAAAACACACACACACACAATCTCAAAATCTTGTCACATAACACTCCATTAACATTCAAATTCATTTTAACATCATACTCACTAAAAACATCCCATAAACATGTTTCACACCCTTCTTACAATTTACTAAAACATTTCAAAAATTCATAAATGTTATAAAAACGTTTTACATAACCAATAATCATTTTATATTTCAAAAATAAATTTTAATAGAATAATCCCACTAAAATAGTACATAAACAACCTCTGTACACTTTTTATAACTCAAAAAACCATTTACAATTTTCATAAAACACTGCCAAGAAGTATAAAATTGTTTACATATAAAACCCATTCAAAACCCCCCTTTCATGGACAAAACAACACCAAAACCCTACCAAACTAAAAATTTATCCCGATACGCATTTAATAAAACATTTTCATATGTTATAAAATTACCCCAAAAGATACCACAAGGGTTACACAAGAAAAAAACACCATTTCCAGAAAATTTGTAACTTTAAAATTAATGGCTCAACCAATTCCATCGAAAAAATATTTCACAACACAAAATAAACGAAGAACATGATAAAAAAGTAATTAAATCATTCTAAATGATCAAATAATTCTTGCAGATGGATTCACCTACATTTTCTGTCAAACCCCCGAAATATTTGTATGAAACTTCAACCATACCACCATCACACCACAAGGGAGTTAAAATGAACTAAAATAAATAATATTGGACCAAGAAACTAAAAATAAAACCATGGGTTTGAAACCTTAGTTTCTGGAATTTCGGAACCTTAATAAGGTGTGGAGAAAATCTAATGAAGTTGAAGGAATAGGAGAGGAATTCACATACCTGAGAAACATTCCTGAAATCTCCCCAAATACACCAATATTTGAATCTCTATGAAGCCAAAAATGTAAGGTAGGTTCAAATAAGATTGAGAAGGTCTAGTGGGGATAGAAATAAATTAAAATGTGTAATAAATTAATGATGTATGAAAGAAATAAATTCCCCATCAAAATATGTACAATTTGAGAATCTTTGAAGAAATTTTCCATAATACCAGATGAATATGAGCTACAAAGATGTAAAATGGAACATAAGGGTGCACCTAGGGTGTTAGGGCTCTAGTTAGATGTGTAATGACCAAAAAATGTTAAAAATTAATGAGATATAAAATAAATGAATTATTTTCATAAATATGGAAATGGGATTATGGGTTGGCCTGATGCCTAAATAAGTCACCCAAATCCAACACGATTATAAGTTCTTAAGGGGTCAAAATGGATATGGTGGTTTTAATAGTACAATGGAAGGCTAAGTGGGAAGTATAATGGGTGAAAATTGTTGAATATGAATGGGTAATAAAAAACATATTTTTTTTAAATCAACAAATGGGATCATGGTTTGGTCCAAATATAGAAGAAACCACCCCAATAAACATACCCAACAAAAGTTCCCCCAAGAATTGTCAAAAATTTAATTCCAAGACACCTCATACTTATACCTTACTTGTAAAAACACTAGTTGAAATACCATTTAGGAATTCCAAGACTACTAACTTGGATCAAGAACACCAGAGACACAAAATCTAATCCAGGAACATTTGGAATGTGTGAGAAAAATAAGAACAAAAATAATATTCGAAACAAACCATGGAATTGAAGATCTCGGTGGGACAATTATCCTGACCATAAATAATTCCACCTATAAAAATCCATTGCAATTCCAGATGGAAAAAAAAAACCAAACCGATAGTCCAATATGGAATCCCTTGTTAAGTTCGCACACCCCCAAAAGGCCAAAACACCTCCAGTTGATCAATCAAAGGAATGGATACTCTCACCAACTAAAATTTACCCCAATTACCTAAAATGATCAAACATATTCAAAACACATCCCATTAGGTGTTATCTAATCCCACTTTTACACAAAGAATAAATTGGTGGTTATATAGCTCTAGACGAGACTACCTACCACTATGCCAACACCTGGAACACAACTGAATTACTGATACAGGGAGATCCGAATGGACTCCCCACTATAAGATCCAACTTAATTAACCGAGATAGAACTACGACACCCATAAGGGGAGATATAATGGATTCCCCACCATAAGGGATAGACTAACATTAGACTTATTCCAAAAGAACCTATATGGGACACATGGTGGGTCACCCCTCCATAAGAACTAATAGTCTTTACTAACTAGTAGAGGCCGACATGAAGAAGACCCCATAAGATCAAGTCACCACAAAATAAGGGGGTAAGTCAATGAAACTCCAAACCAGTAAAGACACTCCATGGTTCACCACATCTACGGGAATCACCATCCTGGACTATGCCCGACCAAGAATGAGATAAAAAAAAAAGACTATCAGGTTATTCATACATGAACAAATACATTGAGGGTTGCACCCACAAAGGATAAAGCACTAGGTTTGAAGAATCAAAACCACCCAGACCACTAAAACAAAGGAAGTACTTCTCCACAAACAAAGATTAAACCCCTAAGGGATAGGGTCTCCAAATCCCATTCTATCACATGATACCATTTGAGATGAAAGAACCACACCGAAACATAAAATTGTCTCCAAATTTAACAGAAGATATGGATGTGAAATGAAGATCTATTACGACCTTGAAGATTTTTTTAACTGGATGAAAGGATTCACTCAGAGGTATATGGATGGATCCTTGATGTTTGAAGCATCTTCTTCACCGCAGTTAGAATCTAATTATCACATTACCACCACAAAAATCACTTACTCAAAAAACACCTTTACCCAAATAGGGACTTGGATGATGCACATGAATCACCTCTTTCACCCCAAAAAAGAAACAGAATAAGGAAAATATATGTAATGCATCTTTACATTGAAATCAGAATTCAAAATTATCATAATAGAAATGCACTTTCACTTAAGCAGAATCTCTTGAAAGGATCTGCAACATCCACCTTTTCCCTAAAAAGAAAACACAACACAACATGACACCACAGAACATGACCCTTGAAAGTGATAGGGTAATTACTAGAATTGAAACCTTTAATAGAGTTCCAAGTATCTGGAGATTACCACAAGTAATCATAACAGCCTCAAACGGCCCGATGTTTTTACATTGGTTGCCCAACAGGAACCCCTGCCTTGATGAGACTGATGAAAGACCCAAAATACATTCAGGGCATCATTCTATACTAATGATCAAGGATTTTTTTCACCTTCTTTCCCAGAGTTCCCCTTCACCACTACCAATAAAACTTGTACACAAAACATGTCTAAATTCACCTTTGATAATTTAAGAAACTCTAGAAACATAAGAAATGAAGGTCTATTTCAACCTTCCACAACCACTCACTATTCGTGCAAGGATCTACTTAACCAAAAAAGAATAGGAGTAGACTCAAACCTCAAACCTAAGAATATATTCACTACATTGATCAACTAGAGGGCCTACCAAAGATGAATCACTCGTGGCTGTACTTGAATCATGCATCAACTCTTTATGGGGTGTGCCCTAGCCAACTAAAAAAAATACGAGGACCCAATCAAGATGGTCCTTTTATAAATATATACCAAAAACCATGTCCTAACACATGAGGAGAGAAATTAAAATGGTGTCCTCAGACATTTCACAGAAATGGACACTAATCAACACTTCAACCAACTTACCAACAAAACAAAAACCCAAAACCTCATTCAAACAGGAGGGGTTCTCGATCTAAATACACCCTATAAAAACATTCCAAAAAACACATATTAAACACCATAGAAACTAGTTATCAAGACATAAAATTTTTCCTTGAAATAATCTCATTGAAAATAAATTGTTCGACAGTTGGTGCATCCACCAATTGTACCCCACGGGTTTCAAATATTCATGTTTTTGTGCCACGTCAAGAACCCTCCAGATAACAACCCTGCTCTTTATTACATAATTAAACATGATTTATTAGATAAATTTACACTTACGAAAAATATGAGGATTGAGAGGTCTAGTTTCTTGGGAAATTAATAACATTACAAACAACTTAAACCATAAAGAACAACATCTATATAGAAAGCATCATTTACATGACCACAACATTCCATCGTACATAGCATTCCATGGGATAACCTGAGAAGAAGCATAAGAAAATGTTGAGCTATAAAACCCACTAAGGGTGTAAAAAGGCATTAAATTAAGAACATATTACATTCTAGGAAATAAGAATATCTATGGATTACAAAAGAATCATGAAAATAAAGACATGATATTGTGTGATTTCATAACATGGAAATGTTGAAACAAAATTTAACATGATATTAGCATGAGCCAAGGCTCACTGCACATGGAGATTGAGAAAACCCTCATTGCACTTTAATTATCATTATTAAACCCAAATTTCACTTGAAGTATCATGATACTAATCTTTACCCAATGCATCAGAGTACTATTAGGGTGCACCCTTCTTAATCATTTCATTTCATGCGTAAGTGTGCCATATAGATTATACAACATGGATTCATTAAACGTCATAATTTATTCCAAGATAAAGGAATGTGGAATTAATACATTAAAATATATAATAAATAATAAAATTTTCATATATTTGAATACCCTTGATAGAGAAATGGACATTGTATTTGCTACACAATGTCTTGGCTTGGAAAATCGAGGTGCAATTTCGGCAGCATAATGGCCTGACATAACAATTCATAAAAATGGTTGACGAGAGAGAAATGGGTATCTTAGAATATTTACATGAAATGGAATGTAAGGGAGTCATATAGATACATTTCCTAACATACGTAATGTAATTTATATGTATAATATAAAAGAATTTCTTGAATGCAAATGAGAAGAGAGATATTACTTACGAACTTTTAGCATGGTAACAGGTGTCCATGGGAGGAATTAATGAGAGAGAAAGAGGTATATCATAATTAAATCAAAAGTAGGAAAGTATGGTAGAGGATAAAATCATACCCCATCATTTTTAATTTAAAATAAAAAACGTATAACAACATTAAAAAAATTGGTCAAAATTGATTGAGGAAGAAATCCCTTACATGGAAGTGTGATCTCAATGGCTTTGGAGAGGCTTGAGATAAGCTTCATGGAAGCTTGGGGAACCTTGGAGGGATTATAAATAAAGGAGGGTAGATGTTGGTTGACCTAAAAAGGTTTTTATTGAAGAGAAGTGGTAGCGTGAGTGAGTTAATATAGTAAAAGGGAGGGAATTCTTATTATTTAGGTTTTGGACACTACACATTAAACCAATCAAAAACGAAAACCATACCATGGTTTTTTCCCATTTTAATAGGAAAATTGGAGTAGAATAAAATATTTTATAATTCCATTTTGTGAAAATTTTAAAATATTAAGCTTTATTATGTGGAGGTGAGTCACACTCTCAAGGAAATCATTTTAAAATGTTAGAATATTTTATAAGTCTTGGAGGGTCCACTAAATCTTTGTGAAATAAATAAATAAACCTAAATTCTAATTATTTTAAAGGTAAAACATATATTTTCTAAAAATACCATTTATTGTATTTTATTAAATCACTATTGGGTCATTATGATGTCATAAAACACATTATATATTTAAAAGGTATTTAATTTTAACCTAAAAAATCTATTGCCTCAGAAAATTTGGAGAAATTCACCATTGGATAATTTTGAAATCCTAATTCAAAAAATGATATTATTTTTATCTAAATAATTTCATAAATATGTGAATTTTTACTTTTAAAATAGAAACCAACATTTATCAGAAATTCGGGGGTTTTGAGAAAAACAGCTTTCAAACCTTAATAAAAATTTAAATTGTATTAATAAAAATAAAAGATCATTTATATTTCATAATATTTAATTTAGTAATAATACTATTTAGAAATATTATTTAATTTAATAATCCATTAATTCATAAAAATATATTTCTTAATTAAATATTAACTAAAAATTACTATTTGTGCTTTAAAAACTATATTGAAAGTAATAATAAGAAAATGAATTTGTATTATTTATTCTATAAAAAAATACTGAAAATAATAGTATTAATATGGTCTTGTTACATAAATCTTTATAACACTCACATCAGACCTAAGGGTAAGGTGTGTGATGGTGATAGACTCATTGGGTGGCTCGGATAACTTCACTTAAGTGGTAATCTCTATCAACTTTCACTTCTCTCGAAGGCGGTTCTTTTCAACCATAATGTGTTGAAGATCAGCTTGGGCTTGGTCAAGAGAGAATCCCAATGATTCTACCTCCTTTACGAGCTCCAATAAAAGGGATTTGTATGGATCAATTATACTGGTTGAGGTCATCGATTCTTTTTTCTGAGTAAATTGGATTTGTTAAAGCCCTATATTTATACTAATCATGTGATCACTATTCAATAGCTATAGTAGAAATCATAAAAATTCTTAATGGTATTTTAAAAACCAAAAACATAAAACTAAGTAAGTGAATATGTTTTATATAACCATTTTACGTAATAATACATTTAATTAGATCAAGATAATTTTCATTAATAAAAGTTTGGGTTGTTAAAATCTTCCCCCCTTAAGAAATTTCACCCTCAAATTTTCCTTTTCACACATTTAAATAGATGAGGGTAACTCTACTTCATCACTTCTTTTAATTCCCACATTTCTTTTTCAAACTTGTGGTTTCCTTATAACACCTTGATGAGGGGAATTGTCTTATTTTGTCGAACTTTTTCCTTATGATCTAAGATCTTTACTGACTTCTCTTCATAAGATGGGTCATTATCCAATGGTACCACCACTGGATTGAGTACATGTGATGTGTCAGGTATGTACTTCCTCAAAAGCGATACCTGGAATACATCATGTACTTGCGATAGGTTCGGTGGGAGTGCTAGTCGATAGGTCACTGCTCCAATGTGATCCAGGATCTCAAAAGGGCCGATGTACCTTGGACTAAGCTTTCCCTTATTCCCAAATCTCATAAACCTCTTCCATAGTGATATGTAGAGGAGTACCATGTCTCCAACATCAAACTCTAGGTCTCATCGACAATTATCAGCATAGCTCTTTTTTCGACTCTGAGCAGCTTTGACGTGTTGTTGGATGGTCTTAACCTTCTCCACCATTTCTTCGACCATTTCTAGACCATGGATTTTTTGCTCCCCAACTTCATCCCAACATGTCGGTGTTATGCAGATCTTCCTATAAAGGGCTTCATAAGGAGACATTTGGGTGATTGATTGTAAACTGTTATTGTAAGAGAAATCAACCAGAGGAAAATGTTGATCTCATCCTCCTTTGATGTCAATTGAGAATTATCTCAACATGTCCTCAAGTGTTTGGATAGTCCACTCAGATTGGCCATCAGTGTGAGGATGAGAATCCACTATGATTTTTAGCTCAATATTCATAAAATGTTTAACACTATTCCAAAACATAGAGGTGAGTCTTGGATCTCGATCAGATACAATAGATAGTGGTACCCTATGAAGCCTTACCACTTCTATGATATATATCCATGCATGTTGATCCAATGAGAAATCCTCCCATATTGAAATGAAGTGTACAATATTAGTAAGACAATCCTTAATAAACAGATAGAATTTTTTCCTTTTGATGTCTTCGGAATCCCAGTGACAAAGTCCATAGTCATGTTTCCCCATTTCCATGTTGTTATGGTTAATGGTTGCATCATCCCCTTATAATTCTACCTCTCATCCTTCACTTGATGACATACCAGGCACATTGATGTATACTCAGAAATCTCCTTCTTCATTTTATCCCACCAATAATTCTCTCATATATCTCAATGCATATTTTTGTTTCAAGGGTGAATGGTGAAATTTGAACTATGTGCATCATCCAAAAATAATTCTTTATATTCAGATTAGATGGAACACATATTCTTGACCAAAGTCTCACAATTCCTTCTTCATTAATATTGAACTCTGAGGATTTCCTTTTTCTGATAGTTTCAACATTCTTTTTAATTCCCACATCATCCTTTTGAGCATCCTTTAACTATTCCAAAACTGATGGTTGAGAAATAATTTGTGAAAGTATTGATGATTGTCCCTTCTTTATGTTTCCCATGTCCATATTCATCAAATCTAAGAAGATTGGATATTTTTCAATTCTCATCAATTATAGAATTGTTGGGTCATTTTTACTTAGATAATTCACCACCTTTTTTTCTTTCCCAGGGTGGTAATGGATTGAGCACTCATAGTCATTGTTCAGCTCTACCCATCTTCATTGGTGCAGATTCAACTCTTTCTATGCGGATATATACTTGAAGCTATTCTGATCCATGTATATTTTACACTTCTCCACAAAGAGGTAATTTCACCAAATTTTTAAAGAGAATATTACTACAGCCAACTCCAGATCCTGTGTTGGGTAGTTTTTATCATGAACATTGAATTGACTTGAAGCATAGGCAATGACTTTTTCATTTTACATCAACAACCTACCCATGCCCTTATTCTAAGCATCACTAAACACCGCAAAAAATTATCCACTATTGGGTAGTGTGAGAATGGTCATAGTGATAAGGCTCATTTTCAACTCCTTGAAGATCTCTTCGCATTCATAAATCCATGAAAATCAGACACCCTTTCGAGTTATCTTGTTAAAAGTGTTTGAAAATCATGAAAAATTTCTCACAAATCGGCAATAATATCCAGCTAACCCCTGGATGCTATGGATATCTGTCACTGATGTTGAACCCAGCTATCCCTCAATTGCAGTTGTCTTGGAGAGATCCACATATATCCCATTTATTTTAATGATATGACCCAGTAATGATAATTCCTTCAACTAGAACTCACACTTGTTGTACTTTTCATAGAGCCTATCCTTTTTCAGGGTTTCTAGAACATTTTTTAGATGCTCTTCATGATCCTCTTTGGTTTTGGAATATAATATAATATCGTCTATAAAGACTACCACAAATTTGTCTAGGTAATCTCTAAAGTATCTATTCATCAAGTTCGGGAATATTTTTGGAGAATTAGTGATTCTAAAAGGCATTACAATGAATTCATAGTGCCCATACCATATAAAAAAGAATTCTTGGGGATATCATCCTTCTTCACCCTTACATGGTAATATCCAGACCAAAAATCCACCTTATAGAAGTATTGTGCTCCACGTAGATGATCGAACAAGTCATCAATTTAGGGAAGAGGATACTGGTTCTTTATCTTGATTTTTTTGAGCTCACAAAAATTAATGCAAAGGCACATTTACCCATCCTTCTTCATAACGAAGAGGATCGATGCACCACATGGTGAAGCACTTGGGTGTATAAACCCTTTATCTAGATTCTCTTGTAGTTTTTTCTTCATCTCCTCAAGCTATACAAGATCCATTCTATAGAGATTCTTGGATATTGGCAATTCATATAGTATATGATCAATCGAGAATTCAACATATCTTATAGGAGGAAGAACAGGAAATTCTTAGGGAAACACTTTAGAGAATTCCCTCATAATCGGCACATATTTAAGGATGGTTCCTTCCTTATACTCAATCATCTAAGCAAGATATGCATGCTCATAGGTTAGTAATATCCATGCTTGAGATGATGATTCTAAAGAAGATTAATCCTCTTCCCTAAACTTGTATAGAATTGGGTTTTGATTCACCATATGGATAGTGATTTCCCTCTTACAACAATTTATGTTGGATCTATATATGGGAAAGACAATCCATTCTAGGAATTGCATCAAATTCCACCTGAGAGAGTATTAAGAGGCTCGCTGGGAAGTTCAATCCCCAAATTGTGACATGGGAGGAGTTATATTCACAGGTTGCAATGATTTCCCCATTTTCTGCAATCGCCAACATATCTACTTCCATGATTTTTTGTGATGTTTGGATTGTTCTAATAAACTATTAGGATATTAAAAATGCATAGAACGAGAATCAAAAAGTATGTTTTCTATTCTTGAATGAATATCTAGTGTACCTATCACCACTTCATTTTTGGGGTTCTCTTTAGTTGTAGTGATGGAAAAATATCTCCCTTGTTTCCATTAAGGTTGTTGGTTGCCTCCAAAAACCCTTGTCTTAGGGCACTGGTTTTTAAAGTGCCCTGGTTATTTTTAATTAAAGCAATGAATAATGTGTTGTGGGTCGAATGGATCATTTCTCTCCTCTATCGCAGCAGCAGGTATTTCTTGACGGTAGTTAATATCCATGTTCCCTTCTCTTCCATATATAAATCATTTAATCATCCCCTTAAATAAATTTTTGGGGTGCCTCTTTCTGCACCTTTTGTAAATGGGGTGCTGGAATTTCGTGGCACTATTGGATTTATCCATCAGACCACCAAAATTAATGTCAACCTTATGCTTCTTATCCCCAGGAAACCCTTGAGATTCACCTATCACCATTTTTACTTTGAGGGAAAATCAAACAATTTCTTGATAGCTCTCAAAATCATGGATTGCAAGTAATTTCTTTTGGATTGGTTTTGGCCCACAAAAGAACAGGTAAAACTTGAATTAGGGGGTAACAATAAAGATGGATGCATATTGTGCAAACCTTGTGAGTGTTTCCTCATATGCTCTGATGGATTCGCCATCTTTTTTCTTTAGGGTAAGGAATTACCTTCCCATCTTAAGTCAGAGGGTGCACAAAAAATATTTATCAAATTTTTTTTTTCAAAAATCTTTCCATTCCAATGCCTCAATCGCCTCCTTAGGTTTTTTATTTTTTATCGATGACTATTTTTGATCAGCTTCACCCTCCATATGATAAGAAACCCGAAGTACCTTCTCTTTCATTGATCATTGATGGAAATAGAAGATATTCTCAATGGATTTGATCCATTGTTTGTAGATTGAGGGATCAAATGATCCATTAAAAGTAGGAGGCCTTTATCTCCTAAATAATTAAATTGTGGATTTTTATTTCTTGGGGGGGGGGGGCTTGAGCGTTCCTTATAACCCAGGTTTCTATTCAAAACATGAGTTCACTAAGAGATTATCATGAAAAACGTTTTTATTCCTGCTCCCATCATATTGGGCATCTCATTAGAACATCCATCACATTGATCTTCACATCTGTTATTAGCATGATTCCTACTATTACTAGTCATTGGCTAGAATAAACGGAAATTTTGGGGTAACACGTAAAGGTGATTCCAATGACATAAAGGTATAACTTATAAACTACATTTATTTCCTTGACATATGAATTTATAGTCTTAATCTATGTGATCCATGATCTATTCCCCAAAATATATTCTTAGGGGGCATTTTTTTATTCCCTTAATAATGATTCATACTAAGTTTATGAACTTATAAGAGAATATCCCCTAGTAGTGTCACAAACAAGAGTACAAAAAGGTCCATTGTTGTGGACTAGTTCTTGTTCGAGTCAAGCTCAAAGTGGTGTTTTTGTGTTTTACCACAAGATACATCTACACTAGAGGTACCTCTACCTGCATGTATCTAGACGGGGATGTATTTGCTTGATAAAACACATACTCAATACTCACCAAAATTTAAGGAAGTTTTTATTATACTTATTCTTATCCCTAATGGTTTCATTAGGGTTTTCTAATCATAATCCCAAAAATAACTAAACCTATCCTCAAATACCAACAATAATAACCATGCTCTCTATTACATACTTAAGCATGATTTATTACATAAAATGCACTTAATACAACTATGAGAATATATAGGTCTATTGTATTTGGAAATTAAAAACATTACATAACAACTTAGAACATAAACCACAACATATTTATTGAAAACATCATTTACCTGACCATAACATTCCTTCATACTTAGCATTTCATGGAATAACCTGGGGACATTCATAAAAATAGAGTAAGATATAAGGCCCAGTAATGTAGTAAAAAAGGAATAACATGAAGAATATATTACATTCTAGGAAATAGGCATATAAATGGAGTACAAGAGAAACATGAACATAATGGAATTATATAGCATGATTATCATAATATAGAAATGTGGAAACAACATTTTACATGATATTAGCATGATCTAAGGCTCATTGCACATGGAGAATGAGTAAAAACTTTATTTAACTTGAATTATCATTCATTAACCCTCATTTCACTTGATGTATCATGATACTAATCTTTAACAAATTCATTGTAGTGTTATTAGGGTGCACCCTTCTTAATCGTTACATTTCATGCATAAGGGTTCCACATAGATCATACAATATAGATTAATTAAAAATAATAATTTATTCCATGATAATTGAATATAGAACTCATACATGAAACTCTTTAATTAATAATTAAATTTTCATAAAGTGGAATAACCTTGATAGCAAAATGGTCATGGTATTCACTATACAATGACTTTGGCTTAGAAAATTGCGGTGCAATTTCGTCGTCATAATGGTGTGAAATAAGAATTTATAAAAATATTTGATGATATATAATGGATTATCTCAGCATATTTACATGAAATGTACAGTTATGGTGTCATATTGATACATGTACCAACAAATTTAATGGAATTTCGATGCATAATATAAAATAATTTCTTGAATGAAAATGAGAAGAGGGAAATTCCTTACGGAATTTCACCATGGTAATAGGTGTGCATGGGAGGTATTAATGAGATATAAAGAGGTTATTCATCATTAAAACATAATTAGGTAAGTATGGGGGATTTTATAAATCATACCCTAACATTTATAACTAAAACTAAAAGGGTATAACAATATAACAAATTTAGACCAAAACAATAAAGGATTAAATCCCTTACTTGGATGTGTGATCCCAAAGGCTTGAGAGAGGCTTGAGAGAGGATTCATGGGAGCTTGGGGAACCCTGGGAGGATTATAGAGAGAGGATTTCAAGGGTTTTTCAAGATTCAAAAGTTTATAGTGAAGAGTAGTGAGATCTTAGGTGGGTTTATATAGGAAAGGTGGGGGGATTCTTTATTATTTTGGTTTTGGACACTACACTTTAAAATAATCAAAACCACAATTCAACCCATGGGTTTTCCCCATGTTTTTTCCCAATGTGGATTGTAAAACATTATGTTATAAGTCCAATGGAAGAACATTTTAAAATATTAGTCTTGCTTATATAGAGGTGAGTCACACGCTCAAGGAAATCATTTTAAAATGTTAAAATGTTTAATAAGTTTGGAAGTGTATACTAAAGCTTTGTAAAATAAATCAAAAAAACATCAAATCATATTATCTCAAAGTTATAACATATATGTTCTGAAAATACCATTTATAGTGTTTTATTACATCATTATTGAGACATTATGATTTAATAAAACACATTATATATTTAAACAGAATTTATTTTTTATCCAAAAATTCGATTGTATCCGAAAATTATGAAAAAATAATCATTGGATAATTTCAGCATCCTGATACCAAAAATTATTTTCATTTTATATAAATAATTTTTTAAATATTTTAAATTTTATTTTCAAAATAAAAACTGAAATTTATCGAAAATTTAGGGGTTTTGACAAAAACAACTTTCAAACCTTAATAAAAATTACAATTGTATTCATATAAATTATACAGTCATTTATATTTAATAAAAATTTATTTTATAATAATATATTGTTATAATATTATTTAATTCAAAAATACATTAATTTATCAAAATATATTTCATAATTGAATATTAACTAAAAAATACTATTATTTCATTAAAAAACTATTTATAAAGTAAGAATAATAAAATCAATATATATTCTTTGTTATAAAAAAAATAATGTACATAATCATAGTGATGGTGTATTATTACATAACCCCTTATAACACCAGTATAATAACTAAGGTTATGGTGTGTGATGGTGAAATACTCTGGGGGTAGCTCAGATAATATCGCTTGGGTTGTAATCTCTATCATCTTCTACTTCTCCCATAGTCGGTTCTGTTTATGTTTAACGTATTGAAGCTCGGCATGAACTTTTTTAAGAGTGAAGCCCAGTTACACTACCTCCTTTCTGTGCCCTGACAAATGGGATTCGTATGGAGCAATTCTACTGGATGAGGCCATCGCTTCCTTTGCCTGAGTTAATTGGATTTGTTAAGGCCCTATAATTATACTCATCATGTGATCATTGTTCAATGGATATAGTAGAAATGATAAAATTATTAACGGTATCTTAAAATCCAAAAACATAAAACAAAGAATGTTAATTTGTTTTATATAACCATTTTACATAATAAAACATTTAATTAAATATAGAGTAATTTTTTGTTAGTAAAATTTTGGTTTATTACACTCCTCATCTCTACACTGTCGCACATCCAGTAAAGCCCTTAACCATCCATATTCCCATGTAAATCTTTTTATGTGGTTTCTTATAGAAATATAAAAGGTTAGAACAAACATTCTTTCCACCTTTGAAAATAAATACATTCAACCGACACTTTATTTTTCTCAAAACAACTAACCACAAAATCAAAACCCATTTCAAATATTACAATCCCTTTTATAAAAACACTAAACATTAATTAAAACTCACTTTCAAGTCATACACATTACTTTACAAACATTTCATCTCATTTCATAACACTTCTGGTTTTATGAAAAACCCCATTTCATTAACACCCATTCACTTTGAAAATAATTTATCCCCATTTAAAATAAGTTCCAATAAATTCATTAAGCTTATCCAAATCCCACCAATTATCAAATAAAAATTTGTCCTCAAAATCCACCACTAAATTCTAAAACACTTTATTCCATTCAAATCACTTTTCAATATCTCAAAAAACAATATTTGAAACAGATTTTCAAAACCCACCTTAACATAATTCACACATTAAAAAGAGGTGTAAACACACCATTTACTGTTTCAAAACCATTCAAAAATTTAATTTATACTCTTTCAGAAATCAAAATATTCCCTATTTACTATAAATTCATTTAAAAAAAACCACACTTCATAAAATCATGTCATCATTATTTTTACATTAAAACCAAGTTTCCAAAATTCCAAAATAAAAAGACACAAGACAATGTGAGGGTAAATTATTGTTGGTGGGGGGATTGTACATATGGTTGGTGGACATACTCCAGTCACTTCTCCATAAAATATAGTGTTCTATAGAAATATCCTTGGATCCACATGTCCCTCTAGTCCTTGCGAGCTTATTGAGACCATTAACCCAAATCTCCTTTCATTTCCCCAATAATCGAGGAACCTTGAGAACAAAAGAAATCAGATAAAACACAAATTTCCCTAGACAGATGAATCCCATCGTGAGGTTTGGGGGCCAGGAACACTAATAATAGTCAGAATGTCATGTAAGAAAAATCCTAGCTCTGGTATACCAAAACTCTTTCCCAAACGAACATGACCCAAAATGTGAAAACCTCCTTTGATACCACTTTATCGAGAGTAAGATCTGGTCACCATCAAATTTGACACACTGACCCAGTCTGTGGCAAGGGCCGAGGGGAAATCCAAATCCCCATAGGTTTTCAAAAGTTATTTTATATCATAAAAATGGATTTTAGAATGATTTACCCCAATTTAGTAGCATTAAACATCTAAAAACAATAAATAAAATGAATCGGAAAATTTAATCCACACTAACCTTTAATAAAATTCAAAACTGAAATACATGGTTTTATACAAAGACCAAGAGAGCCATAGCTGAAAAATAGTAGTGATAAGAACTAAAGGGACACCACATGGCAAGGGTCCATCACCCCCAAGCCTTATCCACAACACTCTACCAAGAATGTAAGGTAACAACCTGAACCACTGACACTGAAAGCTTTTACTAAACCTGTAATCAAGATTTCCAAGTCTACATACAACCATAGGTGTAAAAAGTTTGTGATCCTAATACCAATGAAATTACACCTAAAATATTCCATGTGATAAAAATTTGTGGTCAAAATTTTGAAAGTTTTCATAAATAAGAAAAGGTAGAAACAATTTTCTAAAGGATGAAATGTTAAATGAAAATAGTTTTCAAGGGGGATATTTTAAATAATGAACTCTTTAAAAAAAATGAAAATGATACATAATTTTCTAAACAAGCATATCATATACTAATGGTGAGTATCATATTGTTAATGAGAACTATTCATGGGAACACCCCTAGGAACTAGTTGGATGTGGGCTCTTGGTATCTCATATCTCGGAGAAAAGTAACCATAATAAATATATGTTCTCGTGAACGAGACACTATTAGGTAACATACACATAACCTATAGGTCTCCAACATCATTATAATAGTTTATTTTGTGTTTTCATCATCAATTATTCTGCGTGAAATATCGATGAATCCACTCTATATCACTAGCATACTAGTACACGTCTGTACACCTAGATACAAGGGTTTTCCTATTTGTCCTCAATCAGGTTCCATGTCGCATAAAATGAAATTTGCACATTAAAATTCCATTTCAAAAAAAAAATACACACCAAACATCCAACAATCATGTCACATAACACTCCATTCATATTCAAATTCATTTTAACATCATACTCACACAAAACAACATGTTAACATGTTTCACACCCTTCTTATAATTTAATAAAACATTTCAACAATTCAAAAAAAATTACAAATATCTAAAATCACCAATAATAATTTTCTCTTTCAAATACACAATTTTAATTTAATATTCCCACCAAAAAGTACATAATTATTCATTTCACACTTTGTATAACTCAATAACCCATTTACAGTTTTCAGGAAACACTTCCAAGAAGTGTAACAATATTTTGTACATATAACCCATTCAAAACCCCTATTTCAAGGACAAAATCACACCAAAACCATACCAAACCAGATTTTTAATACCAAGACACATTTAATAAACCATTTTCATAAGTTATAAAGTGACCAAAAATGATTCCACAAGAGATACACAAGAAAAAAACACCATTTCAAAAAAACGAAACTTTAAAATTAAACGCTCTACCAATTTCATCAGAAAAAATACTTCTCCCCAAAAAAACAAATGAGGAACACGAAAAATAAGTAAATATAGAAATATAACTCATAAAATAATGCTTTCACATGGAATAACCAAGACTTTTAGTCAAAACCCCACAAATCATTGTGCGAAACATCAACTGCACCACTACCAAACCACAAGGGTGTTAAAACAAACTTAAATCCACAATATTTGACCAAGAAACAAAAAATAAACACCTATGTATGAAACCCTAGTTTTTGGAAATTTTGAAATTCAAGAAAGAGGTGAGAAAACCTATGGAAATTGAAGGAATAAGAGAGGAATTCACTTACTTTAGAAACTTTGAATAAATCACCCCAAATACACCAATATTTGAATCTCCTAGAAGAAACAATTTTAAGTGAGGTTCGAATATGGATGAGGAGGTTTATTGGGTACTGTAATTGGGGAAGAGTGTAAAAAATGAATGATTTATGAAAGAAACAAATTCCCTAGGTAAATATAGATGATTTGAGAAACCTTGGGGAAATTCTCCCAAATCCAGGATGAAGATGATCTCCAAAGAGGAAAAATGGAACATGCGGTTTTAGCTAGGGTGTGTGGGTTTGAGTGAGAGGTGGAATGATCAAAAAAATTTAAAAATTGCATGATATATAAAAGGAAATATTTATTTCCTTAAATCTATAATTAGACTCCTGGGTTGGCCCAGTACCTGAATAAATCACCCAAATGCACCATGATTATGAGTTCGTAAGGGGTCCAAATTGATAAAGCAAATTGAATAGGTTTGGGGAGTTTGAGTTGGATGTAGAATTGGTTAAAAATGTTTAAAAATAATGTATTTATAAAAGAAAAAAAAATTATTTAATCTGGAAAGGGGCTCATGGTTTGGCCCAAATATTAAAGAAACCTCCCCAATAAACATACCCCTGAAAAGGTGCCACTAGGAGTGTCAAAAATTAAATTCAAAGCCACATAGTCCTTATACCTTCCCTTTAAAAAAGAAAATCTCATATAACTTCAAAGGCTTCCAAGAATAATGACTTATATCAATAACACCCGAGACACAAAATATAATCCCGAAACACCCAGAAACTAAGAGAAAACTAGGAACCAAAATAAGATTCTAAAAAAAGAATAGAATTGAAGATCCAAGTGTGACATATAAGATATGTTCTCATCCCCTTTTTATGAATTTCAAGAAATTTTTCTTGTATATTTTTCATTACATTTTTATAATAGTTTATGGCGTGGCCTTTGTAACCATAAAATTAGTACTCTTTAAATGATAATATCATATCACTTTCACTCCGAGTCTTTAGAGAATAAAAAATACTATCTGGTTTTTTTATATTTCTAGAATATTTATTTTGAGAATATTCTATAACAATTTTATTTCCTTTAACTAATATATTTTCCTTTCCGGCCATTAATGATTCACCATCACGTCCATGTTTGATACTTCCTATGGTGTTAAATCATTTATCATTAATTCAATTATAAATGATTTTTGTTCCTTTTTAATCCCATCATTTAATTATTTATCATAAAAATTTATGTACATCCAATTTTTATTCATAGAAACTAAATATTTTGGTTTTGAGACTCAAGATTTTATTTATAATTTTAAATTATTTTTCATGATAACAAACTATTCTTTCATACATTTAATTTTATTAACTCTTCCCCCAATCCAAGAATTATGTTCATTAATTATCATAGATTATTATTTGATCAATAGTTTAAAGATAAAAAATATAGATTTTAATTTTGAAAATAGTTTAAATTTAATAACCTTATATAATTCTATGATCTAGGTTTTGAGCCAGTCAAAATTCTCTAGAAACATTTTTAATAGTCCTATGGTATTGTTATTTTTCTTCAATTTGGTAAATAGCTCCTCTAATTCACCTTCATGACCCACATTATGATAAGATACATCTTGAGGTTGATATTCCACTTTAATTTCATATTACATATTGTTCATTTGAATGATAAATGTATCCCCCAAATCTGATTTTGAATTTTTCCCCATTTTTCAATAAAAATAGCATCATCATTTTCTTACATACACATAACAATCTTCTGTTAAAATTTCTTTCTAGATTGACATCCATTTTTTACATATCATATAGGGATAAATTTATTGAATTATTTTTTTATGAAAATGTACTCATGATTTTCCTATTACCTTCTTGGAATCCTTAATATAATGTGGACAACCTTTCCACATTTAAATTAAGCTAATGGTTTATTTTTCTCAAACTTATCTTTACCTCATGTGAGCTCACTAGTAACCGTTGAGAGATATAAATCACTCACATCTTCTTTATTCCATTATTTATATTTTTTATAAATAATCATCACTACTTTGAAACCTATTTATTTTTTTAAATGGAATTATATACTTTAATAAATTGCCCTTATTTAGTAAGCCATCAAGATAAATTTCAAATTACCGAGTGGCATTTCCACCAAATTTCATTCCTATAAGGACACATCCTTAAACAAAACATAATATTGAGTTTCAAGTCAATAATTCAATATCTTAAATTTTAGAATCTTTTAGGTTTATATTTTTATATAATTAGTTCATAACATATTCATGAAAAACCATTTGATAAAAAGTGTATAATTATAATTAATATCTATTCTTACTACTATATAAACCTTTTAAAATAAAACATAATTTATTTTCAAGAAAAGTTTTCCCAAATTTCAACTTGACCTCTTACTTTCTCATACTCATACTTAAATCCTTTGAAACTCATTTAAAAAACACTAGTTGAGAACAAAATCTTAGTAGGGGAAATAAGAAGATGAAAATCGTTAGTCCATTGAAAAACATGATCCCATGAAAATCCACTATAAAAAACATAAAATTTTAACTCAAAAGATCATATATTACCATTCTAGAAACAAATAATTTCCATGAAAAATAATTAGATTGCATAGAAAATTCATTTAGTTACCTTGGGAAATAATGTCATATAACCCTTATAGAACTATTAAAAATTGAAATAACCATATAACCATCTTCTAATATAATTCTCTAAAGAATATAATCATTACCTGATGAATTTAAGCACTATTTAGGTGCACCCATTTTTTCAGATATAACAAGATAACCTTGTGTTATATGGGAACCCCCATCATATATAATGTCTATGAAATGAACCATGAATAAAAAATATTACACTTTTAAAAAATATTTTAAACTCATTTGAAATTCACGTTAAAATATTAATATATCATTTTCTTTCCAAATCCCATTTTCTAAAAAAAATACACATTCCTTTTTCAAAAACATTCTCAATACCAAAATAACCAAAATAGAAAAAGATAGTTTTTAATTTAATAAACCTTGTATTATTGAAAAGTAATATAAAAATAAAATAATTGTCATGATGGAAATAAAAGTTATTGTAATTGTATACTTTAAAAAAGAATATTCCATTTTTTGTTTGTCAAAATGTTTCATTTAAAACATGGAAAAAGATTCCTTTTTGAAACCCTTTAAATTAAAGTAAATGTGATAGAAAATAAAAATTAAAAATAATTTATTTCTCTATAAAAACATTAAAAATCAATTTAAAAACATGTATATATAATATAATGAAATTTTAAAAGAAATTTTTAAAATAATATTTATTTAGAATAAAAGTCAGTTATTATATATGTAATTTTTGTATCAAAAACCCCATGAAAGAATAAAATTAAACAACTAATTAAATATCTTGAGAATATATAAATTAATGATATAACATTTCAATGGGACTTCATATAAGCCTAATAAAATAATATTGGTTAATAAACTAAAAATATGTGTCAATTAAAATAAATTGAGACAAAGTACCATACCCTGAGTCTAACATGTCATATGTGTCTTTATATTATTGAATAATAAACTTATGTTAATTATTTATGTTATATATAAAAATTTTAAAGATAATTATTACTTTTAATTCACTTATTAACAAGTAATATACAATTACATAATGAATTTTGTTTATGTTTGATGTTTTTTCCATATTCAGCTTCAGTGTCAGAAATGACTTTGGTAAGTTTATTATGATCAAATTGGTCATTATTTAATCATTTATAAAATAATAATAATGAAATAATTAACAAATATATACATAAATTATAATTTTAAAACTATTCGTGAAAGATAATTATGAAAAAAGTACTAATGTTACTATCATGGATATGGTATGTCGTACATATAGATGAGTAAAATTTTATTTTTTCAATGATCATTATAGAAAGAAAGTAAGATATATTTTATAATAAAAAAATTAAAATTATGTCAAAAATATCATATTATTTAATTATATTTAATTTTATATATCATTATTTTCTTGTGGTGATGAAAATAGATTTATGTTGCTTCATGAAATTGGTATTCCACTCGTACATGAATGGTGCTATCATTTTTTCAGTGAATCAAAAGGTAAGAAGTAAAATGTTATATTATATTTAAAAAATAATAAATATTTTCTGAATATAATAAATATTTCATTTATATCATATATATTCATTATCTTTACCTTATTACCTTCTATGTAATGCGTTAGTGAAAAATGAATCACAATGCTTCGTGAGGCAATAGTCCATTATACATACGAGTGACGTTATCGTATCCCATATGGAATGAAATGAAAAATACGTATATTTGATATATTTAATGTATTTATAATATAATATTTTAAACATCATATATATTATTTTTTATCTATCACCATACCAAATCATGAGAGGGGTTAATGAAAAAATGAACAACATCGGCTTCCGAAGAGGTATCCTGCCATACACACAAATAATTATTTTATAATGCATTTAATGGAAGAGGGTATTAATTTTTGTTACTTCATTAAATAAAAACATCTCTGTATATGTAATATAATTATTTTATTATATCATTATTTCATAATAATAATTTTTGGATTTTAAGGAAAAAATAAAAAAATTGCTCGTTTATGAACGTTACAACTTCTTTGGGGTCTTCCTTAGGTTTTCACCAAAAGCCTTATTTGGATGTATTTTTTTTCCAAAATAGGGCTTTTGGGATGATAAGAGGGAATTTTTGAAGTGATTTTTTAGGTTCTATCCATTCCAAAGTGTTTTGAAGTAGGGGAAAAGATAGGATGGGGGCTTTTATAGGCGGGGGAGTGGACACACTTGGTATTTTTTAAAATAATTGAGTACTCCCATATTTTTCAAAATTCACAATGGTAAAAAAATTACAGTTTTATATACTTCTAGGTTTCATGGATTAAATATTTCAATTAAATAGTTTTTAGAAAAATTAATTCTTCACTTTTACAATTATCTTTTTAGTTTAACTTCTTGTAAACCCATTTTTACCTTAACACCAGTAATTTTTTTTTGTTTTTCACTATTTATTTTGGTAAAAATTTTATTTAAACTTATTATAAATTATAAATTATGATAATTATAAATATATAATCCATTTTTCCAAAATTTAATTCACATTAATTTCAAACGTTACTTTTATATTAATCAAACAGATGCGGAAAGAGCACGTGTTTTAAATAAGAGTAATTTTTTATAGAAAAAAATGATTGTATATTCACTCTATGACTAATTAATATCATTAAGTGAATTTAAATTAATATTTAATTATATATTATCTATAAATATCACTTACAACATTCCCCATAATTTATAATTTTAATTAATTAAAATGGAGTAACGTTATGTATTTTAAAATAGCTTTTTGTTAAACTTATTTTTAAACCCTCAAAAACTTATAAAAGACAATATAAATTTATATAAAAATAATTAAAATGATTTAATTTAAATAAATAATAATTAGGTCACATGAAATCATATTGAAAACATTTTATAACTTTTAAATTATTTAATTTATAGAAAAAATAGCATTTTACAAAAAAAAATCAGTATTAATAACTTTTAACTGAAAAATCAATATTTTCCAAAAAATACAAAATTTTCTCCCAAAGTAAATTTTGATATGATAATATAAAAAATGAAATTAATTTTTTAAAATTTAAATACCAAAATTTAGAAATTAAACTTTTAAATAAAACCTTATAAAAAAGTTTATTTAAAATTATTTCCATTTTTTTAATAAATTACTTAATATTTTTTATAGTTAATATAACTATCTAATTCATATTAATAAATATGAAAATTATTTATTATATAATTACCTACTTTGATACAATATTACCACATTTTAAAAATGATTTCCTATAATTTTATTCAATTATTAAACAATTGGGGATATCATTCCCCCATAGCATTTTAAACCTCCCATGTTTCCACTTAAATAATATAGGTTTTCTTTAAAACCTTATCCTAGTAAATCACTTAATTAAAAAAAATATCTATATATTATATAATCTGAACTAGAAACTCATTATAACAATTATTCTCTTCCAATTGAACTACATCTTGGCTAAAAAAAGATATGAATCTAGCACATATTTTCTTAATATTGAAACATGAAATACATTGTTTACCTAGGATAAAGTCATAGATAATGGGACTTAGTAGGAAACTGATCCAAAATTCTCCACGATTTAATATAGTCTAATGAACCATGAATTTAACTTCCTCTTATTATCAAAATTCCTAACACTTTTCCATAGGGAAACTTTGAGAAGTACATAATCACCTACCTTAAAAGAAGGATCCTTCCTTTGATTATCTGTGTAACTTTTTCCTACTTTTTTTTGTCCTCATATGTCACAAAATCACCTAAAAGTTTTCTGCCATTTCCCCTAATAAATTCATTCCCATAAACTATATTTATCATATATTATCTAAAAATATTGTTTTTAAACACCTCTTTCCATATATTTCCTCAAATGGTGCCATCTATATAACAGAATGAAAACTGATATTATATGAAAACTCGACTAATGAAAGATAATTATCCCAACTTCCATGGTAATTCATTGAATGTGAATAAATCATTTATTCCATGGTTTGAATTTTTTCTCAATCATTCCATCATATTGAGGATGAAAAGTTATACTAAAATTTAATTCATTATCAAAAAACATCTAAAGTCACTTAAAAAATGTAGATGTGAACCTCAGATCACAATCTGATACAATATAGAGATACACTGCATGTAACATGATTATATCCTTTATATACAATCAGTATATATTGTCTAATGTCTTTTTATCTCAAATGGGAAAGAAATATATGTTTATTTAATCAATCAACAATAACAAAAATTGTATTATTATATTGGGAAATATTTAGTAATCCCAAAATTATCATGGGATATATTTTCCCATTTCAACTAAGGCATTGTAAAAGGATGAAGAATCCCTTTTAGTAATTTCCATTATTTTTTAACCTGTTGTCAAGGAAAACACTTCGTGATGAATTCATCAATATCTCTTTTCATTCCATCACACATGTATTACTCTCTATGTTTTATGTATATATTAATAATGTCTGGATGAAAAGAAAATAGTGAACTATGAGCTTCACTCAACAAATCTGTCCTCAGTTGGGAATCACAAGGAACATATAATCTTTTTAGAAATCATAAATAATCATCTTCATTAATATTAAAATCATGCAACTTACACTTCATAATGGATTATACATTTTCCTAAAAATATTTTTCCTTTTTCTGATCATGACTGGTTATTTTTTAAAAATTAGACTACACTAAAACTTTACACAAATTAGAGGATTTCCCTGCATCAAAAACATCTAAAAAAATTAATAAATTATTAACCAAATGGTAAAATTATAAACATAAAGTGGTCAATATAGAATTATTTTTTGGACTCAAAGCATCAATTAATTCATTTTGTTTTCAAATATGGTCATGAATCAGGAAATCATAATCTTTGATCAGTTGTATCTATTTTATCTATCTCGTTTTCAATTATTTCAGAGTGAAAATATACATCAACATATTATGATCATTAAATATTAAATAATTTACCACATATAGATTAATCATTCAAATTTATAAAGAAAAACAACAACATCTAATTCTAGATCATTTGTAGGGTAATTTTACAAATGATATTTCCACTGATTTGAAGAATAATCTATTACCTTCTCATTCTATATTATGAAAAAAATTCCTTTTAAAAAAGCATCATTTTAGATGACAATTTATCTATTTCTAAAATTTATTGAAAAAACTATAAAATTCACCCATATTTCCTTCATTTCATAAAAATAAACATCCCATAATGTTTCATTTCTTATAGGTTTTGTAAAATAATCCATAAGTGTCATTCATCCTCTTCTTGAATTTTAGAACATAAAAAATTTATCAATAAACATAACAAAAAACATTTCTAATAACTCATTATAAACTCTATTCATAAGGTCCATAAATATAGTAGGTGCATTAAACAACACAAATTTGATAACTACAAACTCATAGTGCCAATATTAATTATGAAATGAAATCTTCATTATTTCATCCTCCTTCACCTTTAGTTGAAGGCACCAAGATATCTAATCAACCTTCAAGAAATATTTTTCTCCATATAGATTATAAAAAAAACATTCAATTAATGAAAACAACACATTTTATTAACATTGATGTTACTCAACGCAAGATAGTCAATGAAAAGTCTCATTGAACTATAATTATATTTAACAAACAAACGTAGATTACCCCATGGTGAAGTTCTAAGTCAACTAAAACCATTATCTAATAACCCTTATTTTAAATTTTTTATTTCAGAATGTTCCAATTGTGCAATTTAATAAGGGGGTTTAGAAATAGACATATAATCATGTATGAATTCAAATGTAAACTCAACCTACAGATCAGGGATAACACTAGGAAAATATTTTGTAACAGAAACATGTATTTTTTTACTCATGGAATATCAATATTTTTAGATGTTTCTTTCTTTTCATCAATATAAGCTAGGTAACTTTTAATACCACCATTAATCAATTTATTTGCTTCTTTATAAGTTATAAAAGGTATAAAATCATGAAACACAACATTCTATTATCAAAAATCTATCCAAGAAAGATAAAATAAAATACAATTCATAATAAGAATGATATCAAACTCTAATATAGATAGTTCAACAAGAATTGAAAAGAATACCATCCCAGAGATAAAAATATGAATATTCATATAAATCTTGGCTTATTTAATACTTCTATATAGAGTTTTCACCAAAATTTATTTCCAAATTCCATTAATTTCCAATTCCTTATTTTTATTATAAAAGAAAAGACCTCTTTTTGTCTGGGTATAGGGAGAACCATTACATAGCTCGATGGAAAAACACTAAGTAGCCAAAATACAAGTCTTGAATGCCCATTTTTCGGCCAAAAGGACACTTTGATGAATATTACTTCTATAGTACTTGGGATGCTACATCACCTGCTACTGTACTATCGTCGTTGTAGTTACTACTACAGTTCCATTGCTACTACAATTCCACCACTACTATAGTGCTGCTATAGTACTTGGGAATTCCTCCCCTACCCTTATTTGACCCCAGGTATTTTGGATGCCAAACAGGAATCGCTACCACTTAGGTTCATACTTGTAAGATAAATTTCATTAATTGATATTCCCAATTTAGTTGTAGAATTCTCAAAAATTAAAGAATGTATATATCCAAAGTAAAATTTGTTTTTGTCTTAATTTGATTACACAACTAACAGACACATCACCACGTCATTTGATGGACCAAAATCAACTATATTAGTAAAACAAGATTTTTACACACCTTTTTGCTTATTTTCTTGATTATTTGCATCTTAAGTTACTAACTTAAACAACACATGGTCATAATGACCGAACTCAATGAAAATTAAACAAATCACAGTTAACTGGTTGTTTATTACCTCATTCATGTATTGTTTGAGACTCTTTTCTTTGATGTCACGAACCTTGTGACCAAAATTAACACATCGGTAACACTTTCCAAATCCTAACATACATTCCCTAAAATATATTTAACTTCTCTTAGAACAGGTTTGGGTATTAACTATAGTATTCTTATTTGGTTTCTTCCCCATTTCCTTGCACATTGACCATTTATCACTCTTTTTATCTTGTGGCACGTAAGTTTAGGAAATATTCATCTCAATATTCATAGCATATCAAAAAAAATTCTCATAAATTTTAAATTATCACGTGTCTAAATCTTTTTGAATGATTTTTTAAGCCTATGTAAAATGTATTAATTTTACAATCAATGTCTCAAACAAAATCATGTATGTATAATCTAAAACTTGTAAAATTTTCAACATATGCAGACACTGAATCTTCATCCATTTTCCATAATTCAAATAATTTTTTTCTATACAAATATCAAAACTATAGGGAAATATTTCTCATGTAAAATATTATTAAATATGTCCCATTTCATGGGATTAATATCTTCTTTGTCTCTAGTATTCTTAACCAAATTCCATACTCGATTAGCATCTCCTTACAAATAATAAATGGAAAGAGTTTCCTTTTATCCTTCCAAACATCCCCTGACATCAAATAAATTATATTGATCATTGAACCATCATTCAACTACCACATAATCAGATGATCCACTAAATGATGGTGATGTTTCCTCAAGAAATGTTCTACAATAGACTTTTTCCTTCATGGAATATTGTGATCCTCTCTAGATTGGATACTGGAACCCTTTATATTATGTGTCAACTGGTCCATCTATTGAAAAAACTACTCTGCTATGATTTCAACCACATCAGGATGCTAATTTGGAAGTATATTTTTCTATTTAATCCTTCAAATTACACCTTCCATGTTTCTTCTATAGAAAACTATTCTGAACAGACATAATTTTGATTATGAAAAATGGTAGTCTTCAAATTCAATATCAATTTAACTTGACCATAAATTAATATATTCCAAGGGCATGCTATTGACACAATAATAACCTCTGAGTTTTTCAAAACCTCCCTCTGATATCAACTATAAATAAATTACTTTAAAAGTTACATAGTTCTGATTTTTATTTCAATAATTTGTTCTCTTGCATTTTAGGATATTTTTTAAGTTTATAAATTTAGACAATTAGGTCATATATTATACATAAAACCATACAATACAATGTGTAAACTACCAATAATTATCCATTTTCCCCACCATACAAATATTTTAAAACAAAACAGTATTTCTTTTCATGAAAAAACTCTGTGATATTAAACATTACCTCTTCCTTTCACTTAACCATCGTTAAATCCTATGAAAAAACATTTTAAAAATGTGGTATGAGCACAAAAGATTAATAAAGTACATAAATTAAATTAAACAATTAGTCTAGTGAGAAACATGAAAACCCATGAAAAACATTTTCAAAAAATATCATAACATTTTACACATAATTATCATTTATTGATATTTTAAAAACAAATGATTTCCATGGAAAATAATTACAAGCATATAAAATTCATGTTTGTAACTTACAAAATCATCTCAAAGAACCCTAGAAGAATCCATACAGAACCCTTACATATTAGAATAACCATTCACCCAACTTCTAATGTAATTCTCAATATAAGATAATCATTACCCAATGCATTAGAGCACTATCTAGGTGAAACCATTTTTTAAGTTATAATGGGATCATCCAGTGTTATCTGGGTGCAACCATCATATTTAATGTCTATGAAATAAAAAATGAATAAAAAAATTATCAATAGAAAAAATATTTTAAACTTATATGGAAATCACATTCATATGTAAAAATACGATTTTATTTCAATATCCCATTTTCCATAAAAAATACACTTTTATTTTCAAAAAAAACATGTTTAATTCCATGTTACCCAAAAAAGGAAAATAGCTTTTTTATTTTAAGAAAACATATAATAATTAAAATAAATATAAAAAATCCTTTGTGGTAGTAAAATTCATTATCATCATATACTTTAAAAACAGAACATTCCATTTGCCTCTTTTCAAAAACATTTATTAAAAACCTGTAAAATAATTACTTTTTATAAAACATTGAAATAAAGTAAAAGGGACCTCAATTGATCATTATAATTATTTTAGTTCCATATAATAACATTTCCAAAATTATTTAAAAAATATGGACAAAAAAGAGAAGGAGAGGTTGAAAGAAAAGATTAAAAGATGATGTATTTAAAAGAAAATACCATTATTACTTATGAAATATTTTAAATCATAAAACCCATGAAATAATAATAATAATAAAAATTAAATAAAATTAGAATTGAAAAATTCATGATATAATATTTTAAAGGGGCTTCATATACACCTCATAAAATAATATAGGTGCATAACATCAATATATTCCTCAATGAAAGAAAATTGAAATGAAGACCCTTACCTTGAGTTTGACTTGTCTTGTGTGCCTTTTATTCCAGAATAATAAACTTTTTTTAATTATTTAATTTCTTGAGGACCTTTTCCAAATTTATTATTATTTTTATTTTTCTTATTAACCTATTACATATAATTATTTAATTAACTAAGTTTATGTCCGATGTTTAGACCACATTCAGCTTATTTGTAAAAAATGACTTTGGTAAGTTGAATATGTTCCAAGAGGTCATTATTTAAACATAACCAAAATTATAATAATAAAATAATTATAATATTTATACATAAAATATACTTTTAAAACCCATCATGAAATATTTTTATATATAATGAACTAACATTACGATCATAGAGACGATAGGTTGTACGTATTCATGAGTAATGATTCCATTTTTAATGAACATTATGGATAGAAAGTAAGTAATATTTTACCTCCCCAGGATGATAAATTTACTATAGATACCATATTATTTAATTATATATATATATATCATTCTTTTGGTGTTGTCAAAAAAAGTGAGTCACGTCGCCTCATTAAGGTGGTAGTCCACACATACATGAAGGATGTTATCACTTTTTCCATGACTGAAAATATAAGAACTAAAAAATATATTTAATTTAGATAATGATAAATATTTCATGAATATAATAAGTATATCATTCACATCACATATACTAATTATTTTTACCCTTACTTTCTTCCATGTAATGTGTTAGTGAAAAATGGATAGCATCAGTTCACAAGGCAGTAGTCTACCATACACACGTGCAGAGTTATCATATCCCATAAGAAATGGAATGTCAAAAGGTATATATTATATAATTAAAAAAAGTAATATTTTTTTATAAATATCGTATTTATACTATATTCCCATTATCATACCCAACTGTGATAGTGGTTAATGAAAAAAATAATGTCATCGGTTTGTGTGTCGGTAGTCCGCCGAACACACGAATGATTATTTCCAAACCATTTGACCATAGTGGGAATTTTTTTTATGAAATTAAAATAACAGAATACTAGTATATAAAACATATTAATTTTTCTATTTCATCAGAGTATAATAATAATTGATGGAGTTTAAGGAAGAAATAAAACAAAAATACTCTTTGATTAATGCTACCACTTCTTCAGGTGTCATCCTTAGGTTTTCCCCAAAAGCATTCTAAGGTTTGATTTATTAACAAAATAATTCTTCTAAGAAGATAGTATGGATTTTTTGAAGGTGTTTTCATAGGCTTTTCTAAATGAAATATTTTTTATGGGGTGAAAATTAGATGAGAGTTTGTGACCATTTATAATTGTCTGAGAGGACATGCTTGGTATTTTTCAAAATTAATTGAATGATCCCGTGTTTTTAATATGTATAAAGGGTACAAAATGGGTCGTTTTAGAACATTATATGTTTAATGGTAAAAATGTTTCTATTAAATAGTTTTTATGCATATTTTTAGGTAATATTTACCATTATATATTTATTTTTACCCCCGATAAACCCATTTTTATCTTAACTGTGGTAATTAATTTTTATAATTTCCACAATTCGTTTTGGTAAAACATTAATTGGTATTTATTATAAATTATAAATTATTTTGATTTAAAAAATTAAATACATTTTTAGAAAATTTATTCATATAATTAGGAAACTTTAATTTAATATTAATCTCATAAAAGGAAGAAGAAAGGAGGTTTTTAAGAAATGAAAAATATGATTGTATATAAACTCTATGAAAAAAATTAATTGTATAAATTTAAATTAATAATGACTAAAATATAATCCATAAATTTAATTTTAAAAATAACCCATTAGATAATATTTTAATTAAATCAAATTTTTAAATAATATACATTTTAAAATAGTTTTTAGAAAAATCCCATTTTTAAACCCAAAAACAATGTTATAAAAAATTGAATATAAATTTAATTAAAAAATTAATTAATTGGATTAGATATAAATAAATAATATAAATGTTACCTGAAACAATATTAAAAATATATAATGACTTTTAAATTAATTACATTATTGAAAAGAATATATTTTTTATAAAAATCGATATTTTTCAATATTCACTGAAAAATTTTAAATTTTTAAAAAATACAAGAATTTCACCGAAAGTAAATTTTTATATTAGGATTTAGAAAATTATAGAAAATTAAAAAAAATTATAATTATTTAATATATAATTAAAACATTATAATAAAACCTTGTATGAAAATTTTTTTGTTAAAAATATTTTCCTTTTTGATTAAAAAATTAATTACTATTTTTTTATCTAATATGAGAATATAATTAATATTATTAAATATGTGAATAGTTTATTATATATTTACCTAGTTTACTAAATTTCTTTAATAATTTATAACATTGTTTTATAATGATTTGGAATTCTTCCAACAATATTCTTTATAATCTAAACACCCTTCATCTAATTAAAAATTACACGAATCTATATAATAATATCAATGATTTGTTTAATGAAACAATCAATGTTTTCATTTTGATACATAGTACTTGGAAAAATGATTCCAGTTAAAATATTATATGACATATTATAGTTTTCAAAACATATTAGGTTCTTATGGGACACCATTAAAAATGATCTCAATGGGTTATCTATATATTTTTTAAAAATACCAGATTTGATAGATGGAGTAATCCATGTTGTGGGTATGTGATAAAGTTATATATTGGCACAATGTTTTGGTGTGTTTGTTTGTTGTTTTTCACTTTTAAACCCCTCTATATATTATATTGTTATTATTAATATTATTCTTATGATTATTCTCTTTCAATTGATTTTTGGTTCATATAAAACATGCACTAACTATATATATTCCTATTAGAAAGAGCCTCACTAATCCCGATGCATCCACTCTCCCACTTTTTGGATTTCTTGAACTAGTATTTTCCTACCCCCTCATTCATTTATCATTTTCATCATCCAGAATACCCACCCTCCATCAAATAAAACTCTAAACATCATCCAGCCTCTTCTTTGCACAGTTGTATCTAACCACTATAATGATATCCAATAACCTTATTCATCAATTTCATGTTCACTTCCTCCCAAAACCACTACAACAATCGCATGTTCCTTTACCCTCTTCCCTACCCAGTAATCAAGTACACTCCTATATCTACACAAATCCTTTCCACCAAGCTTCACCTCCTCCAATAAACATGTGTCATAAAACACCATCCCACCATTGACATGTGTTCCACTTTCAAAAATAGCGTTAATAAACAAGATTATCCTATTATATCAACCATTTGTAGGATTCTATTATCATTATATTCTAAACCAATAACCCATTCAAACTTGTGGTTCCACTTATAGTCTAGGACACATCATTCACCATCAACACTATTAGGCCATTGTTCCTTGCCCACGACACCCACTTCCCAATGTGTTTCACTGATCTGACCATCCACTTATTTTCTTGGCTAGTTTTCATCATTAATAATACATTTACAGAATCATATTTGGTGATCATTTTTTAATGGTTAATGTGTATATATTTTATTTTCAATGTTTTGTTTCATGATCTTGATCTATGGTGGTTTGATTGATTCTTTAGAGTGGGTAATGGTTAACTCTCCAACTATGATATTAGAAAGTGTAATGTTATTTTCATTTTGATAGATTTTATATGGATAGAGTTAAATATCAATAAAATCATTGTCCTTTTCATATTTAATTATTTTTATTGTCATTTTTATGTTTTAATTAGCATTTAGAGATAAATTCATTTGTTTCATTATGTGAGCATTGTTTATAAAATTTTATGCTTTCCATTTTTTTACAAGATATAATTTCTACTAAAATTATTTTTTTGAATTTTTATTATGTTTATTAATATTTGAGATAAAATTATTTCAAATTATTAAATTTGTGAAATTTGATATTAAATTGTTTAAGTTATACATGAGAAGTTATCTTCTTCAACCGATTATAGAAAAAACAATTTGATTGGAATTAGGAAAAATGGGTCTTATCATTTCACCATTTTAATATAGTATTTAATTAAGATCCAAATTTTTTTATGATACAATAAAATGATATCATAAACAAATAATTCTACATAATAATCTTTGTAATAAAATATTTATATTTTGAATTTATTTTAATCTAGGAAAAGGTTTTTGTATTAATTTTCCAATGAAATTTTCATCCCTAACAAATCTCATTGATTTATTTACTTCTACATTTTAAATTTATTTCTCAATTTCATTATTATTTATAATTTTTTTGTTTTAAAAAACCCCTTAGAGTGATCTCTTTTCAACTGTTGAAAATATTTACTACAGTGTTCTAAAATCATATACCTTGTGGGTCACCCTATTAGTCCACTACTTGAGTAGTAAGTAGGTATATTAATTTCTATATTTTTCAAATTTCAAAAATGTATACCAAATTTTTTGATTCATTACAATGAATAATTATTTTTTCCAGAATTATAATTATCTTTATTAAACACTACTTTATGCATTATTTACCATTAGGGTGAACACTAGAAATCTATAATAGTCAAAAAATAATTTTTAATTTGATTATTAATAAGAATAACATTAGTGAACAGAAAAATATACCATGGGTACATCTTATGAAATCATGGTGGATCTGATAGAAGGTATCATTGATACACATATTCTAACTCTTCCAAGTAATAAATTTTATCCTCTCCCAAAGAATTTTCTAATAAATCATATAATCAGAACTACCATGAGAGAAGAACTAAATCCAAGAATAGTTATATTCATATTAATCATTACAAGACTAAGGATACTTAAAAAATTAAATCGAATCCCCTGATGAATAACATGTTTCAACAACCTATTCATAATTTCATGGGCTGAGTAGTGAAGAACCTTATATACATGTGAAAATATTTATTAAATTATTTGATAAGGTGAAATATAATGGGGTGACTAAAAATACACTAATTCTCGGATTATTTCCATTCTAATTATAATGAAAATTAAAGAGATAATGGGATAACATAGAACTTGACATTGTCTTTTCCAAATAAGTTATAAGAATAATATAAAAATAAATAAATAATATTTGTGACCTATATTTTTTCAAAATGAATTTAATTCATTTAGAGATTCTTAAGAATATTCAATGTTACTTTAAGGAATTTTTCTCAATGTGAAATTATTCATGAAAACAAATTTCATTATTTTTACTATAGACATCAACTGGGAAGTAAATTTTCATCAACACCAATGATGTTATTAAATTAAAGGATAATGTAATTTTCCAGAAATTGTGTATAATATTTTTAATTATATTGGATTATTTCATGACTGCAGAATCTGATGGCGCGCGATTCCGAGGTCTGGAGTCCCCAAAATGATCCATCGAAGTTTTGTAAAGATTTATTTAGCACATCAAAGTATTTTTCTTGAAAAAGTTGAAAAACTCTTAAAAGGTTACTCGGATCAAAAACTTTAGGGTACCATTGCACTCAGGATGGTGGGTTTACTCTAGGCACAACTTAAGCTTAGTCGTCGCGGGCCTCTTATGAGAAATCTCAAAAATGGAATAACCGTAAATAAAATAATTTAATAAAGTTATTTTATTTTTCAAATGATTATAACTCACAAACAGTAACACGGATTAAAAATCTGAGGTCACTTTTAAACTCATTAGAGTATGTGATCATTAGGAAAATACTAACATTGGCCAGTACAGGCCACCAGTGAAAGTTAGTTTTTGTCCCTAAAAAAATAATTAAGTGACAATTATTTTATTGTAAAATAATTAACATTTAAACGATAGCTCATATTAGAAATATAAGAGTACCATTGGGTTATTTGGGGCGTGTTTTACTTATTAAGAGCTTAACCTCAACCGATGTGGGTTGAGGGTGACTGTTAATAATTTTCTGAAATTTTTTAGGTACGTTTAGTAAACACGCAAGCAGAGTTTTGTAACTTTTAAACCAGTGATTGGAATTAAAATTAGAACACACCATTGATCTCGCAATGCCGATATTCTATTAAGGTAACCTTCACATCAACCGTAGTAGGTCCGGAGAAAAAGCTAGTTTTTTTAACTTTTTAATATAATAAATAAAATAAGTTTATTATTTTATTTTTATTCTATTCATCCAATGGATGAGCGGTATGTTAGGACCGACGACATATCAAGACAATAAATGGCATGAACTTTCAATTCTATGTAACTGCACCATTGAGGAATTAGGAAGGTTCTTAATTAATGGGCCTACATTAATCCAACGAACGTTGCACACCCTTCCCTTCTCCTATTTATATAGACCTTTGGGAGAAGTGTCGGCACTGCGTCACAAAGGAACAAAGTGCTGAAAAAGTAAAATGATGCCAATACCTTATAGGACGGAGCCAGTACTAGTGGGAGTTGATGAGGGACACCGAAACCCTGAACCGGAGATCGATGAATGAGTGACGTCATTGGAGGGTAGTGGTGGGGGATGACGAATACTACCCGCTTCCACAAACGTGTGATCAACATCGTTCTTGAGGTAGGGATCTAAAATTGTGTGATTATTATTTCCCATTTCATCTCTTCTAAATGAAGAATGCGGGTCAGCTCTAACTAATTGATCTGCAGATGATTTCTTCTTTCAGATTGGGAATATATATTACAGGTTAATATAGGGGATTTATTTATGTTTGAATTTATTTTATTGCCTCGTAAAATCCTAAATTCATGATAATGATGGCCAAACGAACAAATCCATCATCCCGCACATAAACCTTGCTTCTCTTTCTTTTTATTCTTCACGCATTCTTCATTCTTTCTTTAATGCCTAATATTTATTGACGCTGGAAACACGGACTTTCTATGAGCACTATAAATGGACACGGAGCCCTCGACGCAAGTATTGCAAATATGTGACCGTTTGATTTTTTGGAATTGGAACGAATCTGCAGAGGCTCGTGGAAAATGGCAGCGGCCGACACCCAGCTGGCCATGAGGGATGAAGGGTGGCGCTTGTCAGCACCGCTGGTTGTGAAGGTGGTTGTGGACCATCAGTTGCGATGGAGTAGGGTGGTGGTCGGCATCCGGCCGACCACATGGAAGAGCATCTGTAACGCCCCGACCCTAGTTACCCAGAGTCGGTGCATTATTACGTAACATTGGCGTGATCACAAGAAAGATCAAATCTCGAAAGACCGATTGGTTTAGTAGCCTTGGAAAAACCATATATATTCATAAGTTTTACATTACATCATAAAATGAAAAACTACTACAACAACATAATGTCTCCCCAGTCCATACTATTATCCCCTCATAATATCCCTGCAGGTCATTCATAATTTACTTCTTCACTTCCTGGGAAAAATAAAACATAGAAAAGGGGTGAGCTCAAATGCCCAGTAAGGATAACAATATAGCGGAAACTTTCATAAATAAGAATAAACATTTAAGGCAATGTATAACTAAAACAAAAGCCTTTTAAACTTGAATATAAACATAATATGGAAAAAGTAAAATGAAATAATGCCATTTACTCATTCACATGGATATTCTACTAATCGAATAATCACATGCAAAATCACTAACCACTTTCATAATGTTGGAATGCATAATGCCAGACTATCATAACCACATAGCCAAGGCCTCGTGCCAAGACTACAAATATGATTTTGTCAAGGCCTTGTGCCAAGACACTAGTTTGTGTCATGAGACCTACCGATGCATCGAGGAGCTATAGCGGGCTCCACCCGTCACATATTAAGTCCAATGCATTCCCATATGAAAAGGTTTAAACATCACATAAACATTCGTATAAAAACTAGAATACAAAATGTCAATAATTTCACCATAAACTATGAATGGTATAAAATAGCACATCCACAGTCAAACATATCACAAAACCTTCAATACAATATAGAAGTTTTGTATTATAATAAATCAATTTCAAATAAGTGTAAAATCTATCAAAGGATGTTGACATAGATGAAATCAAAACACTTTTTAGAGAAATATCTCTTTTTATTTTTGAAATCATTTAAGATCCATATAAAACAAAAGAATTTCTTGAAAATATTCTTATAATCTTGTAAGGAAAGCTTTGAAGATTTTATAACGGCGGAAAATAACCGCACCCGCCGTATAAGTTAAAAAAACATTCTTACCTCAATTCTGTCGAAAAGGTTAATAAGGACCTTGTTTTGAAAACGACGGCAAGATTCCTCTTATAAAAAGTCAAAAAGGGTATAAATGACTTTAACCCATATTCTTGTAAATAATAAAAATGTTTTGAAATACATTTTGAGGAATCATGTATGTGGATGATAACGAGGTCCCAGTAGATAATTATGTATAAACAACCTTGGATAATGAAGAGGTTGTGAAGTAAACCCTTACCTGGTACTTTTCCTTGGTTGGGGTGGGTTATCCTCCGGTATAATGGTGAAATAATTGTTATTAAATTATAAAAGAATCATATACATTCATATGATATCATATATGATCTTTTAACATTTCTTTGTTAAGAATATCTTAGATTTATCGTTGTTTCGGGTGTTAACTTACTCGTTTTCTTATCTGTTTTGTTACGTAAGTCATGTTTTTCATGGATAGGTTGTATCTTATTCATATCTAGAATTATATCATGTCCTTAAACATTATTTTTAAATCATAAAATGATAATTATACTTGAATGGATACGACGGAGAATGAATCTCATCGCGTTCGTGGAGACGGTAGTCCGTACGTACGCACGAGCGACGATATCATTATTTTGATATTAAAATAATATATAATTGGATAGTATATCATATATACAGAATCATTATCATGTTATATTTATTATTCACATGAATTACATATCATTATTATACCCATCAAAATAATAATATATTGAATAACAATTACACCACGACTTGGAGACGGTAAGCCGTACGTACGCACGTATGGTGACATGTCATTCAAATGATGGGTAGAATACTGAATATGGTTGTTCCATATTTATAATAACATCATAGTATATAGAAGATACTGGAGTTATAATTTTAGAACTGAAATAATAAACAAAGAGGGAGTGGAAGAAGAAAGAAACATTAAAGAGGGTGATGAAAATGTTACCTATTCTTCGGGTTCTTCCTTTTGATTTGATCAAAAGGAATCCTTAGGATGGCTTTCTGACTAAAGTAAAGCTTCTAGGATGAAGGGAGAGAAGTTGGGAGAGTATTTGGGCAGAGTTTGGCCGAACCAAAAGGCTTGAAAGTGTGAATAAGGTGGTAGAGGTGGGGGCCTTTTATAAGAGGAGAGGAGGGGCTCTTTTGGAAGGATTGAAATGTTACATTATTATACAATGCTTTTCGGATTCTAAAGGTCCCACACTTATATAATTCGTGGCTAAGGTGATAAGGGTTCGAAATCCCTTCATACAATAGGCTTTTGACAAGTGTAAGCCTTGTATTTTGCATTATCTTCTCATTTTATTTAAATCATTAAATAATGATGTCATCGTCGCATCATAATGATGTCATAAATAATTTAATTTATTTAATTTCTAAAAATTATAAAAAAATACTATGATGTAGGAAATCGTTTTAGCTTTCTAATGAATATTTATAATCAAAATTTGGGCTTGTGTAACCCCACTTAAAAACTGTTTTAGTAAAACAACTCATGTTTGTGTCAATTTAATTTTAACATTAAATAAATATATATTAATGTCATTTTCCAACTAAAGTGGCTCCATGGGGTCCCCAAGTTGACCCATGGGTTGTCTTGGTCGGCCATGACTCATCCAATAGGATTAGGACAAGTGTCATGCTCATCTCATATTATTAAAACATTATTTGTACCTTAAACTACACTAATTATCTCTAATCGCGATTAAGAACTTAAAAGTTACTATTCACCAAAAATTTATTTTAATCTCATTGAACCACATTTTACTTCTTAATGACAACCATGTATGTCGGATTTTTGAAAATCAAATCACAGAAGTGGTAATATTTCATTTAAATGAAAAATCAGTTATTTAACTACCACTTAGTGGTTTCACTATTCATCAAAAATTGAAGTTTTTCAGAACAAAGCCAAAATTTCACCCTAAGATATAATTGATTTTACGAATTCAAAAATGATTTCTATTTTACAAAATTCCAAACATATAAGTTGCATTAATTAATTTTATAATTAATTCCTGCTGTTACAAAAAATGGCGTGTTTCTACGAAACAATTTATATCAAAAGATTGGCAATTGTTTATGTCTGATTTCAATGTTAAATTAATTCTAATGACCACCATTGGATAAAATGGTAAAAATATATTCTAATTATACATTAAAACCACTAAATAGTATAGTTTTTCACTATAAATTATTTTGATTTAAAAAGTTGTTTTTAAGTATTTTTCACTATTCATAAAAAATTAGAAGTTCTCAGAAAAAAACCAAAAATTCAACATAGTCTAATTTTGATATTCTGAATCCAAATATGAAGTCTATTTTGATAAATAAAATTTATAAAATTTCAAAAGGTAGGTATTACTATTCACAACGGCTAGTTTAATTAGTTGTGGTGTATGTTAGAGCTCGAGGTTGCGTACAACACACGTTATTGCATTATTCGAAGGGAAACGTACCGTGGAAGCTTGGGGTGTTACATTCTCCCCTCCTTCAAATAATTGTGTCCTCGCAATTTCTAGGGTATTACTACATAAAAAGACTCGGGTGGTTCTTCATCATATGTTCCTCAGGTTCCCACGTTGCCTCTTCCATTTTATGATTTCTCCACAAAACCTTTACCAGACGAGTCGTCCGGTTTCTCAGCACCTGCCCCCTCACATCAAGAATCCTGACGGGCTCTTAACAATAGGAATGATCGGGTTCCAGTTCTAATTCCTCATAGGTGAGTACATGCGTTGGGTCAGGCATGTATTTCCTCAACATAGATACGTGGAAAACATCGTGAACTTTCGAGAGATTTGGTGGCATCGCCAAATGATAAGCTACAGCCCCAATACGATCTAGAATTTCGAAAGGTCCGATGTACCTGGGACTCAACATACCCTTCTTACCAAAATGTATAACTCCCTTCCATGGAGATACCTTTAGGAAAACATGATCTCCCACCTGAAATTCCAAAACCTTTCTTCTGTTATCGGCATAGCTCTTATGCCTACTTTGAGCTGATTTGATGTGGTTTTGGATTACCTTCACCTTTTCCATTGTTTCTTCCACCAGTTCTGGTCCCACAAGTTTTCTTTCACCAACGTCATCCCAACAGGTTGGTGTACGACATCTCTTTCCGTATAACGCTTCATAAGGTGCCATCTGAATGCTTGAATGGAAGCTATTGTTATAGGAAAATTCTACCAGTGGTAAGTATTGATCCCACATACCCTGAAAGTCAAGAGAGCATGATCTCAACATGTCTTCTAAGGTTTGAATAGTCCGTTCTGATTTTCCATCTGTTTGAGGGTGATAGGTTGTGCTCAAACAAAGTTCAGTATCCAAGGCCTTTTGAAGACTTTTCCAGAATCTTGAAGTAAAATGAGGATCACAATCAGAAACAATCGATAGGGGTACTCCATGAAGTCTTACAACTTCATTAATATATAATCTTGCTAGACGTTCAAGTGGTAGATCCTCCCGTATATCCAGAAAATGTGCTGACTTAGTAAGACGATCAACGATGACCCATATTGCATCATTCCTTCTAAGAGTCTTTGGTAGTCCCATGACAGAGTCCATCGTAATATTATCCCATTTCCACTCAGGTATGGGAAGAGGTTGCAATACTCCACCAGGATGTTGCCTTCCAGCTTTCACTTGTTGACAAACCATACACCTCGACACAAAATCAGAAATCTCCCTCTTCATATTGTCCCACCAAAAATGTTCCTTCAAATCTCTATACATTTTGGTGCTCCTAGGGTGTATAGAGAAATTGGAACTATGAGCATCATCCAGCAATTCCCTTTTTAGATCAGTTATATCGGGAACACAAAGTCTCTTCCTGAATTTCAAAATTCCATCCGTATACACAAAGTCCCTCAATCTTCCATCATTCACATCTTTAATATTCTTTTTAAATTCTTCATCATTGGTCTGAGAACTCTTAATCCTTTCTAGTAATGATGGTTTGGAAACCATTTGAAAAAGCATTGATGTTTCACCTTCCCTAGTTATTCCCATGTCCATCTTCACTAGATCCAAGAAAATTGGATCCCTTTCAATTCTCATCACATTCAAAACTCCATGGTCTTTTCTACTAAAAGCATCTGCCGCCTTGTTTTCCTTCCCCTGGTGGTAATGTATCGTGCAATCATAATCCTTGAGTAGTTCAAGCCATCGCCTTTGCCTCATGTTGAGTTCTTTTTGTGTGAAAATATACTTCAAACTCTTGTGATCAGTATAAATCTCACATTTTTCACCATAGAGGTAATGTCTCCAAATCTTTAAAGAAAATATCACAGCTGCTAACTCAAGATCATGAGTAGGATAGTTTTGCTCATGAATTTTAGCTGTCGTGATGCATAGGCAATGACCTTGTCATTCTGCATAAGGACACAACCAAGTCCTTTCTTCGATGCATCACTATAAATAACAAACCCATCATTCCCCGATGGTAGAGTCAATACAGGGGAATTGACTAATCTTCTATTTAGTTCTTCAAAACATTATTCACACTCTTCTGTCCAGAAAAATTTAATCCCTTACGTGTGAGCTTTGTCAATGGGTTAGCCAATCTGGAAAAATTCTGGACGAAACGTCGATAATAACCTGCTAAACCAATAAAACTGCGTACCTTAGTTATACTTGTCGGTGCTGGCCATTCTTGGATTGCCTTGGTTTTAAGAAGGATCAACAGAAATTCCATCCTTAGAGACAATATGGCCAAGAAAAGAAATCTCATGAAGCCATAATTCACACTTGCTAAATTTCCCATATAATTCATGTCTTCTAAGAGTCTTCAGGATAATGCGTAAGTGATTTTCATGATCTTCGTGGCTTTTGGAGTATACCAAGATATCATCAATAAATACCACTACAAAGTCATCAAGATGTTCCTTAAAAACTCTATTCATTAGATCCATGAAAACAGAGGGTGCATTAGTCAATCCAAAAGGCATTACTGTAAACTCGTAATGCCCGTACCTTGTTCGAAATGCTGTCTTTGGAACGTCTTCCTTCTTCACACACAACTGATGGTATCCAGACCGAAGGTCAATCTTTGAAAAGTATTGAGCTCCATGAAGTTGGTCAAACAAATCATCAATGCAAGGTAGGGGATACTTGTTCTTTATTGTTATAGCATTGATCTCCCTATAGTCAGTGCACAACCTCATAGATCCATCTTTCTTCTTAACAAAAAGAACAGGGGCTCCCCAAGGAGAAACACTAGGGAGAATAAATCCCTTATTACTCAATTCCTCTAGTAGTTTCTTTAGTTCAACTAATTCCACAGTGTCCATTCTATAAGGGGTCTTCAATATGGGCCTTGATCTCGGAATTAAATCAATGGAAAACTCAACTTCTCGTTCTGGAGGATGTCCAGGTAAATCTTCCGGAAACACATCAACATATTCTCTCACAATAGGTACATCATCTATTTGAATATTACTTTCTTCACCCTCAGTAATTTCCTTCTCTTCCTCCCCAATAATTGAATTTAGTTGAGCTACTGGGGGTGGATCTAGATAAGAATTATGTGGTGACGATTCGGTGCTAAAGATAAGGTGTTCCTTATCATCATCATCAAGAATCGTAACCTCTTTCCTCTTACAATAAATTTTTGCATCATGGTCCGAAAGCCAATCCATACCGAGGATTATCTCAAATTCAATCATGGGTATGACGATGAGATCAGCAGGTAAAAAACATTTAGGTGCTCTAATTGGAACTAATCGACAAAACTTTGTTGCAACAATAATTCCCTTAGGGGTTTTGACCGACAACTCCCTTGTTAAATCAAATTGGAAATATCTAATTTTCTTAGCAAACTGGGAAGATATGAAACAATGCGATGATCCAGAATCAAAAAATGCATTTGCTAAACTTTAGGAAACCATTAAATTACCTGCCACCACGTCTTTCGGAGCTTCTACCTCAGCAGTAGTGATAGCATAAGCCTGGCCTTGGTCCCTTGGCCTTTTCTGAGGTAAGTTCTCCTGACACTTAGGACATTCATTTTCATAATGCCCCATCTCCCTGCAATTGTAGCACCGAACTTTGGTAGCTTCCTTCTTCCCCTTGCAATCATGAGCTTGGTGGCCTTTTTCACCACACTTGTAATAGACTCCCATTCCCTTCAAGCAAGTACCAGGATGTTTCTTCCCGCATTTACAACAAGATGGATATTCAACCTTTCCCTTCTTCCCTTTATTTCCATTCCCAGATTGATCAGCAGGTCTCTTTTTCTCTTGCTTTGCTTTAAAGTCATAAGACTTAGAGAATTCCCTTTCCGTCTTGATAGCGCACGAGACAATACCTTCGTATGAAGAGAAGGTTTGTGATACTAAATCTCGACGGAGAAATGGTTTCAACCCATCAAAGAAACGATCAGTCTTACTTCTTGGGTTACGTATGTAATCTGCAGCATAACTTGCTAACCTTGTAATGTTAGCCTCATACTTTGCGACATTCTCATCCTCCTTCTGCCTCAGACTCAGAAATTGCCTTTCCATATCCGCTCGATGGTCTTGAGGAAAGTATTTTTCTAAGAACAGCTCTTTGAACTCCTGCCATTCCATGTTTGTTAATTCATCATCTTCCTTTGTGTTTTGAATTAGTGACCACTATTGATCGGCATCTCCAGTGAGGCGGTAAACTTCCATGATAACTTTTTCCCTTTCACTACTCCCCAAAGCCTGAAATATTTTCTCTAGGGAATTTATCCATTGCTCGGATACTAAGGGATTTGTAATCCCATTGAACATTGGTGGTTGTTGCCTCGTGAATCGATCTAGCATTGATCCTCCACGCTGTGGATCAGGGTGGTCCATACGGGTAAGGTTATTATTCATAACCTGAGTAAGTTGTCCCAGTATGGTGATTAGCTGATTGGCACCAGTTTCATCACCAGCCCCACTATAATAATCTTGAGCAGGAGGGCATTCCCTACATGGAGTGCGTGCATTGATACGGTTTCCATTTCTTCCACTAGGCGCCATTTCTAAACAATGGCATAAACTAGATCAGTTTATGAATCAAAATACATAATCCCATACTTATAAAACACTTAACATAAATTGAACTATTTATGGATATAATCCATAATCATAAAAATGTTTTCTTTGAGGAAGTATATACCCATAAACCCTTCATAATGATTTGTAATGAAAATGAGAGTTATCCTACGCATATCCCCCGGGAGTGTCGTAACCAAGAGTGCAGCAAGGCCCGTTGTCGTGCACCAGTTCCCGTTCGAGTCTAGCTCAAAGCGATGTTTTCGGGTTTTACCCCTAGGAACATCTGTGCCAGAGCCGCCTCTACCTGCTCGTATCCAGACAGGGATGTATTGCTCAGAAAACTCACAAAATCTCTACAATACCAAAATTCTATGAAGTTCTTCTATACTAATCCTCAAAGTTCATCTTAGGTCTATGTGCTCTAATCAGAGTTTATCTAAATCTAGCTTCCAAGGATTGTACTAAACTTCCTCTGATACCAACTGTAACGCCCTGACCCTAGTTACCCAGAGTCAGTTCATTATTACATAACATTGGCATGATCATAAGAAAGATCAAATCTCGAAAGACCGATTGGTTTAGTAGCCTTGGAAACACCAGATATATTCATAAGTTTTACATTACATCATAAAATGAAAAACTACTACAACAACATAATGTCTCCCCAGTCCACACTATTATCCCCTCATAATATCCCTGTAGGTCATTCATAATTTACTTCTTCACTTCTTGGGAAAAATAAAACATAGAAAAGGGGTGAGCTCAAATGCCCAGTAAGGATAACAATATAGCGGAAACATTCATAAATAAGAATAAACATTTAAGGCAATGTATAACTAAAACAAAAGCCTTTTAAACCTGAATATCAACATAATATGGCAAAAGTAAAATGAAATAATGCCATTTACTCATTCACATGGATATTCTACCAATCGAATAATCACATGCAAAATCACTAACCACTTTCATAATGTTGGAATGCATAATGCCAGACTATCATAACCACATAGCCAAGGCCTCGTGCCAAGACTACAAATAAGATTTTGTCAAGGCCTTGTGCCAAGACACTAGTTTGTCTCATGAGACCTACCGATGCATCAAGGAGCTATAGCGGGCTCCACCCGTCACATATTAAGTCCAATGTATTCCCATATGAAAAGGTTTAAACATAACATAAACATTCGTATTAAAACTAGCATACGAAATGTCAATAATTTCACCATAAACTATGAATGGTATAAAATAGCACATCCATAGTCAAACATATCACAAAACCTTCAATACAATATAGAAGTTTTGTATTAAAATAAATCAACTTCAAATAAGCGTAAAATCTATCAAAGGATGTTGACATAGATGAAATCAAAACACTTTTTAGAGAAATATTTCTTTCTATTTTTGAAATCATTTAAGAGCCATATAAAACAAAAAAAATTCTTGAAAAAATTATTATAATATTGTAAGGAAAGCTTTGAAGATTTTATAACGGCGAAAAATAACTGCACCCACCGTATAAGTTAAAAAAACATTCTTACCTCAATTCTGTCGAAAAGGTTAAAAAGGACCTTGTTTTGAAAACGACGGAAAGATTCCTCTTATAAAAAGTCAAAAAGGGTATAAATGACTTTAACCCATATTATTGTAAATAATAAAAATGTTTTGAAATACATTTTGAAGAAACATGGATGTGGGTGATAACGAGGTCCCAGTAGATAATTATGTATAAACAACCTTGGATAATGAAGAGGTTGTGAAGTAAACCCTTACCTGGTACTTTTCCTTGGTTGGGGTGGGTAAACCTTTCGTATAATGGTGAAATAATTGTTATTAAATTATACAAGAATCATATACATTCATATGATATCATATATTATCTTTTAACATTGCTTTGTTAACAATATCTTAGATTTATCGTTGTTTCGGGTGTTAACTTACTCGTTTTCTTATATGTTTTGTTACGTAAGTCATGTTTTTAATGGATAGGTTGTATCTTACTCATATCTAGAATTATATCATGTCCTTAAACATTATTTTTAAATCATCAAATGATAATTATACTTGAATGGATACGACGGAGAATGAATCTCATCGCGTTCGTGGAGACGGTAGTCCGTACGTACGCACGAGCGACGATATCATTATTTTGATATTAAAATAATATATAATTGGTTATTATATCATATATACAGAATCATTATCATGTTATATTTATTATTCACATGAATTACATATCATTATTATACCCATCTAAATAATAATATATTGAATAACAATTACACCATGACTTGGAGACGGTAAGCCGTACGTATGCACGTATGGTGACATGTCATTCAAATGATGGGTAGAATACTGAATATAGTTGTTCCATATTTATAATAACATCACAGTATATAGAATATACTGGAGTTATAATTTTAGAATTGAAATAATAAACAATGAGGGAGTGGAAGAAGAAAGAAACATGGAAGAGGGTGATGAAAATGTTACCTCTTCTTCGGGTTCTTCCTTTTTATTTGATGAAAAGGACTCCTTAGGATGGATTTCTGACTAACGTAAAGCTTCTAGGATAAAGGGAGAGAAGTTGGGAGAGTATATGGGCAGAGGTTTGCCGAACCAAAAGGCTTGAAAGTGTGAATAAGGTGGTAGAGGTGGGGGCCTTTTATAAGAGGAGAGGAGGGGCTCTTTTGGAAGGATTGAAATGTTACATTATTATACAATGCTTTTTGGATTCTAAAGGTCCCACACTTATATAATTCGTGGATAAGGTGATAAGGGTTCGAAATACCTTCATCCAATAGGCTTTGGACAAGTGTATGCCTTGGATTTTGCATTATCTTCTCATTTTATTTAAATCGTTAAATAATGAGTTCATCGCCGCATCATAATGATGTCATAAATAATTTAATTTATTTAATGTCTAAAAATTATAAAAAAAATTCTATGATGTAGGAAATCTTCTTATATTTCTAATGAATATTTATAATCAAAATTTGGGCTTGTGTAACCCCACTTAAAAACTGTTTTAGGAAAGCAACTCATGGTTGTGTCAATTTAATTTTAACAATAAATAAATATATATTAATGTCATTTTCCAACTAAAGTGGCTCCATGGGGTCCCCAAGTTGACCCATGGGTTGTCTTGGTCGGCCATGACTCATCCAATAGGAGTAGGACAAGTGTCATGCTCATCTCATATTATTAAAACGTTATTTGTACCTTAAACTACACTAATTACCTCTAATCGCGATTAAGAACATAAAAGTTACTATTCACCAAAAATTTATTTTAATCTCAATGAACCACATTTTACTTCTTAATTACAACCATGTATGTCGGATTTTTGAAAATCAAATCACAGAAGTTGTAATATTTCATTTAAATGAAAAATCAGTTATTTAACTACCACTTAGTGGTTTCACTATTCATCAAAAATTGAAGTTTTTCAGAACAAAGCCAAAATTTCACCCTAAGCTATAATTGATATTACGAATTCAAAAATGATGTCTATTTTAAAAAATTCCAAACATATAAGTTGCATTAATTAATTTTATAATTTATTCCCGCTGTTACAAAAAATGGCGTGTTTCTACGAAACAATTTATATCAAAAGATTGGCAATTGTTTATGTCCGATTTCAATGTTAAATTAATTATAATGACCACCATTGGATAAAATGGTAAAAATATATTCTAATTATACTTTAAAACCACTAAATATTATAATTTTTCACTATAAATTATTTTGATTTAAAAAGTTGTTTTTAAGTATTTTTCACTATTCATAAAAAATTAGAAGTTCTCAGAAAAATACCAAAAATTCAACATAGGATAATTTTGATATTCCGAATCCAAAGATGAATTCTATTTTGATAAATAAAATTTATAAAATTTCAAAAGGTAGGTATTACTATTCACAACGGCTAGTTTAATTAGTTGTGGTGTGTGTTAGAGCTCGAGGTTGCGTACAACAGACGCTATTGCATTATTCGAAGGGAAACGTACCATGGAAGATTGGGGTGTTACAGAATCGGTGTGCGTCTGTGCCGCTGGTGGATCAGGAGGCCCCGACCACTTTCCCATGGCGGAGGCCGAAGGGCGGCCGACATCCGGCAGGCCGCAGGTGGACAACGGCGCTGTCATGCCCCTGGAAGGAGAACCGAACGTTCGAGGTGCACCGTGCAGGACCGACGTGCGGTCCCGCGTGCCAAGAAGGGGACCGAATAGCCATGGGGTCATTCAGATTATCGGGTGGCATCTCCCTCCCCCCCCAGTTTGCGGCTAGGGTGGACCACCTTCCCACCGTGGGCTGCACTGTGGGCCGTCCAACAGGTCGCGCCAACGGGTCATGCACTTCGAGGGCCGGGTCGGGCCGCCCCCATCATGAGTCGGGCCAGGCCCGTGCAGGCTCAGGCCATCTGAGCTGGACTCGGACTGGGTCGGGTCAATCTAGGCAGGGTTAAGCCAGGTCGGTCTGACCGGGTCGGACCGGACCCATGCCCATCTAGACCCAGTTTTACCTTTTTCACCATAACGTGAATATTGAGTGTTTGTTTGATGAACCGCCTATGGTGTCAGGATCCTGTTATTAAGATGGTCCTTTTTGGTATACTCCACTTGAGTTTTGGATAAGGTTGGTGTACGGATGGGTTGGATCAGACCCCAAATCCAACCGGGCCCTCGGAGCGGAAATGCTAATAACTTACATACTGGGTATCTGATTGACGTGTCGTCTATTGGGTTGGGTCCCTTTTGACATGATGAAACTTTGGGATTCTTTTTTGTGGAACTTCGAGGCTGTTCAGGTAAGACTCATGGCCTGCGTAGTGGTTCTCCTTAACGCGCTACATGTGAAACCATGGAACTGACTGAGATCTGATGATTACTGACCATTATGACTCGAAGTGACTCGACGGGACCAGTGGGGAGTGTGTATGTGTGACGCGACAGACCCATGGTGAGGAGCACCCCTGTGTGATGCGACAGACCCATGGTACTCATTAGGAGGAGTACCACAGCAGGCCATGAGGGGGAGCGCCTCTAGGTGAAGTGACACACCCACAGTGGGGAGCACCTCTGTGTGACGCGACAGACCCCCGGTACTCAACATGAAGAGTACCTCAGCAGTCCGAGACTAGGGGGAAGCACATCTGTGTGACGCAGTAGGCCCACTATAGTTGATAGTGGAGGAGGTCTCCAGCAGCTGAGGTGTTCGACGATGTGGCTGGTGATGTTACTTATTACTACCCCTCGACAAAATCCAGGTGTGAGCTATCTTTGCCTTGAGCTTGTGATTGAGGTTATGTTATGTGGTACTTTACCTATGTGGTAATATACCTTCGGGGAATTACCTATGTGGTATTCTTCCCTCCTGTTTGAGGTGGGTATTTTTCTGATAACTTAGGTATACGTATGGTCATATACCTAAGTGGGGTTGACTGTTGTTTATATATTTTTTGGGATATCCTTTGTGGATTTGAGAGACCTTTGGGGGTCTCAGGGTCCCTAATGAGTATTGTTATACTCACCCCTACATGGGATATGCCCGCACCTTGTTATGTCTGGTGCAGACTACGGACAGCGCTGACTGAGGATGAGGGTACTTTTACTAGAGACTACTCAGAGGTGGACCTTTGATGAGGTGATCTGCATGTACAATCTTTCGAGAGCTATACCTACCCTTCAGGTAGGATCCTTGGTGGGTGTTTACATGAGTTGTACTCAGTTTTAATTGTATGTTCTATTTTTTTACTTTCTAGTTGGGCTTTAATTCTGGCTCCTTTACTTTCTATATTCTCCTTGTTTACTAAATAGTTTACATTATGCTTGTATCTGGTTGTGTTCTTGGTTTTTTTTGAGTTTACAGTTTATAAAGGTAACACATTCCCATTTTAGGGAATACACCTTTCAGTTCTTGTCTCCAGCCCCTGGCCTATGGAAGGCGGGCTTGGGGTAGTCACAGCATGGTCCCCAAGGGACGGGTTGTGACAAAGTGGTATGAGAGTATTTTGGTTCTACTGAAGAACTAGTAATCTGATCTTTTCTATGAAGCAATAGGGTTTAGTGTTATGAATGTGGTTTTTAGTTCGTGGAGTCCAGTATTGGTGCGGCGGACGACATATCCATACACCAGGACCCTGAATTCTGACTTCCAACTCAAAACACAAAAACATTGATTGCGAGTGTTTTTAGAAAAGTATTTCTTTTGATTTATTTGAATCATCTCACCAGGTATAACTTAATAACCAGGGAACACATGTTTCTTATCAAGATGTCACCACAAAGACCACCAACCTTGTTTCCTGAGAGAGTACACGATGACGGCCCACTGAGCGACGAGGCCTCGGTGTTGGGCCCCCTTACGGTGTTAGCACCTTCAGGTAGTGTACCAGCGGCACCACTACCCGTTGGAAGAGCGTTGCCACCAGACCCACCAGTATTGGATTCATGCCAACTAAGCGCATTGCATGTGTTCCAACAAAAGTGTCCATCAAGGTTTCGAGGCAAGTCAGATTCCCAGGAAGCTGAGGGTTTGCTGGAGGTAGTGGCTAGATTTTTTCGCCTAGTTGAGACACCAGTAGAGCATATGGTGATTCTATCTACTGGTCTTTTCTAGTACATGACCATGAGGATGATCCACAGGATAATATGGCCTCGGTACTTAGACCATTTCCCAAGGTGTTACCATTGAGTAGTGTGCCAGCTATGTCACAGATCATTGGTCAGTAGTTACAACTAGTATTACTGGTAAAGGACACATTTAGGCTTAGTGCCTTACACGAGTTTTAGAATTAGATACCCCTCAGGTTCCAAGGCGATCCTGACTCATAGGTAGCTGTGGACTGGCTTGAGGAAGTAGATGATATTTCTCTGTTACTTCTGCAGCTTCGGCAGGATGACATGTCGGTAGTTGAGTATTCATCGAGGCGTACCAACCATTCCAGGTACTCGATGAATACGATACAATCAATACATCGGATCTCAGACATCCTAGAGCTGTGTGTTTAAGAATGTATGTGCCATCACTATTTTTCAATGAATTCCTACCTATGTTAGGTTCCTAGAGAGAACGTTTGCGGTTGAATGTTTTTTGGATGAGCGGATACAGCCAGTGAATGTTAGTAGTGGGAAAGTAGGAAACAGCAGCCAGTCTAAGAGACTTGGGCATGTAAAAAATTTCAGGAAGAGTACGTGATAGGGACATACAAATCTGCAGGGCTGCAGATGTGGGAGTGGAGCTATAAGAGTAGCACGAGGTGGTGTACATTTCGATATGTTACTACCACCCCCTCAAAGTGGTCCACACCAGGATCAGAGAGCTGGAGGACAGGGGAAGGGAGTATCTGCATGCGGTCAAGGAGTGTGACCCAAGGGATCTAGGAATGATTCAATGAATGGTATGTGTCTACTACTAGAGATCGTATTAAAATACATAGGTACCAATCATTCCTTCCTTCCATGAATCTTGTACAATAACTAGAGTTTCCAATTAAGTCGTTAACTTGACCCTCACGTCTAGAGATACCTTTAGGAGGATACTCGATAATCACACTTACACCGACTGTGTGATCTGACCCTTGAGGTGAGAGTTTCAATTGGAACCTCTTGGTGGAAGTGTCAAGGCCTCATGACGTTAGTTTGGCTATGGAATGGACATCCACAGTTTATACATAGATTGAATGTATTAGGCAAAAGGCTTGCGGTTTACCTATAATCTTGTAATAGAATTTTCCTTGGTCAGTGAAACAGAAAACCCAGGCAGCATAGGATAAACTCAGGCATAGAAGGGTGCAGCTGATCACTCTTGATTCGTCCATACATACCCTCATGGCAGTAGGAGTTTTGAGTTTTCAGTTCCCAACAGAAGAAACAATGTGTGGGGGAAATCCTTTAAAAAGATGTTTCCAGGTTTACCTCCTTGAAGGGGGAGGTACTTCTTCTTTGTCTAGGGACTACCGAATATTTGTACTTGACTTCTCCATGGTAAAGGAACCCTTATTAGCTTTGACGTAAAAGGGGGATCATTTACTGTGGACAGAGAAGTGTCGGCAGAGCTTTCGGGAGTTGAGACAAAGACTAACAAGTAGAAATATGCTACCCATAACCTGGAGATAGCATCAGTGGTCTTTTCACTAATGATGTGGCCACACTACTTGATGGGAGAACGTTTTACAGTATACTCTAATCACAATAGTACCAGGTATATCTTCTCTCATAAGTACATGAACCTGAGACATTGGAAATGGCTAGAGTTTCTCTAGGACTATGACTTTAAGATAGTTTGTACTCCTGGGAAGGGTAACATGGTAGCAGACACACTCAGCAAGAGGTCTGATCATTAGTTTCTTAGTGAGGCGACAGAGCAGCTATCCGCATTTCAGATATCCTTCGTAGATATAGATAGAGTAGCATACCTCCAGTTTTTGACAGTCACACCCCCACTCCTTCAGCGAGTTAGTGAGCCGCGGCTTGGGGACACTAAATGCAAGGCTCTACATGCTCATATATCCTCAGGGCATGTACCTTATGAATTTTCTGACATTGGGGAACACTTCATCCTCTTCAGAGGATGTACCATAGTACCGGTGATGCTTCGGGAGTAGGTGTTGAGGGAGATCCATTAGTCCTCTCTAGCGGTATATCCTGGTGTGGTGAAGATGTACCAGGACCTCCGATGCCAGTATTTGTGGAAAGGGATGAAGAAAGCAGTGGAAGAATTTGTATCATGATGTCTCACTTTTCAACAAGTGAAAAATGCTCAAGGCCGTTAAAAGTCTTATGTTGATAGGATATGGGAGGCCATGTTTTTCTATGAGTATCTCCTCAATGAGGTTTGTGGAGATTGTTTTGAGGTGACATGTTATCTATGAGGTTCATTAGACCTTTCTAGATTCCCAATAGAGTTGTAAAGGTAGCATACCAGTTGGCTCTTCTACCATAGTTTGAGAGGTTAAATGATGTCTTCCGCGTATCCCAGCTGAGGAGATACGTGTAGGAACCATCTCACATCATCGACCATAGTGAGCTAGACTTCAATGATGGGGTGATGTTTATAGAGGTTCCTATAGAGATTGATGATCGACAGGAGTGGGTCCTTCATGGGCAGTCAATACCTCTGGTTCATGTAATCTGGCAGCACAAGAACCTCCAGGATAGCACATGGGAGTAAGAGGCTGAGGTTAGTGCTCAGTACCCTCTTTTGGTTGTTTTGCCTTTTTGTGGCTTTTTGGGACATAAATCCCTAAGGTGGTGGGAATTTAATGTCCTGGAAATTCCTTATATCTTTTTTTTATTTATATGGAATTATTTTGAGACCACAAAATCTGATGGTGCATGATTCTGAGGTCCAAAGTGCCCGGAATAATCCGTTGAAGTTTTGTAAAGCATTAATTAACGCGTATAATTAGTTTTCTTGAAAATAGGTATAAATCATAAAGATTTACATAGAAAAAAAATTTGAGGGCACCGTTGCAATAAAGATGGATGGTTTACCCTAAGAGAAACTTATGTTTAGTTGGCATGGGCCTCCGGTGAGAAAATCCAAAAATGGCGTAACCATAAATAAAATAAATAAATAAAGTTAGTTTATTTTTAAAATTCTTATAACTCATAAATGGTAACTCGGATTAAAAATTTGAGACCACTGCTAAACATGTGAGGGTATGATACCTTTAGGAAGATACTAACATTGGCTTGTTGGGATTCCAGTGAAAGTTAGTTTTTCCCTGAAAATAAAATAATTAAGTGATAATTATTTTATTGTAAAACTCATAACTTTTAAACAGTAACTCGGATTGGAAATCTGAGAGTACTGCTGGGTTCATTGGGGAGTTTTTCACTTAGGGAGAGCATAACCTCTACTGACGTGGGTCGAGGGTGACTGTTAATAAATTTCTTAACTTTTTTTCAGGTACGTTCTGTAAACGTGCAAGTGGAATTTTGAAACTTCTGAACGGGTGCTCCGAATTGAAATCTGAGGAAACCATTGAACTCGCAATGTCAATATTCCCTAAAGGATACCTTCACATCAACCACAGTAGTTCTAGAAAAAAATTTAGTTTTTTAACTTTTTAATAGAATAAATAAAATAACATTATTATTTTATTTTTATTCTATTCCTCCAATGGATGAGAAATAAGTTGGGACCGACGACGTGTCAAGCCAATTAATGGATTGATCTTTTAATTCTATATAACCACGCCATTTGGGAATTAAGAAGTTTCCTAATTAATGGGACCCCATTAATCCAATGAATGTTTCACACCCTTCCCCACTCCTATTTATACGGAGCTTGGGGAGAGGTGTCAGCACTGCTTCACCAAGCAACGAAGTGATGACAAAGTGCAGTGATGCCAAACCCTTAGAGGATGGAGTCGGTACCAGCAGGAGGTGATGAGAGACATTGAAACCCTGAACCGGAGATCGATGAATGAGTAACATCATTGGAGGCTAGTTGTGGGGGACGACAAACACCGGCCCGCTTCCACAAACATGCGCTCATCATAGTTCTTGAGGTAGGGGATTAAAACTGTGTGATTATTGTTTCCGGTTTCTTCTCTTCTAAATAAACAATGTGTATCAACTCTAACTAATTGATCCGGAGATGATTTCTTCTTGTGGATTGGGAATATTTATTACAGGTTGATGTAGGTGTTTTATTAATGTTTGAATTTATTTTATTGATTATTCATATTATAAATTAATGACGACGATGGACATGCGAACATTTCCATCATCCAGCACATAATCCTTGATCCTATTTCTTTTTATTCTTTTCACGTTCTTCGTGTGTTCTTCAATGCCTAATATTTATTGATGCTAGAAACACATAGTTTTGCTGAGTGAGATATATTAACACGGAGCTCTCGATGCAAGGATCACGAATATGGAATTGATTAATTTATTGGGTGCGGAAAGAAGCCGTAGCGGCTCACGAAAGAATTCAGAGGCCGGCACCCGTCTGGCCACGAGGGATGAAGGGCGGCACGCATCCACACCGTCGGTTATGAAGGAGACTTACACCCATCAGCCATGGTAGAGAAGGGTGGCCTCTGGCATCCATCCAACTGCATGGAAGAGAAGAAGTGTGCATCCATGCCACCGGTGGAGCAGGATTCTGCAGCCACTGGGCCGCGGCGGAGGCCAGAGGGCGACCGGCACCCGGCTGGCCATAGGTGGACAGTGGCATAGTCGCACCACTGGAAGGAGAACCGGCTAGATAAGGTGAATCGTTCGAGACCTCTGAGTGGTTATGCGTTCCAGCAAGGCGATCGAACAACCATTGGGCAGTTTGAATTACCGGGGGCAACTCCCCCCCCCCCTCCCCACGAGTTGCGGCTAGGGAAAACTATCTACCAATCGTGGGCCACACAGCAGGTTGCCCCCTTCACGGGTTGGGTTGGACCATGGCCTAGTGGTTTGGGCCCACCTAGTCCCAAGACATCTAGGCAAGACCCAAACCGGGTCGGGCGACCAGAACCAGGTTGGTCTGACCGAGTCGAACCGGACCCGGGCACATCTGAACCCAGTATTAGATTTTTTACCATAACTTGAAAATTGTGTGTCTGTTTGATGAAACTTTTATTGCACATGGATCCTTGGATTAGGATGGGCCATTTGGTATATTTTACATGAGTTTTGGAAAAGGTTGGTGTACTTCCAGGTTGGATCGGACCATGAATCCAACCGGGTCCTCGGAGCAGAAACACTAATAACATAGTGACCAAGCATCTGATTGACACATTGTTTATTGCTTTGGGTCACTTTTGACATGACAAACATTTTGGATACTTTTTAGTGGAACATGGTGGGTGGTTGAGGTATAACTGAGTGCTTTGGGAGAGGTTCTCCCAAGTGAGATATGTGCAGAATCCTACGACTGGCTGAGATCTGACGACTGCTGACCATTATGACTCAGAGTGACTCGACATGACCTGTGGGGAGTGCCTCTGTGTGATGTGGCAGACCCATGTTGGTGAGAGCCTCTATGTGACCCGGAAAACCCATGGTACTCGACAGGAGAAGTACCTCAGTAGGCCACAAGGGGGAGCACCTCTGTGTGATGCAGTGGACCCATGGTGGGGAGCGCCTCGGTGTGAAGCGGCAAACCCATGGTACTATACGGGAGGAGTACCTAAGTAGTACAAGAATGGTGGGAAGTGCCTCTGTGTGACGCGACATTCCCACTGTACCTGATAGAGGAGGATTTATCCAGTATCCAAGGTGTTAAACGATGTGGTTGGGGATGTTACTTATTATTACCCCTAGAATAAATCTTTGTGTGAGTTTTCTTTACCTAGTGGTTGTGATTGAGTCTATGTAATGTGGTACTTTAACAATGCGGTAATCTTACATCATGGTATTAGCTATGTGGTATTCTTCCCTTATGTGTGAGGTGGGTATTTTTCTGATCACTTAGGTATATGTGTGGGCATATACCTAAGTAGGGTTGACTGTTGTTTTTATGTTTTTTGCTTTATCCTTTGTGTATTTGACTGACCTTTAGGGGTCTCGGGGTCCCTACTAAGTATTGTTATAATCAACCCTGCATTGGCTACGCCCGCACCTTGTTGTGTCTGATGCAGACGACGGATAGTGCTGACTGAGAATGAGGGTACCTGGACTGGAGACTACTCAGAGGTTGACCTTTGACGAGGTGATCTGCAGATACGATCGTTCGAGAACTATACCTACCCTTCAGGTAGGATCCTTGGAGGGTGTTTACAAGATTTGTACTCAGTTTTCCTTTTACTTTCATGTTGATCTTGTACTTTCCAGTTGGGCTGGTATTCTGGACCCTTTACGATCAACATGCACTATGTTTACTATATAGTTTAATTTGTTCTTGTATCTGGATACGTGCTTGGTTTGTGTGAGTTTACAGTTTATGAATGCAACTCCTTCTTGTTTTAGGGAATACGCCTGTCGGTGCTTGTTGCTAGCCCCTGGACTATAGAAGCTGGGCTTGGGGTAGTCACGGCACAGGCCCCAGGGGATGGGTCGTGACAGATAAAGAACCAAAATATGTATACACCTTAATTAAAATCATTGTAGAAATATTTTTTGGTGTCCAAAATTAATCTCTAATAGGAATTAAAGAGTACATAGAGTCATCTTATTGGAAATCACAATTCTCAAATTAATTTTCTCTATAATTTGTTAGACAACTTATAATTTTATTTACCTAAACTGACTTTTCACGTTAAAATTAAAATTTCCATACACTATGGAGGAATTCATAATTATTTTACATTTTCTAATATTATATTTGTTAATAGTGTTTATAAAATTATTTTAATCAGTTATAATAGGGGAAATTCTGAAAATAATTTTAACACAAACTTTCAAAATGATCGAACTTTCTATTAGAAGAAACCAAGGGTGGGACAATCACTTATTAATAACCTGGTTCCATCTATATTTATACTAAAACATCCTTGAAACCTGTAGATAAATCAAAAAGTAAAGGTTGAAAATAGATATATTGACCACCAACAAGTCAACAATAACAATCTAAATAATAAAAAAATTGTAATATTGAATCCTACATTAAGATATATCCAAACATGTTTTGAAGTTGTTCAATCAAATATTCATTTCATCAACTCAAATGAAAGTTCATAAAAGAATGAAATAATAAACCATGTTTTTATTTAATATTTTATGAATGATAATATAAATAATTTCTGACCATGAAGATTTATTTTAATAATAATGTAATATTTTATATTGATCTTGAATTTGGAAATTCCATGAAAAATCTAATTTTTTATTTTTAAATTTAATCTCTTTTTTATCACATTTTTATGGGATTAATTTTAATATAAAATTTAATGTATTAATAATACACAAATTGATATACATTTTTAAATTATATCGTTCTATCTATTGTTTTATGAGAGAAATGTGGACATTTATTCAAAGTTAAACTAGATTTGATATATTAGACCCTACCTTAACGTTTAGGAAATAACTTCCTCATCTATAATAGAAATGGGTTGAAATTTTTAAATAAGTTAAAAGTTTTTATTTTTATTATTGTATTTAACATTAAGTATAGACTATTTTTTTTAAATTGGGTCTAAAAGAAATCATATTGAAGTATAAATTTTAATATAAGTACTCCATATGTACCCTTGTTGACATTTTAAACCATGACCCTCACACAGTATATATATTTAAGTTTTTATAGCATAGGGAGGTTTATTAGTGGATTTATAAGGGTTTAAATAAAAATATTAGTTCATTTATATCTATATAAACATTATATAGAAGGAAGGTTGGTGGAAAGGATCACTTCCAAGAAGGATCTTATCATCTTTTTCTACTACTTATTTCTTTTCTTTTGTGATTCTCCTATCACTCTAAATTTGTTGAAACTTATTTTTTATTCTCTTTTATAAATAAATTTTTTATTATTTATTCCATAATCTAATAATAGAGACAATTTTTTCTTTTTACCACTAAAGAATTTTCATAGGTTTACTGTCTCCAAGATGACAACAATTATGAGTGAGAATTAGTTCTATTTTGTATTCTATCTAATTTATAATCCATTCACTTATATTTTTAATCTTTTACCAAAATATAAATCAAATACTTTTATTAATTAATGGAGTGTGGATTTATAAAGAACTTCCTCAATATTCACATTGATCATGAGGCTGGGATTCTGTGAATCATGAGAGAAAAACATTAATCTCCAAATATAGTCAACTTGGGAAAGAATTATAAGTTTGAAATATAATATAAAACTCAAATAATTGTCATTTATAAGGTTTATATGCTTCTCTATTTGTAAAATAACCATAAGTTTTCTTTTGGAACACAATAAAATCAAGGTGTTAGGATTGGATGTTTTTAAGTTAACCTAGGGTTCATATCTTCATATACTTATGGTCGTGTTAATTTCTATTGGGTTCTATGGATAAAAAATACTAGGATAAAAAATTAAACGAATTTAAACATATGGGATAAAAATGAATGAATAATTAATGGGTAGATTATATTGATTATGTGTTGTGATTTTAGTGTTTTAAATGGATTTATTTTTGTTTTTCCTTTTTTAAAAAAGTTACTCTCCCACCCCACATTTCTTTTTTATTTTAATAGAATATAAAATTACAGGACCATAATAATCTATATAAAAATATTTATTTATTGTCACTATGATTCATTAGGAAACATGACCTAGGTTATCATATTTGATTCCTTTATTTAAAATCACAAGTCATTTTAGAGTCTTCATGACAACACTCGTCAAATTGGTTTTATTGATGGTAAGAAAATTCAATTGCTCATTATTTTTTGAATTAATTAATATTTTATTTCTGTAAATTATTTGAATACAAATTTCAGTTAAAATGAAAGAATAATTTATATCACCGTTGTAATTATTGATGTTTTGAATCTATTTTCATGGTAAATATGAGTGGTGTGGAAATCAAAATGTGGATAGAATTCACTCTAGGAGACTAAAAAGGACTTTAAGGAATGAAAAAAAATAGAATACATGGACAATGACCTTGAATAATTCTTACACTATTTTCCAGATTTCTTATAATAGTTATATAAGAAACACAATGAGATCCTCCCGTATACATTAAAATAATATATCAATGAGGTGGACACAGAACTAAACAACCCTTATATCCCACACAATTTTTTCATCTATCCATTGGTCTTTCAAGAATATTCACACATGAATCTTGTCAATTAAAGGGATTTAACATTAAATTTTATTCTCTTGTCTTTGATTATAAACTCTTATCAAAACCAATTCTCTAAACTTATTTTTATTTTGAAGAACCTAAACTAATTATTTTCTAGGAGAGTGGTGATTATGATGATGAATTGACCACCACTATGTATAAAATTTTGGTGTAATTAAAATTTTAACAAATTTTAGGGGATGTACATGATATAAAACATTAAACCGAATAACATTTCTGGGGATAATTCATATTTTTATTATTTTTATTTAATTTTTATGAAAAATAATTATCAAATTATTATCCTCATATTTTTCATGTATAATTAAGAATTTTAAAACTAGATATGGATGTAACCAAATAAACCACCCAATAGGTGGCGATTAAATAAGATGAAGAGATTAAGGTGCTCATGGGGAAGTGAATTTCATGCCTATAATAACAGTAACATATAATAGATGAGGATTATAAGAAATAAGATAGGGGTAACCCATTTCTTATTTCACTTTCTCTCAATCCTTAGTTCTTTCCTTTTCTAGTTGTTATTATGGAGTCATTTTTATCTTTTCCTGGTGGTATAAACTCATAATGTCTACTCAAATACACCTCGAGAAATAAAATTTCTTGGTTTAAAAAAAATTAACCAAATATGTCATAGGAGTTTATATTATGACAATATTTTCTATTTGTTTACACTATAAACACTACACCTCTTAGCGGATAACCCAATTTTATCATTATTTTTTTAATTTACTACTTTCTTTAATTTTTTTAAATTATGTTATTTTATATTGTAGCTTACAAAATGTGGTGATTAAAATATTAACAAAAATGCGCATGATAAAAAATATAAAAGGTTTCATTTTTATCTATTATTTTATTTATTCTATATACCTACTATTTCTCCATTAATTCAAAATGGTAGTTTCATTTATATGTGGTGGAGTTTTTTCCTACTTATAAATTTTTCTATTTTAATTTTTTAAAAGTTTTAAGAACATTAAGATTCAATGAATATTCATTATTATTTTTCATTGTTAAAAATAACTTGAAAGAGTTTACTTAATTTTTAAAAGAATTAATTTTAAATTCTTATTTTGGTGAAAATTTTACATATAAAGTTATTTTCAAAAATATTTCTATGTTTGAATAATTTTTTAAATCCATTAACATGAAACATTAAATAAATTTATTTTTCGAATCCTATGATGAGTTAAAAAATATTTTTACATATTCATCCTAATACTCTCATTTTATTGATGGAATCATGAATTTATTTTGAAATCTAAATCTTCTAATTATTTTTATATCAAATATTTGGAATTTATTATAAGTTTTTATATTATTAAGGAACTTATATTCCAAGATGAATTTTTAACAAGACATATATCATTTACATTTAATATTATTTATCCCTTGTAATCCATGAATTTATTGTAGATTTATTCCACATTAAAAAAATTAATAACTACATTCTCTATTAATATATTTTCATGGATGTTTCATGTTTGTATGGGGGGAAGGTAATTTTGTGTTTTTTATGTGGAATGAAAAACAATAATAGGGGTGTGAGTTTTTTCTCATTATTTTTCCCAGTGGAGAGGTATAATATTAATAAGTCATTATCATCATTATATTTCATTCATATCATATTTTTTTATAAAATAAAATAAAATACTAGAAATGTAATGAGATTGAATTATTCCATGTTAATTTATACAAGATTCTTCACTGATTTAATATATTTTATTCCTATATAATCTTCTTTGAAAAAAATATGGCGATGAACATTTAAAAAAGTGGTAGAATTTGGAAGAAAATATTCTTTTCAATTATTATTTGACTCATGGTCCATGTCACGAAAAGGTTTTGTGGTGGACATATGGTAAGAGGAATTGAGTGAGGTATATTTCAGGTGTTTTCAAATGAATATTAATTAAATTTAATTAAATTTTTTAAAATCATATTTTCATCCTTGACTTTTTAAATTTTTTACCCACTACATCAACTTGAAAAAAATTCCAGATTTCTGATGCCCTGGACCTGCACTCCATAATATGGTGTCATAAACATATTATTTACATACCAGTACAAATAAACATGTTAAATTATAATAAATACTTGTACAATAGTTATATAAAACAAAATAAATACTTCATTACATAAATTCTCAATATCATTTTGGTTTATAGCTTTAGAGAATTAGTTCAAAACCTAAACAAACAAATCATATGTATTTCTAATCTAATGGATATTTTTTCCACTATATAAAGTTCTAATTAATTCATAATAACTCCTAAAATTATCCCACAAATTATAAACATGTCTATCATGTTAGAAATATCACGTGTAATACTTTTCTTAATGACTTAGGGAAATAGACACATTATTAGAGGCATGTTCAAATTTTCAGTAAGTCAATACATTTAACTAATATAATCATGGAATAAAAATGGAATAAATATTATTAATATATTTTATAAAAAAAATAACATAATCAAATGAAACTAAAATCAAAATTTATCCATGGGTAAAAAATGGAAATAAATAGATAATATAGATAACAATTAATAAACTCTTGATGATGGAAATAATCATGTTAAACATATTGATTTTACCATTGAGGACTCATCTAATAGACCATCATTTTTTCAATTAAATATCCAAAAATTTATTATGTTAATCAAACGCATATTCTATACATCTTTCTAAATTTGGTAGGCATACACCAAATACGAAAACAGGATTTACTTATTAGACCCGCCATGCATCGAGGAACTATATAATTTTGAGACCCATTCATCACTTTTTTACATCCAATTCATTAATCATCTGAGAAAAGAAATAGAAAAATAATAATCAATTTTTCCAATAATCATTGGTATTGGTATAACATCATATGTAACACCAATACTTATCCACATGTTAATAAAATGGATAGCATAATCATAACTCATCTAGAGGAAAAATGTGGATGGTTAAATCATGGTTGGTATAATATTTAATGTGTTGGGATTGATTTTCACTAACTGGTTTCAAGTTAATATTTCACAAATAATTCATGATATAATAATAATTGGTTTTAAATAATTACTTATTTCCCATTTTCATTAGGCAGAAGATATGAATATGTATTATGAATATGGAAATCATGATAAACTAGTTTTAATCTTTATTAATGATCAAATTGTGCTATATTGAAAAAATATTTTAAATATTAGTAAAACATTCTTTAATATTTTATAATATTAAATATATAATTACAACATGATATTTCCATTACATGAAATAACATAATCAATTATTCGATAATCATTATGACATTGTTTATGTACATTGTTAAATCGAACCATATGGTAACATGTTATAAAAATTTAATGAGTAAGTGGATCTACATATATAATGATAATTTGAAATATATAGAAGCCTAAAAAATTTAATAAAAATCGTATTTTATCATTAAATAAATTCTATTGACAATAGAGTTTGGTGGGTTATGGAAAATGAAATCCATTGTTCGTGGTGGTGTTAGTCACTTGTACGCATGATTAACGATGAAACTTTTCAATGAATGGAAGGAATGATGTTATATGGAAAATGATCATTTATTAATTTTAATTTTGAAATATAAAACACATTTATTCATAAAATATACCATTGATACCATCCTTGAAAGGTTGTGAGAAAATGAATAACAACACTTTGTGGAGATGGTAATCGAATGTATGCATAACCGATGTTATTTTCTTCGTAGTGCGTAGAAAGGATTGAATAGTTATTTTTATGTTAATATAATGAAATTTAATTATAATAAAGGCACTAATTCCATTATATTAATAATATTATAGATGTTTAAGATAGTAAAAATATATAAAGAAATAGTAAGAAGAAGTGGATACTCACGTTAGTGACATGAAATTTTTCTAGGAATTCACCTTTGAAATCAAGGCTTCATGCTAACTAATGGTAACCAAAAACATTTGAATCTGGGATAGGGTTATAGGGGGACCATGTTTTTATAGTTTAAATGAAAAAATCTGAAGTCAAGGTGTCTCTTTAAGGGTAGAAAGTGATACCTTTTTATAATTGAAGAGAATGGTGCTTTTTGAAGTACCCTTAAAATTTTCAATAATGTTATGTTGCCATAACAAGTTCAATGGAACCCAAATGGAAATAATAGGAGTCTAGAGTGATAATTATTCTAAATTAACTTCATAAACTAATTTTTAATACAACATTAATGTTTTAAGAGTTTTTCTTTTAACTGTTTTAACTTTTACAACAATTTACCTCTGACATGGTAATTAGGTTTTTACCAAATTAATTGATATTAACAAAAAATAAATAAAAATGAACCATTTAAAAAATTTAGACCTTATGATTTTAAAATTTTGAAATAATTTTATCATATAAAATTTCTAATGTTTTAAAAATGTAATTTTACGATTACTCCACATTATTTGAAAAAAAACCTTTTAACAAAAAATTATGTTTTAAAGGATAAAATTTATATGTAAGCTATAGTTATTAATAATATAAATTTATATAAAATATTTATTTTATATTAAATAAAATAAATGGTATTATGATTTTATGGAAATCCAAAACCAAATATAACCTAGAAAATACTTAATTCAGTGAAAATAAAAAAAAATTAAAAACACATTAATTTAGTGATACAAATTATGGAAATAATGTTTATTAGATTTAATAATATATTAAAAATATTAATTTTATTCCACAAATACTTATTTTATAACTTAGAATGTTTTTTAAGCTTATATTAATATCTTACATAATTGTAAAATCATAAAAATTATAATTTTTTTTAAAAAAATCAATTAAAAATATATCTTTATAGAAAAATCAAATAAATTATTATAAAGATAATATTTTTATTCTAAATCCAAATTAAGCTTCGATATTTTAAAATTAAAATTTATAAATTTATAAATTCATTTATTCGAAAAAACATTTAATATAATGAAAATTTATTTCTATTAGAAAATGATATTTTCAATTATTAGGTATTATTATTATTATATCACATCATTTACTAATTAACATTGTGTTAACCAATATTTAATATAAAATATTATTTATCATAACTAATCATATGTTTCTTGAATTAGAAATTATATCACATAAAAGGATAGTTTTTAGGAAAACAAATTTGAAATAATGAATGGTCCTATTAGTCATTTTAGGTAAACTAATTGAATTTCATTCATATTACCAGTATAATTTATTATATATATATATATATATATATATCATAAAATAGAAACTCTAATTAATTCCCTCTAATTAAATGACTAGGTTTAAAGGTTAATAATTAAATATATTGGTGTTTCATTCAATTTCAGTGTTTCATATGGAGAAAGCTATCAAACATGTTATCTTATTTGAAGGTAATCATATATTAAAATACTAGGGTATTACCTCTCCCCCCCTCCCATTTAATAAATTGAATCCTCAAAATTTTAATTGTCACCCATTTAGTAAATTTGGTGAGGGTATTCCAAACATATTCATCATTCAGAGTATAAACTCTAGTATGACATCTATGGTAATCTTTTATACTATAAAAATTTACCTATATTTCTCAAAACACCATTATCCCTTTATACAATCATATACCCAAGTATTTATATATTGTTATCATATATTACCTTCAAAAAACCTTTCCCTAAATTATTTGAAGTTGTGTGTCAATAAACTATATCAAAGTTATATTTTCCTTTAAAAAGTACTCTATATGTACCACTCAAATGGTATTAACCACTAGTTCCAATGGAAACAAACTAGTCAAAATATATCATATAAAATTGTTAAACTTCACTAAAAATATCATGGATTACAAATATAATCCAAGTATATCAAAAATATATAACTCTCTTTTAAAAAAAATCAACCCTTTGATACTTCAAAATTATGCATATTTTAAAACCTAAGAGTTATATATTCCTCAATCATGTGTTCTCCAATATGTTTCCCCAAAAATATAACCATTTCATAAAATCACTTTCCAAGGTTATTTATACCCATTAATTTATGTTTCCAAACATTTAAAGAAGAAATATTGAGAAAATTCCTTATATTTTTTACATAATTTTTATGTGTTTTATAATATACCAAAATATCATTGACCTATATCACTTAGTAATGAAAATAGATAAGAGTCTCAAGATTTAATTTTTTTTAAATATCAATCTCACTACCTTAAGTAAGAGTATAATACTCAAATGTTTCATTTTAATTATAATTTAATAAAATTCTTATCCATTTAAGTATACCCCCTTATTCTGTTATAAGAAATTTTGGTTTCTATATACATACTTCTCTCAAGTTCATCTTCATGATGTTGTTTCAACTAAATACTCAAACCAAAAATAGTTTTGATAATATCCAATATAGTCATAGTAAATGATCACATGAATTTCAATTCTCAATTCAAATATGTGTTCTCCAATAAAAACAACATTTCTACCAATAACACATTCATATAAACAATGTCACACACGATTTATCTTATAAATCTCCTTATTCAATTTTTGGTTATCCATGGTCATTTTCTAATTAAGTTCTCTAACATAATTAATTATCATTATACCCAAATACTATGTAATGTTTAATTAGAAAAAATGTGATATACCATAGCATATCTCTTGGGTGTCTCAAATAATGTTTTTAGTTATGCCACTTTTTTGTTCACCAAGTGAAGATCGTGTTAATACCCAAACCTATAATTTCAAGGTTATTAATATTAGGTAAAAATATTACAATGAATTTATCATGTTGTATTATCTATAAATGGATGTCATTTCTTGTATAATCCCACAATCTCTAATTTAGCAGAACCTCAAGATGTTATCCAATACATTGAATTCTCACTTAAACATGTCTCTAGTGTTTTCACTAATGTTCTTTTATCCTACTCCCCAAAAAATATTCATTTTTACATAAATATTCAATCATATACTATCCCAGATGGTTTTAAATACCTTTGAAATTAGGATCAACCTCAACTTATCAAACTATAACATATTCTTAACAAACATCCTAACCTCTAGAGTTATCTAAACCATGCTCTGATACTAACTCTAATGCCCCAGACATGTGCTCCCAAATCTGGTTCCATAATCATATACAGTACATTATTACATTGGTACCACATATAAATTATCATATATAACAACACAACAGTTACCTTATATAGAATAAATATTTCTTTTCATATATTTCCAAGACATTTTTTCTTTATAGATTTATAGAATTAAGAAAAAACAAAAACTAACAAATCCTTATTCTTTATAAAATTATGGATATTTTTTATAATACATAATCGATAATATATATTAAATATCTCCCATAAATATCTCACATAGTAATCCTATTAGACAAGTCATGTTTAATAAATTTTCTCATGGCTTGGGGAAATATCAGCATAAGAAGTAGTGATGTCAAATAATCAGTAATGGAATACATAAAACTGGGGCAATCATGGCATAAATGAGGCGTAAATATTATTGTTGGATAAGATACGAAAAAATAATTCCATAATAGAACAAAAGTGAAATAATAATGTATCCATGGATAATTATGGAAATAAATATATCACATGGATAATAAAAAATAAAATAATGGGGATAGAATACATAATGTCTAACATCTTTATCTTACCATAAATAGCTAATCCAAGACATCAAACTTTTTATAAAGTATGTATACAAGACATAATTATTGTCATCAAGACCACATGCAAGACATATTTCTGAATAGGGATGACATATGCCAAATACCCAAAATGTTTGTCTCATGATACCTACCAATTCATTGATATTTTATATAATATTGGTCCCTACAACTCAATTTTTTAAATCAAATGAATTAATCATTTTAGAAAATGAGTAAAATTTTCAGAATAAAATTTTAAAATAGTCATATGTATAGGTATAACAATATATGAAGCACCAATACTTCTCCCTATGTCAATAAAAGGGATAATCTTATCATAATCCATTAGAAGGAAGAAAATGGATGGTAAAATAATACATAATCACCTTTTTAAAATCATTAGTATTGGAATAGAAACATACATAATTATAATACTTTAACATTTTAAATAAATTGGAAAACATAATCAAAACCCATCTCACAGGAGAATATGGATAGTTGAATAATACACAGTGAACTTTCCCATAATCATCTATATTAGAATAACAACATAAATAATTACAATATTTTTCTAATTTTCAATGGAATAAAACTATTTATATATGAACATAATTAAATAATAATTATATAAAGTGTAATTTTCACACTGTATAGATCAATGAGTATACAACTAATTAAATCCCCGAATAACAGGATTATAATCCATCCAAATAAATAAGGTGGATGATTACAAAGGAACAAAACCCAAGAAGTGGGAAATATTTTTCATAGGGTTTATGTGGTAAGATTTTATATCCCATTAAAAATGATAAAATACCACCTAATACAATCAAGGTTATAATGTACCCAAATTATATTAAATAAGTCCAATAGAACAACTATAACTCAATGGATGAAAGGTAAGTTACCAAAAATCCTTAATACCTAGGAAAAACTAAGTCAATATACACCTGAATAAGGAAAAATGATTTTACTAATAATTCTTAGGGAAATAAAATTATTATGATAAATAATAATCCTTGGGTAGTGAGTACACATTATGAACAAAACATGGTGAAAAAAACATATTATGTCTCAATAAATCAGAATTGAGACAAAAAACCCTCACAACTTTAGAAACATTCATATTAAAAAACATTGAATAAGAGATCTTTTAATTTAAATATAAATAGATTTATTAAATGATAATTCAAGATATGATATCTAAAATAGGTATTTTTTAACCACATAAATGAAATTATGCGTATAAAAATATAAATTCATCAAAGAGAAGAATTTGAGAGGAAAAACCCTTACCTTGTATTTTGTCTTACTTGACTATGCTCAAAATTCTTGTATAATTAACATAAATGTATTATTATCTTATAAAATAACCTTAATACATACATAATACCATTTTTATAGTTTTTTTCATAACATATATTACAAATATGTTAACTGATTATCTTTTATTTTCATTATCATGTGTTCAAAATTTTAGTTGTTTATTTCATAAAAACATTACAAATATGGGATCGATTATCAATAAATGTTTTCAATTTCATAATTTATAGATCATTAATGATAGAATAACAATTTTTTTCAATGATTTTTTAATACTTATTTTTATTAGGTGAAAAAAATGAATTTGGATTGTAAAAATGGAAATCGAGAAGAACTAGTTTTCAATGTTTGTATCAATCAAAATGTGATATATTTATTAATATATTAAATATTAACAAAACACTTATAGAATAATTAAAAAATATTAATTATATCATTATTACATGATATTATCAATAAATTACATACCATAGTCATTCTTTTCATAATAATTTATAAATCATTTACATATGTTGTTAAATCAACCCAAATGGTAACATGTCATAGTAATTTAATGATTAAACAAATGTATTAATATAATGGTAATTTGACATATAAATAATATGAAAAATGTAATAAACATAATATATCATAATTAAATCCATTCAAGGATCCATCAATGATGGGGAGTGATGGAAAACAAAAAAATTTGTTCATAGAGGAGGCAGTCCAATGTACGCCTGATTAATGATCCCATTTTTAAATAAATGGATAAAATTATGGTATATATAAAATAATAATTTCAAAATTATATATTTCAAATAAAAAATTTATTTATTAGTCAAATAAATCATTGATACCAGTTTTCAGATGTAGTGATGAAAAATGAAAAACATCTCTTGGGGGAGGTGGTAATCAGCACGTACACACGATGGATGTTTTTTTCTTATTGGATAAAAGTAATGAATAATTTTATAAAAATTTGTAAAATGAAATTGAAGTTTAAAAATAATTTTATTTTCATTATATTTATAATGTTAAATAGACTTAGGATAATAAGCATTAATAAGGAAACACTAAGAAGAAGTGGATACTCAGGCCGAGGAAATGAATTTTTGCTATGAATAATTCTTCGAGATGATGTAATTATGATAACTAATGGGGAAAATAATATTTTAAAAATGAAATAGGGTTATAGTAGGATAAAATAGTATATTTTAAATGAGAAATGTGAAGTTAAGGTGAGTCTACAATTGGAAAACATGTTTTATTTTGATAACTGAAAGAAGTGCACTTTTGGAATCACCCTTAACATTTTCAATAATGTAATGTTACTATTCCATGTATAATGGATTAAACTATACTAAAATCACCTCAACCTATCATTTTGGATTGAACTAGAGTGTTTTAATAATTTTTCTTTTAACTTTTTTATCCTCTACCCAGATCTATGTTAAAATGGTAATTAATCTTTAATCTTTGTAATTCATATGAATAAAAAAATAAAAATTAACCATTTTATTAATTTTTACCTTTATATTTTATAATTTTTGTATAATTTTTTCAAATAAATTATCTAAGGGTTTCAAAATATAATTTTATCATTAGGAAAAATAACGTGTAAAAAATGTTTTTAGAAAAACTTATATTTTTAAGCATAAAATTCATTTGTAAGGAATAGTTATTAAAATAATAAATTTTCATTAAATATATGGTTTATTTTTTAAAAAAATACTTTTTATGCTAATTTTAGGGAAATCCGAAACTGAATCTCACCATGAAAATACTCAAATCACAGAAAATACCAAAAATTGTTTTTTTTAAACTAACAGTTTAATGTAGTTACAGAAATTTTGGACACAAGATTTATAATCTAAAATGATAAATTAAAATAAAGAATTTCATTTCTTAATTACTTTTTTTATTACTTAAAATTATTTTTAATATTTTAAGATACTAAAAATTAATGAAAAAATCACAAAAAATTATAATTTTTACAACAACCCTGTTTTTCAACTAAAATTAGTTTTTCTAAATAAAAAAATTTATATTAAGATATTTCTTTTATTAAAATTAAAATATTATTTCAATATTAAAAAATTCTAATTTAGAAATTTAAAAATTCATTTTTTGAATAAAATCATTAAAAAAAACCATTTTTTAGGAAATGATATTTTCAAATATTAACTATTATTATTCTTATTTAATATAATTTACCAAATAAATTCAAGTTAACCAAATATTAAAATTAAATAAAATTTATTGTAATTAATGAAATGTTTTCTGAAATTGATATGCATATCTTATAAAATGGTAGGTTTTAAAAACAATAGTTTTCTAAATAAAAAATGATCTTATTAGTAATTTTATTTAAACTAATTGAATTTCATTCATATTGAAAGTATACATAATTATAATTATACTTGTACTTCAAAAATAGTTAATCTTATTAATTATCACTAATTCAATGGATAGGTTTTAAGGGTCATGCATAAATATATCATTGTTTCATCTAATATCAGTGTTTCTTATAGGAAAAGTTATCTAATGCATTGACTTATTTAAAGTTAATAATATATTAAAATATAATGGTGTTACATGATTTGAAAAATATTTTATTCTCTGTGGTGTGGTGTAATGAAATTTTTTTATGAGATTATGTAGATATATTAACTTTCATGTATATTAATTACTCGATATTATATTTCTCTTGAGTTAAGAGTTACTTCCATTTCTAGGTGTGGAATGTTGTGATTTCATCATAGATTGATTTTTTTAGACTGAAAAAAAAAATTAAATTTGGGTAAAATGTATGTAATTTTTTTCATAAATGAAACATTATTGAATTCTATTTTATAAAGGATCACATAAAATTAACCCAATTTTAATTTATGGGTGGATTTAATATAGATATTTGATGATTTTAAAGGAGTGAAAATGTGTATGTGTGGTGGAGTTGACCAAAAATTTTCTAATATTTTTTTATAATAATTGATATAAATTATCTACGTAGATATTGATTTTAATAATTTAAGGATATTTATATTCTGAGTTTGAATTTTGAAATTCCATGAATTTTTTTTCTTTTACTGTTTATTATAGTGTTTTTATTATTAAATTTTATACAGGAATAATATTATAATTAAATTTTATTAATTATTTATAAATATATTTCAATACATTTTTCATTTATATTATATTAGTTATATCCATATTTGAAGGGATATAAGTGGTAAAGTTTAAAAAGATATAATGGATTTTATAGATAAGATCTTACCTCACTTTTTATTTTATAACTTCATTATATGTTATTCAAATGTGATGAAATTTTGAAATATATTAATGGAATTAATTTCATACATCTAATTTTATAGTAATAAAATCTTATTAAAAATGGAAAATATGATAAAAGGTGGATCAATGAAGAATAAATTATAAAGGAATCATTTTTTCAAGTTTCATTTTTGACATTTCAAACCATAAAAAATATATTTATTTTAGATTTATACACATTGGTATGGTTATTTTTGTATGTTTGAGTTTATGGTCGAAGATAGTGGTGACATTTCACCTCTATAACCTGTTGGACGGAGAAAAAGGGAGTGATGGAAAGAGGGGGGTGAATTGCCTTTTAAAAAAAGATTAACAAATTAAAAATCAAAGTGAAAGTGCAGCGGAAAAAAAAGAGGCAAGACACAAAATTGATAACGGAGTTTGGCCTAAAACCCGGCCTACGTCTCCGCTCCCAACTCAACCGTTGAGAGATTCTACCGCTTTCTTTTCAATGGTTGTAGCAAGAAACCCACTAGCCTTTTTACAGGTGAAGGCTAGCTCACCTATTACAGCTTGCTTTTTAATGGTTTGAGCAAGAAACCCACTAGCCTTTTTACGGGTGAAGGCTAGCTCACCTTTGACTCAAGCATTTTAAAAGGAAAGGCTTGACTAACCTCTTCACACCTTAAAGGTGGTGTGAAAACCCAAAAGAAAGGGAGATGAGAAAGGGATGGGGTTTGTAGGCACAAACCCAATTTGATGCTCAAAAATGATAAACAAGAAAAAACGTAATTGGAGAGAATCCTTGGGCGCCAATGGATGATTGGAGTTGAAGACGTGCACTCCCAAGCTTCTTTGGTGGTGCTCCTTGGATATGGAAGTTGGTTGGAGCAAGTGGAGTTCCCTTGGAAGAATCCGCCGGAGGTTCGCCAAATGATCAAAGATGTGTCTGTTGGCTTCCGTATGGCTTGGTTAAGTTTCTGGGGCTTCCTAGGCCTTTATTTATAGAGGGGGAACCCTCATATGGCTGTTGGAGGCCTTTGGAGCCGTTGGAGAGGCTTTCGGAGCCGTTGGAGGCCAAGTGAACAGGCTGGTCAAAAGCCCAACGGCTAGTTTGACTGGCTCCACCTGCTGACCGGTACAGAGCCACCGGTTGGCCGGTGTGTGCAAAATGGGAGAGGGCTCGGGCTCAGGCTCCACCGGCTGGCCGGGGAGGAGACCACCGGTTGGCCGGTGGCAAGACAGTAGCTTGCCATTCTGTCTGGGCTCCACCGGCTGGCCGGTGCCAAGGCCACCGGTTGGCCGGTGCTGAGGTAGTGGCTCAGCCTTCTTCCCAGGGTCCATCGGCCGGCCGGTGGTGAAGCCACCGGTTGGCCGGTGGACTGAATTTCAGTCCATTTTGGCTTTTTGCCTTCTTGGCCTTCTTGGCCCAATTCCTTGGCCATCTGAAATGATTCCTATCATCCAAAAACACTTGAAAGATGATTAGATAAATAAGTGAGTGATTGTGATCATGAAAATCAAACCACGAGGGGTACGAGAGGTGCAACAATCTCCCCCTATTTTGATGATCACAATCACCAAAATAATCAATGTAGAAAATGAAATGAAAAGCATGCTTTAAAGGGTTTCTCCCCCAATCAACCAATAATTTCTCCCCCTTTGTGATTATCAAAATAGCACGGGGCATAAAACTTGATTGAGGGAAACAAGTTTGAGAAACAAGATGGAGATTTTAAACCAATGAAATTTTTTAAATTTTGAAATGAAAGTTTTGAATCAAAAATTGAAATGAAAAATTGAATATCAGTTTGAATTGAAAGTTTTGAAAAGAAAATTGAATAACACTTTGAATTGAAAGTTTTGAAAAGAAAATTGAATAACACTTTGAATTGAAAGATTTGAAAAGAAAATTGAAATGAAAAATTTGAATTGAATATTTTGAAATGAAAATTTTGATACCAAGTGTTGAAATTGAAAGTTTGAATCGAAAATTTTGAAATCGAAATCAAAAGGTCTTAAACAATCCTAACTCCCCCTAAATAAAAGCAACAAATCACCGGGGAGAGGTTTTTGAAACCGAGACAAATTTTGGCCCGGAGAGACTCGCTAAGAGGGATTTTTCAATCCACACTTGTCTAGTGGCGGGTCTTCTACTATAAAATTCATCATTTAAGAAAATAGTTTTGGGCCTACCATACCGAGCATTTTTGCAATTGCACTCATAAATTAAGTGCCCGGGTTTTTTACAATAATTGCAAAATTTAAATTGGGAGCTCCCCCTTACAAAAATAGTGGGTGCATGGGAAGAGGAAGCTTGCTTGGAATAGCCAAGCCCTTCGGTGGTTCTAGATATGCGTTGGAAACCAAGAAAATTGTTCAAATTTTGTTCACCTTGGGTGAACTTGGCTAGGGATTCCCTTAAATCTTTGATAGTTGATTCCATGGAATCAATATCGGGAAGGTTTTGGATTTTGAGGGTCAACTCTTCCTTCTCTTTGAGAAGTTGTTCTTTTTCGGAAGAGAGTTTTCTGAAATTCTTTTTTAAATAAACAAATTTGGAAGAAAGTTCGTTAAAACCTTCCTCCAATTGATCTCTCGCATGTTGGAGATCCTCATAAGACATATGATTGAAAGAATTTGAAGAACTAGAGGATGAGGAGTCGGAAGATGATACCTCATTACATGCCATTAGGCATTTGTTACCGTTGTCGCTAGAGGAGGAGGAGGAGGATGATGTGGAGCTATCACTCCATGTGGCCTTGAAAGCCTTCTTCTTCTCCTTTTGTTTGGCCTTTTTCTTGTTGAAGGGGCAATCTGGCTTGTAATGGCCTTTCTCGCCGCACCCGTAACATTTTACCTTGGGCTCGGATTTTTCGTTGGGTTGAGCCTTGCGGGCCTTCTTCTTCTTGTGCTTCTTCATGAACTTGTGCATCTTGCGAGCAAGGTTCTCCATTTCGGAATCGCCGCTTGAAGAGGAAGACGATGAGGAGGAGGAGCTTTCTTCTTTTTGAGCTTTGAAGGCGATGTTCTTTGGAGCTTTGATTGGTTTGCCTTCCTTTTCAGCTTGTCTCCTCATGGTGATTTCGTAGGTCATGAGGGATCCGATGAGCTCTTCGACCGGCATGTTCTTGATGTCCTTTTCTTCTTGAATTGCCGTGACCTTTGGTGCCCATGTGCTTGGTAGGATCCATAGGATCTTCTTGACCATCGTTTCTGCAGAAATATTATCTCCAAGAGACTTTCTACCATTGCAAACGTCAGTAAATCGAGTAAACATATCAGAAATGGATTCATGTGGGTGCATAGAAAAAGACTCAAAATCTTGACGAAACATGTCCAATCGAGTGTCCTTGACTTTGTTGGTCCCCTCATGGGTAACCTCCAAAAGTTTCCAGATTTCATGAGATGTGGTACAAGTGGAAACTCGATTGAATTCATTACGATCGAGGATGCAATGAAGAGCGTTCATGGCTTTGCCATCAAGCTCGAAATTTTTAATATCGGCTTGGGTCCATTTGGATTCATCGGGGGAAGATAGGGAATAACCATGCATGACAATTTTATAAATGGGATAACCTATACTTCTAAGAAAAGTGGTCATGCGGGTTTTCCAATATGTATAGTCGGTTCCATCAAAAAATGGAGCACGACCCAAAGAGTAGCCTTCGGGGGCAAAAGAGGTTGAAGCCATCACAAAAGGATCTTAAATTTGAAACCGGTGAAGGTATTACTCAAATTTCCCTCTGATACCAATTGTTGGACGGAGAAAAAGGGAGTGATGGCAAGAGGGGGGGTGAATTGCCTTTTAAAAAAAGATTAACAAATTAAAAATCAAAGTGAAAGCGCAACGGAAAAAAAAGAGGCAAGACACAAAATTGATAACGGAGTTTGGCCTAAAACCCGGCCTACGTCTCCGCTCCCAACTCAACCGTTGAGAGATTCTACCGCTTTCTTTTCAATGGTTGTAGCAAGAAACCCACTATCCTTTTTACAGGTGAAGGCTAGCTCACCTATTACAGCTTTCTTTTTAATGGTTTGAGCAAGAAACCCACTAGCCTTTTTATGGGTGAAGGCTAGCTCACCTTTGACTCAAGCCTTTTAAAAGGAAAGGCTTGACTAACCTCTTCACACCTTAAAGGTGGTGTGAAAACCCAAAAGAAAGGGAGATGAGAAATGGATGGGGTTTGTAGGCACAAACCAAATTTGATGCTCAAAAATGATAAACAAGAAAAACCGTAATTGGAGAGAAGCCTTGGGCGCCAATGGATGATTGGAGTTGAAGACGTGCACTCCCAAGCTTCTATGGTGGTGCTCCTTGGATATGGAAGTTGGTTGGAGCAAGTGGAGTTCCCTTGGAAGAATCCGCCGGAGGTTCGCCAAATGATCAAAGATGTGTCCGTTGGCTTCCGTATGGCTTGGTTAAGTTTCCGGGGCTTCCTAGGCCTTTATTTATAGAGGGGGAACCCTCATATGGCCGTTGGAGGCCTTTGGAGCCGTTGGAGAGGCATTCGGAGCCGTTGGAGGCCAAGTGGACAGGCTGGTCAAAAGCCCAACGGCTAGTTTGACTGGCTCCACCGGCTGACCGGTACAGAGCCACCGGTTGGCCGGTGTGTGCAAAATGGGAGAGGGCTCGGGCTCAGGCTCCACCGGCTGGCCGGTGGCAAGACAGTAGCTTGCCATTCTGTCTGGGCTCCACCGGCTGGCCGGTGCCGAGGCCACCGGTTGGCCGGTGCTGAGGCAGTGGCTCAGCCTTCTGCCCAGGGTCCATCGGCCGGCCGGTGGTGAAGCCACCGGTTGGCCGGTGGACTGAATTTCAGTCCATTTTGGCTTTTTTTCCTTCTTGGCCTTCTTGGCCCAATTCCTTGGCTACCTGAAATGATTCCTATCATCCAAAAACACTTGAAAGAGGATTAGATAAATAAGTGAGTGATTGTGATCATGAAAATCAAACCACGAGGGGTACGAGAGGTACAACATAACCATCAGGACAAACGAATGCTTATGGAATGGATCACTTCCAAGATTCCTCTCATCCTATGATTCTATATCTCATTTCTTTGATTTTGTTTTTATAATATCACTTTCACTTACATTAATTTTTTTGGTTAGTCTAATTGTTTCATTTTATTTTCCATATTTGTTCTAGAATCTAACAGTTTAAAATCTATTGGTTTTACCTTATCAAACATTTTTTATGATAATCATATTCATGATGACAACTCTACCCATAGAAGAGTTATTCTATTTCATAGTTAATCTATTTCTTATGCATTAATTTATTTAATTTTAGTACATGAAATCAATATATTTTTTAAATTAAATTAAATTTATTTATTTTTTCTTTCTAAATAACTTGATCAATAAGAACATAGATCATGAGGCCAATCATATTTCGATTGTGATAGAGATGCTTTAATCCCCAAATATAATAAAATTAAGATTTAATTTTAGGGTAAAAATATATTCATTAAACTAATATAATTCTCATTTACAAGGTAGGAAAGATTCACTATCTTATATTTTCCAAAATTTGTTATTTAGACAACTATCAAAGTAAGGTGTGACAATCGTATGTCTTAAAGTTTACCTAGGGTTAATTTCTTATGATCTGTATGGTTGTGTTAATTTCTATAGAGTTAGGGTGGTTGAAATGATTAGAGGATTATAATTAAACGGATTAAAAAATAATTTAGTATTATTATTGAATAATTAATATGTGGGATATATCGATTACATCTTGTCATTTTGGTGTTCTTAATGAAAAAAAAATTCTTTTTTTCTTCCTTTTCTTCTAAAGTCACTCATAAAAACATCATATTTCCAGTTTTCATTCATAAAATATAAAATATTGAAAAGAAAATTACAATATTTATAGATCATAACTAAGGATATTCTACATAGATGACTTATTTCATCTCTGGTAATGTACTTATTTAAAATTAAAAATCTTTTAAAGGCATGCATGAAAACGCTCATTATATATCAATTAAAGTTTGTCACATTGTATCTAACCGCATCGTACTATGTTGAGGTAGTTTCCAATATATTTTCATATTTAAATATTTTTAAAAATGGAAGGTTTTGGAAAGATTATTTTAAGTTATTTTATTTTATTAGATGTTGTTTTTGGTTCCCAATCATTATGTGAGATATGTTAAATTTAGGTTAGTTGATATTTAAATGTGTTGCGCCCAAGGTTATTCAATACTACTTGTGGTTCATTAAATTATATTAACAACACTACTACATGGATATTAGGAATTACATTTTGGTCTTAATATATGAAACTATGTCACAACACCTTGAGCCTCATAGAGGATTATGAGGTGTTCCATGTGCATTATACAAATCATACATGAACTCTCCCCCTTTATAAGGCCCTTTAAAGTAATGTGGTGGAATGATAAATGTGGTACTATAATATTTTTATGGGTTGGAATTACCTTTATCTTGTATTAAATCATATGGAATAGGTTTTAATCAAATAAGTATTGTGGGGGGGGGGATGAAGGACCCAGTGTTGTTTAGCACTCCGTGAGGTTTGCATCATGGGATTAGCGACCCTCTATACATATTGTCAGGGTCTATAGTGAAGCTCTAATATAAAACACTAAGGTGTTACTCTTAGAGTTACACATGGAGAATGGGTGAGTTCCATGTTTATCTTATATATCATAATTTTAATTTACCCTTTCCTACGGTATTTTAAATAAATTAGGTGGGACGCCAAAGAGGATAGTATTATGTTGTGAGGGGTGGGATGGACCTATATCATTGTTTACATTATTCCCTGAAATTATTATTAGTTAATCATGTTATTATTCTAATATTTTATTTAAACTAGTATAAGTATTTTTTTTAAAAATATCTTTTCAAAATCTTGTGTGGTAGCATTTTTTCTTTCATCTATTTAGGAATATTCAAAAAACAATAATTCCATATTTTTCAGTTTTAATTGCAACTCAAAGAACCTCATGTTGAGAGTGTTCTGATCATCATAAAATAATTTTAAACTGATTTCCAAATCAATTTTCATATTCATAATTTTATCCTCATGTGTTTTTATACTAACATATATATAATTATCAAGTTCCATGATTCTTTAGGCTTTTACCTCCAACAGGACATCCTTGAAACCATGTGTAGATTTATAGAATTATTATAAATCATGGATCACATATTAATTTATTTTTCTAGTATTGAATTTCTTATTAATCCATAATTATAAATTATCTTCAATTATTGAAATTTTTTCTCTTTTTATATATAAATATTTTACTTTGACCTTCATTTCCTTGATCAGAGATTTTCATTATTTCAACTATGTTACTAAAAATTTTATCCTTACTTTATCATTATCTACAAGGTAGTATTTTTCATCACATATTTATTAAATAAATTCATATATATATATATATATATATTTGTGTGTGTGTTTGCATGACTATATCAAGAGTAAAATTCTTTAATAATTCCTTAACCTCATGATAGAGGTATTATATAGGTTTTCTATATTCATCCTCATCACAACATGAATTATCTTTATTTGAGTAATCATTTTCAATATATTCATTAAAACACATTACACTTTGATTACCTCTAGATAGTTATGATTCTTAGTTAAATAATAAATTCTTATTCATATTTTCCACCTTTTTTTTCTTACTTTTAGACTTTTAGTCGAAACCTCTACTTTTATAATAATAAGAGTAGACATAGAATTTTCCATTTGTAGATATTTTAAAAATTATTTCAATTTATGATTTATATCAGCTATATCCAAACATAGGGAACTATTTTTTTATACCAAATTATATTCTATTAGGTCAATGTACATATAGTTAGGTGTGGGTGAATCATGTGTCACTAAAATTTTCCAAATTAAAAATATTATTATATATATATAACACCTTTTTTATTTGAATATTTGTTAATTTTTAGGATATAGATTAATATTTTTACCTCATAAAAAATTAAAAACTACCACATGTAAGGAAAAAATTTATTGTAAAGAAAAACACCTAGTGTTTTTATATGGTTCACACCCATCATGTCAAAAAATTTATTATGGTTAGTTATTCATATTCAGTTGCGGATTATTTACTAAACAATAGAAGTGTCACAACTGGGAAAGGATTATCCTAAACCTATAGTACATCCTGTACATACACAAGATTCCAGTATGCTTCCATAAAAATTTATCATATCAATGGATATATAGTGTATCTCTACTATTTTCAATTTTATTCACAAACACTAATTATAATATCTAATTAAAGCATTATAATTTCATTAAATCTACTAGTCATACCTTATTTCTCAAAATACTCTTTCATTTCCTATAAATCATTATGAATTACAGCTTCCAACTAGGTATTTGTAAACAAAATTACTCCCACATATTGATTATAATATGATAATTTGATCCCCTCAACTTAGCCTTCAAGTATTTTAACTACCAACAAATAGTATGAAGAACTCCATGGATGTAAAACATTCGTAACTCTTCATTATTTCTCTCCATTTTAGATTTTTGTAAAACAATTTATTATAGGTGTTATTATAAATCTCATTATATGAATTAAATATATTTTTCAATAGGATCAAATCTACTTATTCCTCTTCAATAATAATTAAAAAAATATTCTTCATTTTTGTATCAAGTTCATTTTTTTCATTTTATAGAGAGATCTTAAGTTATGTTTTTGATATTCACACCAAAAGAGCTCTTTTATATCTCTTCATCTTAATGTTTATATTATCATATTAGATAATTATGTTTTTTATACATTTAATATATAAATATTCAATAATATCAGTGTGGTGATACCACATATCAATTTTATTAACATCATTATATAGGCGTGTTCCTAGAATCTCATATCTTTTTATTAATGATCTTCACTTGGGTGTGCTCTCACAATCACCAATATTACCATTCTCTTCAAATTATTGTCTCCAATGAATTTCTTGGAACCCATATTTTTATTTAATCCCATTTTTTCCTATCCCAATAAACATTCCATTTAGTTCAGTCAAGAAGATCAAGAAACTTCTTCTAAAAATATAACCATAAATATATATAAATAAATCAATCTTCATTGACGTGTTCATTTTTAATTTCAACTATAAAATAGAATTTATATCTAATATTCTCATTCCCATGTTGATTACAAATTTAGTTTTTAATGTTTTAATCAACAAAGAATAGCTTGAGCGTTGGTATATTTAATTCCATAGAATATTTCATTCAACTATGATCACCAATATTGATTTTAAAATTTATATATTTAAAATTACTAGATTAATAAAAAAAATTATCCCTCATTATATTCTCTATTAATCTCATAAAAATAATACTTGAATCATGGATTAAAATTCACCATGATATTTTAATCATGAGAAATTTCTTCAGTATCATCTGATATTATTTTAATCTTCAAAATATATATTCTAGAAATTTAATAATATTTCATCCATTATAAAATTTCTAACAATTACACTCAGAATAACTCTTACGAATTTTAGAATTCATAATTGGAATATTTAGAGATAGATCACGCCTTTCTCAAATTTTCACCTTAAAATATATTCCAAAAAATTGAAATGAAACTTATGGAGTTCCCATTAAATAAATTTTACCAAGTGGATGGCTCTTATGAAGTCATAAAACAATCCTTAAAATTTCATAAAATGGATCTTATGAACTTCATATAATCATTAAAATGTCTCAAAATAATCCTTATAATCTTCATAATTCATCCTTACAAAGGAGAAAATGATCCTTATAAATTCAGGTATGGTCCATACAAAACTAGGATAATATATATAAAGTCATACATGTGGCTTAAAAAACATGAATTTTCAATTTTTTAATTAATCTAGTTCAAAAATGAATCATAAAGAAATTTCAATCTTCCCTAGTTAATTTTCATTGTTTTTTAAATTTTCACCATGTTTATTCGTAATGGATATTTTAGAGTATAGGTAAACCTTAAAGAAAATCAAGGAATTATCCAATTATCCATCACAAATAATTGAATAATAGAATTATTAAAATAACATCAGAGTCAATTCACTTCATATTAAAGCCTTATAAATCACTTAAATTTTTCTAAAATTATTTCAGATGAATTTTGGTTATATAAGAATATATCCTAACAACATCAATTAAATTTCAAACTCCTCTAGTATTATATGAATTATTTTTTTGTAATTTATTTAAACATCATTTCATTATTACTTCAAATCTCACAAAAGATTATTTAAACCATTAACAAAGAAATATATCTCATAGAGCATATTATCCACTTTTCTAAATAATTCCTTTTATAGTTTTTTAGTACATTAAGAAACTTATCCCTTCATTAAAACAATATTTCCTAGTTCTTTAGTATCCATCTCTTTCAACTCTATATGATTTTTATACATAATAATTTATAATAATAAGAAATTTTCATTGATCAATGTATTATCTCACTAATAATCATATATATAGTTTCTATATAGAATCTATTCAACTGGGTATTCTATTATATTATCCTCACTCTTCTTTAACCAAATGAATGGGAATTATTTTCATCTTCATTGATTGGATTCTACCACCATCACCTAACACTCCAACACATATATATAGAAATTAATACTAAAAAATAAAAGAAACAAATACCTTTGGGTACTTCAAAAATGATCTTCCAAATTAATCAAGAATTTGGGAAATTTATGTGTGAAAATATGTTATCATGACTGACAACCATGAGAATATTATCTTTCATTAGAGGAGAAATAATATATTCAGAAATTACAAATGAGACATGAAAATTTCTTATTAATCACTAATTAATATGTTAATAATTGTTATCATTTATATTTAAAAATTTTTGTTCATATAAAAGACGGTTGATGCCAATATTGTTTAGGTTCCAATTCCTTTTCCTTTTCCCATGGTTGATTTTCATAATAAATGATCAATTTACTTTATGTGTAATAGTAACCACTATGCATCATAGACATAGTCACCCCTATCGGAGAGGAATCTCATTAAAAATTTAATTGTTCTCCTCATTTACATTTTTAATTGATTGATTTTTGGAGATCATCGATTTACTAATGCAAGAGAAATTATTCTAGAAGAATAAATAGATTTCAATGCCAATTCATCCCAATTATTCTTGATCATTTATTTTATGTTATCCAAATAGTTATTATCATATCAATGGTTTGCCAATAAAAATCTCTCATGGAATATACCCATGGATCATTACAGCTTTTTCAATAATAAAGGTTCCCTAACATTGATGGCAAAGGATTTTTAATATATTTATGGAAAGAATTTTTCCTTAGTTTATCTTCCTTGGATATGATATTAAGAAGTTAGTTATTCAATGATTCATGGATCCAAGTGGGAATTAGAAATTTTACATGTCCAATAAGAATAATGTTGAATGTTATTGGAATGTAATTAATGTATTATTTTCTTCATTATCCAATAAAGAGATGAAAATGGATATGTGATTTAAAAAAGCTAATCATATTTGGAGAAAAAATTCATGTATCTATACAAAAAGACAAAAATTAAAAACAATAAGTGTTAAAACCATTTATAATTTTTTTAAGATGTGATCATAAAAGAATATGAATTAATTTATTTTTTATTTTCTAAATTAAAAATGATATTAAACACCATCAAAGGATCAGGATAAACACTTGAAGACTCTATATTGGTGAAGAAACTCGTTCAAATTCTACTAGATATTTTTGATTCTAATATATCAGTTCTTATAGATAGATATATGTAAAAAATTATAATTTAATAACCTCTTAAAACTCTATTTTCCAATTAGATGATAATATGTGTTTTGATAAAAATAATGGTTAATAATTATAAGGATATTTCATTTAATGAACTCAAAAATTTTAAAATTGAAGATCAGTAGGATAAAATTAATGAATATGATAAAATGTGTTTCATTGATGAGATTATCTGTTTTATAACATGAAAATTCAGGAGGTGAAAATGAAATTATCAATGTAAAATACAAATTAAATTATTTATTTAAGGTAAAATTGTTCAATTTTTGTTCAACTGACCTTTTAGAATTAAAAATATTGATAAAGAAGGTTAATGACCTAAAGAATCCTTCAACAAATTTAAATCCTTTAAAATAAATCGTCCGGATTCAAAATAAAATAATAATACATCATCTATAGTTTTTAGAAGTAACATTCTATTTCTTGAATAGGATCCTTTATTTAGGGTGGAGAGCAGTTTTGATGAGGATAATTTGAAAGAAACTTCCTAAAATATTTTGATAGCATAAAAATTTGGAGGAATTATTTATTTAAAGGATGATACTCAAATTAATAAATATTTTTTGGCTAAATAAGATGAATATAATAAATATTACACCATGATAATTGAGATTAACATGTTCATGAATGAAATTAAAATACTAAGATATATAAATTCATATCTCAAGGAATGATGTGGTAAAGTCAAAAAAACCCTATATTAAGAAATATAATATGTTCAATGAAGTTGAGAAAAGAAAGAATGAAAATTATAATACAAATAAGATCATTGATTATATTAATTATTTAATAATTATTAAATATTATGATATTGAGAAGATTAATATGAATATAATCAAAGTTGAGAAGAACATAAATAAAATTAAGATTAATAATATAAGGTTTTTCAAATAAATTAGTAAATTTTTCAAGTAATATAAGAAGAAAATAAAGTCTATGGAATATTTAAATAGTGTATAAAATATAAAATACCATGATATATCAGTTTACATGTGATTTTATATTAACAAGGATAGTCCAAGGATGAATAATCTCAAATCAAGTTCATTTTTTAGGTGAATCCAATTAAAAGAAAATGTTTTCTCAGTTTAAAAGACTAAATTCAATTTAAAAAAGTATATTATGATGAATAAATATTATATAAAAATATCCATTTCATCTGTCACTACCCAAGTAAGATTCTATTAAAAGTATTTTGTGAAAACATCACATCAGGATCCTGAAAATCAGTTCAGATAGTAACCTTTGCTGAAATGGATTTTTTTCAAAGAATTATATTTCAGGATTATTTTTTGTGTTCTAGTTTTTTTACATAAATATTATATATTATATTAAACTTTTATCTATATAGATAAAATATAGATCATTAACCAAGGCTATAAATTAATAGAAAGTAGCAAACAAAAATTCTTAACAATTTGTAAATAAAGTATAGATTAAAAACATGATTAAAAAAATAATAGAAGACTTTGGTAGGTGTGACCAAGAATAGAATATTTTAGAATAATTTGTTACTATAATTATTTCTCTATTAAAACTAAATTTTTGATAAAAAAAATGTTTATAAGAAGAACTAATCCAAATATTAACCACTTTTTGAGGTTTTCTACAAGGCATGAAAAACTGAGAAACAAAGGGTTCTAGATAATGGTTTCTCATCACACATGACAAGTGATCTGAATAACATAGAAATGTTGAAAAGTATGAAGGTGGAGTAGTTACATTTTTAATGATGTATAATTTAATAATATGATTTTTAGATTAGAAATTATTGGTCAAAAAAATCAGAACAATATTTTTTTTATTTTTGGGATTGATCATAATTTGGTGAGTGTTTCACATATCTGTGGAAATGGGAATGGGTGATAATTGGGAAGAATGGTTTCCTCGTGAATATTTTTAAAATAGATTACTAGTTTCAAGAGGGTTTATAATTTATGAAATGACACTTATTTCATGTCAAAGAAGAAAAATATAGTTGATACAAGAGTATGAAAGATAAAAAAAATATATCATATAATACTTGATCGCCCTCTACAAAAGAAAATGATAATTTTTATTAAAGTGGTTGTTATGATAAATATTACATACATAAAAATTCATGAAAATTCATTTTAAAATGTTCCAAAAGTATAAGCTGATGAATCAAAACCCATAATGGGATAGAGATTCACACCCGATGGAAACTAGAATTGCTCCACCCTGACATGTGTGGGGCCAAGAGAAATAATTAAATGATAAAATGTAAGTATTTAATTACTTATATTTATAATTTTTCTATAATAACATGTATTATGTTCATGTCCCAAAAACAATCAACTTTTATTATGTTCAAAACATTCAAGAGAATGTCTGAGAAATAAAATGGTTATCATCTGAAAATATTGACATCTACTAATGGGAGTGACTATACAAATAGATAGTTATAGAAATAAATTAACTAACATATTATAATTCATGATTTTAGTTTACCATAAACTCCACCAGAATAGACTAGTTGAAAGGAATAACATGAGAATTTTTGATAAGGATAAAACCATGCTAACTAAGCGTAATACCTAAAGGTATTTCTAATTAAAATAAATTAAAACTATTATAATCATTAAAAATATTATTTTATTGAGTTTTATTTTAAAATATAAATCCATATGAAATTTTATTTAAGAAGTATCCAAATATAAAACAATTCATAGTGTTTATGATTCCCTTATTGATCAAAAGTAAAGGAAAAATGACGTGCATTTTGATGATAAATCTGAATATGGAATATTTATTAACTACATACCAAATGGGAGTTCCTATTGATGCAAAAAAAATAAAAACTGAAATATTATTGACTATGATGATGTTATAGTTGTTGAAAGTAAATATGATTTTAGAAAATTGGCCATATATGATTATAAGTCTGTTGAAATCACTATTGAACCTACTATATAGTCTTAAGTGAATAGATAAATACATAATTATAATACATTTTTTCCTAATATAGATATTATTATAAGAGTTTATGTACCCCTGGAACAAATGTTAAAATGATAAATCATTTTAATATTGAGAATATCATTCATGATAATAATGAAGATGTGAAAAAAAGAAAAATTATAACACCCAATTATGATACTCTTCTTGAAAATTTTGAACCAAAAACTATTAATGATCATTTACAAAACAAGTAATAGAAAAAATGTATGAATAAATAACTAAATTAAATTAAAATAATTATATACATGATATTTCACTCAAACCTAAAGAGAAGAACAACATTTTTACAAAATGGTTTTTCTAAAACAATATAAATGAAACTGGTGAGGTTGTAGGAAATAAAGTCATAGTGGGTTATAAGGCCTATTCACAAATTGAAGGAATAGAATTTTATGAATCATTTTTTCATATAGATAGAATTTAAACCATCAATATATTCCATTCCATTGAAGCATAATGAACTATAAGATCCATCAAATAGATATAAAATTAGCATTCGTTAACAACGAAATGAATTAAGTGGTGTATGTTGAGAAACATGATGGTTTTATTCTTATTAAAAATGAAAAAATGGTATATAAATTGAAAATGATCCCTATAAATTGAATCAGCCACAAAAATATTGGTATTACATATTATAATAGTATTTAAATAGCATAAAATTTAGAAAGGTCCCTATGGATAACAACATTTATGTAAGTATTACCAATACTACATCAGTCATGATTATTTTCTATATTAATGATATCAACCTTTCTAGTAATGATAAAACATTGTGATAATATTTTTCTCCACAAATGAAAACTAGATTTGAGATGTCCTTATATGGGGAGATGAATTTCATTTTTGTATTACAAATATCCTAAGCTAGTATTCTTGTTTTAATCTCTTAGTAGAATTATACCAAGTATCTATTAGTGAAATGTTTCATGTAAAAATAGCAAGTGTCTAAACCAATTTCATTTGTGACAAAAATTGATTACATATGATGAAGGATATTCTATGAGTAAGAAATATTTTGAGAAATTTATCGATATCCTCTTGTGTTTGACTAATTAAAGGCTAGATATTATTTTTATTATAACAATTTGTTCTATGATATAATCTAGTCATAAAAAGCCACTCTTAGTGGAATGAAAAATTATGCATTGGTATGTTAAGAATACATCAAAAAATTTATTCTTATATCTGATGAAATTTGAGCTAGAATTATAAGGATTTATATATACTAATTGGGTTGGTCATGTTGATGATTGTATGTTCAAATTAAGGGATAAATATTAATTAGTTAATGATGTATATCATGTAATATCAAGAAAAAATCTCTTTTACTTTGAGTAACATTTAGGATTAGTATGTCAATATATCATAATCAGATAGAAAAATAAAATGCAAAAATAATAAATTTAAATATATGCATGTTTACACTAAGTATACACTAGTCATTGGACATGATAATCAAATCGTGATAATGTTTTACAATAATATAGTGTAGCTATTAAGATCAAATAAAATTTCCATAAAATATTATTTCTTGAAGGTGAAGGTGGTCGAATACACATTAAAGGTAGAGTTTATTTATTTTAAAGATGAATATTCATTATTCAAACAAAACCTCTCACAACTATAGATATGAGAAGATGATACAATGGATAAGTGTGAAAATAATTCAACATAAACCCTAAAGAATGTTTTTGACACATTACCCCACTTATAATTATGCTTTATTTGATATAAATGGGGATATATATAATTATTAGATGTAAAAACTTGCTTGACCATGAATATTTTTAATCCTTTTATTGAGATAAGTGTAAGACACGTATTAAAAATCTTCATGAAGTTTTTCTAAAATATTGTATCATATATAAAATTGTTTATGGATAGATTTTATATCTGAGTAAATCTCTATTATTTTTTACACTAAGTTAGATCATGTATCCTTAGAGTTTATTGATCTCTGAAACATGTATTTGAAATGAGTAATACCACCCATATTTGAGATAAATATTTCCTTATTGTAAATAAGGTGTAAAAATAATTTTTATTTTAGTTTATGATGATGTATTGATTCAGTGGGAGAACATATGAGAGAAGTGATTAAAATAAAATGTTGATTAATATTGACAACAAATATAAAGGGGGAGATTGTTAGTCTCATGGATGATTATATTGTATTTATTATTAATACAAGTTTTATGGTTCAAACCATTTAGATAGTTTTGAATAGTACTCTATATTTTCATGTTCTTTGGAGATGATTGAGTAAATAATGAATGATTTGGATAATGATGGAAGTGTTCTTGTAAAGGGAGATAACACCATGCCATAAGGGAGTAGTCACACAATGAAGGATATTGTGCTAAGTTTTGGATGAATAAGTGAAAAAGTAGTCATGCCTCAATAATATGGATTTTCCTTATGGAGGAGGTTGACTTTATTTTATTAATCTCCCATGAAAAAGTTTTGTGGATTTTTTATGATAAAAGACCATGCACCATTATTTAAAAAGTTAAACTAAAATTAATGTTTTTATATTAAAATTCTTGAAACTTGTGGACTGTAGGAAGTATCCATGCTATTATAATGAATCCATGATATATATTTTTCGTTCTATTAGTGATGTAATAATACCTATGTTATAAAAGATTCATTTTAAAACACATATTATATATTTTCTTGGAGGATTGGGTGATTAAGGATTTCACACCGCCACATGGTTTATATTTATTTAAATAATCTAGTGTTTAAAGTGTGTCCCATCACAATCGAGTGATTCATGCTATAATGAAGTTTTTTTAATACTATTTTCAAAAGTGAATGTTTTTTAATATAAGTGGTTGTGAAAATTGGAGTGGTAGTTATTTACCAGTAAAAGAGTGTGTGTTTTGTACCTTGTTAGTGGGTGAAACATAGTAAATTCTTGGGATTTTAAATTTAAAAGACCCTTTAAAACTTCATGATAATGTAGATAATGTAAGATTAAATAAATAATAAAACATCTTCTCTTATGATACTAGCATGAGGATATTGTTGTGATACATATGAATAAGATCAAAATAAAAAGGCCTGGAAGAGACTATATCATTCCTTATAGATAGGTCTTCATGAAGTCAAATTCTTTTATCATTTATGTTGTGAAATTTTATTACCTGAAAATCTAGTTTGTGCCATTAGTATTGACAGTTTAAGTCAATTCAATTACACTTGGGTGATTTTGATAATAATGGATCAGTCATAAGGGGAAATAACCACCACACACTAGAATTTTAGTCACCCATATTGAGGATGAACCTTATTAGAAGTTATTTTTTATATATATATAAATATCTTAGTGACATATAAATGGGGGAACTAATTTAAATGTTGGGGAATAAAACCTAAAATTTTATGTATTGAAATCTATAAAAAAAACATTCAATAGATGAATTCCATCTCTTGGATACTATTATAGAATGGTGTGACTAAAAAATGCATGGATTGAATTTGGAAGAATTAAATAAAGAAAAGGATGATTTAATATAATTAACAAAATAAATATAATTCATTAAAAATATATTTGAATCATTTTATAGAAAATATTTAACATCATTATATCTATCACTTGAAAACCCTCTAAAACCTGATCTTAAACCACTTCATCAAACTTACAATATAGTTATTTGTTAAACTCAAACAACTTTTAAGTCATCGCCAGTGTTTTTATTTCATGTAAAAAATAATATAAATTTTAAAATATCTTGATATAGAGGAAAACAATGACATAATTAATGGTATCCAATTAGAAAGGTATAATCCCTTCCATGTATACTCACTGAACATATATGATTGAAAATACAAAACCATGTAGTTTAAGATAATGAAACATAACACTTCTGATTAAGGAATTCATCCAAAAAGAAGTAATTAAACATCTTGATATGGGATTATTATTTCTGATCTATGATATTCAATAGTTCGTTATAGTGAAAGTGGTACATAAAATGTGATTAACAATAGTTTTGAAAAAAGCATAATAGTGGATTGATTCCTAATATAATAATTACATGTTAGAGTGTGATCACTAATTTACATGAATTAAATGATTTAGAAATAAAATATCACTTCAATTTAACCTTCATTTTTCAAATTTTTAAATTTTTATTAATAATATACTATAATTATTTTCTTGATGGATACTCTAGGTATAATAAAATATTTTTTTCATTAAAAGATCAATATAGTTTCGCATTCAAAAATTCAAATGGTACATTCACATAAAAGTAAATTACTTTTAGAATATTCAATACAATGACCATGTTTCGTTGATGCATGATGGAAATATTCCTTCACATGTTTAAATATTTCCTGGAAATATTTATGGATGATTTATCTCTCTATGAAAATTAATTTAGAAAATTTTTATCATATTGGGATATAATTTAGGAAAGATGTCAATAAAGGAATCTAGCACTAAATTGTTAAAATTATTACTTTATGAAATAAATTTATATGGTTTTAATTCATTGAATCTAAAATAAAGTCATAAAATTTAACCTATATTAAATTAGTATGATTTATAATCCACCCAATATTTCATTAGTTTGTTTTATTAGATATTTTATTTAACATGTGGGATTCTATCAGTGTTTAATTTAGTATTTTTCTATTATTTTCCACCTCTAACCACCTTGCTATGAAAATATGAAAACTTTTATTTTGGGCTATAATCGATGACTATTTTCTATTATTAAGGAAATTTCTTAAAATGTATTATGTAATGATTTCAAAAAAACTATGATCAACTATTCAAATCTATGTGTGATTTTAGTGATTGGGATGCTAGTTCTCTCTTGGGATAAGGAAAATATAAATTTTCAGATCAATTTATAATGATACATTAACATTGAATGATTCTAAACACAACTAAATAATAACTTAAAAGAATATACTAGTGATTTTTTCAATTAAATAATTTTTTCACATACCTATATTCTCAAAAGTCGATATATATAGATCATTATACTTTATGTTATTTGATAACCAATAATAATTTATTTCCAAGTCTAATTCAAATGATTTTTCTACTTTAAGAATTTAATATTCAAATAAAAGATAGAAAAGGTGATTGAAATGTCATATTTGGTTATTTTTCTTATTTGGAACATTGAATAAGTGACACCATTGTTGAATTAATTAATGAATCATTTTATAAAGATCATATTTTTGTAAACAAGACCACCACACAACATCATGCTAAACTCATCAACTATGTGACTTTAAATGTGGTGCATTTAGATTTATCAAAGATAAAACAATTGGTTTTTAAAATAATTCCACCATTACTAATGGAATTTTATAGTACTTTTTATAGATTTGATTGATGTAACTGTTAGAATATGTATCCTACAATATGATTTTTCCATTTTTTTGAACAATTAATATTTCTTAAAAGAAGTAGAACATCATGGGATTAATCAAACAATTAAAAAACAATTGTGATGAATTTAATATTAACCCAAACTATACCTGAATAATTTTAATTTCATAACAAATTATTATAAATTTCCAAAAAACATTAGTCATTGTCCAGAAATATGATATTCCACAATACCCCATTATGGGTTTTGAAATTTTTAATGAATGGGGGGTTAGCATCACCAATCCTTTTCCAAAATAGTTTATAAAATCATAAATCTATGGTTTTCATGAATATGTTTAATGTGATTGGATGCTAAACCCTATGTTGAAAACACTTCCCAAGTTACAATTTAATTTTTAAACTAATTGAAATTATAATTATCAATGTTGTTCATTATCATAATCATAGACCTAAGATGAAATTATACCCTTTTAATTCACATTTATTTTATATTTTTCTTGAGATAATCTTGGATCGTGATATGACTCATAAATACTTAAATGTTTTACCATTGAAACTATTTAAATTTTTAAAGTGGAATTGAAATTTATATGAAATTTGTTTAATTTATTTAGTCCTCATTTACCCATTGAGACACCCTTATGTTTTTTCCATCACATGGACCTCAGAATAGATGAATATACCTTTCTAGTATGAACTAATTTACATATAATGTAGAAATTTTTTTGGTTTATCCCCTTGATTGATGATTTTCAATCTTTGTGTGGGTGTGAGATTCATTCATCAATTGGGTTATTTTTGTAATAACTTGGGAATTATTATAGAATGAACCTATTTAAATTTTTAAAAAACCATAATTATTTTCATTATTTAATTTTTTTTGAGTTTTTTGAAGGAAATTAAAGAGATGTGTCTAAGAGTTTGAATGGGTTTGAGTTTGAATTGTTTCAAGTGGATAAGATTTTCTTCAACAGAGGGACTATTTTAACATAATGGTTTGAGGTCACCCCATGATTGGTGTAAGATCCTTATTTTATCTATAAGGTATGTAACCTTTTTTACTTCCACATTAATTCTTTTGTTTTAAAATTTTATGAATGCCTAGTAAGGATATTGAGGAAATGATGGTGTCTGGGGCTTGTAAAAAACCCAAATGAAAAGAACCAAAATTTCCATGTATTTTTTTTAAATAAATGGAAATTTTATGAGTCCATGAAAATTGACGGCGGATAATTCTGAGTCCAGGAGTGCCCAAAATGAATTTCTGAACATTATTTCAGGTACGTTCAGTAAACGTGTGAGCGGGTTTTTCTAAATTTTAAACTGGTTCTCAAAATTGAAATCTGAGGGCACCATTGAACTCGCAGCACCAATATTCACTTAAGAATAATTTCACCTCGACGGTAGTTGGTCGTGGGTGAAAGTTAATTTTTTTGGGTTTTTCGTGAAAAGAATAAAATAAAATAAACTATGTAACATTTTATTTAGTTTTGTTTTGAAACTCCCATGTGGAAGTTTCACAGGTCGGTACCACCTGAATTAGCCTCCCAGGAGAGGTTATGGTGGTGGGGACCACCTGAGCCTAACATCCCATGAGAGGTTATGGTAGTGGGGACCACCTAAGGCTTAAACCTCTTGAACTTCCCTCTTAATGAGTGAGAAACCTCCTAACTCCCTCTTTAATGTGGAGGAGACTCTTGAGCTTCCTACACATTAATTATGCCAACACCTTACATTAGTTTTTCCAACTTGTGTGTGTGTTCCATCTTAATTTCTTCTTAAGTTAAATTATATTGGCACCACTTTTCCTTTGGTTTGGAAAAAGATAGGGCTCTTGGAGGATTACTTTCTTTGAACGGAGAACACCAATGAAGAACTTTTTCTTCGAACAAAGACCGACAACGAAGAACTTCTTCTCCGAACAAAGAATTCCATTGAATAATTTTCTTCGGAATCAAGAAAGAGGACGATGCACGAACCGACAATCAAAGAAAATGCCGACGACACCGATGTCCTTATTTTCCCAACAATTCGGCTTCTTCTTCGTGACTCTGTCGACAAGTCAAACAAGGTAGGGGTTTAATTCTATATTATTATCACTTCCCATGTACTCCCCTTATAATTCATTTGAGGGATTGGGAATATATATTGATGAGGGTTATGGGGATTGATGTTTTTTTAAATATATTCCATACACGTTCTTGTTCTTGTTGAGCTGGTTGCTACCAGTCTAACGTGGAGGGTGCAGGCCAAACAAACATGTTCAAACCCCTCCGCCATTCTTCTAGAATGGTGTATGCTTAGCGATGGAAGAAGGTGACTTTGGTGAAGGTGACTGGTGTCTGCGGTCGGCACCGGTGGAACTCGAGAACCACCGTCTGAGCCGCCACTATCGTCCAGACTGAGGCGTCGCCACCATCTGAGCCGCTGCTGCTGTCCTGGCTGAGCCGCTGCCACCATCCAAGCCCAGCTGTGACTTCCACCAGGCCAAGCCACCATCTGATTCGTTGCCTCCGTCCGGGCTGAGTCACCTCCGTCATCCGAGTTGCCGCCACCGTTCGGGTCGAGCCACTGGCGTCGCCCGGTCCGAGCCTCCGCTGAGCCACTGTTGCCAGGCCAAGACACTATCTGAGCCACTTCCACATTATGAGACGAGCCGCTGCCTGAGCCGCCGCCGCCCTTCCTGCCTAATCGCCCCGGCCAAGCCACCATGTGACCCCGCGCCCTCGCGGCACCCTCTGCAGCCTCGCGGCCACCTTCGGCCCTCTGCGGTCCCTCACGGCCTTCCGATCTGGACCTAGTGAGCCAAGCCAGAATCAGTGGGTCTATCCAGGTCAACCCGAACCGATTCGGCCAAGTCTGGGTTGATCCGGGTCGGTTCGATAGGGTTGGACCAGACCCGGACCCACTATGACCCATTTATATTCTTTTGGCCATAACTTTGGCATCGAACATCCGTTTGACGAGCCGTCAGCGACACTAGATATATTGGAGCGAGACGGTACCTTTGATTATACCCCACTAAAGATTAGGGTTATGATGGGGTATGGTTGGGTTGGATCAAGCACGAATCCAACCGGGACCCCAGGACTAAAAGGCTAATAACTCATTGATCGGGCGTCTAATTGGCGTGTCGTCTGTTGCATTGATACCCCTATGATGTGACGTTCCTTTGAGACAATTTTTCAGGGGACTTCATGGATGTTGGAGAATCGACCAGTGTCTTGGGGAGTGGATTCTCTTAGAGAAGAGCAAGCCTAGTGTGGAAACCCAGTAGCTGGTTGTGATGAAAAGAGTGCTCTCCTAGAAATCATGTGTGGGTCATCTCCTAGAAATCCTATGTGGTTCAGCTTTTAGAGATCATGTGTGGGTCAGCTTCTAGATATTATGTGTGGATCAGCTCCTACTAATCCCATGTGGGTCAGTTCTAGCGATCTCGTGTTTTTCATCTCTTAGCGATCATGTGTGGGTCAGCTCCTAGCGATCCTCTGTGGATTAGCTATTAGCGATCCTGTGTGGGTCAGCTCCATCGATCCTGTGTGGGTCAGCCTCCAGCGATCTTGTATGGGTCAGCTCCTAGAGATTTTGTGTAGGTCAACAGAAAAGCCTATTAACAAATAAGATGATTTGGTATTTATAACCAACCATCTCTACTACCATACCAAAAGATATAACTGGTGTGAGCTGAGTCAAAACCTCTGTGTTTCTTTAGGATTGAGATGGATTACTTGATAACTAAGGTATATTTATGGGCATTTACATAAGTAGGGTTATCTATTATTTTCATACTTTTGGTTTATCCTTGGTGGATTTTGTGAGACCTTGAGGGTCTCGAGGTCCTTACTGAGTATCGTTATACTCACCCCTGTAAGGGTTATGCCCGCACCTTATTTTGTGGGATGCAGATGATGGACAACACTGACTGAGGCTGAGAATTCTAGGACTAGACGGTAACCAGAGGTGGACCATACGGTGTGTCAGTATGCTGAGGAGACAGGTGTACGTGGAGTGCTGAAGAGGCGATATGTACCTACCCTTCAGGTAGGAACCTTAGAGGATGATCCAATAGCTGTATTTTCTCTTTCTTCGGTGGTATTTTATTTCAGTTGTACTTGTATCTTTACAGTTGGGCTTGTATTCTGGCCCCTTTTACTTTTAGCACGCTTTTTTTTATACAGTATTCTTGTGTTCGTATCTTGTTGTGTTCTTGGTTATGTTAGTTTACAGGTTATAAAGGCAATGCCTTCCCAGTTCTATGGAATACACCTTTCAGTGCTAGTCGTCATCCCCTGGCCTCTGGAAGGTGGGCTTGGGGTAGACATGGCATGTGCCCTGGGGGATGGTTCATGACACAAGAGCCCTGATTTATGCACAAAACAGTTGGTATGAATAGTTAATAAAAATTCCATGACCAGGACACATAGTTTGACTAAACCATGTAAGGAATTTCATTACATGGTAGAGACAACAAAATTTTTGGAAACTATGAAATTAGGTATGCATGCTTATACAATGTTGTTTCAGTTTTTTATATTGGTAAATAGGATGGTTTGCACATAGTTTCCTAAAATGTTAATATGAACCATGTGAGGGAGGTCTTGAAGAAGAGAGGTGTGCATGGTTGGCACATTGTTTCTCTAAAAATGTAGAAAAACTATGTGATCTAGTATTTTAGAGCATAATGATGGTTATGAAATTAATGTCTTATGTTTTAAAACCTCCTATTCTATTCCATATTAATCAATTTTTCAATTCCCTTTTAACATTATTGAGGGATTCGTCAAGTCTGACACAAGATTTTATCTAATTACTCCATCTAATATCTGATTCAAACATTGTCCGTCTCATTTGAAGTGTGTCAGTGAGTTCTTTATTCCTTAGGCTCCTTTCACATTTTTCCTTTCTACTGGGGATCGTATATGGGTGCAATCTAATATGCCCAATTTTGATTTATTTTCACTAGTTCAAATATTTTCTTCTAATCCTGGTTGAATTATAATTTGATGCTTGATGATTGTTCTACCAAAGTTATAAGGTAGTTATTCTATACCTTTTCCCAAAAAGTCTAATTATTTTATAGCTAGTTTCCTTTATGTCTCATGATGGAATATATGATCATTTGTCCGAAAATGAATTAAATTCCCTGATTAAATTATTTCAACCCATTTAGTTTTCCCACTTATCACCATGTGATGTTTAGAAGTTTTGAACCTCGACCTGAAACCCCTTTGAGGTTTATTCCCATATATTCTTATGATATACCATATTTTTTTGTATGTGTGAGATCAACATATTAGTGGGAGAGATAATTAATTAAATTTGATATTACGATAGGGTTTATGCCACCTTTTTCATGTGATTTCATGTTATTAAGATGGATAAATGATTTACATGGAAAATGTGGAATGAGTTAGAAGAACTCATGCCCAGTTTATGACTATGAAATGGATTATGAAATGGGATAAATGATAAAGTTAATGTTTAATTAATGATACATTATTTCCTTATGTGATTATATTGATTATAGATACTTTGGTGTAGCATCGAGGACTGCCATGGATATCAGGGAAATTTATACTCCCTAGATTTGGTATTGTATTGGATTATGTGGATATTTATACTCCATGGATCTAGATTACATTGGATTCTAATTAAAATTATACTCCTTGAATCTAGAATGCATGGAAAACATTGTACATGCTCCTAGGGACCCCCCCAATTATTTATCTAGTTTTCTATAGAGATTCTATGTGGACACAATGGGGATTCCTTTATCATTTAATACTATAGATCAAACCATTATAGTATTGAAATTAGAATACTTCAAATCTTATGTAGTCAATGTTTGATCATTCTTTATAGAGGTACCTTATTTGTGATTTCTTTTTTATAGTAATCCTTGGTAAGCTAGATAGTATCACACATACATGTATCACTTATATCCTATTTTATATTTCGCATTTTGTCATCATGTATACACAGAATGAACCGGTTATAGATATTATTAGTGGTTTCCTACTAGGTTTTATCTCACACCTTGTTTGGGCTATCATTTTATTCCCATATAATCTTTATATATACAGGTAGGGACTGGAAAAATTACCCTCTTTTTGATTCTGGGTTGATAGTTCACGTGAGAAGGGGAGTACAAGACCGAGCATGGCTCGTGATTCTATCTTGAGATAGTAATTTTTTTCATTTTAAAATTTTGATACATGTATTGTACCAAATTCATTTTTCCATGCTTTTATTACATTTTTGTATTGACTCACGATGTATTCATCATGTTATATTGGTATTGCCTATGTCTTTGTTTATTACTACTATCATTTAGATGTTTATTTTATATTGCTAATTCATATTATTCAAACAGCTATTTATTCACTTTTGATACCACTGTGTTCCACTAATCATGAAGTTATATTCTCCCAAACATACCATTAAGTACCCTCACTACTATTCAATAACCTATGGTATATGGGGAGTTATGCTTGAGGCCACATGACCCACTGGCTCAAGGAACCATTTAGTGTCTCTTGGGATAGGACAATAAAAAGTGGTGTCAAAGGTGTTTATTTTAATTTGAATTATTGTTCTATAATATTAGATAATATATTAGGAAATTTTTGGAGTTTATTAATGAGTTATTCATTGGAGTATCTAACCCATGTACATGAGAATGCCAAGTTTTCTGGTATGGGACATGTTGTTCTAGATTGTTTCCTATTGCAGTTGATTCAATTCAACCTTTGGTTGAAGCACATGATATTTGATATTTTTATTTATATGATCAAAGAACTACATTTTATCCTTAGCCAAATATATAAATTAATTATCAATCATGCATCATTTTAGGCACATTACAGGATTCACATTCCACACATATGTAATTCCATATAGGATTCATTTCTTGACTACATAACATTTATTATGTGTTGCATATGTTATATAGTTTTTAAAGACTAATGTATCATACAAAATATTTATAAAAATAATTTCTAATTAATGTTTCTATTGTAACATAAACATTTCATTCCTATATAGGCTACTACAGACACCTTAAGCAGTTGATTTTTGCATGTTGAGTCTTGGAAAATTGGTCATGGATCGGAACATGTTATGTTTTGGATTTAAAGGATACCACACATAAATTTATATAGTGTTTGGGACCTTATAAATTGAAAATGGTAATATTTATAATTCAACCATTTTAATATAGTTGTAATATAAAAAATAATTTAAATAATTTTTAATTTTTAAATAAAAAAAGTCATTGTTAAAGAGAGATTCTAATTAAAAAATAAAGGGTGTTTCTTCTATTCATTAAATTTTTCCTTCTATATGCTAGGATACATGTTGTGAAAAATACATCTTGACCAAGACCCAACATTTTTTGTGGGTAGTAGGAACTATCTCGAGTACACTTTATGAGAGTCCCTATTAGGATCAGGCATTGGTGTGTGGATTGTTTTTAGAAAGGATTGTGCATGTCCTATTGTATATCTATGATCTATTTGTTACCAAATATTTTCTAAGTTTTGTGTATATAATTTGAAGATATATTCAACCGTGAATAAATCTATTTATGTTCTAAAAGTGTGGTGATAGCCATATGCTAGAGGCGGTGGGGCCTAGGATGCTACTAGAATATCCAGTAGTGCCACATGAGGGAGCACCCATTGTTTCTGATGTGGGTAATGATGACCAGTTCTGAGAGGGTTTTATGTGCTTTATGAAATTTATTCAAGGTTCTATATAGTCTTTCATGAATATGGTTGAGCTGATACGTGTGTCCCAGTAGTAGCATCCACTAACTTTTTGGGGGGATGGTGATCCATAGGATGTTAATCTATGGCTTGACATTGTTTTTTCAATCTTAAAGAACATGGAAACTATTCCATAGTAGAGATTCAATATCAAGATATATATAATTCATGTATCTACTAAGATATGGTGGAATGTTATATACTAGGATGATAGTATTCGAGACATGGTTTGGAGATATTTCCAATGAATATTTTTGGTGGAATTCTTTCCTAATACATTGAGCTCTAAATGTTCCAATGAGTTTATGCATATAGAGTAGGGTGTTATGACCATTATGGAGTACTATTATTACTTTATATATCTTTATTTATTTTCCCTTATATGTCTTGTTGATAATTCATATAGGGTGAGACACTTTGTGGAAGGTATTAATCATGTTGTTTGATCATAGTTGAGTGTGTTTCAGTTGACAAATATAACTCAGATAGTACATTATGCTCTTATTATTGATTATAATATATGGGATTTTTTGTTTCCATAGTAGGGTAGTAATGCTTCATGACCTAGTAGTTCAGTGTTAAGTTGAAGGAAGTGATGTTTTGAGAGTTCTTGTGAGGGTAATACAGGCATGTTTGTCCATGTTGGTAGTTCAGTATTTTCTAATTACTGTTTAATGAGGGGACACATGAGGGTCCAGTGTGATAGAGAACCAGTCAAGTACTCGTCTTATGGTATGATGGTCTATATAGATTGGTTTTTTTGTAAATTGCCTCCAATAGTTAGTGATATGGTGTCAAAATTGACTCTAGGATCCATAGTGGGATTTATTGATCCATGTTATGTTGGGAACTAGACTGCTACAATTTTTCAGGCTGAGGGATTGTAATCATCGAGGGAGATAGACACCAGTTTCATCTCAAAAATATAGTGGGCCTACTTAGGTTAGTCAATCTATTTATTAGGGATGCAATTCAGGCCAGATATATTGAGTACATTTTATACTAAAGTAGAAGAGTTTCAAGACATCTAAAGTAAAAGGTATAATCTTAGTATATTTTACTCTAGTATATATCATTTTTTATATAGGTGTTTGACATCAGTCATATCTTTACCTATTTTGAGAAGCCTTCTGCACGACAGAAATTTTTTTGATGTCGTCGGGACACTCCATACCATGTTGGGGATTTCATTGGAGAATTTATTTTAATATAGGGAATTCCCTCTTGTGGTAGGTGGGTATCACTTCTTATGGAATCTCTTTATTCTTGAGATGATGGTATTTGATTTCATACTCAGAATGGATCAGTTATTTCCTTATCATGAACATTTCTATTTCTATCATCATAGGGTATCCTTCACATCACTAGAGGGTGGTAGGTATATTTATAGGGGTGTGTGGGATGTCCAGGCTAGGAAAGCTGGACCAGGGCATCATGGGATATTTGGCATGATAGCCAATATTTTTATCCATTATATAGATGATCAAGAAATATTATAAGATGAATTTTCTTTAGTAGTAGATCATTACATGGATTTCTTCTCAAAATACTCTTTTTGGTTTTCTTATTGAGTGATAGGTGAATTTTATATTGATCGGGTTCTATGAGTTTAACCAGTATAAATTCCTCCTTATAAGGGGGCCACTACCAAGCTATATGAGCTTAAGAGATTACTAAAGGAATAAGAGCAAATGGGTTTATACAACCCAGTACTTTTTTATGGGATTTCCTATCAAATTTTCCAAAATGGTGGATGGAACCCTCAGTCTATGAATGTATTACCAAAAAAATGAGTAATATGACGATTACAAATTGGTATACATTGCTTCAGATTGATGACCTCTTCGATCAGCTCTGATAAGATCAAGCTTTCCGAAAATTTGTTTTGAGGCCTGGTAATCACTGGGTACATGTCATGAAGAAAGATGTACCTTGTATAGTATTTAGTATCAGTTATGGAATTTATAAATACATGATTATGTCATTTGGTCTCATGAATGCACTAGTAATTTTCATGGATTTGATGAATCAGTTTTTACTATCGTATCTAGACTCTTTTGTGGTGGTTTTTTGGGATGAAATCTTGGTGTATTCTTAGACTTCACAAGATCATTCCAAACACATTGGCGTTATTCTGAATACATGGATGGATAAGAGTTTATATTACAAGCTCCCAAAATGTCAGCTCTAGAGTGAAAATTTTCACTTCTTGGGTCGCATTATCTCTAAGATAAGAGAATATATTAACCTATAAGAGGCGAGTGATGTGGTTTCATTAGATAATCCCAATAATTTCTTTCATATTTGTAGTTTTTTGGGTTTGTAAAATTATTATAGGTGCTTCAGCCAATAATTTTGACATCGATATACGCCTCTTATAGGCTTTTCTAAGAAGTAGGGGATATTTGTATGGTCTGAGGAAATTGAAAAATGTTTTCAAGAGCTTAAGGAAAATATTACTTCAGCACTAATCCTGATTCTTCCAAATCCTTGAAGAAGTTATTTAGTTTTCTATGACGTATTAGGCATCTATATAGGATCTATCATAGTGTATGGGGTTAGATTAGTGGGGTTTGGGTATCAATAGTTGAGAAATCATGATATGAATCATCCAATGCATGATATAGAGTTGGAAAATGTGTTTCACACCATTTATTATTGGATGAGGTATCTTATGGGAGAGTTTTTTGTGGTTTACATATACCACAAAAGCCTCCAGTAAATACTTATATAGCGTGAATTGAACCATTGGTACAAAATGTGGGTTTATTATCTCTAGTCATTTGATTTTTAGATAGCTTATATACCTAGTAAAGGAAATGTAGTAAAATATTGTCTTACTGGTAAGACTCAGACATAGTAAATTCTATAGGCCATTAGTGAATGAAAAATGGTGTTCCTATTCTTTGAAATACACTTGGTGGTGAAGGATTGTAATTGGAAGACTTATCTCTCATCCTTAGAGGTGAAATCCACTATTATGGATTGGGTGAGGATGAGTTTACTATCAGATTATAAGGGATTATTCCTAAGGAAGAGTATGGAAGGTAATGAGTCACCTCATAGTTATCCCACTGGGGACGAAGAATTTTTATATATGCAGGGGCATGTATAGGTTCCAATAGATCTCTAAGATGATATGATGTGGGAATGACATGCCTTATTTTGGGTAGTTCATCCCAATGTAAACAATATGTACTGAGACTTGTGTCACTGGTATTGGTGGCCTTGTATGAAATGGTAAATTGCATGATTTATTACTAGGAGATCCACCTATCAGTAGGTGAAGGAAGAACACCCATGATTAACTGGTCTCTTATAAAGGATACCCAGTATTGAGTATAAATAGGATGATTTTGTGATGCCTTTCATGTCTTGGTTTCCTTGGTTACCTCAAAGTAGTGATTTTTTATGGGTTGTTGTAGAAATTCTAATGAAGGACTCCCACTTTCTACCAATAAAGGAATCCTTTGCAGTATATGAGCTTAGGAGGATTTATATTTTTTATATTTTTCACTACCATGGGATTTATTATACTATTATATTGGATAGGGTATCGAGAATTACATTCGGGTTTTTGAATGTCTTAAAAAGGGTTTTAAGTACACAAGTGATTTTTAGCACAACATAAAACCCCCAGACCATTGGGAAATTGGAGCTCCCAATAAAAGTTATAGAGAACATTATTTGAGCATGAAGCCTCGATTTTGGATGCTATGAGGATACGAATCTACCCCTGGATGAATTATCCTACAACAATCTCTATTAGGAGAATATACAGCTGGAACCTTATAAGAATTTGTATGGTAGCCCATTACAATCACATTTTTCGGATATAGGTAGGGGAGGGAACACTCCTCTGACCATGTCTACTCAAGAAGAATTCAAAAAATGTTTATTTGATTCAAAAATGGGTGGCCATAGAACATTATATACATATATACTATGTCAATCACCATCGATGAGCATTAGATTTCAAGGATGGGGATTGATACTTCTCTGGTATCTCACCACAGATAGGGTATATACATCATTGAAGTCACACCCTTCATCAATATAAGGTTGAGTTATAGGTAGATGTTCTCTTCAAGGAGTATCCTATATATATCATTTCTCATATCATGAAATCTATCTGAGGCATGTCAGTTCTTTTAGTTTGGGTGTTATAGTAATACAATCATGTGTAGGATGAGACCTAGGAGAGTGATGCATATGTACGTGCTCAAAGTATATAACTGTTTTCATATACATTACCACTCACTAAATAGAATCTTTAGAAATAGTTATTTTAATGTGTGTATATTTTAAGATACTACTTTTTTAATGAGGTATGGAACCATTTTACTTCTAGTTTAATTCGTTATTTTTTACATTTTATAGATTCCTCTTGGGATATGGAGGGAAAAAGGGTGTCCATTTCATGTTTAGAACCTATATCCCCACTTTTTGTTGAAAAATATTTTGTCCACGTAATTAGTAGAATAGGTGAAACTCAGGACGCACGGTTTGAGTGAAGCATGCAGGGTGTTTTAGTACAAAGCAAATGGAACATGGGTTGAGGAAACCATTCAAATTGGTTATCATGACTAGGTGGGGTATTTTAGTTTTTTAGATATAAATAGCATGGTTTTTTCATGGTTTCCCAAACATTTCACATGATCCATGCAATGGAGGACTTTAAGTAGATAGGTGTGCATAGTTCATGCATGCTTTGTCAGGTCGTGCACCTAAACCATGTGACCCAGTATTTAGTGAGGAAAATACCATTATTCCCTTAATTTCCCTCAAATTTTGACCATTCTTCTACATTCATTATTTCTCTAGTGGATAACCCCCTTTTTCTCACATTAGAGAACTTCTTGAAGCCTAACCTAAGATTTTATAATATTCCTCCATCCAATGTAAAATACAAACATTGTTCATCTTGTTGGATTCTCTTCAGTGAGTTTGTAACACCCCAAGCTTCTACGGTACGTTTCCCTTTGAATAATGCGATAGCGTGTGTTGTACGCAACCTCGAGTTCTAACACACACCACAACTAATTAAACTAGCCGTTGTGAATAGTAATACCTAATTTTTGAAATTATATATATTTTATATTTGAAAATGGACTTCATTTTTGGACTTGGAATATCGAATTTAGCCTAAGGTGAAATTTTGGTACTTTTCGGATAACTTTCATATTTTGATGAATAGTGAAAATTACTAAATTTTAATTAAAAACAACTTTTTTTAATCAAAATAATTAATAGTGATAGATTATGAATTTTAGTAGTTTTAAAGTATATTTAGAATATATTTTTACCATTTAATATAATGTTGGTCATTGGACATAATTTTACAATTAAACCGAACATAAACAAGTGTCAATCTTTTGATAGTTATTATCTCTTAAAAACACGCTTTTTGTTTTGACAGCGGGAATTAATTTTAAATTAATTTCTGCCACTTCTGTGTTTTGAATTTAGGAAAATGGATTCCATATTTGGAATCAGGATGTTCAAATTGTGTAAATGGGTAACTTTTATTTTTAGACATTTTGAATAATTACTGCGGTAAATATTTTATTTACCATGGTTAAGGGTAAATCCGGTAAATAAGGGTTAAAAAATAATATTATAATAATACTAAATTACCCTAAAACGTGTCTTAACCCTACTGGTTGATACATGGTCGACCATGGGCATCTTTGGGTCTATTTTGGGACCCCATGGATCCACTTGTAAGTGATAATGACACATTATATTAATAAAGTTAAAATAAAAATAAAAATGCCATAAGCTTATATCTTTTATAAGAACAATTTTTACATAGGGTTATACATGTTGGATTTTCGATTATAAATACTCATTAGAAAGCTAAAAAGATTTCCTACATAATGATATTTTATTTATAATTTTTAGACATTGAATAATTTATTTTATTTATGACACAATGATGATGCAGTAATTACTATAATAGTGAAAAATTAAAATAATTGATATTATAAATACCCAAATAATTATAATATGAAACTTTTAATGAATTAAACTAATTTTATATGATAATAGGATATATTAGGATTGATTTAATTGACTTTGTTCGAAGTAATCAATCTGTTAGGAGTTTCAAAAAAATCAACTATTGAATAGTGTCAAAATTGACATAAAAGAGTTCTTAAAACAAATATTATATTATTAATTGATATTAAATTCCTAAAAATCTAAGGTTCGGCCAAGAGACTTATATTATGATAGGTTCCTCATTAATGGACCACTCGGGGGTCGCTTGGATGTATATAGTAAGTTTATTAACCATATTATATAAAAATACAAAGAGACATTGTAAAAGTGAAACTAATTAACTTAGAGTTAATACTTAAAGATAAGGTTAATATAAGTACCCAAACCTGTCTAAATTCTATTGGATGAGTTGTTTTCGACCTATCCCCACCTCATCCTTTGAATAGTCAACTTTGGAGCCTTTGTAAACCGAATATGAATTTATTATAAATTAATATTTCTAACTTTTCCAAAGGTGCCCCTCACCCCTCTTATAAAAGGGCACTCCTCCTTCTCATTTCTTCACACCTTCAAAGCCTTTTGGTTCGGCCAAACTCTGCCCAAATACTCTCCCAACATCCCTCACTACAACCTAGAGGACTTAGTTTGATCAGAAAGCCAACCTAAGGAGCCCTTTTGATCAAATCAAAAGGAAGAACCCGAAGAAGAGGTAATGATTTCACCACCCTTTTCTAAGTTCATTTCTTCTTCCACTTCTTCTTCCTTTGTTCTTACCATTCTGAAATAATAACTCCAGTATCTCACATATACTGTGATGTTATTATAAATATGGTACAATCATATTCAGTATTCTATCCACCCTTTGAATAACATGTCACCATACGTGCGTACGTACGGCTTACCGTCTCCACGTCGTGGTGTAATTGTTATTCAATATAATATTATTTGGATGGGTATAATAATGATGTGTAACTCATGTAAATAATAAATATAACATGTTAATGATTCTGTATATATGATATACCATCCATTTATATATTATTTTATTATCAAAAGAATGATATTGTCGCTCGTGCGTACGTACGGACTACCGTCTCCACGAACGCGATGAGATTCATTCTCCATCGTATCCATTCAAGTATAATTATCATTTGATGATTTAAAAATGATGTTTAAGGACTGTATATCATTCTGGATATGAATAAGATACAACAACCATGGCTTATTTAACAAAACATATAAAAGAAAATGAGTAAGTTAACTCCCGAAACGACGATAATTCTAAGATATTATTAACAAATCAATGTTAAAAGATCATATATGATATCATATTAATATATATGATTCTTGTATAATTTAATAACAACTATTTCACCATTATACAGGAGGTTAACCTACCCCAACCAAGGAAAAGTACAAGGTAAGGGTTATTTCACAATCTCTTCATTATCCGAGGTTGTATTATACGTAATAATCTACTGGGATCTCTTTATCATCCACATCCATGTTTCTTCGAAATGTATTTCAAAACATTTTTACTATTTACAAGAATATGGGTTAAAGTCATTTATACCCTTGTTTGACTTTTTATAAGAGGTTTATAAAGGAATCTTTCCGTCGTTTTCAAAACAAGTTCCTTTTTAACCTTTTCGACAGAATTGAGGTAAGAATGTTTTTTTTAACTTATACGGCGGGTGCGGTTATTTTCCGCCGTTATAAAATCGTCGAAGCTTCCCATACAAGCTTATAAGAATATTTTCAAAGAAAATGTTTTATTTTATATGGATCTTAAATAATTTCAAAATAAAAGGAGATATTTCTTTTAAAAGAATTTTGATTTCATCTATGTCAACATACTTTGATGGATTTTAAGATTATTTGAAGTTGATTTATTATGATACAAAACTTCTATATTGTATTGAAGGTTTTGTGATATGTTTGACTGTGGATGTGCTATTTTTATACCATTCATAGTTTATTGTGAAAGTATTGACATTTCGTATGCTAGTTTTAATACGAATGTTTATGTTATGTTTAAACCTTTTCATATGGGAATGCATTGGACTTAATAAGTGACGGGTGGAGCCCGCTATAGCTCCTCGATGCATCGGTAGGTCTCATGAGACAAACTAGTGTCTTGGCACAAGGCCTTGACAAAATCTTATTTGTAGCCTTGGCACGAGGCCTTGGCTATGTGGTTATGATAGTCTGGCATTATGCATTCCAACATTATGAAAGTGGTTATTGATTTTTGCATGTGATTATTCGATTAGTAGAATATCCATGTGAATAAGTAAATGGCATTATTTCATTTTACTTTTGCCATACCATGTTGAAGTTCAATTTTAAAAGGCTTTTGTTTTAGTAATGCATTGCCTTAAATGTTTATTCTTATTTATGAAAGTTTCCGCTATATTGTTATCCTTACTGGGCATTTGAGCTCACCCCTTTTCTATGTTTTATTTTTCCCCAGGATGTGAAGAAGTAAATTATGAATGACCTGCAGGGATATTATGAGGGGATAGTAGTGTGGATTATGGAGACATTATGTTGTTGTAGTAGTTTTTCATTTTATGATGTAATGTAAAACTTATGAATATATCTAGTGTTTCCAAGGCTACTAAACCAATCGGTCTTTCGAGATTTGATCTTTCTTGTGATCATGCCAATGTTATGTAATAATGCACCGACTCTGGGTAGCTGGGGTCGGGGCGTTACAGTTGGTATCAGAGGAAGTTTAGTACAAACCTTGGAAGCTAGATTTAGATAAACTCTGATTAGAGCACGTAGACCTAAGATGAACTTTGAGGATTAGTATAGAAGAACTTCCTAGAATTTTGGTATTGTAGAGATTTTGTGAGTTTTCCGAGCAATACATCCCTGTCTGGATACGAGCAGGTAGAGGCGGCTCTGGCACAGATGTACCTAGGGGTAAAACCCAAAAACACCGCTTTGAGCTAGACTCGAACGGGAACTGGTGCACGACAACGGGCCTTGCTGCACTCTTGGTTACGACACTCCCGGGGGATATGCTTAGGATAACTCTCATTATCTTTACAAATCATTATGAAGGGTTTATGAGTATATACTTCCTCAAAGAAAAACATTTTTATGATTATGGATTATATCCATAAATAGTTCAATTTATGTTAAGTGTTTTATAAGTTTGGGATTATGTATTTTGATTCATAAACTGATCTAGTTTATGCCATTGTTTAGAAATGGCGCCTAGTGGAAGAAATGGAAACCGTATCAATGCACGCACTCCATGTAGGGATTGCCCTCCTGCTCAAGATAATTATAGTGGGGCTGGTGATGCAACTGGTGCTGATCAGCTAATCACCATACTGAGACAACTTACTCAGGTTATGAATAATAACCTTACCCGTATGGAGCACCCTGATCCGCAGCGTGGAGGATCAATGTTAGATCGATTCATGAGGCAACAACCACCAACGTTCAATGGGAATACAAATCCCTTAGTAGCTGAGCAATGGATATTTTCCCTAGAGAAAATATTTCAGGCTTTGGGGAGCAGTGAAAGGGAAAAAGTTATCATGGCAGTTTACCGCCTCACTGGAGATGCTGATCAATGGTGGTCATTGATTCAAAATACGAAAGAAGATGATGAAGTGTCAAATATGGAGTGGAGGGAGTTCAAAGATCTGTTTTTAGAAAAATACTTTCCTCGCGACCATCGAGCAGATATGGAAAGACAATTTCTGAGTCTGAGACAAAAGGAGGATGAGAATGTCACAAAGTATGAGGCTAACTTTACAAGGTTAGCGAGGTACGCTGGTGATTATATTCGCAACCCAAGAAGTAAGATTGATCGTTTCTTTGATGGGTTAAAACCATTTCTCCGTCGAGCATTAGTCTCACAATCCTTTTCATCGTACGAAGACATTGTCTCATGTGCTATCAAGACCGAAAAGGAATTCTCTAAGTCTTATGACTTTAAAGCAAAGCAAGAGAAGAAGAGACCTGCTGATCAATCTGGGAAAGGAAATAAGGGGAAGAAGGGAAAGGTTGAATATCCATCTTGTGGTAAGTGCGGGAAGAAACACCCCGGTGCTTGCCTGAAGGGAATGGGAGTCTGTTACAAGTGTGGTGAAAAAGGCCACCAAGCTCATGATTGCAAGGGGAAGAAGGAAGCTACCAACGTTCAGTGCTACAATTGCAGGGAGATGGGGCATTATGCAAATGCATGCCCTAAGCGTCAGGAGAACTTACCTCAGAAAAGGCCAAGGGATCAAGGCCAGGCTTATGCTATCACTACTGCAGAGGTAGAAGCTCCAAAGGACGTGGTGGCAGGTAATTTAATGGTTTCCTCAAGTTTAGCAAATGCATTATTTGATTCTGGATCATCGCATTGTTTCATATCTTCCCAGTTTGCTAAGAAAATTAGATATTTCCAATTTGATTTAATAAGGGAGTTGTCAGTTAAAACTCCTAAGGGAAGTATCGTTGCAACAAAGTTTTGTGAATCAGTCCCCATTAGAGCACATAAATTTTCTTTATCTGCTGATTTCATCGTCATACCTATGATTGAGTTTGATATAATCCTCGGTATGGACTGGCTTTCGGACTATGATGCGAAGATTTATTGTAAGAAGAAAGAGGTTACGATTCATGATGATAATGATAAGGAGCACCTTATTTTTAGAGCAGAATCGTCACCACCTAATTCTTATTTAGACCCACCCCCAGTAGCTCAACTTAATTCAATTATTTGGGAGGAAGAGAATGAAGTAACTATCGGTGAGGAAAGGAATGTTCAAATAGAGGATGTACATGTTGTGAAAGAATTTGTAGATGTATTTCCGGAAGATTTACCTGGACATCCTCCAGAACGAGAAGTTGAGTTTTCTATTGATTTGATTCCTGGATCAAGGCCTATATCGAAGACCCCTTATAGAATGGCTACTGTAGAGTTAGTCGAACTAAAGAAACAACTAGAGGAATTGAGTAATAAGGGATTTATTCGCCCTAGTGTTTCTCCATGGGGAGCCCCTATTCTTTTTGTTAAAAAGAAAGATGGATCTATGAGGTTATGTATCGACTACAGAGAGATCAATGCTATAACGATAAAGAACAAGTATCCCCTACCTCGTATTGATGATTTATTTGACCAACTGCATGGAGCTCAATACTTTTCAAAGATTGACCTTCGATCTGGATACCATCAGTTGTGTGTGAAGAAAGAAGACATTCCGAAAACAGCATTTCGAACCAGGTACGGGCATTACGAGTTTACTGTAATGCCGTTTGGATTGACTAATGCACCCTCTGTATTCATGGATCTAATGAATAGAGTTTTCAAGGAGTATCTCGATGAATTTGTGGTGGTATTTATTGATGATATCTTGGTATACTCCAAAACCTACGAAGATCATGAAAATCACTTGCGCATTATCTTGAAGACTCTGAGGAGGCATGAATTATATGGGAAGTTTAGCAAGTGTGAATTCTGGCTTCAGGAGATTTCTTTTCTTGGCCATATTGTCTCTAAAGATGGAATCTCTGTTGATCCTTCTAAGACCAAAGCAATCCAAGAATGGCCAGCACCTACGAGTATAACTGAGGTACGTAGTTTTATTGGTTTGGCAGGTTATTATCGACGTTTCGTCCAGAATTTTGCCCGATTGGCTAACCCATTAATGAAGCTCACACGTAAAGGGGTTAAATTTGTTTGGAAAAAAGAGTGTGAAGAATGTTTTGAAGAACTGAAGAGAAGATTAGTCAATGCTCCTATATTGACTCTACCATCGGGGAATGATGGGTTCGTTATTTATAGTGATGCATCAAAGAAAGGACTTGGTTGTGTCCTTATGCAGAATGATAGAGTTATTGCCTATGCATCACGACAGTTGAAAATTCATGAACAAAACTATCCTACTCATGATCTCGAGTTAGCAGCTGTGATCTTTGCTTTGAAGATATGGAGGCACTACCTCTATGGTGAAAAATGTGAGATTTATACTGATCACAAGAGTTTGAAGTATATTTTCTCACAAAAAGAACTCAACATGAGGCAAAGGAGATGGCTTGAATTACTCAAGGATTATGATTGTACGATACACTACCACCCGGGGAAGGCAAACAAGGTGGCAGATGCTTTGAGTAGAAAATACCATGGAGTTTTGAACAATATGAGAATTGAAAGGGATCCAATTTTCATGGATCTAGAGAAGATGGACATGGGAATAACCAGGGAAGGTGAAACATCAATGCTTTTTCAAATGGTTGCCAAACCATCTTTACTAGAAAGGATTAAGAGTTCTCAGACCGATGATGAAGAATTTCAGAAGAAGATTAAAGCTGTGAATGATGGGAGATTGAGAGACTTTGTGTATGAAGATGGAATTTTGAAATTTGGGAAGAGACTTTGTGTTCCCAATATACCTGATCTAAAAAGGGAATTGCTGGATGACGCTCATAGTTCCAATTTCTCTATACACCCTGGGAGCACCAAAATGTATAGGGATTTGAAGGAACATTTTTGGTGGGACAACATGAAGAGGGAGATTGCTGATTTTGTGTCAAGGTGTATGGTTTGTCAACAAGTGAAAGCTGGAAGGCAACAGCCTGGAGGAGTCATGCAACCTCTTCCCATACCGGAGTGGAAATGGTACAATGTTACGATGGACTTTGTCATGGGGCTACCAAAGACTCCTAGAAGGAATGATGCAATATGGGTGATTGTTGATCGTCTTACCAAGTCAGCACATTTTCTTGCTATAAGAGAAGATCTACCCCTGGAAAGTCTAGCAAGACTATATATTAATGAAGTTGTGAGACTTCATGGAGTACCCCTATCGATTGTTTCTGATCGTGATCCCCATTTTACTTCAAGATTTTGGAAAAGTCTTCAGAAATCCCTGGATACTGAACTTCATTTGAGCACTGATTACCACCCTCAGACAGACGGACAATCAGAACGGACTATTCAGACCTTAGAAGACATGTTGAGATCTTGCTCACTTGACTTTCAGGGTATGTGGGATCAATATTTACCACTAGTAGAATTTTCCTATAACAATAGCTTCCATTCGAGTATTCAGATGGCACCATATGAAGCGTTATACGGAAAGAGATGTCGTACACCAACCTGTTGGGATGACGTTGGTGAAAGAAAACTTGTAGGCCCAGAACTGGTGGAGGAAACGGTGGAAAAGGTGAAGGTAATCCAAAATCACATTAAAGCAGCTCAAAGTAGGCAGAAGAGCTATGCCGATAATCGAAGGAAGGATTTGGAATTTCAAGTCGGTGATCATGTTTTCCTAAAGGTATCTCCGTGGAAGGGAGTCATACGTTTTGGTAAGAAAGGTAAATTGAGTCCCAGGTACATCGGACCTTTCGAAATTCTAGAATGAATTGGGGCTGTAGCTTACCGATTGGCAATGCCGCCAAGTCTCTCCAAAGTTCACGATGTGTTCCACGTATCTCTGTTGAGGAAATACATGCCTGACCCAACGCATGTACTCACCTATGAAGATTTAGAACTGGAACCCGATCTGTCTTATTGCGAAGAGCCCATCAAGATTCTTGATATGAGAGAACAAGTGCTGAGAAACCGGACGACGCGTCTGGTAAAAGTTTTGTGGAGGAATCATAAGATGGAAGAGGCAACGTGGGAACCCGAGGAACTTATGATGAAGAACCACCCGAGTCTTTTTATGCAGTAATACCCTAGAAATTGCGAGGACGCAATTATTTGAAGGAGGGGAGAATGTAACACCCCAAGCTTCTACGGTACGTTTCCCTTTGAATAATGCGATAGCGTGTGTTGTACGCAACCTCGAGTTCTAACACACACCACAACTAATTAAACTAGCCGTTGTGAATAGTAATACCTAATTTTTGAAATTATATATATTTTATATTTGAAAATGGACTTCATTTTTGGACTAGGAAATATCGAATTTAGCCTAAGGTGAAATTTTGGTACTTTTCGGATAACTTTCATATTTTGATGAATAGTGAAAATTACTAAATTTTAATTAAAAACAACTTTTTTTAATCAAAATAATTAATAGAGATAGATTATGAATTTTAGTAGTTTTAAAGTATATTTAGAATATATTTTTACCATTTAATATAATGTTGGTCATTGGACATAATTTTACAATTAAACCGAACATAAACAAGTGTCAATCTTTTGATAGTTATTATCTCTTAAAAACACGCTTTTTGTTTTGACAGCGGGAATTAATTTTAAATTAATTTCTGCCACTTCTGTGTTTTGAATTTAGGAAAATGGATTCCATATTTGGAATCAGGATGTTCAAATTGTGTAAATGTGTAACTTTTATTTTTAGACATTTTGAATAATTAATGCGGTAAATATTTTATTTACCATGGTTAAGGGTAAATCCGGTAAATAAGGGTTAAAAAATAATATTATAATAATACTAAATTACCCTAAAACGTGTCTTAACCCTATTGGTTGATACATGGTCGACCATGGGCATCTTTGGGTCTATTTTGGGACCCCATGGATCCACTTGTAAGTGATAATGACACATTATATTAATAAAGTTAAAATAAAAATAAAAATGCCATAAGCTTATATCTTTTATAAGAACAATTTTTACATAGGGTTATACATGTTGGATTTTCGATTATAAATACTCATTAGAAATATAAAAAGATTTCCTACATAATGATATTTTATTTATAATTTTTAGACATTGAATAATTTATTTTATTTATGACACAATGATGATGCAGTAATTACTATAATAGTGAAAAATTAAAATAATTGATATTATAAATACCCAAATAATTATAATATGAAACTTTTAATGAATTAAACTAATTTTATATGATAATAGGATATATTAGGATTGATTTAATTGACTTTGTTCGAAGTAATCAATCTGTTAGGAGTTTCAAAAAAATCAACTATTGAATAGTGTCAAAATTGACATAAAAGAGTTCTTAAAACAAATATTATATTATTAATTGATATTAAATTCCTAAAAATCTAAGGTTCGGCCAAGAGACTTATATTATGATAGGTTCCTCATTAATGGACCACTTGGGGGTCGCTTGGATGTATATAGTAAGTTTATTAACCATATTATATAAAAATACAAAGAGACATTGTAAAAGTGAAACTAATTAACTTAGAGTTAATACTTAAAGATAAGGTTAATATAAGTACCCAAACCTGTCTAAATTCTATTGGATGAGTTGTTTTCGACCTATCCCCACCTCATCCTTTTAATAGTCAACTTTGGAGCCTTTGTAAACCAAATATGAATTTATTATAAATTAATATTTCGAACTTTTCCAAAGGTGCCCCTCACCCCTCTTATAAAAGGGCACTCCTCCTTCTCATTTCTTCACACCTTCAAAGCCTTTTGGTTCGGCCAAACTCTGCCCAAATACTCTCCCAACATCCCTCACAACAACCTAGAGGCCTTAGTTTGATCAGAAAGCCAACCTAAGGAGCCCTTTTGATCAAATCAAAAGGAAGAACCCGAAGAAGAGGTAATGATTTCACCACCCTTTTCTAAGTTCATTTCTTCTTCCACTTCTTCTTCCTTTGTTCTTACCATTCTGAAATAATAACTCCAGTATCTCACATATACTGTGATGTTATTATAAATATGGTACAATCATATTCAGTATTCTATCCACCCTTTGAATAACATGTCACCATACGTGCGTACGTACGGCTTACCGTCTCCACGTCGTGGTGTAATTGTTATTCAATATAATATTATTTGGATGGGTATAATAATGATGTGTAACTCATGTAAATAATAAATATAACATGTTAATGATTCTGTATATATGATATACCATCCATTTATATATTATTTTAATATCAAAAGAATGATATTGTCGCTCGTGCGTACGTACGGACTACCGTCTCCACGAACGCGATGAGATTCATTCTCCATCGTATCCATTCAAGTATAATTATCATTTGATGATTTAAAAATGATGTTTAAGGACTTTATATCATTCTGGATATGAATAAGATACAACAACCATGGCTTATTTAACAAAACATATAAAAGAAAATGAGTAAGTTAACTCCCGAAACGACGATAATTCTAAGATATTATTAACAAATCAATGTTAAAAGATCATATATGATATAATATTAATATATATGATTCTTGTATAATTTAATAACAACTATTTCACCATTATACAGGAGGTTAACCTACCCCAACCAAGGAAAAGTACAAGGTAAGGGTTATTTCACAATCTCTTCATTATCCGAGGTTGTATTATACGTAATAATCTACTGGGATCTCTTTATCATCCACATCCATGTTTCTTCGAAATGTATTTCAAAACATTTTTACTATTTACAAGAATATGGGTTAAAGTCATTTATACCTTTGTTTGACTTTTTATAAGAGGTTTATAAAGGAATCTTTCCGTCGTTTTCAAAACAAGGTCTTTTTTAACCTTTTCGACAGAATTGAGGTAAGAATGTTTTTTTAACTTATACGGCGGGTGCGGTTATTTTCCGCCGTTATAAAATCGTCGAAGCTTCCCATACAAGCTTATAAGAATATTTTCAAAGAAAATGTTTTATTTTATATGGATCTTAAATAATTTCAAAATAAAAGGAGATATTTCTTTTAAAAGAATTTTGATTTCATCTATGTCAACATACTTTGATGGATTTTAAGATTATTTGAAGTTGATTTATTATGATACAAAACTTCTATATTGTATTGAAGGTTTTGTGATATGTTTGACTGTGGATGTGCTATTTTTATACCATTCATAGTTTATTGTGAAAGTATTGACATTTCGTATGCTAGTTTTAATACGAATGTTTATGTTATGTTTAAACCTTTTCATATGGGAATGCATTGGACTTAATAAGTGACGGGTGGAGCCCGCTATAGCTCCTCGATGCATCGGTAGGTCTCATGAGACAAACTAGTGTCTTGGCACAAGGCCTTGACAAAATCTTATTTGTAGCCTTGGCACGAGGCCTTGGCTATGTGGTTATGATAGTCTGGCATTATGCATTCCAACATTATGAAAGTGGTTATTGATTTTTGCATGTGATTATTCGATTAGTAGAATATCCATGTGAATAAGTAAATGGCATTATTTCATTTTACTTTTGCCATACCATGTTGAAGTTCAATTTTAAAAGGCTTTTGTTTTAGTAATGCATTGCCTTAAATGTTTATTCTTATTTATGAAAGTTTCCGCTATATTGTTATCCTTACTGGGCATTTGAGCTCACCCCTTTTCTATGTTTTATTTTTCCCCAGGATGTGAAGAAGTAAATTATGAATGACCTGCAGGGATATTATGAGGGGATAGTAGTGTGGATTATGGAGACATTATGTTGTTGTAGTAGTTTTTCATTTTATGATGTAATGTAAAACTTATGAATATATCTAGTGTTTCCAAGGCTACTAAACCAATCGGTCTTTCGAGATTTGATCTTTCTTGTGATCATGCCAATGTTATGTAATAATGCACCGACTCTGGGTAGCTGGGGTCGGGGCGTTACAGAGTTCTTCGTAACTTATGCTCTTTTCGTTGTTTTCCTTGTTATATATTATTCTATTTTAGTGAAATATAATATGTCTTATTTTCAGTTTTATCATCTGTTATTCCATTTTCTTCCAATCCTTTTTTATTTAGGAGTCGATACTAGATGATTTTTCTACCATAGGTATAAGGTAGGTGGTCCATACCTTTTTTCTTAAAATCCTATATTTTTTAGTTAGTATCATTGTTCCACACATTGGAACTTCAGGGTTTTGATTCAAAAATTAATTGAATGCCTTGATTAAAATATTATAACCGTGTTTTGTTTCCCAATTAACATCATGTGATGGTTGGAGGTTGTCAACCTCAACCAGAACCACCTTTAATGTGTGTTCTTGTATCTTCCTATGATATACCACCACATTAAGTGTGTGTGAGATCTCTATATTAGTGGGAGAATCAATGAATTAAATGAGATATTAATAGTGGTTTTATTCATCCCTTTCCATGTGATTAAATGTTATTGAAGTAGTTAAGTGGTTTAAAAGGAAGATGTGGAATGAGTTGGATGGATTCATTTCTTTTGTATGACTATAAAATAGATTATAAAATGGATTAAATGATAACCGGTAAAGTTAATGAATGACCCATGATATCATTGTGTGATTTTGTTGATGGTGGATGGATCAGTATGGTAATGAGGACTACCATGGATTCAGTTTAAATTTATAATCATTGGATCCAAGATTATATGGGATTCCATGAACAATTCTACTCCGTGGATCTAGATTACTTTGGATGCCAAGGACATTTATAAACCTTGGATCTATATTTCTTGGATATCCTTGTAAATGATCCTTTGCCTCTACTCAATTCATTATTGAGTTTTTGTTGAGATGCTCCATGGACCCGATGAAGAAGCCTTGATCATTTAATAAATTGGATCTGGAACTTATAGGATAGATACTATATTACTTGGAATAAGATAGAGTGAATGTTTTATCATGATTTGTATATATCCCTTGTTTTTTATTTCTTGTTTCCAATAGCCCTTGGTAGGCTAGAAAATATCATAGTTACATGTATCACTTTATTCCTATTATATAATTCACACTACTTATTTATATATACATAGACTAGACTTGTTATATACCCCATTATTGGTGGCCTACTGAGTATTATATCACACATTTTTTGGGTTATCCTTGGGTACCTAGACAGACGTCATGGATGTAGGAAGAGATGGTGGAAATCACTCACCTCATGATGCTTGATTTTTTTCATCTAAGTGAAGGATCATAGGATAGAACTATGTCTCTTGAATCTATCTAGTTATATTCATTTGGTCTTTTCTATACTCTTGATACATGTACTGCATCGAATCCAAGTTTCCATGTAGTAACTTCTTTTTTGTATAGACACATGACATATTTATCATGTTATATTGGTATTTGCTTCATATTTGTTTACTACTACTATCATATATATTTTTATTTTATGTCACTAATTTATATTATGATTCCACTTATTTATTCACTTGTGATAATGTTGTGTTCCTCAGATCAGGAGGGTATAATCTCCCCAACATACCATTACAGACCCCCTCTACTAGCTGGTAGCCTCTAGAATATATGAAGGAACACTTGAGGCAATGTGACCCAGCAGCTCCAAGAATAGTTTAGTGGCTCCCAGTTTAGGACAATACAATGGGTGCTAGAATGAATTTATTATTTTTATACGTAATAGAAGTCATGTTATCACCTAGGAATTATTGTTTGGTGAGGTTTGTGTGGGTATTTTTAATGGTTTTCCAAGGCCCACGCTGTATCTAAAGGCCTCACAGCATGATGGACATTGTTTCATAGTTACCTTTGTGAATATAAATTTAAAGAACATGGAGTTCAAGAATAACACCATGATCAAAGGCATCATTCTAGGATTAATACTTTTACATATCGAAGCATATTCTAGAGACCCTTCTATTTGAAGATCATAGTCTAGAAAAGGAAAATCACATTGTTATAAGGACCTTTATATGTGGGGAGACATCGTAATGATGGGTGTATCACCATGATAAAGGGTTTTATGCCATGAAAATGGGTTTTATGCAATGACAATAACCCTGATGTATAACTTTTTTAATTTTGGAAATTTTTGAAACATTCATATATAGTACCAGACCCTTACGTATAATAATTATTTTTTTACTTTATAAAATTCCATGAGAATAGCACATTCATTCCATGACCTATGGGTCACACTATTGAGATTGGAAGGGGTTTTGGATTTTAGAAAATTTCTATACTTGAATGTCCTAACGATGAGAATCTTGGTGACACTGAGAATAGGCTTCCACGTAGTTATCTAAGGTCCATTACTTGATGATTTCATTAAGCATAGGGTTACACCATAGTAGTGAAGCCATGTCGTGATGGATTTTAGTGCATAATTTAGTGGTTCTAACTTAGAGAGGTGTTCCACGTCAAAGATATGATACATCATACTATGTGGAGAACCTGAAATAGTCATCACACCATGAATAGTGTTTTCATTTCATCACACATGGATTGAATAGATTTAAAATAATAAATTATATAAACGGTTTTAATATTAGATAAAACAAGTAAGTGTTTATCTTTTTCTAAATTTTTATGTTTTTTCCCTCTACACTCTCTCCCAACTTCTCTATTTTATGGTAGTTCCACTATTAATATCTAATGGGTTTTTTTTCTATTTTTGGTGTTAACTAGAATTAATTATATCACTTCACATTGATTATTTCTCTAATTTTCATATATTATAGTGGTATTAAATAGGTTATGGTTGTTTATATCTTAATTAGGTTATTATAAAAATATTAGATCCCTTAAAATTGAGATCAAATTATCTGCTTATATTCAAGTAGAAACTTTCTACTATCATAAGGTATGTGTTTCCTAAGTTGTCCCTAAGTATAATTTCATTTTATGTATACTTATGTTGTGTGTTTACACCAACCTAATATAAGTTTGATCAATAATTTAATTAAACTATTTATTCTTCATTCTCAGTAAATCACATTATTCGGTCTAATAATGGTCCATAAGAAAGGGTATAACCTAAAAAACTCTTCACCAAGTGTGTTGTGAATTGTAAAAAATATAATAGAAAATATCAAAGTATTAACAGTAAAAGTTATGAGGTGAGATATGGAACCTTGGGAGATTAAAAAAAATTGAAAGTTCAAAGGTGGGATGCAGCCCCCTATGTAAGATAAATTTATGGATATTAAAAGTTCAGATGAGGCCCCCTATGTCATTATTATAATTTAATAAAATCGATGGGTTGGGTTGTGAACTATAGGAAATTACATAATGTTAAAGGTTTTGGGTTGAGATTCCCCTGGGTAATGATATGCTCAAAAGGGTTCTAGGGTAGTATACAGTTCCCCTAGGTGGTTACATATTTGGTTGGGAGACACTAGCACTAGAATATGTAGGTATGTTCAGTCATGAGTGTCACGAAATAACACAATTATTAACTATGGTTTATTTATTTATGCTTTAAATTATTTATTATAGAAAATAAACATGTACATTATTTGATTGGATATTTTTAGGGACGTTATTGGTACTTCCCCACTTGGCTATACTAATATCCTACTCAAGTTGTCTTAATTACCCAACCATACTTTATGGTTTTAGGTCTCGATAAAAGAATGGTACCTATTTTTTATAGATGATCGAGTTGTCTGGGATGCAGTATGGGAGATGGGATCAAACCAGGGCTTGTGACTAGTTATTAAATATTTCTCTAGATTTTTTACTTTTGATTATTTTTTATTTTGATTCATAAGATTCACCCATTGGGGATCTTTCTTTTGTCTTTGTGACTTGTATTCCAGGGTAACTTTTATTTTTTATGTAGTATGTGTTTTTTGTTATTTATTATCATCTAATGATGATGTTTATTATGATTTTTTATTTAGATTAATGTTATTCTGTTTACTTCCACTATTATTTTTGGTTATCTAATATAGCTGTATAGTCTATCAATGACCACAATCAGACCCTCACTGCTAGTCAAAATCCTTTGGCATATTTGGAGGAACACTTGAGGCCAGGAAAATCTCTAGTCTATTTTATATAGTGTAAGATATGATTTGGGTTCATAATATGGTATTTTATATTCATTTCCTTTACTTTTTCCTAATATTTTAGGTATGTTATACATGATATGGGATATTTTTAATCATAGTATTGATATTAAGCTTATGATTATCTAACCCATAAATGAGGTAATTCTATGATACCAAGGATGTGATTGTTATTCTTTGTGTTCACTTTGATGGTTGGGATACTTCACTAGTGTGATACACTTGGATTTTGAATTTATAACTTATGATCTTTATTTATTTTACAAAAATGAAAATGTTTGTGTGTGTTCATGCAACATATTATATATGTAGGATTAATATTCCATTTTTTTCATTCCTATGGTTTTTATTAGTAGTGGTTAATTTAACTTTTAATTTGTTAAATAAAAATTCAATAGAATTATTTTCATATGTAAAATGTGATTATAATTTCATTTAACAAAACCCAAAATATGATATCATTAATAAAAGTGAAATTAAATTTGAATTATTGAATACTATATATTTGAGTAATAACCTTGAGTAAGGGAAGATGGGAGTAGAGATAGTGTCCAGGTTCTGGGATCTTTTGGTATTTAGATTATAGGATAGAGGGATGATATCCTTGTTACTACTTACCATACATTATTATAATGACAAATATAATAGAAATTATTTTTTGACACATGTATTTTGAATTGTAGAGATATTCCACTGTAGTGACCTCTTGTAGATCACTCGGATGGAGAGTATGAGAATTCCTCATAGGTGGTTGGTTCAGACCCCTCTATTTCTCCAACACTGATGATAGATGATTACCACATTAAGAGATTACTATGATTTATAAAATACATTTATAGAGACTCCATGAGATATTTCTTCCATGCCTATGATAACATAGGAGTTATTTTAGGATCATGTGAGCTTTGAGAAAATCTTGTGTGTGGTTAATTAGTGTTCATTTTTTTCTAAAAAACCTAATCACCCTCTTACTTATTAAATTCATCCCAGTTGAACTTATAATGTTTTAGTAATAAAATGAACATAGAAACTTTTTTATTTATGTTTTTCGCAAAAAATTATGATTATATCCCTTGTGCTTGTTGTTTTTTATCATATACAAACACTTCTGTCCTTTTATTATCAGTAAGTAACTACTTGTAATATGATTTACTTGAACCTGGTAAAAAATATAGCATGAACAAAAATTATAATAAACTCTATATTATTAAATGAAACAGATATACTTCTTTGAAAAATATTACCAGTGTTGTGTCAGACACAAATAGGTCAATATAATTTTGATCTTTTTCCCTCTCATCCGAAACAACAATACACTTGGATTAATCTCCACTGGCTCTAATTCATTATAATTTTTTTAGTTTTTATAACCACATTTTAATTTTTTATTTTACCTTTATATACTCAACATATAACCTAAAGTTATTTTTCTTAAATTACATATGAATAGTTTTTAATTTTTTGAATTCAATTCTCCAAGAATATTAATCCTAAAAATTCCTATAACATTTCATTAATAATATACCCATTTAATCCGGACATAATACCTATTATATATTTATCTTTCCATAATAAATTTTTTATTTTTTCCATGTACATAGGGATTTATAAATGAGCAGTTACGGATGTGAAGAACTTTCTTTCATTTTGGGGATCTATTGACCTTTCCAAGGATGAGTGGTGGTATCTCATGTCACAATGTGAATCATTTCCACAACATATTCTTTATATTTCACCGTGGTATGTCCATTTCTTCATATCATAACTCTATATTAAATAATAGATCTATAATCAATTTTATTCATCATTTTCAGAAAACATCATGATGTTATAATATTTATCATAGTTTAGAAACCTTACACTATTGATTCACCATGATAATCTTCTTGAATCTTGTATTAGTAACAAGCCCATGATATTTTCAAATTGAAAGAATAGCACTACATAATTATGTATAATATAATATTGAATCATAATATTTACCATAATCATGTCTTTTAAATCATTGATGAATATATCATGAATTATATGAAGAAAAACTTCTTCCAAAACAAAAACTTCACAAACATATTCAAATTACCTTATTTGGATAACTGATTAAACTATATATAATAAATATTTACTCTTATATATATCTGGTATGTTTCTACCATTTCTAAATTTCAGGAATTCTATTTTAAAGTTACCTTCCACATGGATTCCCTTTATTTTTTTGTTATACTCACATACTTCATTTATGTATGTCATTGTGTCTCCAACACATTACCATATTCCCCAACTCAAACTCAATGTTTCCTTTTTTATATTCATATAGGCCCTTCGAGTGAATTTTATATATAACTTCTCTTTATACATTTTCAAAGTTTTATAACATAACTAACTCTAATATATATAGTGAAACACCATAAATTACCTTTTCATATAGAATCCCTTCACTAAATATCTATAAATCAGTAACTATAGAATTCATCTCAAACCATCTTAAGACCTCTCAAAACACATCAAACCACTTTGTAACAACTTAAAATATTTTTTTTAACAAATATACAAATTACATGGCTTATGTAGAATAAAAATACTCTTTAGAGTATTTCAATGAACCTTTATTCCCTCAACCAGCATCAGCTTTTCAATAAGCATCATCCAAGTGTAGTTTCATATGATATATAATTATTCATGATTTTTAAGTATACTGATTAAAATTAATCAGAATCACCATCAAAAGTTGATTCTAAATCATATCCTCAGCTTCATCATGGGGATTAATATCAACAAACACTAAACACCATGGAACTTAACTCATATTGTAATCTTCCCTCAAAATTCATGAATATAGAGAAATTCCACATTAATTAAACCCTACAAGTTTATTTCCCTAGTCATAGTTTGAGAAAATGATTATTTTTTTAGGTTATTAGATTATTTATACCCATGATTATCAATAATTATCAATATTATTCCATGAATTTAAAAAAACTTTTAAATTTTTTTTTTTATAAACTTCTAATTGAAATTATAATTATCAATGTTGTTCATTATCATAATTATATACCTAAGATGACCTTATACCCTTTTAATTCACTTTTATTTTCTATTTTTCTTGAGATAATCTTGGATCATGATATGAATCATAAATACTTACATGTTTTACCATTAAAACTGTTTAAATTTTTAAAGTGTAATTGAAATTTATATAAAATTTGTTTAATTTATTTAGTCCTTATTGACCCATTGAGACACCCTAATGTTTTTTCCATCACATGGACCTCAGAATACGTGAAAATACTTTTCTAGTATGAACCAATTTATATATCAAGTAGAAAATGTCTAGTTTATCCACTTGTTTGATGATTTTCAATCTAAGTGTGGGTGTGTGATTCATTCATCAATTGGGTTATTTTTTTAATAACATGGTAATTATTATAGTATGAACCTATTTAAATTTTTAAAAACCCATAATTATTTTCATTATTTATAATTTTTTGAGGTTTTGTATGGAAATTCAAGATATGTGTCTAAGATATTGAATGGGTTTGAGTATGAATTGTTTCAAGTGGCTAAGATTTTCTTCTACATAGGGACTATTTTAACATAATGGTTAGAGGTCACCCCATGATTGGTGTATGATCCTGAATTTTTCTATAAGGTATGGAACCTTTTTTACTTCCACATTAATTCTTTTGTTTTAAAATTTTATGAATGCATAGTAAGGATGTTGAGGATACGATGGTGTATGGGGCTTGTACGGAACCCAGATGTAAAGAACCAGAATTTTCATGTAATTTTTTTGAAATAAATGGGAAATTTATGAGTCCGTGAAAATTGAGGATGCATAATTATGAGGCCCGAAGTGTCCAGAATGAATTTCTGAACATTATTTCAAGTATGTTCAGGAAACGTGTGAGTTGGTTTTTCAAAATTTTAAACCGGTGCTCAGAATTGAAATCTGAGGGCACCATTGAACTCGCAGCGCTAATATTCTCTTAAGAAGACATTCACCTCGACAGTAGTTTGTTGAAGGTGAAAGTTAATTTTTTTGGGTTTTTCATGAAAAGAATAAAATAAAATAATGTGTGTAACATTGTATTTTTTATTGTTTTGAAACTCCCATGTGGATGTATCACAGGTCGGTACCACCTGAATTAACCTCCCATAAGAGGTTATGGTGGTGGGGACCACCCGAGCCTAACATCCCATCAGAGAATATGGTTGTGGGGACCACATGAGGCTTAAACATCTTGAACTTCCCTCTTAATGAGGGAGAAACCTCCCAACTCCCTATTTAATGTGGAGGAGCCTCTTGAGATTCCTCCACATTAATTGTGCCAATGCCTTATATTAGTTTTTCCAACATGTGTGTGTGTGCCATCTTAATTTCTTTGTACGTTAAATTATATTGGAACCACCTTTCCTTTGGGTTGGCAAAGGAGAGGGTTCTTGGAGGATTACTTTCTTCTAATGGAGAACACTAATGAAGAACTTATTCTTTGAACGAATAACGCCAATGAATAAATTCTTCTCCAAACAAATAACGCCATCGAAGAACATTCTTCGGAATCAAGAAAGACAAAGATGCACGAACTGACAATCGAGGAAAATGCTGACGACACCAATGTCCATATTTTCCCAACAATTCATCTTCTTCTTCGTGACTCTGTCGATGAGTCAATCAAGGTAGGGGTTTATTTCAATATGATTATTACCTCCCATGTACTCCCCTTCTAATTCTTTTGTGGGATTGGGAATAGATATTGATGAGGGTTATGGGGATTGATGTTTTTTTAAATATCTTCCATACACGTTCTTATTCTTGTTGAGCCGCTTTCTACCACTCTAACATGGAGGGTGTAGGCCAAACAAACATGTTCAAACCCCTCCTCCATTCTTCTTGAATGGTGTATCCTAAGATATGGAAGAAGGAGACTTTGGTGAAGGTGACCGGTGTCGGCGGTCAGCACCGGTGGAACTTGAGAACTGCCGTCTGAGCCGCCGCTGCCGTCCAGAATGAGGCATCACCACCATCTGAGCCATTATAGATGTCTGGGATGAGCCACCGCAACTGTCCGAGCAGAGCTACCACCTCCGCCAGGCCGAGCCACCGTCCGAGCCACAGCCTTCGTCCGGGCTAAGTCGCCGCCATTGTCCGAGCTGTCACCACCATTCGGTTCGAGCCACCGTCATCATCCTGGTTGATCCACCGCAGAGCCGCTATTGTCGGGCCAAGCCACTATCTGAACTGTTGCCGCCTTCTGGGATAAGTCGTCGCCCGAGCTGCCACAACCCTTCCAGCCTAACCGCCCCGACCAAGCCGCCATGTGGCCTCGCGCCCTAGCGGCACCCTCCGCAGCCTCGCGGCCACATGCGGCCCTCCACGGTCCCTTATGGCCTTCCGAGCTGGACCCAGTGGACCGGGCCAGACCTAGCGGGTTTGGCGAGGTCGACCCGAACTGGGTCGGCCCAGGCTGGGTCGATCCGGGTTAGTTCGACCGGGTCAGACCAGACCCAAACCCACTATAACCCATTTACATTATTTTGGCCACGACTTTGGCATTAGACGTATGTTTGAAAAACTGTCAGCAGCTTTGGAAATATTGGAGTGAGATGGTACCTTTGAGTATACCCCACAAGAGATTTGGGTTATGATGTGGGTATGGTTGGGTTGGATCAATCACGAATCCAACCGGGACCCCAAGACTAAAATGCTAATAACTCACAGACCGGGCATCTGATTGACGTGTCCTTTGTTGCATTGAGACCCCTATGATGTGGCAGTCCTTTGAGATACTTCTTCAGGGGACATGGTGGCAGTTGGAGAATCGACCAGTGTCTTGGGGAGTAGATTATCCTAGAGATGATCATGTCTGGTACAAAAACCTAGTAGTTGGATGTGATGAAAAGAGTGCTCTCCTAGCGATCCTATGTGGGTCAGCTCCGAGCAATCCTATGTGGGTCAGCTTCTAGTGATCCTTTGTGGGTTAGCTTCTAGAGATCATGTGTGTATCTGCTCTTAGCAATCATGTGTGGGTCAGCTCCAGCGATCATGTGTGGGTTACCTCTTAGTGATCACGTGTGGGTCAGCTCATAATGATCCCCTGTGGGTTAGCTATTGGCAACCCTGTCTGGGTTAGCTCTAGCGATCTTGTGTGGGTCAGCCTCCAGCGATCCTATGTGGGTCAGCTTATAGAGATTCTGTGTAGGTCAGCAGCAAATCCTCATAACAAATAATATGATTATGTATTGATAACTAATCATCTATACTACTGTACCAAAAGATATACATGGTGTGAGCTGAGTGAGAACATCTGTGTTTCTTTAGGATTGAGATGGATTACTTGAAAACTGAGGTATATGTATGGGAATATAATTAAGTTTGGTTATCTATTATTTTCATACCATGTGTTTTATCCTTGGTGGATTTTGTGAGACCTTTAGGGTCTCAAGGTCCATACTGAGTATCGTTATACTCACCCCTTCAAGGGTTATGCCCACACGTTATTTTGTTGGATGCAGATGATGGACAATGCTGACTGAGGTTAAGAGTGCTAGGATTGGACGGTAACTAGAGGTGGACCATATGGTGTGTCAGTATACTAAGGAGATGGGTGGATGTGTAGTGCTTAAGAGGTGATATGTACCTACCCTTCCGGTAGGAACCTCAAAGGATGATCCAATAGATGTATTTTCTCTTTCTTTAGTTGTATTTTATTTCAGTTGTACTTGTATCTTTACATTTGGGCTTTTATTCAGGCCAATTTTACTTTTAGCGCTCTTTTTGTTATATATTGTTCTTGTGTTTTTATCTTGATGTGTGATTGGTTACATGATTTTACAGGTTATAAAGGCATTGCCTTCCCAGTTCTATGGAATACGCCTTTTGGTGCTAGTCGTCAGCCCCTGGCCTATGGAAGGGGGGAATGGGGTAGACACAAAAGGTGCCCTGGGGGATGGGTTGTGACATAAGAGCCTTGATTTATGCACAAAACAGTTGGTATGAATAGTTTATAGAAATTTCGTGTCCCAAGCCACATAGTTTGACTAAACCATGCAAGGAATTTCAATACATAGTAGAGAGAACACAGTTTTATAAAACTGTGAAATCAGGTCTGCATGCCAATACAATGTTGTTTCAGTTTTTTATATAGGTAAATTGCATGTTTTGTGCATAGTTTCCCAAAATGTTCATATGAACCACGTAAGAGAGGTCTTGAGGAATAGAGGTGTGCATGGTTGGCACATTTTTTCTCCAACAATGTAGAAAAATTATGTGAGCTAGTATTTTAGAGCATAATGATGGTTATGACATTAATGTCTTATGTTTTAAAACCTTATATTTGATTCCATATTAATCATGTTTTTAATCCCCTTTTATCATTATTGAGATATTCTTCAAGTCTAACCCAAGAATTTTATCTAATTGCTCCATCTATTATCTGAATCAAACATTGTCCATCTCATTGGAAGTGTGTTAGTGAGTTCTTTATTCCTTAGGCTCCTTTCACATTTTTCCTTTCTACTGAGGATCTTATATGGGTGAAATCTAATATTCCCTATTTTCTGTTATTTTCGCTAGTTATTATATTTTCTTCTAATCCAGGTTGAATTAGGATTTGATTCTTGATGACTATTCTACCAATGTTATAAGGTAGTTGGTCCATTCCTTTTCTCTAAAAGTCTAATTGTTTTATAGCAAGTTTCCATTTTGTCTCATGATGAAATATATGATCATTTATCCTAAAATTAATTAAATTTCCTGATTAAATTATTGACACCCTTTTAGTTTTCTCATTTAGCACCATGTGATGGTTAGAAGTTTTGAACCTCGACTTGAAGCCCCTTTGAGGTTAATTCCCATTTCTTCTTATGATATACCACATTTTTTGGTATATGTGAGATCAACATATTAGTGGGAGACATAATTAATTAAATTTGATATTAGGATAGGGTTTATGCCTTCTTTTTCAGGTGATTTCTTGTTATTAAGATGGATAAATGAGTTACATGGAAAATGTGGAATGTGTTGGAAGAACTCATGCCCAGTGTATGACTATCAAATGGATTACGAAATGGGATAAATGATAAAGGTAATGTTTAATTAATGACAATTTATTTCCTTATGTGATTATATTGATTATAGATAGTTTGGTGTAGCATCGAGGACTGCCATGGATATTAGGAAATTAATACTCCCTATATTTGGTATTGTATTGGAATGGGGAAATTACCCTCTTTATGGTTCTGGATTTATTGTTCATGTGAGCAGGGGAGCACATGACCGAGCTATGGCTCACGATTCTATCTGGAGATAGTAATTTTGTTCACTTTGAAATTTGGATACATGTATTGTAACAAATTCATTTTTCCATGCTTTTATTACATTTTTTGTATTGACTCATGATGTATTCATCATGTTATATTGATATTGCCTTCGACTTTGTTTACTACTACTATCATTTAAATGTTTATTTTATATTGCTAATTAATATTATTCAAACACCTATTTATTCACTTTTGATACCACTCTGTTCCATTAATCATGAAGTTATTGTCTCTCAAACATACCATTAAGTACCCTTACTACTAGTCAATAACCTATGGTATATGGGGAGGTACGCTTGATGCCACATGACCCACTGGCTCGAGGAACCATTTAGTGGCTCTTGGGTTAGGAAAATAAAAATTGGTGTCAAAGGTGTTTATTTTAGTATGAATTATTGTTCCAGGATATTTGGTAAGATATTAGGAAATTTTTGGAGTTTATTAATGAGTTATTCCTTGGAGTAGCGAACCCATGTACATGAAAATGCCAAATTTCCTGGTATAGTACATGTTGTTCTAGATTTTTTCGTATTTCAGTTGATTTAATTCAACCTTTGGTTTAAGTACATGATATGTGATATTGTTATTTATATGGTCAAAGAATTATGTTTTATCCTTAGCAAAACACAGAAATTAATTATCGATCATGCATCATTTTAGGCACATTACAGGATTCACATTCCACACATATGTCATTCCATATAAGATACATTTCTTGACTGAATGACAATTATTATGTGTTTCATATGTTATATAGTTTTTAAAGACCAATTTATCATACAAAATATTTAGAAAAATAATTGCTAATTAAAGTTTCTATTGTAAAATAAACATTTCGTTCCTATATAGGCTATTGAAGACACCTTAAGTAGTTGATTTTGGCATGTTGAGTCTTGGAAAATTGGTTATGGGCCGGAACATGGTATTATATGGATTTAAAGCATACGACACATAAATTTATATAGTGTGTGGGACCTTATAAATAGATGATGGTAATATTTTTAATTCAACCATTTTAATATAGTTTTAATATAAATAATAATTTAAACGATTTTTAATTTCTAAATAAAAAGGTCACTGTTAAATGGAGATTCTAATTAAAAATAAAGGGTGTTTATTCTATTAATTAAATTTTTCCTTCCATATACTAGGATATATGTTATGAAATATAGATATTGACTAAGACCTAGATTTAGTAGTGGGTAGTCGGAACTATCTCGAGTGCACTTTATGAGAGACCCTATTAGGATGAGGCATTGGTGTGTGGATGGTGTTTAGGAAGGATTGTACGTGTACTATTATATATCTATGATCTAGTTGTTACCAAATATATTATAAGGTGTGTGTCTGTAATTTGAAGATATATTCCACCACGAAGAAATCTATTTATGTTCTAAGAGTGTGGTGATAGCCATAGTCTAGAGGCGGTGGGGCCTAGGATGCTAGTATAATATCCAATAGTGCCACATGAGGGAGCACCCATTGTTTCTGATGTGGGTGATGATGACCAGTTCTGAGAGGGTTTCATGTGCTTTATGAAATTTATTCAAGGATCCATATAGCCTTCTATGACTATGGTAGAGCTAATACGCGTGTCCTAGTAGTAGCATCCACCAACTTTTTTGGGTGATGGTGATTCATAGGATGTTAATCTATGGATTGACATTTTTTATCAATATTAAAGAACATGTAAACTCCTCCGTAGTAGAGATTCAATCTCAAGATATATATATAATTCATGTAGCTACTAAGACATGGTGGAATGTTATAAACTAGGATGATAGGATTCGATACATGGTTTGGAGAGATTTCCAATCAAGATTTTTGTAGGAATTCATTCCTAATACATTGATCTCTGAATGCTCCAATGAGTTTATGCATATAGAGTAGGGTGTTATGACTGTTATGGAGTACTATACTTACTTTAGATATCTTTATTTATTTTCCCCTATCTCTCTTGTTGATAATTCATAAAGGGTGAGACACTTTGTGGAAGGTCTTAATCTTTTTGTTTGATCGTAGTTGAGTGTGCTTCAGTTGAAAAATATAACTCAGATAGTACATTATGCACTTATTATTGATTGTAATATATGGGATTTTGTGTTTCCATCGTAGGGTGGTAAAGCTTCATGACCTTGTAGTTTAGTGTTAAGTTGGAGGAAGTGATGTTTTCAGAGTTCTTATGAGGGTAATACAGGCATGTTTTCCCATGTTGTTAGTTCAGTGTTTTCTAATTAGTGTTTAATGAGGGGACACATGAGGGTCCAATGTGATAGAGAACCAGTCAATTACTGATCTTATGGTATGATGGTCCATATAGAGTTGTTTTTATGTAAATTTCCTCTAATATTTAGTGATCAGGTGTCAAAATTGACTCTAGGTTCCATATTGGGATTTATAGATCCATGTTATATTGGGAACTAGATTGCGACCATTTTTTAGGCTGAGGGGTTGTCGTCACCGATGGAGCTAGACACTAGTTTAATCTCAAAAATATAGTGGTCCTACTTAGGGTAGTCAATATATTTCTTAGGGATGCAATTCAGGCCATATATATTTAGTACATTTTATACTTAAAGCGATGAGTTACAAGCCATCTAAAGTGAGAGGAATAATCGTAGTATATTTTACTCTAGTATATGTCCTTTTTGATATTGGTGTTTCAAATCTGTCGTATCTTTACCTATTTTTTGAAGCCTTAGGCACGACATAAATTGTTTTGATGTCGTTGGGACACTCGATACTATGTTGGGGATTTCATTGGAGAATATATTTTAATGTAGGGAATTCCCTCTTGTGGTAGGTGGGTATCACTTCTTATATAATCTCTTTATTCTTGAGATGATGGTATTTGATGTCATACTTAGAATGGATTTGTTATTTCCTTATCATGAACATTTCTATTTCTATCTTCATAGGGTATACTTCACATCACTAGAGGGTGGTAGGTATATTCATAAGGGTGAGTGGGATGTCCAGGATGAGAGAGCTAGACCTGGGCATCATGGGATATTTGGCATGATATACAATATTTTTAGCCATTATATGGATGATCAAGGAATATTATACGATGAATTTTCTTTAGTATTATATCATTACATGGATTTATTCTCGAAATACTTTTTTTGGTTTTCTTATTGAGTGATAGGTGTATTTTCTATTGATCGGGTTCTATGAGTTTAACCAGTATAAATTCCTCCTTATAAGGGGGCCACTACCAAGCTATATGAGCTTAAGAGATCATTAAAGGAATTATAGAAAAGGGGTTTATACAACTCAATACTTATTTATGGGATTTCCTATCGAATTTTCCAAAATTTTGGATGGAACCCTCGGTCTATTAATGTATTACCAAAAAATGAGATAGCTGACGATTACAAATTGGTATACTTTCCTTCAGATTGATGACCTCTTTGATCAGCTCTGATAAGATCATGTTTTCCCAAAAATTGATTTGAGGCCTAGTAATCACTGGGTACAGTCGTGCAGAAAGATATAAATTGTATAGTATTTAGTATTAGTTATAGACTTTATGAGTACCAGATTATGTCATTTGGTCTCATGAATGAACTTTTAATTTTCATGGATTTGATGAATCAGTTTTTATAATCGTATATAGACTCTTTTGGGCTGGTTTTTTTGGGATGACATCTTGGTGCATTCTTATACTTCACAAGATCATTCCAAACACATTGGCGTTATTCTGAATATATTGATAGAGAAGAGGTTATATGCCAAGCTCACAAAATGTCAGCTCTAAAGTGAAAATTTTCACTTCATGGGTCACATTATCTCTATGACAGAAGAATATATTGACCTATAGGAGGTGAGTAATGTGTTTTCATTAGAGCATCGCAAGAATTTCTTTAATGTTTGGAGTTTATTGGGTTTGGACAATTATTATAGGTGCTTCAACCAATAATTTTGACGTCGAGATACGCCTCTTCTAGGATTGTCTAAGAAGTAGGGGATATTTGTATGGTCTGAAATATATGAAAAATATTTTCAAGAGATTAAGGAAAATAAGAATTCAGCACTAATCTTGATTCTTCCAAATCCTAGAAGAAGTTATACAGTTTTCTATGATGTATTAGGAATCTTTATAGGATCTATCACAGTTTATGGGGATAGATTTGTTGTGTTTACATATCACTAGTTGAGAAATCATGATATGAATTACCCAACGAATGATATAGAGTTGGGAAATGTTTTTCACACCATTCATTATTGGATGAAGTATCTTATGGGAGGGTTTTTTGTGGTTTACACATACCACAAAAGCCTCCAGTTAATACTTATATAGCATGAATTGAACCATTGGTACAGAATGTGGGTTTGGTATCTCTAGTCATTTGATTTTGAGCAAGCTTATATACCCTATAAAGGAAATTTAGTAACATATTATCTTACTCGTAAGACTCAGACATAGGAAATTATATAGGCCATTAGTGAGTGAAAAACGTTGTTCCTGTTCTTTGAAATGCACTTGGTGGTGAAGGATAGTAATTGGAAGACTTATCTCTCATCCTTAGAGGTGACATGCACTCTTATGGATTGGGTGAGGATGAGTTTTCTATCAGATTATAATGGATTAGTCCTAAGGTATAGTATGGAAGGTAATGAATCACCTCCTAGTTATCCCACTGGGGATGACGAATTTTTATATATGCAGGGGCGTGTATAGATTCCAATAGATATCTAAGATGATCTGATATGGGAATGTCATTCCATAGTTTGGGTAGTGCATCCTAATGTAACCAATATGTAATGAGAATTATGTCACTAGTATTGGTGGCCTTGTATGAAATGGTAAATTGTATTATTTATTACTAGGGGATCCACCTATCAGCAGGTGAAGGAAGAACACCCATGATTAACTGGTCTCTTATAACGGATACCCATTATTGAGTAGAAATAGGATGATTTTTTAATGTCTTTCGTGTCTTGGGTTCCATGGTTACCTTAAAGTAGTGATGTTTTCTGGGTTTTTATAGAATGTCCGATGAAGGTCTCCCACTTTCTACCAATAAAGTAAACCTTCTCAGTAGATGAGCTTTAGAGGATTTCTATTTCTTATATTGTGTACAATCATGGGATTTATTATACTATTATACTGGATAGGGTATCTAGAATTACATTCGGGTTTTTGAATGTCTTAAAATGTTTTTTAAGTACACAAGTGATTTTGAGCACGATATAAAACCCCCAGACCAATGGGAAATTGGAGCTCCCAATAAAAGGTATAGAGCACATTCTTTGGCATGAAACCTTGATTTTGGATGCTATGAGGAGAGACATATACCCCTGGTTGAATTATCCTACAACAATCACTGTTAAGAGAATATACAACTGGAACCTTATAAGTATTTGTATGGTAGTCCATTACAATCACCTTTTTTGGAAAAAGGTAGAAGAGGTAACACTACTTTAACCATGTCTACTCATGAAGAATTCAGAAAATGTTTAGACGAATCAAAAATGGGTGGCCATAGAACATTCTATACGTATATACTATATCAATCACCATCGATTATCACTAGAGTTCAAGGAAGGGGATTGATAGTTCTCTGGTATCTCACCATGTATAGGGTACAGACATATTTGAAGTCACACTCTTTATCAATATGAGGTTGAGTTACAGGTGGATGTTCTCTTCAAAGAGAATCATATACATATCATTTCTCATATAATGAAATCAATCTAAGGCATGTCAGTTCATTTAGTTTAGGTGTTATAGTAATACAGTCATGTGTAGGATGAGACCTAGGATAGAGATGCATATGTATGTGCTCAAAGGATGTAACTCTTTTCATATACATTACCACTCACTAAATAGAATCTTTAGGAATAGTTATTTTAATGTGTGTAGATTTTAAGATAATAATTTTTCAATGAGGTATGGAACCATTTTACTTCTGGTTTAATTCATACTTTTTTACATTTTATATATTCCTCTTGGGATGTGGAGGAAAAAAGGGTGTCCATTTCTTGTTTAGAACATATATCCCCACTTTTTTTAAAAAAATATCTTGGCCATGTAATTATTAGAATACGTGAAACTCAAGAAGCATGGTTTGAGTGAAGCATGAAGGTTGTTTTAGTACAATGTAGATGTCACATGGTTTGAGAAAACCATTCAAATTGGTTATCATGACTAGGTGGGGTGTTTTAGTTTCTTATATGGAAATAGCATGGTTATTTCATGGTTTCCCAAAATGTTCACATGAGCCCTACGATGGAGGACTTTAAGTAGATAGGTGTGCATAGTTCATGCATGCTTTGTCAAGTCGTTCACCTAAACCATGTGACCCAGTATTTAGTGAGGAAAATACCATTATTCCGTTAATTTCCCTCAAATTTTGACAATTCTTATACATTCATTATTTCTCTAGTGGATAACCCCCTTTTCTCACATTAGAGAACTTCTTGAACCTAACCTAGGATTTGATAAGATTCCTCCATCTATTGTAAAATTCAAACATTGTTAATCTTATTGGATTCTCTTCAGTGAGTTCTTTGTATCTTATGCTCTTTTCGTTGTTTTCCTTGTTATAGATGATGATATTTTAGTAAAATCTAATATGGCCTATTTTTAGTTTACTCATCTGTTATTCCATTTTATTCCAATCCTTTTTGAGTTAGGAGCTGATACTAGAATATTTTCCTACCATAGGTATAAGTTAGGTGGTCAATACCTTTTTCCTAAAAGCCTATATTTTTTAGTTTGTATCATTGTTCCACACATTGGACGTTCAGGGTTTTGATCCTAAATTTTATTGGATGCCTTGATTAAAATATTATAACCATGTTATACTTCCCAATTAACACCATGTGACGGTTGGATATTGCCAACCTCAACCAGAACCACCTTTGAGGTGTGTTCTTGTATCATCCTATGACATGCCACCACATTAAGTGTGTGTGAGCTCTCCATATTAGTGGGAGAATCAATGAATTAAATGAGATATTAAGATAGGTTTTATGCATCCCTTTCCATGTGATTAAATGATATTGAAATAGTTATGTGGTTTAAAAGAAATATGTGGAATGAGTTGGATGGATTCATTGCTTGTGTATGACTATAAAATGGATTATAAAATGGATTAAATGATAACAGGGAATGTTAATGAATGACCCAGGATATCATTGGGTGATCTTGTTGATGGTGGATGGATCAGTATGGTAATGAGGACTACCATGGATTCTATATAAATTTATAATCGTTGGATCTAGGATTATATTAGATTCCCTGAACATTTCTACTCTATGGATCTAGATTACTTTGGATACCAAGGACATTTATACACCTTGGATCTGGCTTTCTTGGATATCCTTTGAAATGATCCTTTCGCTCTACTCAATTCATTATTGAGTTTTTGTTGATATGCTTCATGGACCCGATGAGGATGCCTTGATCATTTAATACATTAGATCTCAAAGTTATAAGATAGATACTATATTACTCGGCATAAGACATAGTGAATGTTTTATCATAATTTTTAAATATCCCTTTTTTTAATTTCTTGTTTAAAGAGACCCATGGTAGGATAGAAAATATCACAGTTATATATATCACTTTATTCATATTATATATTTCACACTACTTATTTATATATACAAATACTATACTTTTTATATACCCCATTATTGGTGGCCTACTGGGTATTATCTCACACCTTTTTTGGGCTATCCTTGGGAACCCAGACAGACTTCATGGATATAGAAAGAGATGGTGGAAATCAATCACATCATGATGCTTGATTTGTTTTTCGTCTAAGTGGAGGATCATAGGACTGAACTATTTCTCTTGAATCTATCTAGATATAGTCATTTTGTCTTTCCTATAATCTTGATACATGTACTCCATCGAATCCATGTTTCCTTGTAGTAAATTTTTTTTGTATAGACACATGACATATTTATCATGTTATATTGGTATTTCCTTCAACTTTGTTTACTAAAAATATCATCTACATTTTTATCTTATGTCACTGATTTATATTATGATTCCACTTATTTATTCACCCGTGATAATGTTGTGTTCCTCTGATCATGAGGGTATAATCTCCCCACCATACCATTACAAACCCCCTCTACTAGCTGGTAACCTCTGGAATATAGGAAGTAACTCTTGAGGCAATGTGACCCAGCAGCTCAAGGCATAGTTTAGTGGCTCCCATGTTAGGACATTACACTGGGTGCCAGAGTGATGTTATTACTTTTCTACATAATAGAAGTCATGTTACGGCCTAGGAGTTATGGTTTGGTGAGGTTTGTGTGGGTATTTTTAATGGTGTTTCAAGGCTCGTGTTGTATCTGAGGGCCTCACAGCATTATGGACATTGTTTCATAGTTAACTTTGTGAATATAAATTTAAAGAACATGGTGTTCAAGAATCACAACATGATGAAAGGCATCATTCCATGATGGATACTTTTACATATCGTACCATAGTCTATAGACCCTTCTGTTTGAAGATCATAGTCTGGAAAAGGAAAATCACATTGTTATAAGGACCTTTATATGTGTGGAGACATCATAATGATGGGTGTATCACCATGAAAAAGGGTTTCATTCCATGAAAATTGGTTTTATGCTATGACGATAACCCTGATGTATAACTTTCTTAATTTTGGAAATGTTCGAAACTTTCATATTTAGTACCTGACCCTTATGTATAATAATTATTTTTTTATTTATAAAATTCCATGAGAAGAGTACATTCATTCCATGACTTATGGGTCACACTGTTGGGACTGGAAGGGGTTTCAGATTTTAGAAAATGTCTATACTTGAATTTCCTAGCGATGAGAATCTTGATTAAACCTAGAATAGGCTTCCACGTAGTTATCAAAGGGACATTACTTGATGAGTTCATTAAGGTTATGGTTACACCATGGTAGTGAAGCCCTGTCGTGATGGCTTTGTGTGCATAATTCAGTGGTTCTAACTTAGAGAGGTGTTCACATCAAAGATATGATACATCATACTATGTGGAGAACTCTAAATAGTTATCACACCATGAATAGTGTTTTCATTTTATCACACATGGATTGAATAGTATTTAAAATAATAAACTATATAAATGGTTCTAATATTAAATAAAACAAGTAAGTGTTTATCATTTTCTAAATTTTTATGTTTTCCCCTTCTGTACTCTCTCTCAACTTCTCTATTTTATGGTTCTTCCACCAATTATATCTAATGGTTTTTTTCTATTTTTGGTGTTAAATAGAGTTTATTATATCACTTAGCAATGATTATTTCTCTAATTTTATTATATTATAGTGGTATTAAATAGGTTATGGTTTTTTATATCTTAATCAGGTTGTTATAAAAATATTAGATCCCTTAAAATTGAGATCAAATTATCTGGTTATATTCAAGTAGGAACTTTCTACTATCATAAGGTATGTGTTTCTTAAGTTATCCCTAAGTATAATTTCAATTAATGTCCACTTATGGTTTGTGTTTACACCAACCTAATATAATTTTGATCAATAATTTAATTAAACTATTTATTCTTCATTCTCAGTAAATCACATTATTTTTTCCAATAATGGTCAATAAGAAAGGGTATAACCTAAAAAATTATTCACCAAGTGTGTTGTGAATTTTAAAAATATAATTGAAAATATCAAAGTATTAATAGTAAAAGTTATGAGGTGGGATATGGAACCTTGGGAGATGAAAAAAATGAAAGTTAAACGGTGGGATGCATCCCCCTAGGAAATTATAAATTTATGGATATTAAAAGTTCAGATGAGTCCCCCTAAGTAATTATTATAATTTAATAAAATCTATCGGTTGGGTTGTGACCCCTAGGAAATTACATAATGGTAAATATTTTTGGTTGAGATACCCCTGGGAAATGATATGATCAAAAGGGTTCTAGGGTAGTATACAATTCCACCTAGGTGGTTACATATTGGGTTAGGAGACACTAGCACTAGAATATGTAGGTATGTTTGGTCATGAGTGTCACCAAATAACACAAGTATGAACTATAGTTTATTAATTTATTCTTTGAATTATTTATTATAGAAAATAAACGTGTACATTTTTAGATTGGATATTTTTAGGGATGTTGTTGGTACTTCCCCACTTGGCTATAATAATAGGCTACTCAAGTTGTCGTAAGTACCCAAACATACTTTATGGTTTTAGGTCTCAATAAGAGAAAGGTGCCTATTGTTTATAGATGATAGAGTTTTCTGGGATGGAGTGTAGAATATGGGATCAAACCAGGGCTTGTGACTAATTATTAAATATTTCTCTAGATTTTTTACTTTTGATTATTTTGGATTTTGATTCGTAAGATTCACCCATTGGGGATCTTACTTATGTCTTTGTGACTTGTATTCCAGGATAACTTTTATTTTTTATATAGTATGTGTTTCTTATTATTTATTAGCATCTAATGATGATGTTTATTATGATTTTTTATTTAGATTAATGTTATTGTTTTTACTTCCACTATTATTTATGGTTATCTAATATAGGGTTATAGTCTATAAATGACTACAATTAGACCCTCACTACTAGTTGAAATCCTTTGGCATATTTGGAGGAAAACATGAGGTCAGGCAACTCTGTAGTCTATTTTATATAGAGTAATCTATGTTTTGGGTTTATAATATGGTATTAGATATTCGTTTCCTTTACTTTTTCCTAATATTTTATATATGTTATACATGATATGGTATATTTTTAGTCATAGTATTGATATTAATCTTATGATTAGCTAACCCATAAATGAGGTAATTCTATGATACCAGGGATGTGATTGTTATTCATTGTGTTCACTTTGATGGTTGGGATACTTCACTAGTGTGATACACTTTGATTTTGAATTTATAACATATTATTTTTATTTATTTTAAAAAAATAAAAATGTTGGTGTGTGTTCATGCATCATATTATACATGTAGGATTCATATTCCATTTTTTTATTTACTATGGTTGTTATTAGTAGTGGTTAATTAAACTATTTATTTGTTAAATATAAATTCAATAGAATTATTTTCATATGTAAAATGTGAATTTAATTTCATTTAACAAAACCCAAAATATGATATCTTTAATGAAAGTGAAATTAAATTTTAATGATTTTAATGCTACATATTTCATTAATAACTTTGAGTAAGCGAATATGGGTGTAGAGATAGTGTATAGGTTGTTGGATCTTTTGGTATTTATATTATTGGATATAGGGATGATATTCCTGTTACTACTTACCATAAATTCTTATAATGACAAATATAAAAGATATAATTTTTTGACACATGTATTTTGAATTATAGAGATATACCACTGTAGTGACATCTTGTAGAGCAATAGGATTGAGAGTATGAGAATTCCCCATAGGTGGTTGCTTTGGACCCCTCTATTTCTCCATCACTGATGATAGATGATCACCTTAATAAGAGATTACTATGATTTGTAAAATACATTTATAGAGGTACTCCATGAGATATTTCTTCCATTCCTTTGATAACATAAGAGTTATTTTTGGATAATGTGAGATTTGAGAAAATCTGGGGTGTGGTGAATTAGTGTTCATATTTTTCTAAAAATCTCAATCACCCTCTTACTTATTAAATTCATCCCACTTGAACTTATAATGGTGTAGTAATAAAATGAACATATAAACTTTTTATTTATGTTTTTGAAAAAAATGACGATTATATCCCTTGTGTTTGTTGTTTTTTATCATATACACACGGTTCCCTCCGTTTATTATCAATAAGTAACTACTTGTAATATGATTTACTTGAAATTGGTAAAAAAAATTAGCATGAATTAATATTAGAATAAACTATAAATTATTAAATGAAACATATATACTGCATTAAAAAATATTACCAGTGTTGTGTGAGACACAAATAGGTCAATCTAATTTTGATCTTTTTCCCTCTCATCTGAAACAACAATCCACTTGGGTTAATCTCCACTAACACTAATTCATTATAATTTTTATTAGTGTTTACAACTACATTTTAATTTTTTATTTTACCTTTATATACTCAACATATAACATTATGTTCGTTTTCATATATTACAAATGAATTCATTTTAATTTTTTGAATTCAATTATCCATGAATATTAATCCTAAAAACTCCAATAACATTTCATTAATAATATAACTATTTAATCCCGACATAATACCTATTATATATTTATCTTTCCATAATAAATTTTTTATTTTTCCCATGTACATAGGTATTTATAAATGAGAAGTTAAGGTTGTGAATAACTTCCTTTCATTGTCGCGTTTTATTGACCTTTCCAAGGATGAGTGGTGGTATCTCATGTCACAGTGTGAATCATTTCCACAATATATTCTTTATATTTCACCATGGCATGTCCATTTCTTGATATCATAACTCTTTATTAAATAACGTATCTATAATCAATTTTATTCATCATTTTCAGAAAACATCATGATGTGATAATATTTATCATAGTTTAGAAACCTTACACTATTGATTCACCATGAATATATTCTTGAATCCTGTATTAGTAACAATCCCATGAAATTTTAAAATTGAAATAACAACACTACATAATTATGTATAATATAATATTGAATCATAATATTTACCATAATCATGACTTTTAAATCATTGACTATTATATCATGAATTATATGAAGAAAAAATTATTCCAAAACAAAAACTTCACAAACATATTCAAATTACCTTATTTGGATAATTTATTAAACTATATATAATAAATATTTACTCTTATATATATATATGGTATGTTTCTACCTTTTATGAATTTCTTGAATTCTATTTTAAAGTAACCTTCCACAAGGATTCCATTTATTATTTTTTCTTATACTCACATATTTCATTTATGTATAGCATTATGTCTCCAACACATTTCCATATTCTCCTACTCAAACTCAAAGTTTACTTTTTATATTAATAGAGGCTCTTGGAGTGAATTTTATATATAACTTTTCTTTATACATTTTTAATGTTTTATAACACAACTATCTCTAACATATATAGTGAAACACCATAAATGACCTTTTCAGATAGAATCCCTTCACTAAATATCTATAAATCTATAACAATAGAATTCATCTCAAACCATCTCAAGACCTCTCAAAACACATCAAACCACTTTGTAACAACTTAATGTATTCTTCAATCATAACTATACAAATTACAAGGCTTATGTAGAATAAAAATACTCTTTAGATTATTTCAATGAACCTTTATTTCCTCAACCAACATCATCTTTTCCATAATCATCATCCAAGTATAGTTTTGTATGATATATAATTATTCATGATTGATAAATATAGTGATGAAGATTCATCAGAATCACCAACCAAAGTTTATTCTAAATCATATCATCAGCTTCATCATGGTGATTAATATCAACAAACACTAAACATGATGGAACATAACTCATATTGTAATCCTCCCTATAAATTAATTAATATAGAGATATTCTACATTAATTAAACCCTAAAAGTTTATAGAATATCTTAATTCTCCAACCAATAAAATCCACTGCATCTTAAGCCATCTTTTCCGACCATTTATAATAATAATATCTTTATTCAGTATGGTTTGTAACTTAAAACAACTCAAACATTCTTAACACATCAAACAAATGTATTTAAAACAAATAAAAAACCATCCTCACATAGATCCAATAATCTATTCTCTTTGAATTTTATATTAATGACAAAACATTTCATTTCCTAGTCAAATCTAAAATATTCTCCCCTTAAATATATGAAAAGTAACTGAAATGTTAAAATATATTTTCTCACATTTAGTTAAAATAAAGACAAGTTTATTTTTTGAAGGTGGTAGTATAAAATTCTTCAATTTAATGATCCATGAACCAATAAAATTTATTTATAGTTGACATTTCATAGTATAGAAAAAAATTGTGATTAATTTAGACATTAAATCTATTAATTAATTTTTCCATAATATATACCATCTCAAAATATTCAACCAAAAATTAAGAGATGTGTTTTTTTCACTTTCCTAAACTCACCCAAAAAATAGATTAAAACATTTCAAAACTATGTAATTTTCTCACCATGTAAACAAAATCACCCCCTTTATATAAATTTTAGATTAATTGAAAGAAATGATGAAACTTAAAAAACATACCTCTATGTTGGGATGTGGGATGAACTCCCATTTTCTCTCAAAAGGATTAGTTGGAGGTGAATTTTTAAGAATATATATAATATACTCCTTGTAATATAAGGCCCTAGACATAAAAGTTACATAATTTTGAGTTAAGTAAAGAATTCACATTGATGATCTTTGCAGTTTAGAGCTTTAGAGAATTACATCATAACTATTACATAAAAAACATATAAATACAAAGTGAACACTTACAGTAGTATCTATTTCTTCCATAACATAAAAATATCTAGAAAGAAACATGGTTTCTTTTCATGTTTAATCATTATCACTTTTCCTTGATTCCTTCCTTTAATCTATTCTACCTTAAATTCATTCAAAACATTTAAAAACTTGAGATGAGCACACAAATCTCGGTAGGGGACATAAAAAAATAATCAACTTAAAATCTAATAACCCATTCAATGTTATTTTAGAGGATGAAATAAAACATTTTCACATGAATAACACTCAGAGTTTTTGCTCAATGAAAAAAACTAAAAAAAAATAAGATGAAACTAAAACTCTTTTAGGTGACTTAGATAATTATATAAAGAAAACCCTTTAAAAATATTCTAATTAGAATAACCATATGTTTGACTTAAAAATTGGAGACCTATAATGAGGATAAACCTTTGTATAAGCTATATCGGGCTCACTCGTGATCTATAATGGGGCTCGACCCTTCATATAAGTTGTGTTGGGCTCAACCGTGAGCTATAATGGTGATCAACCCTTCGTATAATCTATATTTGGCTCACCCATGAGATATAATGGGGCGCAAACATTCATATAAGCAATATCATGCTCACCCATCTCATATACCAATTCATGAATAAAACATGTTCATCACAAAAGACCTTTTTTGAAATCTTCTTCTAATCCCATATGAAGAAAAAACGTATAAAACCCCATTTTCAATACTAAGATACCTAAATAATGGAATAATTGATTTATTTTTATTTTTAAAATTCTTTAAGTCTTATAGAACAAGACAAATATCAAATAATGGTTACGTCGGTGGAGAAGTCATTGTCACCGTATATATTTAAAAGACATTCTTTTTTTAATTTTTTAAAGAAATTAAAATGATTCATATAAAAATTTTCTTTTTGAAAACATTAAATGAAATTAAATATTAACATAAAATTTCTTATATATTCCTTTTTTACCCATATAAATAAATATGTAATTTTATATCATAAAGAAAAACAGTTGATATTTAAATCTTTAAATGTTCATGGTACCATACCACTTTGAACATTTAAATATTAATCTCTATGATTTAATAAATAACATTAGTGTAAGTAAAATATGGATATAAAATGTAAAAGTGGATATATATACACTTTATAAATGAATAATGGTGCATATTATCAAGAAATACCTCAATGAAAAGAGATTGAGACGAAGTCCCTTAACTTGAGTCCGACTTCTCTTGTTCATTATTTAATTACCTAAATAATAAACTTAGGTTAATTTATATTTTCTTTATAACCTTTTTAAATTTTATTGTTCATCTTATATCACTTATTACCATGTTATAACAATTAATTAATTATTTGAGTTCATATCAGATGTTAGGATGATGTTCTGTATTTGAGTCAAAAATGAACTTGTTTTGTTAAAAATTTTCCATCTGGTCAGAAGTCCATTATCTCCAGAATATTATTTATTATTTAAATATCATATATATCAAATAAATAGTTATTTTAAAATATTCCATAAAATTTTGATATAATAACTGAAATGCAACATTCATGGAGACCATATGTCGTATATACGCATGAATGCTACTTTCATTTCATTGTCACATTAAAGAAATGAAAACAAAATGATGAATAGGTATATTATAATTTCAATATAATATCTATGTAATATATTTTACATAATTTCATTAATTTAATCCTTTATATGTTCCATTTATGGAATGAATAAGTAATATAACCTTGAGGGGGTGGTAGTCTACACTTCCTCAAATGAAATTATCTTATTTTCACATTATGGAAAGTATAAAGGTATATTTTAAATAAAAATTATAGAATAATAGAGACAATATAAATATAATATATATCATATATAAATACAACTCCATCATAATGCCCCCTATATGATGGGTCAAGATAAAATTGAACAATCATCATTTCGTGGGCAGTAGTTCATCGTACACAGAAATAGTATGTCTGTATCCATTAGATGGAGGTGTGTGTAAGTGTAGTTATAATAATTATCATAAAAAATTCCTATTATATTGATGATAATGTTTTTTATGTAATTATATAATAATAAGAGCATAGGGAGTAGAGAAGGAAAATAAAGGAAATGATCTTAAGAGAAGACGCTACCCCTAAATCACGTAACTTCCTTTAATTTGATCAAAAAGGATTTCTAGAATTTCCTTCTTCCCAAGGCAATAATTCAAAGAGAAACTAAGGTATTTTGAGAGATTATTTGATAAGAATTTGGATAAACCAATGGTCTTGATAGGTATGATTATTTCACACCTTAACCTGATAGTTCACAGTAATTTTATTAATTTTGAGTTTCCATTAAATATTATTCGTTTTTGAGTGTTATTTTTTTAGTTAAATCAATTTAATTATGATAAAAATAAATTAAAAAAACTCTAATCTAACTCATCTCCACTACCTCACAACCAAACCTCCCCCCTTCCTCTCTAATTCACTTGATGTGGCCAAACCCTCTCCCCTTCCTCCTATCGTGCGACACCAACCCCCCCCCCCTCCCAGATGTCCGACCATGCTCCCTCCTCTTGTTGAACCTCTCCCTAACTGGAATCTTCCTCTGGTGGCCTCCTCTCCTTGCTTTACCTCACTGACACCTCCTTTGACAGGTTTTTTCTTCGGTTTTTTGTCCCATCTGAGCCCTAGGTCATGGGTTAACTGGGTTTTGATTATTTCTTCCATTTTTAGGGTGAGTGATTGGTCTCCCGGGTCTTCCTTTTTTAGAATTCGACATCCACATCTGAAGTAGAAGTGCTCCGGGCCATTCTGATTCATTTGTCATAGTTTGAGGTTGATTTATTTTACGCTCTTAAGTTTTTAGTTAATTTTAATGTGTTCTAAATTTTATTTGGGTAGTGCGAAGTGAGGATGTGTAATGTTTTAACATGTTTATGGTTTAGAAATTATTTTTTGGAAAATCAAATGGACATGTGTTGTTCATATTTTGTTATAATATTTCTTGAAAATTATTTTTGCCTTATTTTCAAAGGGAATATTATATTTTCGAAGGAACTTGATGTGTGTATTTGTTTAAAATGATTTTTTATTGAAAAAGGGAGTAGTGTTGGCATGTATTCCTTGTCGTGTATTTTTACATGCGAATTTTATATTGTTTAATTGTTAAAATGTTATTTCTAAGGAATTTATTGAGAAAGTTTGTTTTTTTCATGTGTTGTCAAAGGTGATTTTATAAATTGGTTTATTGTTGGTAGAAGTATTTAAAATGGGTTTTTGGTGTGAGTAAAATAGAAGGAAACAATTAGTATTGGAATGTTGGCCTTTTTGTGAAATTTTAGTATTAGTTGTGAAATATTTAAATAATGGGAAGATAGTTTAGTAAATGAACTTCTTTTATGTGTGGGTTTCTGATAAGTTAATTAAATTGTTTGGTGTCTTCTTTAATGGTTGTACACACATACATTGGTTCATATACCTATATATATATATAAATCATCCTTGAACATATTCCATCATGGAATAGGTAATATGTGTATTGGATTAAGTGGTGTGTATATATATAGGGGTTTATGTGTGCGCAATGGTGGGGTGGTCTTCGTCAAAGGCGTCAGGTGCCGAATTGTTCGTCTTGGTCCGCTCACTTTTTGAAGTAGGTTTCTCTATGAATTAGCCTTCAAATTAAACAATTATTGATTTCTTGTTTTTCACACTTTTATTTAATTCTTGTTATTAATTTATAGGTTTTATAATAAATTATAGTTGTAAAATAATGCAACACCCTTTATATTTGAATTGCATGAATTTGTTTTATTAAATGTGCTTACTAAATGTTTGATTAAATTTCCCTTTGTCCCTTATAGATTCACATTAGATTTAAAGGGGTGAATTGAGTTTCATAAATGGGTTTCCAAGTGCATATGGTTTTAAATGTAATGGTTTTTTTCTTCTTTTGTAAATTATTTAGTGTTAAATGAATGTTTAATGCCAGTTTGGATCTTGATGAATTTGGGGTGTGTCTAGTTGTTTGAAAATGGTTTTACTTGTGATAAAAATGTGTTAGTTTCTTTTAAAAAGTGGTGGTTTTCTCAAAGGGTGTTTAAGGGCCAGTTGTAACTTTAAAACTAAATGGTTTTGCAGAAAACATATTATGGATAATTCTCTTTCATTGGTTACATTGAATGTGGTAGGAGGCCAATGCTAAGTGGCTATCTTGTGTTTCAATGGTTAAAAATGAAAAAATTTGTTCCATGTGGTGACTTAGGTGATGTCTATTGTCTGAATTGTTATTATATGTATTCATGTGATTTGATGCTTGGTTGGAATTAGATGGCTCACCCTTTTGGTTACAAGTGTGACATGGGAACCTATCATAGTAAGTAAATTTTCTTTGAATGATTGTTACACTATTTTCGATTATGCACTGGATACTGTTCCATGGTTGGGGATACTCTGTTATTATTGTTTCTATGGGATTGGGCCACTCGACTAGGCTAGGTAGGGAAATGGGCTGACATTAGTGTGTTATGACATCATTGAGTAGGGCATGCCTTCAGGATGAGTCACACGTATATTACATTTTGTATTGTTCAAGAGATCCTAGGTTCAACCTAGGTCTATTTGGATATTTGTAGCTCGTAGTGATGAATTTTATGCATTTACTTGTATCTAAATTTCCCTTGTTCTATACTTACTATTGTTCATTTTTGTGTATTGTTTTTCTTGTAAAGTGGTGAACTGGTTTTAAGAAGTTTTCTAAAAATGGTTTTCAAATGAAAGTGTTTTATTCTCTCTGTACAAATCTAAAAATGTAAAAACCACTTTCTTTTTAAAGTGCTATAGGCACTAATAAAATAATTTATTTTGGAAAATTAATAAGGGCCACGGTTCATACTTTTTTATGTAAAATATTTATAAAAACATACTTTTATATATTGTAGTTAAAACCTAAAATTTCTAATTCTTTTGTTTAATGGAAATTCATTTGGGAGTAGATCACAAGGGCACTCCTACTGAATTTGAATACTTAGGCCTATACTTCATTCTTGTTTTTTGTCAGAGGTGATGTTTTCAGCTTGATATCAATCATCAATGGTGATGTTAAATCTTGGGATCAGAGAGTGGTATGTGGGGTCATGTAGAGTTTTAGTGGTCATCAGGTACGGTTTGTTTTTCTTTTCAGTTCTTTCTTATTGTTCTGTTATTTTTCTTTATTTTTTTGGTTGATTTATTATTTTCCTTTTCTTCTGTTTATTCATATTGGGAAAAATCATTCCCATCATCACTTTGTTGATACCCTTTGAACTTGTCACCAACTCAGGTGGATCAGGAATGCCTCTTGGGCCTTATTTTGGGCCAATTCAGGTGACCGATTCTGGGTCAACCCGGGTTCGTTCCTGAAAAAATGGTATCAGATCCAGGTTTATAGAAGACCTAGCTTTTAGAGAACCATTTGTTATTCGGGTTTTCAAGTTAGATGGAGTAAGAATGTAGTATCTTGGGGTGTAGTTTCTGGGAGTGTTTGGCCAAGACATTTTAGGTCGATCCTTGAGTTACCATGGGATGTTGAGTTTTTCACAGTTTATTTCGTTCTTGTGGGTTTCCTGGTATTTGGGAAAATAAAATGATAGTCGGGCCAGTTGTCTCAGTGAGCTCACAAGGCTTCGAAAACCACATGGAGATGGGGACGTGTTCTTGAAAGACTATCTATAATGGTGGTTTGATTTTCATGCGGCTACAAACCATATGGCCAAGCCACTCATTGGCACTAGTTTCACCCAGTGAGTTTTTTTGGGTCCTTTTGAGATTTTGGGATTCTAGACCTGTTGAATGGTAGTTTTCATTCATTTTTATTTATGTTTGGAATAAAATGTTTATGGAGTGCTTGTGTTTATATTTTAAAATGATGTTTGGTTTGACAAAAAGGTGCATGGTTTATCAAAAATGACATTTCCCAAACCAAAACTTTGAATCTTTTTTAGAGTGGAATTGGGCTGTTTTGAAAATAGGGGTTATTTTGGAAAATGTTTTGGTGTTTTTAGAAAGGTTTTGTGAAAAGTTAAATTAGGAAAATCAATATGGAATTTGAAAATGTTCTTCTTTGAAGATGAGGTGTGGTATTAAAATTGGTTGAGGTATTATTTTAAATTGGTATTGAAAGTCATAATGTTTCATTTATTCTACTCTTTTTATTCCTATAAGTGCTCCCATATATGTATGCAGGTGTATGTATGTGGTGAGTGGAAGGTTATTGGTATATATTGGTGAGTGATTGATCTAGAACAAGAGTGTATATGTATGAGGTTAAATTTAAAACCAATTTCAGGTGATTGGTTCTTACGGCCTGTTATGTTTTATGAAAATGTTCTTCAAAAAGAGGGATTTTAATGTTTCAAAATGTGGGAGTGTGTGATGTTTCCATTTTGTTTTTGTGTTTTCCTTTTTGGACTTTGGTTTTGGTGTGTTACAGGTATGATTGAAATCATGTTTTGAGTTTGGGGTGTTGATTTGAAAATGAGATGTTGAATTTTGATTTATAATATGTTATGATTTGGTTTTGTGCTCCCTATTTTTTTGATTTTGTCCCCATTGAGTTCTGAGGGATTTTCAGAAGAATCTTTGGGTAGTTCTTTCCCCACGTGTCTTTTAGTTGATCAAGCCATACTTTAGATGTTTTTTTGTCTATTTCAGATATGGATCCTTGTGGTTTTCAATATCAAGAGTTCATCAAGAGGTTCTGAGAGTCGATCCCTCCTCATTTCTAGGGGCAGTCAGAACCAGCAAAAGATAACAAATGGCTGAGAAATATCAAGGAGATAGTTTTTCAAATTTAATCTTTTGATCCTATCAAGCTGGAGCCTTCTACCTTCATATTTGAAGGCCTAAGTCAGGAATGGTGGAAGTTTGTTCTTAAGAGAAAACTGCAAAAGAATTTCTCATGGGAAATATTTAAAGGCGTGTTCATCCAACAGTACTTTCCCGAGTATGTGAAGACACTGATGGGTTCAAGGTTATATTGTCTTGAGTAGGGTGATTCAATAGTGGTGCAGTATGCAAAGAGCTTCACTGAGCTGGTTCCATATCTCCCAAACCTCATCAGGGATGAATTTTTGAAAGCTCGGTTCTTTAAAAGTGGTCTCCAATCAGAATTCTTCCCAGCCATGCCTTCATTCCGTGATGATTATGAGAAGTCATGAGGTGGTCTATTCAAGTCAAATCCAATTTAGTAGTTTCTGTCCAGTTGAGAAGTGACAAAAAAGGTTGTTGTTTTCCACCTCACCATATTCATCTGAGAGGAAGTATTGGCTATGTTTTCAGTGTGGGAAGTCGGGGCATAGGATGTTTTCATGTTTTTAAGTGCCTAAGATATGTAGTACATGTGGCCATTTAGGTCATTTTCAAAGTTTAATCCAAGTTTGCGCCAAAAAGTTACATTGGGTCAAATCCACTCCCTTTGAGAACATTTCAGCTCATTTGGATTACTACAGCACTAACGCAAACTCAATCAGAAGCTTTTCTTTTGTGGAAAACACCCTTTTGTTGTAATTAAATTAATCTGGGGTTTTGTATTCTATTTGGCGTGAAGAATGATGTTTCAGGTCCTTTTATAACTTTCATTAATGGGAATGTTATTGTAGTGTTTTTATTATTGTTTTTTTTAAATAGTGGTGTTTTTCATCCCATTTTTTGTTTCATTGGGTTTTTTGGACTTCATTGAGATCTGAGAGTCATTCCATCTTGTGAAATAAATGTTTGTCTAGAGTCCTCATATGGTGGTAATACCCCCCAAGAGATGATCTCATTATGAATCCATTTTCCACGTGTTCTTGGATGAGTATTTCTTTGTTTCCCCTCCACTCAATCCCAAATGTAGTTGTTTCTTGGCATGGATAGTGGGCCGTGTAATGGATGCTCGCAGAGATCCCAAAATGGTCATGACTATTTTATTCAATGGTGTTTGTGTTAGGGGTTGGGGTGTTCCTTGTTGTGTTGTGTTTAGAAAAGACTGAGTTACTTCTTTATAAAATCTTGATTGTTTTTTTATCTCTGTGATCTTTTGTGATGTCTTCCTTGGATATGTGGCTTCTTTTGAGGGTGGTCTCTTAGTTTATTTTGTGGAATCCACAGTTCCAGGCTCTGAATAAAAGTGATTTTTAGTTCTCTAGTCCTTTAGTATTCAGGTTTTTCCTTTGTTGTAAATCATTTTTTCTTTGGTTTTGATCAACTGAATCTCTTGGGACTTTCTAAGGGAATAAATTGTTATGGTGGGGAGAATTGGCACACACCGACCCGACACTTCGTACTTATTTTATATATTTTTGAGTTTCCATTAAATTTTATTCATTTTTGAGTTTTCTTTTTTAAATTAAATCAATTAAATTGTGATAAAAATAAAATGAAAAAAACCCTAATCTAACCCATTGCTCCTACCTTGCGGCCAAACCCCCTCCCTTCCCCTCATATTCACACGACACGGTTAAACACTCTCCCCATTCTCCTATCACACGACGTCGACCCCCCCTCCCAGACATCCAACTGCGCTACCTCCTCCCAGAAGACCTCCCTCTCCACAGTATCTCCCTCTGGAGGCCTCCTCTCCTTGAATGACCTCACTGTCACCTCCTTCGACGTGTTTGTTTCTTCAGTTTTTGTCTAGCCGAACCCTAGGGCATGGGTTGAATGGGTTTCAATAATTTATTCCATTTTTAGGGTGTGCATTGGGTCTCTCAAGTCTTCCTCATGTAGGTTTTGGCATCTACTACTAAAGTTGAAGCACTTTGGTAAATTCCAGTTCATCCAAAATAGTTTGAGGTTTATTTATTTTACCCTCTTAATAGTTTATTTAATTTTAATATGTTTTGAATTTTATTTGTTTAGTGAGAAGTGTTAATTTTTAATGTTTTAACATGTTTATAGGTTAGAAATGAATTTTTTTCAAAACAAATGGCTTTGTGTTCTACATATTTTATTTTAATGTATCTTGAAGAGTATTTTATGCCTTATTTGAAAAGTGAAAATTATAATTTCAATGTTACTTAAGGTGTGTATTTGTTCAAAATGGGTTTGTATTTAAGAAGGGATTAGTGTTGTCATGTATACCTTTTCATGTATTTTTATGTATGAATTTTATATTATTTAATTATTAAAAGAGGCTTTCTGGGGAATTGGTTGACAAAATGTGTGTTTTTATGGTGTTTATCAAAGCTGATTTTATAAATTGTGTAAGTGTTGATAAATGTATTTAAAATGGGTATTTGGTGTGAGTAAAATGAAAGGAATCGTTTAGTACAGGCATATAGGCCTTTTGGGTAACTTTTAGTATCAGTTTTGAATTCTCTAAATAATGGGAAGCTAGTTTTGGAAATTAACTTATTTTATATGTGGTTTTCAAATAAGTTAATTAAATTGTTAGTTGTCTTCTAAAGGGGTAGTATACACATACATAGGTACGTATACCTATATATATATATCCTATTTGAACATATTCCCTCATGGTGTAGGGAATATGTGTATTGGATTAAGGGGTATATATATATAGGGGTGTTTGTGTGCGAAATTGTGGGCGGTCTTCATCAAAGGCATCGGGTGTCGAATCATTCATCTTGGTCCTCTCCATTTTTTGAGGTAGTTTTCCCTATGCATTGCCCTTTAAATTAAATAATTGATTATTTCTTGTTTTTCACACTTTTATTTAATTCTTGTTAGTAATTTATGTATTTTAGATTAATTTCTTGTTGTGAAATAATGTAAGACCATTTCTATTTGAATTTCATGAAGTTGTTTTATTAAATGTTCTTACTAAGTGTTTGATGAAATGCCACATTGGAGCTTATAAATGAGATTCAAATTTAAAGTGGTGAATAGTTTATTAAATGGGTTTCCAAGTGCATCAAATTTCAAAATAAATGGTGTGTGTTGCTTCTTTGGGAAATTATTTATTGTTAAATGATGGTTTAAGGCCCGTTTCAGTCTTTATTAATGTGGGGCTACATCTAGATGTTTGAAAACTGTTTTACTTGTGATGAAAAGGTATTGGTTTCTTTAAAGAGGAGTGGTTTCTCTAAGGGTATTTAAGGACCATTTGGAACTTTAAAAATAAATAGTTGTGTGGAAAACTCTTCATGGATAATATTCTTTCTTTGGTTACATTGAATGTGGTGAGAGGCCCATGCAATGTGTCTCCCTTTTGTTTAAATGGTTAAAAAGGAAAGAATATTTTCCATGTGGTCACTCGAGTGATACATGTTGTCTGAATTATTATTATATTTATGCATGTGATTTGATGCTCGGTTGGTCTCAGCTAGCTCACCCTTTTTATCACATGTGTGACATGAGAACCTAGAAAAGTAAGTTAATTTTTTGTGAACGATTAATGCAATAGTTTTGATTATGAACTAGATAATGGCCCATAGATAGGGATAATCTATTATTATTATTGCTATGTGATTAGGCCCCTCGACAAGGCCAGGGCATTATGATGTCATTGAGTAGTGTATGCCTTCATGATGAGTAACACGTTTAGTATGGTTTGGACTGTTCATGAGCTCCTAGGTTCAACCCATGTCTATTTGGATTTCTGTTGCTTGTAGTGATGAGTACTATGCTTGTACTTGTATCAAGATATCCTTTTTTTGTAGATATAATTGTGCATTTTTTTGAATTGTTTGTCTTGGAAAGTGGTGATCCGGTTTTAAGCAGTTTTCTAAATATGGTTTTTAAATGAAGGTTTTTATTCTCTCTGTACAAATATGAAAATGTAAATACCACTTTCCTTTTTCAAATTCTATTGGCACTGATGAAAAAAAATTATTTTTAAAAATAAATAAGTTAAATAGTTCATAATTTTTTTTTAAGTAAAATATTTAGAAAAACATACTTTTATATATTTTGTTTAAAATATAAAATTGATTATTCTTTTCTTTAAAGGAAACATATTTTAGAGTAGATTACTTGGGCATGCCTACTTAGTTTTAATACAAACACCTATACTTTATTATTGTTTATAGTCACATGTGTAGGTTTCAACTTGATCTCGATCGTCGAAGGAGATGTTGAGTCTTGGGATTGGAGAGTGACACACCGGGTCACATGGAGTTTTAGTGGTCAACAGGTATCGTTAATTTTTCTATTCAGATCTTGTTTAGTGTTATGTTCAATTTATTTATTTTTAGGACAGCTTTATTATTTTCTGTTTCTTCTATTTATTTATATAGGGAAAAATTGTTTCCATCGTTACTTCGTTGATTCCCTTAGCGCTTGTTTCCATCACAAGAGGATCAGAAATGCCTCTAGGGATTTGTTGTGGTCTGACTCGGGTGACCAGTTCAGGGTCGACCTGGGATGGTTCGTGATAGAGTAAGTGGGTAGAGGTGGTGTCCTTTTTTAAGAGGGAGGAGGTTCCCTTTAGGAAAGTCTTGAAATATTATTTTATTATAAATTCAATTTCAAATTATAATAGTTAGAAAGTGATAAAGTCATATAATAAGATGATTATGGGTCGAAATCCTCTCAGAAAATACATTTTATACAAGTTTATGCACCAAAATTATCCTTATCTATTAGTTTTAACCCTTAATTAAAAACATAACTCTTACTATGTCTTCTTGTATTTTCATAATATATGGTCGCTATAGTTATTATCAATTCCCAATAAAACCAAAAGTTGGTCATTAATAAATTTTTTAACATTATATAATCCATAGGGCTGAATAGTAAATTTTTAGGACTATTATATCATTTAATAAAATAGTATTTATTTTTGAAAAATCATTTATATTAATTTTGACACAATTAATTAGTTTATTTTTTTAAGTCATAAATACATGATTACTTAGAACCAAAGGAATTAACTCAAATATAATATGTCATAGTCATCCATAAAATTCATTTATGCCATAAAAATATTCAAAATATATTTATTTTAATATTTATAATATCATTTATTTGAATCTTTCATTAATAAGGTAATCATTCCACCATCATTGTGTCATAAAAAATTATTTATTTAATCTATACATTTATAAATAAAATACCATGATGTAAAGAATATTATAATATTTATAATTACTATTTATAATCTAATATTTAATTTATATAAACTAAATTAAAATTGTTTTAGTCAGGAGATACATGTTTTTGTTATATTTCCCTTTTTATTAAAATAAATGTGATAATGGTCATTATCACACCCAAGTGGCTCCATGGGGTCAAAGAATCCACCCAATAATTCCTAGGGTCTTCCATATCTCATATAATTGGATTAGAGAATGTGTTATGGTATTATTATATAATTATAATATTATTTTTTACCCTTATTTACATGATTTACCCTTTAACCATGGAAACTAAATATAATTACAGAAGTTATTATTCGTAATGTCCAAAAATAAAAGGTACATGTTTACATATTTTGGGCCTTTTACTCCAAATATAGAATCCATTTTCCAAATTCAAAACACAGAAGTTGTTATAATTAATTTTAAAATTTATTCCCATTTTTAAAACCAAAAAATTGGTTTTTAGTAAGTAAAAACTATCAAAAGATTAACATCTATTTATTTTCAATTTAAATGTGAAATTACTTCCAATAACCATAATTGGATTAAATGATAAAAACTTAATACAATTAAACTTTAAAACCAATTATTATTACAATATAACTATATAAATAAATTTGATGAAAATTAAATTTTGAGTTAAAATGCATTATTTTTCACTATTTAGAAATACAGATTCTATCATAAAAATACCAAAATTTAAAACAAAGTAAATTATTGATGTCCCACTTCAAAAGAAGAAGTTTATTTTATCAAATAGAACATATAAAAGTGATAAAAACTATTTTTAAAAAGGGTTTTCCATCAAAAGGTGGTAAAATGACCTTTTAAAAATATTAGATTATTTATGCTTAAAATTGGATTCATTCTCATTTTAATCCACTAAAATTTATTGGATAAATGTAAAAACATTTAACAAATATTTAAAATCATGATATAGTTAATTTTTTTCATTCTTACAAATACAATAGCTAGGCGTCAACCACCATTTAAAATAATATTATTGTTGTTGTATTATTTTTCGGTATAACTCTGTATTGTGTGCAACGTAAGATTTCGGAGAAACTTTTTGTTGTGTATTGAGTACACTATCGTACATAGTGTCCCCTTGAAACTTAAATTAATATTAAATTCAAAAATATTCTTAGATATGAAAAATATGTAATCTATAAATACTTGGGGTGTTAAATCACTCACCCCTTTTGGAAATTGTGTCCTTGCAATTTTAAAATTCGTCTTGGAAACTTCATTTAAAATACAACATCAGAAAAATAGTTAATAAAATTATCTCATTAAAATAAAGAAAGATAAGTACAAAGGTCACCCGATATGACACATACTAGGATTCAATGTAAGAAATCATAGATATTAAATAAAAACTAATGGTATTTTTCTAATGTAGAGTGATAGAAAATATGATCAGGGGAAATTTAACAACCAGAAAACCATAAACTTATGATGGGTTAAATAGTCATTGATTTCCCAGTAGAAAAAGTTAATAGAAAACATTTTTTAATATCCTTTTCATAAAGGAAGAGAATTTTTTTATGATATTGAAAAATAATATAATGAAACACACTTACTTTTCAATTAGTGTTTCATCCATTAAAAAATATCTACCACAAACTCAAATTTTCTCCAAACAATGATTAATCAAGACGACTTGGTCACACCTGAAGCACTAAAATCAACTTCTATAGAATCACATAATCTAGAAAATATGAACTATATATTTCCCTTGTCTTTATACATTAACCAAAACCAAGATGGTTAGTAAAATATTAGATAATCCCTAAAAACAATAATCCTTTATAGAAATTAATACTACTATTAATCTCCAAAATCCAAAAAACAATACCCAATATTCAAAAAACACCATTCAATAAACAATTGTCCTTAAAATTCATAAAAATAATCCAAACTAAGACTAAAACCCAAAATTCAGAATGATTTATTCACATATTCTTCCATAATAATTATTAACATTTATCTCTAAACAACACCAACTACTCATAAAGTCTCATACATAAAAGTAATTAACCTAATCACATGTTCTCCATGAAAGTTTAATCATTTCAATAAATAAACCAAATTTCCATATTTATACAATAAAAACATATATTCTTCAAAAATAAAATTCAACGATTACTCCTCTAATGAAATCCCATAGTATTATATTTTCCTTAGGTATATAGTGCTCCCAAAAGAGCAAACGTCTTCGAAAATAACATTTATCACTTAATCACCAAATCATTTTCCTATACTAAGGATATCCATTTGATAAAACAAAATTCCAAAATTCAACTTATTCTTAATCCATAAAATCATTTAACTAAAAAAAATAAGTCATACTAACCTAGTACTTCACGTAGGCTGGTGGTTGGTGATAAATCCTAGTCTCACTTCAGTTGTGGGTTCGATTCCCACAACTTTGTCTAATGCAATGGGTTGTCACATGGTCTACATGTTTTCATTTTTTAAAAACTATATAACTTTATAAATTTCAAAAAAATGAGGTAAAATCGTAAAAAATAACCATAACATATTTTAACCTCAAATTTTATCCCATACCTCTCATTTTTCATTCCAAAAATTAAAATATATAATTTTCTCAAAGGTGAATGTCTCCAAAAATACCATCAGTCACCTTGATATTTAAGATCATGTAGCCTCAAAATGGATTTCTAAGACCTTGAATTTCAGATAAACCTTAAAGTTATAAACCCATGATGATATCACTAACCCTTAAGAAAACATTATAATATCTAAATTTTCTAAACGATCCTTTGATTACAACTATAATTCCCCAACCTTAAACGTAACATAATCTTAATTTATGTCAAGAATTCACATTGGAGATATTTTCATGTTTAGAGATTTAGAGAATTTGGCCCTAACTATTACTTAAAAAACATAGAAATATAAATTGGACACTTCCAAAAGTATATGTTACTTCCATAAAATAAAAACTTCTAAAAATAAATATGGTTTCTTTTCTTCTTTAATTATCATAACTTTTCCTTGATTCCATCCCTGACTCTATTCTCTCTTAAATATTTTGAAAGATTTTAAAAACATGGGATGAGCACACAAAGAGCAGTAAGAGACATAAAAAATATTAAAAACCATTAGTCTAGTTAAAAAATGATAACCCATTCAATTTTATTTTATCAGTTGAAATAAAACATTTTACCAAGAATAACAATCATATTTTTTTCTCAATGAAAAACACTAAATACAATAGAAAGCAATTAAAACTCATCTATGTGACTTATATCATCATATACAAAAAACCCTTTTAATCATATTCTAATTGGAATAACCATATGGTTGACTTCCAAATTCGATATCTATAATGGGGATCACCCTTTGTATAAGATATATTGGGATCACCTATGAGCTATAATGGGGCTCAAACCATCGTATAAGATGTGTTGGGATCACCCATGATCAATAAAGGGTTTAAAACCTTCAAACAAGCTATATAGGGATCCCCCATGAGCTATAATGGGGCTCAACCTTTCATATAATCTATATCGATCTCACCCATTTCTAATAATTCTCATGTTCCATTTCATGAATAAAACATGTTCATCACAAAACCCCCTTTTTCAAAGCTTCTTATAGAGGAATCTAAATATCAAATAAGGGTTACGGCGGCAGAGAAGTCATTATCATCGTATAGGTTAAAAAAAATCCTTTGTAATTTCGAAAAGAAAGTAAAACTATTCATATAAAAATATTCATTTTAAAAACATTTAATAAAATTAAATATTGGCATAAAATTTCTTTTATATTTATTATACCCATATAAATAAATATGTAATTTAATTTCATGAAGAAAAAGATTGGATAATTAGATCTTTAAATATACAAGTTGTCCCATAAAAATTTGAATATTTAAATATTAATCTCTATGAATTAATAAATATCATTATTATAGATAAAATAAGGATATTAAATGTCATAGTGGGAATACATACACCTTATAAAATAATAAAGGTGAATATTATAAAAAATGCCTCAATGAAAGGAGATTGAAATGAAGTCCCTTACCTTGTGTACGACTTGTCTCATTCGTTCTTTAATTTCTTGAATATAAAATTAGGTTAATTTATAGTTTCTTTAGAACCTTTTTAAATAGTATTATTCAGTTTATCTCACTTACTACAATGTTTTAGCAATTATTTAATTATTTGGGTTCATATTGGATGTTTTGTTGATGTTCGGTATTTGAGTCAAAAATGAACTTTTGTAATGAAAATTATTCATTTGGTCATAAGTAAATTATCTATAGAATATTATTCATGATTTAAATATCATATATATCTAGTTTATATGTATTTAATAAGATTTTATAATATTTAGAGATAATAAATGGAATGCACTGTTCATGGAGACGGTATGTCGTACGTACGCATGAACGCTACTTTAATTACTTTTCATATTAATTGAATGAAAAATAAATTATAAATATTTATATTATAATTAAATTATAATATCTATGTTATATATATTACATAACTTCATTATCATCATCCTTTATACATTTCATGTAGGGAATTAACAGGTCACATCACTTTGAGGGGACGGTAGTCTACACTTCCTCTAACGAAATTATCTTATTTAAACATTATGTAAATAATAAAGGTATATTTTAAATAAAAATTAAAAAATAATAGAGACAATATAAATATATCATATATCATATATAAATATAGTTCCATCATAATGGATTCCATGAGAGGTGGTAGGTGAAAATTTAACAATCGACATTTCGTGGGGCAATAGTTCGTCGTACATAGAAACAATATGTTTGTATCCATTAGGTGGAGGCGTGTGTAATTTTATATCTAATAAGTATCATAAAAACATACTAGTATATTTAGGATACTTTTTTATGTAGTCATATAATAATAAAATCATATGGAGGGTCGAATGAAAATAAAGTAAAAGTGCTTGAGATAAGACACTATATCTAAATCGGGTAACTCCTTTTGATTTGAGCCAAATGGTTTTATTGAACTTCGTTATTCCAATGGTACGAATTATAAGAGAAATGGAGGGATATTTTGAGCTTAGTTAATCATAATTTTGATGATTCAAGTTTCTTGATAGGTGTGAGTTAGTGGGTAGAGGTGTTGGCCTTTTATAAGAGGGAGGAGGGGCACTTTAGGAATGTATTGAAATGTTTTTTTATAAATTGATTTTAGAATTATAATGGATACAAAGGATAAATTTCAAGGATAATATTTTTATGGGTCTAAATCATCTCAACCAATTCGCTTTAGACAAGTTTAGTTCAAAAAATTAACCGTATCTTTTAGCTTTGACCCTAAGTTAAAAACATAACTCTTACCATGTCTTCATGTATTTTCATAATATATGGTCATTATAGTTACTATAAATTTCCAATGGAACCAAAAGTGGATAATTGATTAAATTTTTAACATTATAAAATTCAGTTTTCAAAATAATATATATTTTATTACTATTATATCATTCATGTATTTTTATATTAATTTTTTTCAAAATCATAGATTTTTATGTCAATTTTGACACTATTTTGTAATTGATATTTGATAAAGTCATAACTACTTGATTCCTTTAAAAAAGGCATTAAATAAAATATAATATGTCATAGGCATCTAGAAAATTATTTTATGGCATAAAAATGTTTAAATTACAGTTATTTTAATATTTATAATATCATAACTTTGAATCATATTTAATAAGGTAATCATTTCATCACAATTGTGTATTAAATTAATTTATTTATTTATTATCTAAAATTATAAATAAAATAAAACTATGTAGGAAATATTTTTATCTTTCTAATGACTATTTATAGTCAAATATATGATTTATATAAACAAAATTAAAATTATTTTTGTTAGAAATATGGGTTTGTGTTATATTTCCCTTTTCCTTAAAATAAAAATTATAAAAGGTCGTTATCTCACACATGTGGCTCTATGGGGTCCGAAAATTGACACAAGGATGAACATGGTCATCCATATCTCATCCAATAATATTTTTACATGTTTTATGGTAGTTTTATGTTATTATAATATTATTTTTTACCCTTATTTACCTAATTTACCCTTTAACCATGGAAACTAAAAATAATTACTGATGTTACTGTCCATAATGATTGAAAATAAAAGGTACATATTTTCACATTTTGGTCCTTCGAATTCCAAATTTGGAATTTGTTTTTCCAAATTCAAAAAAAGAATCTACAGTAATTAATTGGAAATTAATTCCCATTGTCAAAACCAGAAAGAGGGTTTTAAAGAAGTAAAAACTATCCAATTATTGATATGCGTTTATCCCTGATTTAAATGTGAAATTAATTCCAATAACGATAATTTAATTAATTGATAAAAACTTACACAAATAGAAAATGAGGTACTGCCATGGACCTATAGCCGCAGTTTTAAAATCATGGATATAGGTTGATATAGCCACAGTTTTAAAACCCTAGCTATATGTGGTTATAACCATGGTTTTTATGGCCTATAGCCATTGTTTTAAAACCATTTTTATAGGCCAATTATGGTGGCCTACGGCCACAGTTTTCATAACTATGGAAATAGGTTGTGGCTATAACCACGATTTTAGAACCGTGGCTATAGAACAATTTTTCCAATGGCCTATTGCCATGGTTTTTCAAAACCGTTGAAATAGGGTTCCCACACTTTGGTTGGAAAAACTTTTCCCTCCAAAAAAATTGGCAGGAAGACCTACCGCTACGGTTTTGAGGACATTCCAATGGTTTATATTAATATATATATATACCTGTAATGTCGCTCGGTATAGTGGTAAGTACACTAGTTTATAGTGCAAGGGTGAACGGATTGAAACCTTTTGGATACATTTTGTATTTAGGCTATTGCCACGGTTTTCCAAGGCTATTGCCACGGTTAAAACTGTGGAAATAGCTTCTTATAGCCAAGGTTTAAACCGTGGACATAGGTCAACTGCCATAGTGGTAATTTTTAAGACCTATTGCCACATTTTTGAAAACGGTGTCCATAGGTAGCTATTGGCACGGTTAAAACCATGGAAATAGGTTGGGACCTACTACCATGGCGATAGCGGCCACAGTTGTCCAAAACCCTGGTCTTAGCCTATGGCCATGGTTTTGCGGCCTATTTCCACCATTTTGAACCATATCAATAGGTATTTTTTCATTTATGTGAATCTAATTACACTTTAAAAACAATTAGATATATAATCTAACTATTTAAATAAATTATATGAAAATGCAATTTTGAATTAAAATAGAGTATTTATTAAAATTCATAAAAATATAGATTTTATCAAAAAAATACCAAAATTTCAACCAAAGTAAATTTTTATGTCATGTTTATAAATAATAAGTTAATTTTATCAAATATAACATATAAATATGACAGAAACTATTTTTAAAAATGGTTCACCATCAAAAGACAGTAAAACAAACTTTTAAAAATAATAGAGTATTTTATCGCTAAAATTGGATTTATTCTCATTTTAATCCTATAAAATTCATTTGATAAATGTAAAAATATTTTAAAAAATATGTAAAATCATAATATATTTAATCCTATTCATTCCCGCCAATACAATGGCTAGGAGTTAACTACCATTTAAAATAATAATAATATTGTTGTATTATTTTTCGATTCAACTCAATGTTTTGTGCAATATATGATTTCGGAGAAACCTGTTATTTAATGTCAATTATTCTATTATATATAGTATCCCAATTAAACTAAAATTTATATTAAATTCAAAAATATTAATAGATATGAAAAATTATTATTCTATAAATATCTGGGATGTTACATGTGTAGAAGATATTCTAACATAAAAATGTATTCAACCACCATATCTTTTAGAAAATGTTACTTAATATCAATATGAATTGAATTAGAATGTTTCCAAATATTATTAGATATATTAATTTAATTTTTTTTATCAAAACCAATAACCACTGAGTATCTATCACTGACATCCATTTACTCAAGTTTATTCTTTATAAAAATAAGTTTTGTAGCTTCTTGTGATGCATCCACATACTCAAATTAAGTAGAGATCAGTGTGTGTAATGTTTTATTCTAATTTACACATGAATTGATTTTAATTATTATCAATAATAAATGATTCCATGATTATGAGAAAATAAAAATATATTTTGGTTTGAGAGGCAATGGAGGTGGATATTATAATATGATTTAATGTATAGATCTAGTGCAAGAGACTTATATTTTATGGATGGTGTATTCTTCTTCATGTTAATGAAATGTAATAATGATTTGGAAGTTATATATTCTACAATAGTTTGTTGTGATATGATTTGTTGTGATTTAGAATTCCTTGGTGTCAATTTCAATGGTTTTTATGCTATTCGAATAAAATCTAGAATATACTGACTGAAGATCTAAATTTCAAAAAGGAATCTACAAATGAGTCATTAAGGATGTATTTGGGATTCATTTCCATATTGAGAATCAAAAAAATAGAAAAGGGACCAGATCTGTGTATGAGTTAATCCAAAAGCCATATTAGTCATTTCTAACTCTATGATTAACATTTTCAAATTCACTATGACTATGTGTGACTCAGCATGAGAGTCATTTATATCTATATATGAGTAATTTGAGACCACAAAAGTTTCATATGAGTTGATCATACCAATTTATAAGTCATCAGATTTTTTATATGGTATATTCTGGGTTGTGTGAGAGTCATTTGAGGACCTTGTATGTGTCATTTCTACTCTTTGTATATGTCTTTTCTATGGCTTTATATGATTCATTTAATGCTGATAGATGAGCAATTTAAAACTTCTTATAACTCAGATACATTGGGAGGCCATGATAATGTCAATACATAGAAATAATAAGTATTACATTATATTAATTATGAATAATTAAAGAAGAAATTCACATGAAGCTATAATAATGTTTGTGGAATTAAATATCAAAAAAATGGTTTATGATTTAAGACAATATCAATGGACAACCAACTAAGTAATATTGTGTTTATTGGTATGAGTTACACACCATATAAAGAAAGTTCCATGTCCTAAATTCATTCATCCATCCATACATGGAGGAGTTAAATACAGTTAAATAAGTTTATTTTGTGGATATTTAAAAGGTAATAATATCATGAGTCTTCGGGAAACTAAAATGAAGATACTTGACTAATATTTTTAATGAGTTTAAATTATTGTTAGATCATAAATTTAAAAATATTTAAAGAGTTCTATAATCAATATGGAAACACAATATTCATAATGATTTGAATATAAAACTAGAATGAGTAAAAGAAAATGAGTATTATTTTGAAACTCATACTATTAAAAGAAACATATCAAGTCAAAGAAGAAGAAACTAATTGTTGTACCTAGAATAAAATCACATACTAGTACCAAGGAAGAAGGAGGAGGAGGTATTATGATAAAAAGGAATCCTATAAGGTGATTAATTGAGCTCCAGTAAAGCATACTAAGATAATGATAAAGTACAATGTGTTTCACACTATGAAGGAGAAGTTGTTAAAGTGTTACTTGTAGGTTTTTTAAAGGATCCATCCAATGACAGTGTATGGTAGTTAGTACCAATCATTACGACTAAGTAGTGCATGATAGTAGGAGGAATATTAAGAATCTAGGAACTATGTGATGAATTATAAAGACCCTCTAGTGGGATATTGGACCACATGGTGAGAATTCATATAAGAATGTTTGGATAAAGTTTTGTGTAAACACTATTGTTAAAAGTGTAGATATTCATGATTGGTGAATCTTAACAATCATGATAATGGTTAGTATGTCAATCTTAAACATTGTAGAAATCCATGTCTTCTATGCCTTTATTTTTCCACATCATTCTGGTATGGATAGGAGATATAAGAATATTTGATCTAGACTTTAATTGATCTAACTAATTAAAGTAAAAATGGATAATTCATAAAAATAGATCACTAATTCCCCCAGTGATCTAACGATAATTTTGTGATTAAATTAGTATCAATTATAACCATGTATCCTCTAATAAGATCCAATTTATCATTTTTTTCATATCTCTATATGAATTGCATATTTTAGGAATATATTAATATTCCTTAGAGATTGAACTTGGTCACCATAACTATTGAAATTGAAATTAAGGTTTCAACCAAAACCCTAATTAATGGGAAGAAAATCTAGGAACTTTTTTTGTGAAATATCTTAATTGAAAATAAGTATTTGTCACAACATTAAATTTCATTGTGTGATATTTTGTTGTAAATAATTTTTTTTTATAAATATCCTTTTCAAGAATAATGTTAAATATATGGAGAGTATGTGTAACATGTGTCTAATAAGAAAATTTAAAACCTATATTATAAAGTTAAAGGCCATTTAAATAAATTTTATAAGTACCTGATCCATTGTATATTTTTTTATAAAAGTTGAAAAGGCACAACTAGAAGAGGAAGTTAGAGAAATCAAGGATGCACTAAGTTAGAAGTTTCAAACATTCATTTCTCTCATATACAATATAAAATTAAAGTAAAATTTGATATTAATTTTTGGTAAAATATATTACCTATTTTAATAATAATTTCAAAGGAATTTTTATGAGAAATTGGCATCTCAAATATTTGTTCTGGAAATTATCAATGGGTTTGAAAATTTTTCCAAAACCATCATCAATGGTAAAGATGCTCAAATAGAGGTTAAATAAATAATAATAAAATATGTAGATAATCATAAATAAAAAATTATGAATAATTAGTCAATAATGATAATAAGGATTTGAATGAAAGGTAAATATTTCTTCAGGATGAGAAATACTCCCTCAAAATTAATTGTCTCAAAAAAAGAGGTAAAATTGAATGATATGGAATCAATAAAAGTATAACTTCTTGAGGACCTAAAAAAAATCTTCTTAAACCAAAATTCTAATGAGATTCATGACTCCGTGATTAATAATATTAATTATATCAATATTTTGGATTCTTATCTTAATTGAATTACAATAATCACCTGAAAAAATATAACATAAAATATAAAATGACATATTTGTATTAATATAGTTGTGTTTGTTAATGAATGTGTTAAATCTGAACATAGACAGGTTTAGATGGATAAAATGATAAAAGTTTTACCAACACCTCAAGGGTAGATGTCGAAATATCCAAGAAAATAATGCCCCTAAGTTGATACTAAAAGGGTGGTTTTTATACACAAAAATTGAATGTAATTAAATCTAAATAGATTACATCTACAAGATAAATGAGGGGGTTTATTTGATATTACGGGTGATTCTAGAGGTTTTGGAATATATTAATCCATTGTTCGAATAATTTTTAACTCACTATCTAATATATAAGGCCTGGATTAAAGGGATAAAATCTAAATAATGAATAATACCTTCTATGAAGTATCAATATTTACAAATAAGGACAATTTACCAAGAAAATATTTAAATGTTAAAAAAAATTGTGATTTTTTCAATTTCTGTAGCAATAATTATGATGAGTAATGAAATATTTGAACCAAAAACAAGTTATATGATGATGTAAAAAAAAATCCATGACATTTAATGAAGAATATTAGAAAGAAATATGAATTTTCTTTCTGATAAAAGAATATAAAAAATGGTTGTCTGGAAAAGAATAAATATGGGAATGAAACATCCAAGAAGTCTAAAATGAAAACTAAAAATGATTTCAATCCCAAATAGAGATTCTTAAATTTTAGGAAAAATGGACGACCCATATATCATGGAAAATAGAACTTGGAGATCAAAATTAAAGGAAGTAATCTGAAGCTGAAAAGGGGATCAGTTCAAGAGAGAGACAATAATATTGGATTGATTGAATACATTCTTAATGAAGAGATGGAGGTGCTTCCAAAAAATGATAAATAATTTTATTTGGAGAAACCATGTGAAAACTAAATTAAATATGTGTATTTAAATAAGAAGATTTTCACTTCTTGTATAGATCAGTTGGAAATGTCTAGGCATGTGGTGAAATCACAAGAAAATGTAAGGGTTAAAAGGGGGAACTGATTTCACATGAATAGATCTAATTTAATGATAGTTTTTATAAAAATAATGAACCAAATACTCAATAAGTTATATATGGATGGTGTGAAAAATCATAATATGGAATTAAAAATTTTATGATCAATATACCATATCAAAAGGAGTTGATTGCAAAAGTTATAAAAACATTAGGTATTACATTTACCCAGATTGATAATGTTAAAAATATCATAACACATAAATAATTTTCTATAAAGAATAAAAAATCAATATGTTGAAATAGGATGGTTGGAATTTGAAAATAAAAAGTGAATTTTTCATGATAATCACTCCCAACGGCCAAGTAGGAAAGAATGTAAGATCATTGTTCGGAAATTTTTCTCATCCTTTCTATTATTATGTAAAAGAAAAGAAACCCCCTTCCTTAATTCAATAACTATTTTTTTAGTTAAATTAACATGTTGGTAATTGATGGACTTAAAATGAAGGGTAGCTATATGAGGGTTGTAAACCCTATACAGTAAGAAAAAATAGTCTATTATGGAATCTTTCTAGAGAAAATCAATCACGATGAAGAGAAAAATTCATTCCTTAAGGTATATATTCCATGAATAGGTGTCTCTTAAAAATAAATTATTCCATTCAAATCATGAATTTTGGAAAATTAATAAGGAAAATTAGTGATGTATGTAAGGAATAACTCACTAAAACCTATTCTAAATTATCAAAAATCTATTATCAAATGATGGTAGATATTAAGATAAAAATGGAGAGTTTTATTCCTTGCACTAATTTTTTATGATGAATTTATTAAATATAAATACAATCTATATTTCTTAAAAATTCATTTAAATAGACCTGAAAATGAGAATTATGATAATTGTATCACATATATGGTAGTGTATGGACAACTTTAATGACCTTGCTTATTCACTCTTGTTTTCTACACCAACTCTTCCCACATATAATTAGAGTAGATTAAATAATGTTACTTATCGGATTTTTATATTATGTCAACCTTTTCTCAATAAGTGTATTAGGGTGGAATTGCAAGAAAAATGTGAGAGTAATATTATTTTTTAAATTATGAGAAGGTGTGAAGATGAGTGATTTACAACCCCAATATAAATCTTTGTATTTATTTTTAATAAGTGAAATAAGAGATATTAGATTATATATTGATATAATAGGATTATAGTGGTATTGAAAAATAAAAACAAATGAAGATATTGAAGTATCCATGCATGTATTTTATTTTTTGTAAATATATAAAGCTTTTATAATGATGATAATATGTTTTTTTTGGAGTGGAAAAGGAGATGAATTTGATGCTTCATTTAAATGTATATATTCATTGTAGAATGAATATATGTTATTATTGACTTAATTTTACTCAATATAATTATAAGTAATGATTAATGATAATTGATAATTTCAAAAATAGTTTTTTATGAGATGAGTTTAAGTGATTGATAATTCCTTGGGATCAACTGAAATTCTTATGAGTTTATTTGATTATTATCTGAAATATACAAACAGAATATAGAAATATTACAAAGGAATCTACATATGACTCATTCAGGATATTGATAGGATTCATTTCTAGATTGATTATTGAAATCTAGAAAAGAGAATATATCTATAAAATAGTCAATCTAGATTCTATGTGGGTCATTTATAACTCTAGGATAAAAATTGGAAAAGGAACCTGGACTATGTATGAGTTTGCGTGAGAGTCATTCATATTTTCATACAAGTAATTTGTGACCACCAGAGCTACATATAAGTCAATCAATCCAAAACATGAGTCATTGAAATATATGTAAGATTCATTCATAGTTTCATACAATTTATTTGAAGAACTAAATATGAGACATTTCTACTCTGGGTATGTGTATTTTATATGGCTATGTACAATTCATTTCATGGATCTGTATGAAAATTTTGATACATTGTATGAGTCGTGTAATTAGGGTGATTTTTAGACTCCTAAGAAAAGTGAATACTATGAATTCAAAAATATTTATTCTTTAAAACTGAAGAAAAAATTTGGATGATGTTATTATGATTTTCAACGAAATAAATATCACAAAATGAGTTTAGTATTCAACATTAGATTGAAGAAGAACTAGTCAATGATGACTTTAGAGATTTAGATAAGTCACACAGGGTATAAGGGAATTTCCATATCATAACTTCATGTTTCCATACATACATGGAGGAGTTCAAATAAAATTTAACAATTTGATTTTGTGTATATTAAAAACAGAATAATATATCAACTATTCAGGAAACATAAATAGTGAAACTTGGTTGATATTTTAAATGAGTTTGAATTATGAAAAGTTACCATGTTGAATGTGTAAAAACCTTGTATTTTTCATGTGACTTATGAGTTAATTTTAGCCACTATTCATGTGTTTTTTATCTATGAATTTCATATACATGGTTTTAGGGGGGTTATATTGGTTTTGTAGATCTTATTTGGACTTTTATAAGGTTTAACAATTAGATCATGGAAAAATTGTATTGATTCTCTATAAAACTGTGTGACTTGTTTAGGAAGGAGAATTGGGTGGGATATGGTTGGTGCATGGTTAAAGAAAACCATGTTACCTTCCTTAGAAACTTTGTTTCTTGGTACAAAGGTGAAGTGGATGGTTGGAACATAGTTTTTCCAAACCTTTTAGCCAAACTTTGTGGATTCCCAGGAGAGGTAGAATCCACACATGATTTTCACACTATTTGGAGATCTATGCAACCATACCATTTGTGCATGAATGAATGGTCATAAAATCCTATTTAATTTTCAATAATGACCAATTTTACCTTATTATTATTTATAATTATATACCTATCAAACCTAGATACTTCATAGGCTCTCTTTATCTATTTTCTTACCTTACGATCTTGATTTTGGTGGATCCAAGTATGTTGGTGATTGTGGAACTACAGTATGGGATCTATAAACCTCCATTATTTAATTTTTTTTATAGATATATTATTATTACCTTAATATGAATCATATATCTGGCATGTTTTTTCTATATTTATGGATTATATTTTCATCTAATGATGAATTCATGGATCATTGAAAAATAGGTGATGGATCAAGAGTGTTGTGAGACTTCCTTTAATCAATACCATATCTAGCGATATTGGGGGATCATGAGAGTGTTATTAGAGTACATTCAATCCCTTGAGAATAAAATATTCTTAAATATCAATCTATAACTTTATATTCTATTGAATTGTTATTGGTTCAAGAGATTAATTTTGTGTGAGCTCGATATTCTTATAGTTAGGGTGTGACTTGACTATCGCTCCATAATGGGTCTTTGAGATTATAGTTAATAAGCTGGAGGTAGAAATTTTGTTACAATTTAGGAACACTTTATAACCTTATTTCCATGTTATAATTCTTATGTTGGTATAAATTTAATGACCATGTTTTATTATGATCGCATTTTTTTATGTGTGGATCATTAGACCCATATAGGATTCTTGATTCCGTGAGTATTCTTATGTATCTTGTTAGATCATTTTTGGATATTGATCACAGGTTATTTGGTGATTCTATTATCTCTCATGAAAATCTATTTTGTTTTTCCAATATATTATCTTTCCTATTTTATTTGATCATCATGTCATTGGAGGTATTTATATTGGTACTCATGACAGGTGAACCACCATAGTATAGTTATCCCTTAGAGGGAGATTTTTCATGGCATGTGATGATGAAGATAATAGACTTGAACATGGGCTAGGGCCTCGACGGCATTGAGGCCAGAACTAAGGCAGCAGCAGTGGGGTGTGGTTGCTATGTGTCCCAAGCCTAGACATAGATGGGATAATATAGTCTTTTAATTGTTCTAAAATTGGAACAGGGTGTGATGGCTATGTGTCCAGACCTAGCACATCATCCTTGAAACTACACATTGATGTGCATTAGCCTTGTGGATAACTACGATCATGACATCCATTCTGATCATACATCTAGAATGGAGACAAAGTAGGTATAATCAGGGATCATGGTGTCTTATGTATCTCTTTATTACTCAACATATAGTTCTTAATTCTTACATGTGTATTTATATTTATCATGGAATATACATGTTATACATTAGAACTTGTGTTAAGGATGAATTTGTGGTTTCATATTGGGTTTTATTAGTCCCACCCTACACTCTTGATGCATGTGAATACTTAATGATTGGGGATCAAGGTAAGGAAAAGGAGACCGTAGAAGATATCTATGTTCTAAATCATGGACCTAGTAGTGGTATCTAGACATAATCCAATTAATTCTGTGATGTTTCTTTGTTTTTCTATTTTCACCTTTTTTTTACTCTGATTTTCCTTTCCACAATAGGGATTGTGGATAATTTAAACAAATGACATGAGTTCAATTTTTTTACTATATTATGTTTAATTTATCATCCACTATGATATTATAGGGTTTATATATTATCTAATTTTATAGTGCATGACTATGATTAATGATGGTATATAATCATTATTTCACTCTTAGACCCTCACCATTGGTCGATAGCATCTCTCAAATGTGTATGAATACATGATGTCATATAGAATCTATACTCAAGTTTTATTAGTGAAATATAGGTTTGGGAATTACCAAATGGTATAAAATACCTATGGTTTCTTTCATTATTTTCTTTTGGGGTTATGGTATAAATGATATAGGGTCTATAGAACTGAGGTAGGGGATCTTCCATGTGCCTATCTATCTCATGTGTAATTAACCTTTGAGTTACTAGTGATGGTATTTTTTATACAGTTTTATGGGATTTTGGTACATTAATGCATCATTAATAGGAATTTAGGATCACATTACATATATATATATATATATTCAATTTTTCTACATGATGTTTCTTAAATAAAATTCCTTGTTCTATGATTAGTGATAAATCTATGTTATCTACTTATATGATATATTTTTTTCATCTATTATACCATAGAATATAATTATATTAATTTAACTTTATCATTATTATTGAAAATATATACATGAATGTGACTAATTTGTCAGTACAGAAGACTAGTCTCTAGCACTGGGTTGAACTAGGAGGGTTTTTTCTTTTTGTGGGGGTATATCCAAGCATAGATATTCTAATAGATTCAATTTTGTGTTTTAAAGTTGTTTAAATTATATATTATGAAAAAAACTTATAATTTTAAAATATATTTTAAAATTTACAAAAATATTTCATCTTGAAGATTCTTGACTATCCCATCAAGTGAAGCAGTCTAGAATGATCCAACTCGGGTGGATATTCCAATTCCACCATAAGATATACAGGATGATGCACCTAAGAATTCTGTTGGACCTACTATATTGGATCAATATATGGAGACACTATATCCTAGAGTCTTCAATATTATACCTTATATTGGTGGAAGAGCACAAAAGACCATAGTTGACTACACATGTGACTTCCAGGTATGGTATCTTTGATTCTACCGGGGAACTATAGGGTTATAGGATGATGAGTACTGGATATAAATCATTAAAGAAATATTCTACATGGTTGATAAACCTGAGGACTAAGGTTCAAGTAGGTGTAATTTATTATTTAGGGACCCATGAGGAGATAGTTATGTTTCATGGGATAAGAAGGAATATGTGAGAGTCTTTCATGGGTGTCCTTTAAGAGCTTGTTATTTTGGTAATTATTTATCAACATGAAATATTTTCATTGTTACATATAATTCCTGAATATTTAGTAGGTATCGATGATGGTTTCTTCATATTTCGCTCATTTCATCGAACTACTTCGTTTAACTCCACTCTTGGCCAGAAAGGAAGTAAAGAAGATCTGTGATTTTGGAATAATTTTTTCCCTGATATTAAATATAAGTTATGTATTTTCAACATAAAAAATACCAAAAGATTCTGTAAAATCATTTCACTATTCATAATTTTTTAGAGAAATATCTTAAAATTTTATTTCTTCAATCCATTAATATGCAGGCTGGTGGACCTCTTAATTCTATTGTGAGCATCTATTAAGGTAGTGGGATTAAAAAGATTTAAGATTCAAAATAGGGTACTATTAGTTATTTTGATAATATCTTAGATTATTTAATTCCATTTGTATGAGTTACTTAGTGGTTCAATTTTGTAATATAAAACATTATTTGATATTTTTTCTAGAACCACATAACAATTGTTGGCAGTGTAGCATGATGGGGCACTTCTAGCAATTGTTTTCCAAGCTTTGAGGTTAGGTTTCTGTAGGGGTATAAAATAGGAACAAATGGTGACCTTGGGATATGGATGGGGTCCTTGACGGCATGCTCAAAAAATTCAGTTGATATTTACTCAAGAAAATCATGTGCCTCGATGTCAGGGTTTGAGAGATGATGCAGGACAGTTGTATGAAATAGACCAGGTTCCAACTAATTAGGGGAGATAGCATCAACCTTTCAAGGTACAGTCTTGATCACCACATCTTCTTCTACTACTCTTTTATGAAATCTTTATTCCCATTAATTTATTTATACTCAAGTTGTTTTTGGCCTTGACTTATTTATTTAGTTTATTTATGAGTTTCTTTCGCTAAATTTACACTTGGTAATGAAATTTGATCATCTTCAAAGATATACAATGTTCCTAGTGATTATTTCCAAATATGGAAAACTATGATATTTCGTAATCCTTGAAATTAATTTGTTTTATATGATCCCTATAAAGGCTGGATTACAAGCTTTCGTGATCACATTGACTATTATTAGAAGTGAATATCATTTATAACACATAAGGGAGTGATTTTTGTGATGACTGGAGAGTGAGATGTCACAGATAAAAGAGTTGGACCAGATTTAAGACATACAGAAACCATCAAGGCTTGAGTAGATAGAATATATCTCACATAAGAACTAGTTTCAGGGTCTACTTTCTCTCTTATAGATGTAAATCCCTTTAGACGTGTCATTTGAGAGGACTTATTAGGGATTAATCCTGGTTGAAAGGTAGAGTTTTATATAAAATTTATATTGGGAGAGTGGTTTATTTAAATTATTTATTAGCATATGGAATCATCCAATTTCATAGATCATAAGATCCAGCTTGGAAACTTAGAGATGAAGGATTTCATCAGACTGAAAATATCATTGTGGGGTGTTCTCATGTTGTATTCCAACAAGGATGAAATTCTATGGCTCTGTGTGGACTACAAGAGTATTAATTAGGTAACATTGAATAACATGTATCCCTTATCCAGGATTTATTATATCTTTGATATTTAAGGTTAGGCCTGTGGTTCTTTATGATTTATCATTTTTGGACTACCACTAGTTGGGGTTCAAATATTGGAATACCCTAAGATAAAATTTAAGAGTAGATATAGATTTTATGATTACCACATCATGCTAATTAGTTTTACAAAATTTCCCCATAGTGTTCATGAATCTTTGGAATAATTAATTCTTTCTATAACTCGACACTTTCATCATGGCCTTTATTGATGATATCTATATATATTCATAGACTTCTAAGTTTAATGACACAAAAATTGTGACCATATTTAGTACACTCTAAGTGCATCAAATTTATCACTATCATTCTATTTTTATCTTTTAGATCTAATAAGTATTTTTTATTGGTTATGTGATCTCTGATTTATGAGTTTTAGTGGACCTGAAGAAGGTGTAAGTAGTGATGTCTTGGGACCACCCTTAAAATGTTGTTGAGATTAGTAATTTCCTTGGGAAAATTTTTTATTATTGATGGTTCCTTCAATAATTATCCTACTTAGAGGCACTGATTATGGGGATTACTAAAAAGGGAATAAATTTGAATGGGTTGATCAGTGTGAGGTGGTTTTCCTTGAACTGAATAGGAGATTCAAGAAATCTTTTTTTGATTCTTCTAGACCCTGGGATCATTTTCATTGTATATTATGATGCCTCGTGTGTTTTATTAGTTTTTTTTTGTAGAGGTATTAAGTAGTTGTTTATAGGTAATGCTAGATATGAACCCATGAGACAAACTACCTGACGCATGAATTGGAGTTCACTAATTTGGTCCATTCCCTGAAGTGTTGGAGAAATTATCTCTTTAGTGAGAAGTTTTTTGTTTACATTGACAAAAGAGACTATAATATATCTTCTCTCATTTGGATATAAACTTTAGGTATATGTTTTTGGTCGAGTAACTATGGAAATTTGACATTGTGAATGATTATGCTCTAAGAAAATTTATTTTCATTATAGGTTCGCTTAGTCAGAAAACATCGGAGACACGAGATCTAAGAGAGCATCCTTTATTGGAGGAATGTAATCTGATGATTTTTATTATCAAGTGTCTTGTGGATACATTATTGGATCCTGGAGTTATGGCATGTGTTGCCTGGATTTTCACTTCTATACTAGTTGACTGGGTGAAGGTTTTGCAGGAGTTTGAGTCTAAGTGTGTGGTGATGATGTAATAATTGGGACGTAGTGAACTAGTCCCAATATAGTTATTTGGTGGTTAATACATGATCTTAATTCATAAGGTTATTATAGTTCCATCATATATGAGATAAAATATTATGAGAGACTATCATTCTTCTAGGCGGGTAGTACATCTAGGGATAACAAAGTTATACCATGACATATAAAATTAGTTATAGTGGCTTGGAATGATGTGAGACATCACCAGTTTTGTTTCATGATGAATTAAATTTTACTAAGTAAAGGAAAATCATCCACAAACTTGTGGCTTTCTTCAAGAAATTTCTACAACTTATGTGGAAGTAGGACAATGTGATAATTGATTTCGTGATACCTAGAACCAAAAGGGTTCATTAATATATTTGATTCATAGTAGGTCAACTAAAAAATATGGCTCATTCCACATGGATTTATACACCCGTTCTGTAGATTAATTAGGGAAGATATATGTATGGGATATTTTACACTTACATGGAGTTCCCTTGAGCATTTTATCAGACAGAGACATGTGTTTCATGTTTCTATTTTTGTAGGTACTATAAAAGGATTTGGGTTCTTAGCTGAAACTCAGTGTATTTTATCATTTATATAATTATATTAAATCATATAGGAATATATTGATATTTTAGGATATTTTGTGGGAATTAATGATTCCCAAGTATTATACACTATTTATTACATGATTTTTAAAGATATATATTAAATATATACAACCCAAATGTTATAATTACTAGTTACTTTAGAAGATGAGGCTCATAAAAAATTGAAATGAAACAAAAATATGGGATCATTATTTTATTCTATATAATAAACTTCTAAATCACTTTGATATCCTAAAACTGTGTAACATAGCATAAGGAATACATAAGAGAAATAGGTGATATAAAAATACCATTAAGGGATTAAATATGATAATAAAACATAATGTGTGAGTCAAATGTATAATATGATATCATAAAAGTGAAGTATCATGAGTTATAACATAGATTCATAACATAATGATCATGGTATCATAATATAATAGCCACATGTGATATGTGTATGCAATATATAACATACCATAAACATGAGTCAAGGCTAACCACCCATGCAATATCACATGGTTGAAAAAGACCCCTAATAGATATGGTTTAATCCCTAATCCCATACATAACGTTTCATGAGATCAAATATTTACCCTAATCATTAGATCATTATCTAGGTTCTCCCATCATAACATTTACATGCCTATGTGTTCCACAAAAAGAATTAAATTTTAAAGCATGAACATAAAAATTACCCATGAATAGAAAAATGTTGAATTTAGGAAAAGAATGTATATAATTTATTACCCCATAAAATTAATGGGGTTATATAGGTAACTATTTAAGATACATATATAGAAAATTTAAAATCATTCTATAACATAAATGATATAGAGAATGTTGGTTAAAGAGAGAATTGTCATAACCTGAAGAAAAGGGTAGTTGAGATAGGTCCCTTTCCTTGAGTCTACCTCATCATGTACATTCTTTATCCTCATAAATAATTAAATTATGTTATTCATTTACATTCATAAGAAACTTTTAAGGTTTATAATTAATTTTATATTCAATTACTAAATCATTTAGGTTCATGTCATATGTTTTGATGATATTCAGATCATATGTCCAAAATCACTTTGGTAAGTTGACTAAGGTAAAAGATATATTAATTCATAATATCCAAAATAATAACCATTTCATAGTTAAACATTTTATTCTAAAATTATACTTTTAAAACAAACTATTAAATATAGTGATGAAAAATCAACTATGATACAATCATTAAGACGATGGGTCGTACGTACGCAAGAGTAACGTTTCCATTTCTTAACGATCATGATGGAAAAAAAGGTAAGTGTTATTTTATCTTTTCTTAATGATAATTATATCATAAAAAATTTAAAATATAATTATATATATCGTCCATGTTAAGTGGTAATGAAAAACGAATCGCATTACCTCATGGAGGTGGTAATCCATACGTTCGAATGAATGATGTTATCCTCTCTTAATGAATGGAAAGGTAAAAAATATATCATATATTTATTTTAAATAACTATAAATATTTCATAATTATAATACATATATATATATATATATATTAAATCCATCATTCTAAATATCCCTGAGAGGCAATTATGGAAAACAAATCACATCAGTTCTTGATGTGGTAGTTAGTCGTACACACAAACGATGGATTTGTTTCTTCTTTAATAGAAGGGGAGATGGATGTAGGTTATGAAATTAATATAATAACACATCATTATATGGGAGATAATAATTTTTCTATATCATCATGTTTTAATAGGATTTTAAGTATGTGGAAGAATAAATAAAACAAAAACGCTCAGTTAAGAATGATACCTCTTATTTAGACAACCTCTTTAGGTTTGCACCAAAATCCATCCTAAGAGGGTTTTATAACAAAAAAATTTATATTTGGTGTAAAGTAAATTAAAGAATGTTTTTAGTTATGTATTAAATTAAAAAAAATTTATTTTTATTTGGGTATATTAAAGTATAGGAGGTTTACTTTTATAAGTGGGAGAGCGACACACTTATAATTTTTAAAATATTTAAAATAAGTTCAAGTCACAGTCTTGGAAAATTGGATTCATAATATATATTTTAATTTTTTTATAAATTTATAGTTTAAATTCAACCAAAAAAAATTATTGTCAGAGGTTTTTAGGCCATTTTAACCCTTATCTATACATATTACCCCCAAATAAACCTGTTTTAACCTTAATTGCGGTAATAAATTTTTATTGTTTTCACTATTAATTATTACCAAAATTTAAATTTAGAATACTACCTTATATTAATTATGATTATTAAAAATATGGAATTGATTTTATATAATTAAATTCATTTAATTGGGATAATTGTTTTTTAAATTAAACCCAAAAAACTGGACTGAAATCTATTTTTCATGAAAATGAATTTTTCATAAAATAAATGAAATTTTATTAACTATATGACTAGAAATCATCTGTATATGAATTTAAGTTAATATAAATAGTTATATATTATATATATTTCATTTAAATCTTTCCGTAATATGGTTATTTTAATTAATTAATATGGATAAGCTCTATGCACTAAAAAATTATTTATAGAAGCTCGTGTTTTTAAGCATAAAAATAAACTTATACCCAAATCATAAAAATTGATTATTCAAATAAAATTAATATGATTATTATAACTAAAATGGTTCATATTTTAATGTAATGCTAAATCCAAAATTTATTTTGACTTTTAAATTAATTTATTTCATTAAAAGAAATCACAATATATAAAAATTCTGTAATTTTTAATAATCACTGAAAAATCAACTACTTTAGAAAAATATAAACATTTCCCCCTAAGTTAATTTTAGTGTAATTATTTAAAAAATTAATTTAATTTTATCAAATAAATTTTATAGAATCTATAAAAATTAATTATAATATTTTCTCATAAAAGGAAATAAAATCATTTTTAAAGAAAATGTATTTTTTGAAGAATAAAGTGTCTTCATTAAAAATTGACTCTTTATTTCCAAGGAATTTATCAATGCATTTATATTGATTAGGACCATTATATATATTTCATAAATGATATACTCATATTCATATCTATCAATTTAACTTTTAGTCTATAATGGTTATGTTAAAACAATAATGGTTCATTTAGTTATATTGTTGTGTGCCATATACGATATCAAACATAGTTTTCTTTTTAAAATATTTGGTTTATACATTCTTCCCCATTAATAAATTTCTCCCTCAGAATTTTTATTACATACCATGAATAAAAGGTGATGGTATTTATAATGTATAGTTTTCTTTGTTTTGCAAGATTCTTCTTCATATTTGTGGTCCTACCCTAGTACATTGATCAGCTGAGTTATCTTGTTGTATAGAAATTTATCTCTATAGTCCAATATATTTCCTGAATAATACTTATAAGTGATATCATTTTCTAGTTATACCACCTCTATATTTAATACATGTGAGGGACATGTTAATTACTTCCTTAAAATATATATATTGAATAAGTTTTGTGCTTGAGAAAGGGTTAGTGGGAGTGTTATTGGATAAGGCACAATTCTAAAATGATAAAGAATATCAAATAGGTTTATGTACTTGGGGTTTTCATTTCCCATATTTCCAAATATAATGAATATCTTCCTATGAGATATATGGAAAAACACATTTTCCCAATCCTTAAAATCTATGTTTCATCTAAGATTATCAACATTGCTCTACTTTCAACTCTGAGGAGTCCGGATGTGTTGTTGAATTGTCTTAACCTTTTTTACCATTTTTGTATCCATTTTACGTCCCAACAACATACATTCACCAACTTCATCCCAGCATGCAGATGTTATACATCTCAACACATAAATGGATTCATAATGATCTATTTTTATGCTTGAGTGAATGATGTCATTTTATTATAACTCGACCAAAGGAAGATGTTGATCCCATCCTTCTTTTAAGTCCATCAAGCATGATCCCAACATCTCTTCTAGTGTCTGAACAGTATATTCAAATCAGTCATTATTTTGTGAATGATATGTGGTAATAAATTTATTCTTGGTATTTATATCATGTTTATGGATCTTTTAAAAATTGGAGGTAAATAAAAGATCTTGATCATATAGAATCAATAGTGATTTTCTATGTAGCCTCACCAACTCTTTGATGTATATCCTTGAAACATGATCGAGTAAGATGTACTATTTAATTTTTATTAAGTGAGTAGTCTTTGTATGATGATCCAACACAAGCCATATGTTATTATTACATCATTATGTCTTTGGAAGGCTAGTGACATAGTCTATGGTGATGATTTTTTCATTTCCATGTATGTATAGTTTATGGTTAAATCATCCCCTTATACTTTTTCATTTAATCATTCAATATTTAACATACTAGGAACATTGATGTATTTTCTACAATCTCATTATTCATATAGTCCCCCCAATAGTTCTCTCATAGATCTCAATACGACTTTATCCTCAATGGGTGGGTAGAGAAGCTTATGTTATGTGCATAATTCATTATCTCTTTTTTTATCATAGGATTTGATGGTGGAAATAGTTCTGACCCAAATCTTACAACTCTTTCATCATCAATTTTAAACTCTGAGGATTTCCATTTTCATATATATTTCACCTTCTTCATAATTTCCAAAAAATAACTTTTATCATCCTTTGTATTCTCTAGAAGGGATGTTTGAGAAATCATTTAATAAAGAAATGATGATTTCCCTTCCATCATGATTTACATTTCCAACCTTTACAACTATAAGAATATTAAATCATTTTCAATTATAATTAGTGATAAGGTTGTCAGATCATTTCTACTTAGTGTATCTTCATATTTTTTACTTTCCTAGTATGCAAAGCTGTTGTGTAGTAATAGTCCTCGATCATCTCTTACCATCTCTACTAATTCATATTTATCACCTTCTAAGTAAATAAATATACATATATTAGTCTCTTATGATCCATATATATATCAAACTTATCACCATAGAGATAATGTCACCAAATTCTCCAAGAAAATATAACTTTATCGAACTCTAGATCATGTGTTTGTATAGTTATGTTCATAAAATTTAAACCTCCTTGAGGAATAGTCTATCAATTTATAATTATGAATTAGTACACAAACCAATCCCTTCTTTAAATCAGCATTATATACAATGAAAAGTTTCCCACTTGAAAGAATCATGAGGACTAGTACTATTGAAATCCTCTTTTTTATGTCCTTAAATATCTATATAAATTAACTAGTCTATAAAATCATTACTACATTTCTATTTTTCTCGGTTATCAGGTTTAACTATCATGAGAAGTTTCTCACAAATTTTCAGTAATATCCATCATATCCATGGAAACTACATATCTCTATTACAAATATTGGTTAAGGCCACTTATCAATTTTCTTTTTTCATTTAAGGGTCCACATATATCCCATTATTAGTGATAAAATTCAACAATAATTATAATTCCTTCATCCAAAACTCATATTCACTAAACATTTCATATGTCTTCTCTTTTCATAAATTATTTATTATAGTATTCAAATGCTTCTCATTCTCCTCCAAACTTTTGGAGTATATAAAAATATAATCTATATAGACTACCATACATTTTCAAGGTAGTATCTAATGACTATATTAATTAATTGTATATATATATTTGTAGTGAATTATTGATCCTAAAAGGCATATCTATGAACTCATAGTATCCATACCTTTTTTGAAATGTAGTTTTGGGAATATCTTCCTTATCCACCCTTAATTGATGATATCCTAACTGAAGGTCAACCTTATTGAAATACTAGGGACCACATAGTTGGTCAAATAAGTCATATATAAATGGTATGGGACACTGTTTCTTTAATATGATCTTGTTTAGTTCACGATAATCAATTAAGAGATTCGTTTATTTATCCTTCTTCTTGACAAAGAGGACTTTCTCACCCCATAGTGTAAAATTCTAATATATTAGACCTTTTTATAGATTCTTTTATAACAACTTTTTATTATTTTCAAAATCAAAGATATACATTATATAAGAAACCTTCGATATGAGTAGAGATCTATATATAAGTTCAATTGAGAACTTAACCTCTAAATCAGGAGAAAGGTAATGAAACTCTTCAGGGAATACATCTATAGAATCCTTCATAGTGGGAACATCTTCAAGAATTATTATATCATTTTTCTTAATCATTTGGTCTAGATATACTTTCTCATAAGGTAATGATATCCACTCTTTAATAGAAGGTTCCATAAGAAATTTATCCCCCTCCATACACTTATAAAGAATCAAAGGATAACTAGGGATGTGAATAGTGATCTCCCTCTCTCAACAGTTGATGTTGAATTTATATAATGATAGTAATTCCATTTGTAATATATAATAAAACTCCAATAAAGGATATGATATGATACTTTTTTGTAATATTCAGTCCTTAAACATTGATTTGTTAAGATTTATATGCTTGGGATGTAATAATTTCTCTATGTATTCCTCTTATATAGTTTAACCCCCATGTTTTGAGGATTTGTTTGAATAGTTCTAATAAACTTTCAAGATATAGAATAATAGAATAACTAAGAATATAATAGTACATTTACAATGATTTAATTAATATCTACTGTACATTTCATGACATTCTTGTCTAGATCCACCTCAACATTAGTGATAGAAAAATCCCTTCCTTGTTCTCTAGGGATTTGAGGTTATTTTAAATTATCATCTCTGATAAACATTTTCTTATAGAATGTTTTTCATAATTTCCATGTTCCTTACTAGTCAAACACTGCACCATGGGATTATTGTTTACCTGAACCATCTTTTCTTCTTCTAAATTAGTCAGTTTCTTCATTTCCCTTCAGAATTGATTATCCATATGCCCCTCTTTTCCACATTTGAAATATCTTTGGGTTCCCTTGAGATAGTTTCCAAAGTGAATAATCCCATACCATTCACATATGGGTTGTTGGGTTTTATTTCCTCTATGATATTTATCAGTTGATTCTCCCAAATAAAAAACTATTTTATGATTTCTTTCTCCAGTACCATGAGACCACTGAGAGTTTCCAATCTTCATCTTAACATTGAGGGAACAATGAAAAATATCTTTATAGTTTTCAATGTCCCAAACCACTAATGATTTTCATAGACTAGTCTTTAACCCAAAAAAATTGCTTCACCTTACATTCAGTTTTGATGATAAATACAATGTATTACCATTAGAAGATTTTTAATTTTTCCATATACAACCTAATAGACTCATATTCGGTTTCCTTCAATTTGAGGAAATCTCTCTCCATTTTAAGATTCATAGTTTGAGAAAAATATTTATTAAAAATTACTTTCTTAAAGTCTTCCCATTCCATGGAATTAGTATCATATTTGTACTTTGTGTTCTTAATAAATTTCCACCCCTAATTGGATTCTCCCTCAATATAATAAATGGACATCATATCTTTATATTTATCTAATCATCAAAGAATATCAATATCTTCTCAATGTAGTTAATCCATTATTCCATGATGAGGGGATAAAAATATCTGCTAATGGATGGAGGTCATTATTTTATAAAATACTCGAATACAACTTTTTCTTTCTTAGGATGAGGATGTTGTTATACATGATTCAAGTTATTATTCATAACATAAGCTAGTTGACACAGTACATCCAAGAATTTCTCAAGTCCTACTACTATAAGGTTAGAAATATTTTTAGGTAAATCATCACATTTCCTTTCATATTGGTTGTTACTGTGGTTTCTCCTATTCCTATAACTAACTAAAGAAATTAAAAATTAGAACAATATAATAATACATTAACATAAATATATAAACTTATAAACATAGATGAAATTACATTTAAATGATATGTATATCCAATATTATGAGTCATTATGATTAAATCTTGGTTAACCATGGAATTTTGTTTCTATATGGTTTTATAACCTAAAAATGTTTTTACAAACATTATAATGGTATTTAAATAGTTAGTGAATGCCCAAAATATATCCCCTGAGAATGTCAACCCAGTTGTTAAGAAATTCCTCTTTTTTAGGAATTAGATGATTATTGATTCAAATCCCAATTCTCCCTTTTGGATTTATTATCCATAGGTACTACTATAAGGGCCTAGATCCTTTTAGTCTAACCCCTTTCATGTTTATAAGGCTCGTAGTGATCGAATGCGGCCTAGCGTGAGTCTTGGTGGGTTTAACAGATAAAAACTAAATGTTGGGAGAATAAATGATGTGTAAGGGGTTTTAACATAGTGTATGTGCAGTTCATGGATTTTTTAGGGTGATTCAAGGGGTCTTACAGGACATATAAATATTTAGGATTATTTGGTTCTAGGTGACACATTTTTTGGGAAAATATGACCCCAACATTTTCACGACATGTTAATGGTTTGCACGCTATGTAAATATCAAGCACATATCATCTTTAAAGGGTGAAACTATTTGGGTGTTTCCCAAAAACTACCCTTCACTCTCGAATTCTTGGCGATTTGGATACCTCATTTCTAGTTTTTTTAGATTCCATCTATGGGGTTTAATATTTGGATTACCATCATAATTTTTTCATGATCTAAGGTGAATTATACCTTTGAATCATACAGGTTCTTCTCACTCAGTCTCATTTTTTCCCTTTTCTTCTCTCCATGTGACAGAATATCATCTCCCATGATTCTAACGGGATTTTATTAGTTGTTAAATAGTGCAATTTTGGTGTGATTTCTTTGAAGGGATGTTGTTCTCGTGGGGGATATTGTCATATATCTATAACATTGGTCTATTCTTATATAACATACATTGATTCCTTTTAGGTAAGAGATTCGTTCATTATCTTATTTTATTTATGTGTGATTGTAAATTGTGTATGGTTTATCCCTTTGGAAATAAATTTAATTTACATAGTAATGATTTAACTAGATTAAATAAATTTATTGTGATCATATGTAGATGATGTTATTACTTTATACCATGAAAGTGGTTTTCCTCTTTATTTTATAGATAGTGTGATATTTATGGAATTATTATTGATAAGTTCTTATACATGGAGTAACATGTTGAAATTTTTAAATAATGTAAATTAATAATTAATTTATAATTAATTATATTAGGAACAATTAAATAAGAGGCATGTTTTTAATTTGGTTGTTTTTGTACTTTAGTGATAATAAAATTGTTGTGATTATGCATGTTTAATTAAATGTGATCTCCTATGTGATTAATAGAATTGATAAATAATGTGAATAATTTTTATGCTTCTTGATAATAATAAAAAGGAATGTTAATTGAGAAGGGTTCTTCTCATGGTTTTTTGAAAATGTAATAATTGATAAGAGAAAGTTTTTCCTTGATAGATTTATTTATCTCAATGCCTTGGGTTTCCTATATTTGGAAATTGTGAATAATGAATTGGTTATTTCTATATGGAATAATAACCATCTGTGTGATAAAGATATTTTCAAGGCGTGATTTTCCGAGTTTCTTTATAACGTCAAGTACCTTGTTTTAGAGCTATGGGATCTCGTTTTCATGTAAAGTATTATTTCCTTATTTTGAGTGACTAGTTGAACTATTGGTTGTTATTATTTATTCTTGATACTTTTGTGATTATCCTGAGAAAGATAATCCTGTAATGGATGAAGTGACATGGGGTGGGAAAGCCTAGATGTGATGTAAAACTGGTATGGATAAGGATGGGTTGGATGATGTGTTATATGGGTGTGGAGGCCTAGATGATGTTGTGGTAGTTGACGCATATGATGTTGAGATGCAACGATTTATGTATATGGGTGTTAGGGATAGAACTATAGGTGATATAATGGGTTGAATCTAGTCTTACTCATTGATTGTATATTGAGAGTTGGTATACTCGATTGAGAATCTATTTAATGGTTAATGGCCAAGTTTCATGTTTTATTTTCATTCCTTTACCCACTTATTGAGGCAGTTGGAGGGGCATAGATACATGACTACTCTTGGGGGTAGCTTATGAGTATTTCTCCTACAGTACCCAGTATATGTAATAATGATAATAATGAAAAAATAATTCTTAACCCATGGGGTTGGTAATTAAGGAATGAAAATTCTAAAAGATGTTAATCTTGATAAACCAAAACCTCCATTTGGGTTATTTATAGTAGGAATTGACTTCAATCTAATGATTAAATTAATGTAATGTGATGTGTAAAAATTTTATGGGTTAATTAATAGATAATAAATTAATTAATATATAAAAATTAATAGAATAATAAAAATGAATTTAACTTAGATCTTTAAAAGTATTGTATGGTTATAGAATATTTGTTCTTAGTAGTGGAATTTGGGAGTCTGAGCGAAGTTAGATATAGTTGAGTATAAGCCTATGTTATTCCCAAAGTGTTTTTTGATCTATATTATATAATATATATTATTTAATTTCATTCATTTCACAACCCATTTTGGTTGTGGAAACTTACACCTAGTTTACTCTAGGAGGGTGTTTTTTCTAGCATCCTGGTGGAAGGATGGATGACTGAATACCCCCTCCAGCCCTACTCTCTTCTCTTGTTAGTTAATTGTGCTAGTATGAAGAGTGGTTAGTTTTCATATATATGTGTGTAGATGTCTATGATGTATTGTTGTTATTTCATACACATGTATTTCTATATATATTATACAAAGGATTATTATAGGTATGATGTGTACTTGCTAGGATGGACTTAGGTGCTTACTCAATGTATGGGCTCTAATAGATTGAGGTATAATAAAAGATTTTTAGTATATTTCATATAGGATGTGGAGGATCCCAGATACTAATTGGTTTCAATATATGGTTATGTGATATATGATGATGTTATGATGTGATACATGAGGTGCATGTTGTGATGCCTTTCCCATGTGTCTTTGAGATGGATTACTTATGGAGAAAGATGGCCAAGGGAATGAAACATTAGGTTAGGCCATAAAACTAGTGTGGAAGAGGTAGTAGGGTTCCATTAAAGCTTCATTATTATATTATATTCCCTCTTTTATGTGATACTTGGTGAGAGTTATCCATGTTGATGATGGGAATTTAGTATACCTGTTTAGGTGATGAGTTAGTTTTATTGATGTTCATTATGCTACAACATTCTCTATTTATATTTTTTTTGATATGATCAGGGGAGGATCCTACTAAGTATACTTTTATTCCCAACCTTTATATATTAACCACTTTTTATGTATACATAAGAAATTTGGTAATCAAGCAGGATATTATTAACTCATGGTTTTGTAGGAGTCGTTTGGGCTTTATGGTCATTGTTATCTTTACCCTTTCTGTACTTGTAGTTTCCTTTCCATTTTTTAGTATTTTATGAAATTTTATGTTTGAAATTATGTTTTCTTGATATATATATTTGTGTTTTTGTGTTTTTATGGGATAATTTTTATTGGCGAATCCATTTTATCTCTCTCTTTTGTATGTTTCTCTTAGAGGGCAATGCCTCTCATATGCATGTTTGTTATACCATCAGTTCTAGTCACAAACATGAGGCCTACTAGAGTTGGGACTCAGGAAATAACTATCTCTCTCTTCTCATTGAGGTTTCTTTTTTTGGGATGGTTTCATACCAACAATTATTCTAGAGCCACATTCCCTTATAGTATCCAGATAGGGATGTAATTTTTTATTAACTACTCAATCTATTCTTTACCAAAATTCCAAGTTATTTATCTATACATAGACTTAACCTTATGGTTGTCACTAATTTATTTTATTTCTAATGCCAAAAAAATAACTATACCTTTATTTGATATTATTGTAGTGACCCAAACCTTATACACATATTATTACATAGTTTTTAAACATGAATATCCAATAAGTGCAACCAAAAGATTGTGAGGCATAGTGTATTTGTAGGACTAGGGTCATAATAAATAAAAAAGGAACTAAAAAATTAAATCCTTATTTTATTCTATCTAATTAAATCCTAAATCCATTTTATCTCTTAAAAATATATAGGATAACTTGTGGAATACATAAAATAAATAGGTGAGCTAAAAATCCCAGAAAAGGAATAAACATGCTAAAGAAACATAACATGTGAGTAAAAAGTATAAAATGATATCATAAAATATAAGGATAATGAGTAATGAAATAGAATAATAATTTAGTTATCATGGTATAATAAGATCATATAAACATATGAAATTTGGAAGCAACATATAACATGAAATAAACATGAGTCAAGGGTAACTACCTAGACAATATCACATGGTGGAAAAAGTCAAATAATGGTTTAGTTTTACTCCCCAAACCCTTACATGAGGAATCTTGAGATAAAATATTTACCCAATTCATTATATAGCCATTTATTCAAACCCATCATAACATTTACATGTTTATGTGTTCCACAAAATCAAATCAATTTTTTGCATAAACATAAAAATTACACATTGAAATAAATAGGATGTATTTGAGAAATGAAATTATGAAATATATTAACCCATATAAGCAAGGTATGATAATCTAGTTATATATTTTTGATACATATATACAAAATTTATAATCATTCTGTGTCATTAAATAGATATAGAAAGTGGGTTAGAGAGAGAATGTTCATAACCTAAAGAAAAAGGTGGTTTTGAGATATCTCTTACCTTGAGTATTAATCTTCATCTAAAATATTTATATTCCAACATAAAAAATTTATGTTAATATATTAATTTTATAATAAACTTTTCCACTTTTATTATTCATGTTATATTAAATTATTTAATAATTGATGTTCTTGTCATACTTTTTAATGTTCTGTCTCATATATCCAAAATAACTTTGGTAAGTTAACTAAGGTAAAATATATTATTAATTAATAATATTTTGAATAATAACCATGAAATAATTAAAAATTTTATAGATCAATTATACTTTTAAAATCAACCATAAAATATGGTTGTGAAAAATGAACTACATTATAATCAAAGAGATGGTAAGTCGTACGTACACATGACTAACATTTCCATTTTTCAAATATCATGATAGAAAGAAGTTGAGTTTAATTTTACCTTTATGGAATGATAATTATGTCATAAATAATATATTATTTCTTTAAATACACTTATATACTTTATCCATGTGATTTGGTAATGAAAACAAAATCACATCACTTCCTGGAGGTCGTATTCCACACTTTCACATGAATGACGTTATCGTCATTTAATGAGTTGAAGGGTAATAAAATATATAAATTTTAGTTTAAACTAATTATAAATAAATCATTAATATAATATATTTATATTTAATATTTTATCATAAACCACCATGAGATTCTGTGATGGAAAATAAATTACGTCAGTTCGTGACATAGTATTCTATTGTACACACAAATGATAGTTTGATTTCCCATTTGATGTAAGAGAATAATGATATAGGTTATAAAATTAACATAATAACATATCACTATATTTTATATACTTATTTTTTATATAATAATGTTAGAATAATATTTTTCATTTATTTTGAGGGATAAAAAAACAAAAATACTTGATTAAGAATGATACATCTTCTTTAGAAAACCTCTTCAGGTTTGAAATAAAAGTATTCATATGGGGGATTTCTAATCAAGAAAGGATTATACGTCTTTTTAATGAAATTATGTAAGGGAATTGGATATTTATTTTCAAAACAAAAATTATTTTTTATGTTTGGAGAAGATAGGATATGAGGTGTCCTTATATAAATAGGGGACCGACACACTTGTAATTATTCAAAGTTTTCGAATAATTTTAAATCACATTCTTGGAAAAAAGGATCAAAAAATATCATATTAAAATTTGATAAGGTTTAGGTAGAAATAAAACTCCAATAATTGGATTTTTTCACATTTTTAGGTCATTTTAACCCTTATCATTATAGATTATCCCCTCAATCCATTTTAATCTTAACTATGGTAATAAATATTTATAGTTTCACTATTTAGTATGACCAAATATTAAGTTTTCATTATTAAATCATATTAATTATTATTATTAAAAATATATAATATATCTAATTAAATTTAATTAACATATGTGGATGAATTTAATTTTAAACTAAACTCACAAACCATGATGAAAATCGGTTTTTCATAAAAATGGATTTTTCAAGAAATAGATGATCTTATATTAACTCTATAAGTAAAAATAATATTTATATAAATTTAAATACATATAAATATATATATATAATATATAGATTTAATTTAAATATTTATTTACTGTGGGTTAATTTAATTAATTAAAATATATAAACATTATGCACTTAAAAATTGTTTGTAGAAAACTATATTTTTTAACGTAAAAAAATTATACCAAAATCACGAATATTTATGATAAAATGAAATTAATAATATTATTATAAATAAATTTTTTCATATTTAAATTTAATATTAAATCCAAAATATAATGGGACATTTGAATTACTTGATTTAATGATAATAACTGGTAGTATTTTAAAAAGTGTATTTTCCACTATTTATTGAAAAATAAATAATTTCTAAAAAATCCAAATATTTTAAAAAAAACTTAATTTTAATATTTTGATTTGAAAACCTAATTTCATTTTATAAAATAAATTTCCTATAAGTTCTATAAATGAGTTATAATATTTTATCACAAAATTATTAAATATCATTTTTAATAAAAATGTATTTGTTTGAAAAATGAAATGTCTCCATTAAAAATTATGTTCTTATTTCCTAGAAATTTATAAATACTTATATATTGATTATTACCTTTATATATATCTCTTAAATTAGTTAATTATATTCATAACTTCTAATTTAATGGTTAGGTTTTAATTATTGTATTTAAATAATCATGGTTCATTTGGGCTCGGTGTTTCATGTTGTATACACTATAAAATATAGTTTTCTATTTAAAATATAAGGGAATCACAATTATGATTCATAGATTTTGTTGGATCTTTTTATTATAACATAGAATTAGTTTTATTCATTTATTATAACATTTTTAAATGTTTTTATCAGATCAGACTATTTGAAACTCTCTATGGTAAGTCGTGTCGTTCACCACAATGTTGTTATGAGAGTATTGAGGTAGCTATATTGGGGCCAAACATAGTATAAGATACTTATGAGAGAGTGAATTAGATTATAATCCAGTTGAACACTGCTTTAGGAAAGAAATGATCATATTCTGACCAAAATAGGTGACCTTTTATGTTCATTGTTAGTGATAGATTTTTCTTACGGTTGACCCCTCAGTTAGGGAATTGTAGTTTTTATAATATAAGAAATATTGTACCAATATTTATTGGACCATTCAATATTTCCAGAATATCGTTACAATGTCTTATCAACAAGAGCATCATCCTCAATACCAAGTTATGTAAAATGATTTCCCTGTGTCCCATCTCTGGCGGTGCATGTTTGATCTTACGTATGTGATTGATTATGAGGTTTTCGAGTTGGGGTTAAATGCATCATTCGCAAAACACAGGGTGTAGATTTCAAGTTGGAGAGAGAAGGTGTTGTGGGTAAATATAGTGTCACTCTTCTAGATCATATAGCATAATGGACAAATCCAATATGAAACCTAGGTTAATGGTTCTATTATTCCGGCTCAGTGGCATGAGTAGTTCAAGTAAGATTCCAAAAGGATCTATCATGGATGAGATATATTTGAGGGGGATATTGTAATGACATAATATTTTTTATATCAAATATAAGTTATTTTTTTCCGTTATTTAATTTTTTTTGATCTATTAACAATTAGGGTTGACTTTAAGGGGTTTCTGAGTTATTTTGGAGAGATTATGAGGCCTTTTTAACATTGCATAGTTGGAGAATGGTTTTCCCAAACCATGATGATTCTCCATGAAATTGTGTCGTATTTTTATAAGAGGTTAGTGGGTGGCACATAGTTAGTTCATGATTATATAGAACCATGAACCCATCCTAAGAAACCATGTGGATGGGTATATAAGAGAAAATAAAATTTGGTACATGACTTACCAAATCATGTGGCCGAACTGTGTGAGTACACATGAGAGGAAAAAGCTTCACACAGTTTAGTAAACCATGTGGCCAAACCATGTTTGTGAATTAATGATCCAAAAATCCTCTTTAATGTCCTTTAGTCACCCTTATTGACCCTATATTATTCCTAATTTTATCCTTATCAAACATATAGTCTCTATAGGGTCTCCTTAGTAATTTCCTACCTTTTTGAGATAAATTTTAGTGGATCTAAGCATTTAGAGGTCATGGAATTACGGTATGTCATCTATGAACTTATGTTCATTGGATTTCATTTTAATCTTACCTTATTACCATGATAAAAATCCTAGATATCGAATCATGTGGCATGATATATGGATTACTATTCTATTTAATGATGAATTCTAGGATCTTTCATATATTAGTGATAGATCTGTTGTTTTTGTGACTTTCCTTATATCAAATCCAAAATATAGTGATGTTGGTGGATCTCCAGAGGTGTATTGGTGAATATACATTCACTTGGACATAGAATCATCATGAAACTCATTCTAGAACCTTATATGTGATTGAATTTGGATCAGTGATGGGGAGTTTTGGTGTGCACCCTCAATCTAGTTCGAGCACAGGTATGACTCGGTTATATCCCCTCAATTTGTCTCACTGATTATTGTCAATGAGCTTGAGGTAGACAGTTACTTACTATTTGGGGATATTTTTTAACCATATTTATTTAGTATGATTCTTACATTGATTTAGTTTTAATTACCATGTTTTTTTATGATCACATGTGTGTGTATGTGTATCTAGGGAGACCCATATACGATTCTTGATTACATGATTATTCTTATGTATATTGTTAGATCGTGTACGTTGTTGATCATATATTCTTGTGTACTGCTACTATCTATCATTAAAATGTGTTTTGTTCTTCCTATATATGATATTCCATATTTTATGTGATTATTATTACCTTTTAAGTATTAATACTACTTCTCAGGATATGTAGACCATCAGAGTATGGATATCCCATATAGGGAGAGTGTTCATGGAATGTGATGATGATGATGATGATGATGATGATGGATCTAAACATAGGGTAGACGAATGATAACCATGAGTCCATACCATAGGTAATAGAAGTGTGGTGTGATGGTCATGTGGCCCTCCCCTAAGGATTAATATGATACTATGGTTTAATATATTCACCCATAATAGAGAGAGTTCCTAGGGTATGTAGCCTAACCTGGATTATCAATCTTGAAACTACACCGAGATTCTCATTATCCTTTTGGAAAACTGGGATCATGAATTCTATTTAGACCATCATTCTAATATGGAAATGAATTTATTATGGTCAAGTCTTGTGGAGGATTGGTTATCACATGAGCGCTCAACATATGACTATTAATGATTTCTGGAGCATTTACATTTATCATAGAATAAAGGTGTTATATTGTGCACTCAATTTAAGGATATATTTGGGGTGTCCGGCTATGTTTTATTACCCACACCCTGTATGGGAATCTTGATGATAATGAAGAATTCAGGATTAGAAATATTGGTATGTGAAATAGGATCATATCATATAACTGAGCTATGGATCATGGAGTTGATAGCGGTATTAGGATAGAGTCTAGAGGATTCCACATTTATTTTTAAATTTTCTTCTTACACATTTTATAATCTAGTTTTGCATTCCATAATAGGATCCATGTTTGTTCATACATATGACATGGGTGTAATTGTTTAGTATATTATGTTTCCTTCATATTCCATTATTATATTCTAGGTTGTTATATTTTATTTATGGTTGTGGTGTGTGGCTATGATTACCAAGTGTATAGTCTCCCCATTTCACCTCTATACCCTCACCATTATTTTTCAGATTATTACATATGGGGAGGTTTCCACATGGTCTTATAACATCACCACTTGGGTTTTGTTTGGAAAATCTTTATTGGTTATTTATAGAATTATATTTAAGTAGTTTCTAAATCTATACGATAACACAATATTTTTAATTCTAAGAATATAAAAAGATAATGAGTAGAAGAATTTGAGTATCATTTTGACACTATTATTCCTTGGATAAACATATCATGTTGAAGAAGGATAAACCTGATACAATACCTAATAGAATAGAACATGATGGTATTAAGGGATGTGATGAAGTATAATATGAAGAATTCATATGATATTCCTATATCATAGAAGGTGATCATCTGAGATCCACTAAAGGATACTAAGAAGAAGATAAAGGTGAAAATTTTATATGCTAATAAGGATAACCATTCATGAGTAATATGTTATGAAAGATTGAAAGATAATAAGTGGGAAGATGGGAACTATGTGGTGAAGTATAAAGACCCACTAGTGGGATATTATGTAAGCATCATGGGAGACTATATCAATTAACCACTTTTATTAGTAGAAGAGGAATCCATGATCGATGATTCTAACCATTCATTTCAAGGAGTGTGATTTAAAGGAAACATGCAATAAAATCTTTGTCTTATGTGTCTTTTCATTCCTACATCATTAATGTAAGGCTTGAATACACAATAAGAGTAGAAAAAGACTTTAAATAGTCTATGTGAATGAATTAAAAAGAATAATTCATAAAAATATATCAATAATTCACCCCCACACCCTATTGGTCTAACCAAAAAATGGAACATCATCTTCTTGTAATTCCATTCTATCCACCATTCCCCAATAAAAATATCCCACTTAATGTGTAATTTCTATCATCAACCCCACTGATCGAGTCATTATATTTAAAGACCAATATAGTACTCATTTATTCCAATAGAACAATGCATAATGTAATTTATTTGAGATATATTTTAAAATTATATGTTTTCTATGATATGTGATTATTTTTTATTGAATTAATACCTAACATAAAGAGTAGCAGTATAAAAAATTTATAGCCTTGGTAAAGTCAATTTTAAGATAATGGAAATAAACTTCTTGAATTATTAATCATTAGAAACTTTAATTTTATAATTAATTAAAATATTAGTGGCTACATTAATTTTTCTAGACACTCATTTTTATTATTCCATGCCAAATTCTGGTAATAACTCCTTTTCATTATTTTTTTGAGAGATGAATATGAGACCTAAATTTTGGGTGTTTTTTAGATTTAATAAATATTTCATCTCCCCAAATAGTGAAATTTTCAAACTAATTCTTCATTTTTGTAGATAATTACTCAAAACATTTCTCCCCATTATTTGAAAAGATGATATCATCAACGTACACAATTCCGATGAGTGATGTGGTGTTGGAATTCTTTACATATAGATTATTATCCAGTAGGAATTTCTTGAATTTCATACACCTAGGGTACTCATCCAATATGAGATACCAAGATCTTAGATCTTTTTTCAACCCATGAAGATCTATCATTAAATTTCAAACTCTACTTCCATCATCATCAAACCTAAAACCCTAAGGACACTCCATATAAACTTGTTTATCTAGATCACCATTCATAAATGTAGACTTCAAATCCAATTGAAAAACATTGAATCTTATTTGATATACAATTTCAATGAAAATTTGATGGTATAAAACCAAGAAGCAATGGTAAATGTTTCATCAATATCCATTCTTCTGATTTTTTATTACACCTTGAATGCAAGTCTAGATTTTTTCTTACAACTTAACCTTTATCATTATGTTTGTTTATAAAAACCCATTTTCCCTAATGATATTATTCTACTTTGTTCTAGGAACAAAATCCCATGTATAATAATTTTTTATTTTTTCATAACTTTTTATTATTACTTGGATCCATTATTTTTGTTCAAAATATTTATCAGTATTTTGAGGTATAATCATTGAAAGAGAACTATTATGACTATTTTCCACGATTGTTTTCTAGTTTTCACCTCTTAAATATGATCCCCTTTTATATATATAGTATAAACCTACCTTTTATGTCTTGATTTTGTTCCGGTGTCTCTAAAATTTATACCCACATCACTTGAATATTATAAATACGCATCGTCATTTTTAACTTCTATAATTTCTAGAATTTATGATAAATCTTCATTCAATGTGGTTTGTTTAGTGGTAATGATAACATATTCCCCACCATTTATAATTTATTTCTAAAGAACTTACTTATTCACAAATATGGTTATATAAAAGCAGTATATTATCAATTTTTCTTTTTAATTGTAATATTTGTATGAACTTGTGTTTGGTGTATAACCATGGAAATTTATTTCTTTATCTTTTCCATAAAAATTACAACTACAATTAACATTTCTCCTTATAAAATAAGGAATAATAGACACATTGATTTTTTTTATTTTTTATTCTTTTTAAACTACATATCATATATACTTATATTTTTATTTGGTCTCAAATTAAATCTATTTAGAATAATTCCACTAGTGGAAAAATATTGTCGCAAGAGGTATATTAAGTTGTCATGATCTTTTAGCATGGTTATAACCATATCAGAAAGGCTCATATTCATTATTTGATCAACTCTATTCTTTTGAGTAGTATAAGCTGAACTAAACTCATGTCTGATACCATGTTTATTGGGACATTATAAAAAAATGTTAGCATACTCACTACCATTATCTGATATTAATAAAAAAAATCATTTTAATTATCCTTATGAAAATATTAAATATTCTTAAATCTTGATTTTTTTGAGATTTAATCATAATGAATTCCATTCTAGATAACTAATTAATGTAGTTAGTGAAATATTTATCTCTACATGTTAAATTATTTTTCATAGATCTATAAACATTAGATTAAACCAGCTCTAATGATCATTGGGTTTGTATATAAATACCCTTGTGACTTTTACTCACCATCTTTCTAAGGCAAACCAAGATAAAAATATATTTATTTTATATCATTTTAGTAATATAAATATTAAAAATCACAAATAATTGTACAACCCCAATAACTAAAAGATTCGTGTTTTTAAAGATTGTCTTAATAAACAACTTATTTTACAACCCTTTTTAACATTTCTCTATAATCATACCACACTAAAACTCTTTATAAACTTCTCATAAGTTATACACATATTTATTACTTATGTAATAGAAATATAAGAAATGTGTGAGCTAAAACATTCAGTAATGGAAAAATTCATCAATATGTCACTAAGGTTTATATCCTATTCAAATAAGAAGACATTTTCATGGGTGAAATATTTTATTTAAATAATGTTACAAAATAATATGTGTTCATTAGTCAAGATATATTAGTATGTAATCTCAAATAAACTAATATTTACCATGTAATAAGAGTGTTATATATTAAACATGATCCATTAATTGTAATCATAGGCCTACAATATAAAATTTTTCCATTTCAAATAAATGAATCATAATATGGAACTAAAGTACATTCATAATCATAAGGGAATCATCATATTATGAGAATATATAACAAGTCTCACCCATTAAGTTGTGGTAATATTAAACAACCCCCCCCCCTTATTCTTTGAGCATATACAAGAAGGTTTTCCCATTAAATTTTGAAGAAATTGAAATATGTCCATACCCTATTTTCTCACGAAATGTAGAACATTAACCAATGAATTAATAAATATATAAGACACCACGCAAGAAAATTCATACAAATTTGTGCCATAATATATCAATAATTTAACATTCCAGGATAACATAAGTAATGAAAATGTGTTTCATATAATTTACAAATTGTATCCCATAACGTGATATAAAAATTATATCAATTGATACCAAAAAAATCAATCTCCTAAAATAAGTATGTCATAAAAGAATTTAGAGGGTGGATCCTAAAACATAAGTCCATATGAGTTAGATATTTCGGATATAAAGATTAAAATGGAAAAAAAATAATGAAAATATATTTCATCAAACATTTTAATCCTTTTTGTAAAAAGGTTATGTTACAAGTCATTATCAAAAATCATTTTCAAGAAAGTAACATGAAAACCAATTTCAAATAACACTTTGAAATAAATACAAAAAATAAAGCTTTGAAAAATAAATATTGTTTTCTTATATAAAATTATGAGTGAAATATAAAATCAATGATCATTAATTTTAAAAAAATATTAAAAATTCCATAATTGAGACCCACATCACAAAGAGAGTAATAAGTCTTCCATTTGAAAAGTAGTAAAGTTGAATATAAAGATCACCAGAAATAAAAAATATTTGGGTTTAAAAATAATAAAGTATAACATTTATGTGAGAGTTAATATTTACATGGAAGAAAAATATATCATTAGTATGGGATGATAATTATTCTTAACATCATTAAATTTTGTTAAGAATGAAATCCATAAAAGAATATATACTTAATGTGAAAATGAAATTCTCCAAAAAATAATGTAGAAAGGAAATATAATATCATCATAGGATAGATGAAAACAATACTCTAAATACATATTCAAAGTGTAATAATTATTACTCAAGGAAATAATTTGATTCATGAAAACCCATTACTGTGGATTAATTTTCGGTCAGACATTCTCTAACGTCACCGAAAAAATTAATCTTCTCCAAGAAACATTCTTAATTTATAAGTGGTTTGAGAAATATCTAGGAACTAGAATCTCAAAAAAGTTATAGGGTGTGATTTTTTAAATAAGTTAGGAATATTAGATGGAAAATTCATATTTTGAGAGTTCCTTTAAGGGGGTGGTGGAATGATCCTTTTATAAGTATAAGAAGATGCACTTTTGTAAATAATTATATATTAAAAATAATTTAAATTCATTTTCCTGGGAAAATTGAACCAAATTATAAAAATTTATAATATAAGGTGAGTAAGGCTCTAAATAAACCCAATATATCACGTTATGGAATATTTTAGTGATAAATAGTTCTTTATCTCTTAGGTAAACCCACTTTTTAACCCACTTAACCTTTATCGTGGTGAAAAACATTTACCATAGTAAGTTATTTTTATGATCAAACATTATGTTAACCTTATTACATATTATTCATTATATTGATTCAAAATATTGAATCCATTATACACAATTATGTTTCTAGTAGTGGTAAAATTAATTTTAATAAAAGTACACAAAATTCAATAAAAATTAGTTATTTTTTGAAAAAATGTCTTTTAAGTATAAAAAATAATTTACACCAAAATCATATATAAAACTGACTATTGTGGAACTTTTTAGTTTATGAATAAATAGATAATTTTTATATTGTCTAAAAAAATCCAAAACCAAATGTAACCTTGTAATTACTTAATTATATAAAATAATCAAAATAGTAGTTTTATTAGAATAAAATACCATTTCTGTTCCAATGTTTTAAACATAGATTTATAAATATAAAAACAATATTTATAAATAATTTATTTGAATCCTTTTAATATATATTTTTTCAATATAAAGGTTTCATAAACATTTAATTCACTCTTATATCATGATTATTCTTTTTAAGAGAGAGGGTATTTAAAAATTAATTCCATTTTATCAATTTTAAACATTAATGGTTATAAAAATTACTTTTATTAGAATAACACATAATATGGAGAGAAATTTTCCTAAATGAAATTTTCATGCATAATATGAATCAATTATTTATTATGAAGGTACAGATTTATTTCTTTAATAACGACATGTATATATAATCCTAAATAGTACTTAAAACACTTATGATCTCTATATAATATCTGAGGGTAATATGAGGAATAGTGGCGGTCGTAGGTGGTGGTTTAGCTAGAATGTATCTCATATAAATTTCTATGAGCTTGAACTTCTCCCACATATGATTTTTCTCAATCCATACATTTTAAAGTTCATGTTGGGCTTGGTCTTGGGAAAACATTAGTGATTCGACCCCCTTCATAATATTAATAAATGATCTTCATACTGAAGACCCATACCACTTGATTCTATTTATTCTACTTTATATATAAATTTCATAATTCTTTTATTTCTATTTATACCTTCCAATTCAATGGTTATGTTATAACAATCATATTTAATAATTTAATTTTATTAATATATCATGGTCCATTTTATTTCAATGACATATATAAATGAATATTTTCAAAAAAAATATTTATTTGATGGGAAATATTTAATAATATCATGGGTTGTTATATAGTATCACCCACTAAAAATAATTTCACCCTTGAAATTACGTTGGATAAAAACAGGTTAGGGTACTATTTTCTTATTAAATTATTAGTTTCTTATGTATCCTCATAAAACATGTGATTATTCTGTATAACATTGACCATATGGGTGGAATGTTTCCATAGCACACCTTATCTCTTTGATCCAAAATATCAATTAGTTTCTCTTTATATGAGAGATCATGTTCGAACTGCACAGCTTCTCATTTTAGTACATGTGAAGGGTTTCATATGTACTTCATCAAAATTGATACATGAAAAAAAATTCATTTACTTATGAAAGGTTTTTAGGAGGTTATAATTGATAGGATACGTCCCCAACATGATCATGGATCCCAAAGGGTCCTATATGTCTAGGGATCAACTTCTCGTTATTCTAAATCTCATAACTTGATTCCAAGGAGAAATCCATAGGTAGACTTTATCACCATCATTAAAGTCTAGTAAATATAAATTATAATCTGAATAACTCTTCTATAAAATTTCTACCACATTCATATTCTACTAAATAACTTGAACCATCTATATCCTTTCTGAAACAAGGTTAGATCCTATCTGCTTCCTCTCTCCAACTACATCCTAGCATGTTGGACTCCTACATCTCTTCACATACAGATCCTTATATGGTGACATATAAATTATAGAGTGGAAATTTTTTGTATATTAAACTTTTTTAGGTGAAGGTTTTGACCACAAAGTCCTTAAAAATTCATTGAGCATGGTATTAGTATATCCTCAAGAGTTTTAATGGTGATTTTAAACTAACCATCTCTCTGGATGGATATGTAGGGATAAAGATCAGTACTATCTATAGTTATTTCTAATGAATTATCAATAAACTCAATGTAAAACTTAGATGTAGATTAAATAAAATTGATATTGGTACTCCATGTTGCCTTACCAATTCCCCTATTTATATATTGGTGAGTTGGTCCAGTGAAAATTCTTATTTTATGGAAATAAAATGCACAGACTTTGTGAAGTGATCAGCTAAAACAAAAATGGAATTATGAAATTTATATGTTCTAGGTAGTCCTATGAAAAAATATATGGTGATTTGTTATCGTTTCCATACTATTATGGGTAATTATTATTTCATCCCCTTAGACTTCCATCATTCATCCTTAACTTACTAGAAGATGAAGCATCAAGATATGTGTTCTTCAATCTCCCTATTTATGTTATCTCATTGTTAGTTTTAATTTAGATCTTTATATATATTTGGGATTACTTTATGAATATAAAATGATTACCTATGTGAATAATCCAAAAGTTCCTTCTTTAGTTTTTAATTTTATATGGAACATATATGGGTTCCAAAACACATAAATCTATCTTTTTCATTGTTGAACTCTGAAATATTTTCTATCTTTTTTTATAGTTTATAATCATCTTGATGAGTTTATTTTATATTAACATTCATGTATGATTGAGAATCCATTTGTAAAGATTGTATTTCTCACCTCCCCTTATGAATTCAAGATTATTATTTTCCAAATCCATGAGTATTAGGTCCTTTTCGGCCTCCTTCATGGATAAGTTAGTATGATCTTTTGTGCACATAGCATCATCCACCTTATTCTCCACCCTTGGGTAGTAATGTATTAAGAATTTATATTCTTTAACCAATTAAACCCACATCATTTGGAAAATGATTAACTCCATATATGTTAATATATATTTGAATTTATTTTGATCAGTATATATATCACAGTTTTCACCATAGATATAATACCACCAGATCATTAGTTAAAAGATCACTATTTTCGACTCCAAATCATACATAGGGTAATTTTTATCATTAGTTTTTAATTATTATTTTGCATAATAAATTTTCATATCAATATAAATGAGGTCACTCCCAAACCCTTTATTAAATCATCATTATATCATACAAACCCTTAACAATTATAGGGTAAATTAATCACAATTGAGGTGAAAAATCTCTTCTTAAGCTCCTTGAGGTATTCCTCACATTCTTACATCCATAGGAACATAACTAAAATCTATATTAACTTATTCATAGGATTGTAAAATCATGATAAATTTCTCATAAATCATTGGTAATATCCATATAATCCAAGAAAACATTGTATTTGTATCGTACTAAACATGATGTTTAATTTATTCTTTTATAGGGTGTTTGGGTCTTTATCAAAGTCCCAAAATTCTATCCATGTTATTATTAGTACATAGAAAATATAATAATATCATTAATAAGGATTACCAAAAAAATCAATGTAATTTCTTGAGAAACATTTCATAAAATCCATGAATACTAAAAGTTAAATTTCTTATCGGAACTGTATCATTATGAATTTGTTGTGTTTATATCTTGTTTGCAAAGTTTTTTGGGGTATATCTTATCTTTTCACACTAAAATTAAGATATTCATATCTAAGGTAAATCATTAATAAAAATTGACCTCCTCGTAGTTGATCAAACAGATCACCAATATGGGGTAAGGGATATTCTTTCTTTATTATGACCATGTTATGTTCATGATAGTCAATAAATATACAAATTAAACCATCCATATTCTTAATAAAGAGAACTATTTTACCCCATAGAAAATCACATGGACATATAAAACCCAGATCCAATTTTTATTTGAGTGACTTCTTCAATTTCTCCAACTAAATTTGTTCTATTTTATAAGTATTCTTTGGTATTAGTGTTTTACCATGTATGATTTCAATTTAAAACTCAAATGAGAGATTTGGGGGAAGACCAGTAATTTCCTTAGAAAATAGATCAACATATTCCTATATAATTATAACATCTCTCATTTGATGTTCTTCTACAACCATGTGAGGTAAATACACATCATTATTGAAAATTAGTACCCATATAATAGATGTACCTTGAATAGGAGGATCATAGTCATACCTTCACCTATAGATCATCACAAGATTATTTGGGATACAAAATTTCACTTCTCTATCCTAAAAATTAATATGTACTCTATATAAAGAAAGATAATTCATTAATAAAATCACATAAAATTCAACCAAATGAAAAATTATCATATTTATATGAAATAAATTAAAATAAAATTATATTATTTAGGATTGGTATACTTCAGATTCAATTATCATGCCACCCAAAATCTTCATTGATAATTTAGTATCTAATTTATAGGGTTGTGATTTGATGTTTTTAGAAAATGATCAAGATATAAAAGAGTGGGTAGAACTAAAATCATATAAAAAATTCCCAGTTATAGTGTACATGATAATTGTACCTTTAACCACATTATTTTTATGACCCACATCCCAAATTATGATAGAATAGGCTTTCCCTTATTCTATTGGATTAAGAGGAAGCTAACATTGATTATTTCCATCAAACCTTGGATTAGGGTACTGATTCGTGTAATTTACAAAATCCTTTCATTTTAATCACTAGGTTGTGGGTATAGCATTTACAGGGACTATATTTTACTCTATTTCATTGACAATCCTCTTTAACTTTACCATAAATTATGAGCTTCATAATCAACATTAACACACTTCAAACAGTTTTTTTATTTTAGGCAATTTTGGGTTGATTCCTCCTAGATTTTTTGAATTTAGGTAGATGAAAATTATATCCTTTATAATTTTAGATTCTATGAAATTATATTGTTTTCATTTTTTTATCCCAAAAATAATGACAGTCCCTAGTTTCCATATCCACCTTAAGTGTACATTGAAAAAACATTCATACCTTTGAAAGTCTCTTATGGATAATTCAATTTCAAGACATTGTGTTGGGCCACTAAAAAATATATTTATCTTTCTTTTAAATTCAAAAATAAAATAATATTTATACATTTAGAGTATTCAAAAGTAATTCTTATATGTTCCAACATATTCATCTATATTTTTTAAACTCTCAAAATCCTGTATAATTTTCATATAAATATTTTAGTGAAAAAATTTTGTGATGAATATTTTATTGAACTCTTCCCATACCATGGTGTTAAATTTTTTAATTTTTCATTATTATTTCAATGATTATTCACCATTTATCATCCTCATCGTCTAAATTATATATGTTTAGAATAACATTTCCAAGTTCTTATAATTATATAATATAAAACATATTCTCTATTTCATTAATCCATTTCTTAGAAATTAATGGGTATGAATATCCACAAAAGGATGGTGGAATTTGTATCACAAAGTATTTGATAGCATGTTTCTCTTTCCTTGTTGTGCTCGAGAGAACAATGTTGTTTACATTTTTTTATTGCTTAAAATTTTGAGCCAACGTATACATGAGATATTTCACCCCAAATACCATCCCATTTGGGTTCTTTTTAGTAAAATCACTACATTATCCTTCACAACAATTGTTAACTTGGTTCCTCCTTCCATTTATAAAAATAATGGACAATTGGGGACAATAATAAATTGAAAAATTATACTGTGAACTAAGAATAAATAGAAAATAAATAATGTGTATATCCTAACTTATGAACTTATATATTTTAATATAATATTTCCATGTTCATTTACTATAATTATTTCAAACCTAAACATATTAAAATCCCTCATAATAGTTCATAAAGAGAATTTGATTTAACCAATGAATACCCCAAGGGATTTTAAAACCAAGAGAGTAGTTAGGACACTTTTTCCTGCACTGGATGAATATTGAGTTAATAACCAACCAGTAATTTCAGGGTTATTACCCATTGGTACACTTATTCTATATCATGTATCTTCTTATTTGTATTTATATGGGAATTTAATTTCTAGAAAACCAAATAATCTCTACCTTTCCAATATTTTGCGATATTATCCAATACATAGACTTATCCTTGTAGTGTTTACTTATTTTAACTCATCCTAATCTAAAAAAAAACTAAACCCTTCTCTGATATGAACTGAAATGAATCGTGTTAAACATGTGTTTATTTTACATCATTTTCTTAATATGAACATTACAACTCATAAATAATCTCACTATACTAATAACCTATGGTTTAATGTCACTTAGAATTATCTTTATAATAATAATATTATACAATACTTATAAACATTTTTCCATAATCTTATGACACTATACCCCCTTATATACTTCTCATAATTTATTCCCATCTTCATAACCTATGAAATGGAAACATTAAAAATGGGATATATCAAATGATTAATATGAGAAAAACTCAACAAAAGGTCATTGACGGTTAGATCATAAGCTTATGAGAAAGAATGATCATGGGAGAAATAACATATTAAAAACATAAAAACAAGAGTAGTTTATATTCCAATATAGAAGAACATTAAATCTCAAATAAAAGATTATGTTCCGTTATATAAGAGTTTGATATGATAAACCTGATTCATGGTTGGTAATCGTAGTCATATGACATATAAATGTCATATGTTATAGAAACATAGTATAACATAGAAACATGGAACAATAATAAGAAAAATAAATCATCTCATTATGATAATATCCAACAAGTACCACCCTTTATATTGTTATCATATCCAATAAGGTGTTCCCTTTAAGGTATGAACAAATTCAACTATGTATATACTCCATTATATTATGAGATATAAACCCTTAACTAATGAATTGCAGGTTAATAGAGGACCCCATACATTAACATACATTCATATATGTTCCTTAAGGTATAAATCATTCACAATTCCATGAAAACCCATGTAAATAAAATGGGTTTCATATCATTTCTAGAATGTATCAGATAAAATTATATTAAAAGTAAATCAGTTGATACTAAAAACTTAATTGCTCAAGATTATTTCATAAAGAAATTTAGATTGTGATTCATAAAACACAAATCCATAAGAATTATTTATTTTGGATATAAAGAGTAGAATGGAAGAGAAATTATTAAAATGGATTATATAAATCATTTTTAACCTTGTTTTATAATGGTGATATTTTAATTTGATTACAAAAATCATTTTCAACAAAGTAATATAAAAACAATTTTAAAATACCAGATTAAAAGAAATAAAAAAAATTGATGTGAAAATTACATAAAGGTTTTGCAAATGAAATTTGGAGTAGAAGATAAAATATATAATCATGAAATGAAAATCCTTTATAATATTAAAAATACCTTTATTGAAACCCACATTGTAAAAAGGGTGATATATCTTCCTTTTGAAAAAAGGTAAATACAAATTTGAACCTCACTAGAAATAAAACATATATGTGTTTAAAAATATGAAATGATAAAATTATAGGGAAGAGTAAATATGTACATAGAAGAAAAAATAGTTCAACTATTAAGGATAAGAATAATCAATAACACTATTAAATTTTATGAAGAATGATATCCATAAAAGAAGATATAATTGATGTGAAAATGTAATTATCTACAAAAGAAGGAGGAATGAAAATAAAATATAATCATATTATAGAATAAAAATCATGGAAAACCATATTAAAATATTTAAAACTTAATAATTGAAATTGAGTAAGGAAAACCACTTACCATATATTCATAATTTTTTAGATGAGTTCTAAATTCATATAATAATTTAATTATTCTCAGAAACCTTCATGATTTAGAAAGGATTTGGGAAATATTTTGGGGCTTGAAGCTCCAAACTGTGGTATTTAATTATTTGGTAAAGAAATTATTTGGTATTATAGGTGATAATTTGAATTTTTAGAGTTTCCATGAAGGGATGGTGGAAGGATCATTTTAGTAGTGAGGGGAGTGGCCCTCTTGTAAATACTTACAACTATAAAATAATATAAAGTAATTTTCAAGTTAATATGGCACAGAATAAGACCTATTTAAAAACTAAGATTATTTAGGGGTAAAATATACTCAACCAATCAAATTAAATAATGGTTTAATGGTAATTTTGGCCTTATATCTTTGTTTAACCCCCTTTCTTAACCCTTTGAACGATTATCATGGTGACAAAATTTTACAATGGTAAATTATTTCTATTCCCAAACATTAAGATAAACATATTAATGAATATTTATTATCATTATTTAAAATAGGTAATCTATTTTATAATAATCGTTTTATAAAGTTGGTAAATTTTAATTTTAATATAAATGCACACAATGCAATGAAGATAATGTTTTGTTAATGTATTTCTAACCATAAAAATAATTTTACACCAAAATAATGAATATAATTGATTATCATGTCACCTATTGGTTTATGAATAAATAAATGATATTTATATGAATTTAAATCCAATCAAAAATAATATTTAACTATGTAATTACTTAATTAAAGAAAATTATCACAAATATTTCTTTTATTGGAATGAAATGCCACTTAAGTTTCAAATATTTATTCATAGGTTTATAAATCCAAAATAACATTTTAAAATAATTTATTTTACTAATTTAAATACATACTTTTTAAGAAAAAGTATTCATAAACTTTTAAGACCTTATATCACGATGATGACTTAAATTTGACTATTTTTGTAAAACTATATTTTTTCACTATTCGCCTAAAATTAATCTTATTAGAAAAATCCTAAAAATCACCCAAAGAGAATTTTTATGTACCTAATTTAATAATGAAGTAAATTTTATAAAATTATAACTCTAAATATGATGAAAATTAATTTTATAATAAGAACACATAATTTGGGTGGGAAATTTCCAAAAGCAATATTTTTAAGAATAAAATTAGTTAATGCTTTATTATGAAAATAAAAAATTATTTAATTAACAATTATCTATTTATTTCATAGAATATCCTACTTAAAACCCCTTAATAACTCCATTTAAAATATAAGGGTAAGATAATCTATTATGGAAGTCACATGTGATGGTTCTGCTAGTGTGGAACTCATATTCATTTCCCTAAGATTAAACTTCTATCACAGATGATTTATCTTAAGCTTTACTTATTGAATTTATGCTTTGGTTTAGTCTTAGTCAAACCCCAATGATGTTAAATCCTTTACAAGATCACATAAATAAGCTACATAAGGAATAGTTTAACTTCATTATGTCAATTCCTCAACTTTCTGCACAAATTTCATAATTTAGTTGTCTCTATTTACACCTACAAATTCAATGGGTATATAATAATTTTCATATTTAATGATTTTATGTTATTAATATATATTTTTTTTTGGCTTTTTATTTCATATTCAAGAATATTTTCAAAAAAAATATTTATTTAGGGATAAATATTTAATAAAATCATGGGTCACTAAAACTAACTTTTTGATGTTTTGTTAGTAATGATAATGTTATATTTTGAAATTAAAATTTTCTCATAGCCACTTCTCTATTAAATTTATTCATATAATTTTATATAATATGACCAATTATTCTATGCCCCAAATTGTTATTAGATTTCATGCTCATGTAGAAACAAAATCTAGATTTTTCAATATGAAATAAATTTGTTTGGGTTCCCAAAACTCTTGTTATCATAGAACTATTTTTCAATATTATTCCCAAAAATCAATTATTTATATAGATTAGATAATTTAAATTATCATGTATTTGGGGTAGAATTATAAAATTATGTTTCATCACATTATAAAATGGGATATTTTTTATCTTTTCTCCCTTTTCTTAATTTTATCCACTCGTACACATTTTTAATGTTAATGAACTATTATTTAAAAAATAAATTTCATCTTTTTTTATATTCCAATATTCTAAAATTTATTCAAATCACATGTCAAATTGTAAAAAAACTACTATATTCTAACCATGGCCACTCAAATTTGATTTTATTGAATGAAAATTCAATAAAATTTAAATGTTGATTGAAATTCCTTACTTTATAAACATATAATGTCTCCAAACCTATATTTAATTAATCTATTAGAACCCATAGGCACTAATTTGGGATGTTTTCTTATTTTTCCTACCTTCCACACACTTATTTAATGTTCTTAAAACTTTTTCACTTTAATATTTTTCTCAACATATTGCACCTAATGCTTTATGATATATTTTTTCTATCTACCCCTTTGTTCATGATCCCTTCATTATACATGTAATGATATGTTATACTAAAAAATGTATGTTTCTTGGTCCAAAACTCCACAACACAAGTTGTAACCTAGAAACCAACTCTTTTGTTAGAATTTATTCTATTTCATGGTTTATTCTCTAGATCCATTATCATTCCTCCAAGGATATGTTTGCACAAATTCTTATGTGGATATATTATTTAAGTATTTGGGACTATAGTGAACATTTCTCCAAAAAAAATATCCATAGAAATATATGTAGGTTTTTACTTTTCTCTATACTTTACAACTGATCCATCTTTTTTCCTAGATCCTTCTAAGAATATGATTTTTTTAACTTGATTACATATAAACTTTCCTTTATCATTTCTATCATCTTGATCATCAATATTACTTGATTTTTATTATCTATAATACTCAACTGATTCAACAATATCTGTTTTGAAATCATAATTTAATATTTATTTTGGTTTCCCAACATCAAAAACATTCATTTTTATATTTCATACCTCCTTTTCTCTAGGTATGATAATAAAATTCATTCCATCAATGATCCAATATTATTAACATTTTAAAGTTCCAACCTCCAAATTTCTTTAAATAACACATCCTTCTAATCTTTGATTTGATCATTAATATCATATATATTTTTATGTTTTAAATATTAATATATTAACCTAATATTTTCTTTCATGGGGATCTTGATCTTCGTTATTATGGAGTAATCCTTGGATAATTCTACTTCATCAATAGAAAACTTGTAACACCTAATGACTTTACAAAGTCTTTCTTCTATTAAATATATTCTATATTGGATTTAATATGTCAGACATCAAAAAATACTAAAATAAACCATGATGAATTTTATTAAAATAAAATATTACAAAACAGGATAAGAAATAATACATTATGAGAATAAAACATGAAACTTCATTAACAAACATATAAGTGGAATAAATCTACAAATAAATAAAAATACCACTGATATAAAATATTTATCATAATAGATTTCCATAAATATCATCAACATGATCGAAACTCTATAAATAAGGAAAATAATAAAAAAATATAATAAACATTTTTAGATAGAAGTAAAAGAATTGTATATATGGTTTAAATAATTTATGTAACACTGTATATTGGAGTGAAATCTAATTTTTACTTGTATAGTCATTAGAAATATTTTCATTGGAAATATGGACATTGGATATATGGTTATTGGGTATGCATGTATCCAATAAGTATATTCTTGTTTTTTATTTTTAATAACAAAATGAAAATAATAAAATCTTGGAATGAAATAAATATATAATATTTAATTATAAAAATTTAATAAAAAAATATATTTTTAGTCATTACATACTGTTATTATTATTATTATTATTATTATTAATGTAAGATATTGACCTTTTATGGAGTTTCTAGGGGTTCATTTTTAGGTAATTTTTTTCTTCAATTGATTTCTTTTAATTTGGATTTTACCTTGGGGATTTTTTTAGTGGAAATTTAAGAAAAATGGAAGAAATAAGACATTGCATGGATAGCACATGGTTTTCTATAATAGTGCGACCCAGCCCATAATGCCATGAAACCCGGAAAATTGAAGATTTTCATGCTTGGTGCATAGTTTATCAAACTGTGCACCCTCTTAGGAGTAACATCATCACCACTAAAAAAGAGGCATACAGTTAAATTGAATGGTTAGGAGAAACCATGCACTCTTTCCCAAAAACCTATGCTCGGCCTTTAATTCCACTTGAAAGTTATTTTCTTAATCACATGAATCCCTGAAACTCTCATTATTCAACTGAAGCTCATACCAACTTGTTTTATATCTTTTTTAGATCCAATTTGAGAGATTACAATATATTTTATCCTCCTTTATTCATGATTTGAATCCTATGTCGAAGCTATTTACCCCTATTTGAAAGAGAATCATATTTTTCTTGGTTTCATGTTCATCCTTCCTTCCCTCTCCTATTCTTTTGGTGGGTTTTCATCTTGTTTTGGGATAGGTAGTGATTTAGTATTTGGTATCTAGATCTAGGATTATAGATCTTGATCTAGATTATAAATATCTGGATTTTTTTATCTTCATTTACGTTTTAGATTTAGATATCATTACACACCTTTACTCAATAGAATTTTGGTTATTTACATTGGGAGATTATTCATCAATGAATAGAGGTTTTTGGTGTATTTTTCAAATCCCATCATCTTGAAATAAATTGTGTGTATGTGATTTTAGAATTTATTGGGGTTTTTAAGTAATTTGAATTATTAAATTGAATTAATTAATGTGGGAAATTAATTAATTGAGGAATTGGGTATTTGACTGAATAATTGAATTGTGGAACTAAGATAATTAATTAATGGATTATTTATTAAAGTATTGAATTATGGAATTGGCGATAATTATTTGTTAGATTAATTATCAGAGTTTTGAATTGTGAATTGATAATAATTAATTGATGAATTGATTATCAATGTACAGAATTATTGAATTGGGGATAATTAATTTTTGGATTATTTATTGGAATATTAAATTATGGATTGAGAATAATTAATTGGTGAATTAATTATATGGAATTGATATGGTCAGATTTTATTAATTAATTGTTTAATTAATTAAGGGACTTTATGGGGGAAATTAATTATTGAATTGATTAACATAAGAGGTTGGATTAATTAATTAGAGAATAAATTCATGGGATTAAAATGATTAATTAATTATTTAATTAATTAAATAAATTGATTTGATTAATTAATCAGTGTATTAATCAATGGAAATGAGTATGATTACTCGATTTTTGAATTAATTAATGGAATTATTTTCTAAATGGCTATTGGTTGTATATCACTTGGTTGTGATTTTGTTGGCATAGAGTAGCACATGGGTTAACCGGGGTGTGAGAGATGGATTATTAAAGAACCATGAGATAATTAGGGTATGAAGACTCTGAGAGATTCTATTTTCATTGTTGAAGGACAATTAGAGCCTTCGGTAAAGAAGACCATGAGATCTTCTAATTTTTTTTGATTTCCAAGACACCATGAGAGTTATTGGAGTTGGTCCAGAAAAAATGATTTGATATACTTATCCTTTTCCTAGAAAGTAATTATGCTTCATTTAGTATCACCCACATTAGACCCTTGGGTTTAGTGTCGTATGTTCACATTTCTCATGCCATACTATTTTACATGTTTTATGCATTTTATCAGATATAAAATATGATAATTAATTGTAACATGAAAATTCATATATGAATTGTGATAATAAATAGTAACAACAAATTAGAATATAGTATGGGATGAAATAGTTATTAAGGTTTCTGTGTCTTCGGGAACCCAGAGGATTATGTGGTAAAATAAATAATAATTGAAAATTTGATAAATGTTTACTTCTATATTGTACATATTCCGTATATAACTACATACAATTTTATTACCTAGATGTTTTTTAGATGTCATTGTTGGTTCCCTACTGACTTTTATTCATACCTTACTCATGCTACCTGATCGGCACCCAAATATACTTTATGTTTGTAGGAAAGGATAACTGAAAAGACCTAGTGGAAGATGGATTATTTGGGGATGTATCATGGATGATAGAACCATACATAGTTCTGGACCAACTTGGGAGTTTTCAATGTCTTCACATTTTAGTTTTATTTTGACCCTTGGAACTTACTTTATCCTGGCATATTTAATGTTCAGTTTTGATGTTGTATTTTCCGTTTAGATCAACTTGTGATCTTTGTACTGTTATGTTTCTAGTTATATGTTATTCAATTATCGTTTACTATTTTCAACTGGTATATTACTCTAATAAAATAGGATATAGTCTCTTCATTATCGTTATTGGACCCTCTCCTCTAGTTGACAGCCACTAACATATGGGGAGGGATGCTTGAGGTCGTGTAGCGGTCCAACTCAGGACACCAGTTTGTGGAACCTAGGTCAGGATGTTCCAAGTGCTATCAAATGAGTTTTATTTTTATTTTTTATTACTATTTTGGAAAGGTTATATTGGCGATTAGGTAGAGTTGTGCCTTGTACATGATCTCATTCATGGTAGTTTCAAACCCTTATATGGTGGTAAAACCCAAGTACCCAGGGTGGAATTATTATTACTGATATGTGTTGTTACAGTTGGACATTATTTCACTCTGGGTGACACACTTGTTGTGTGTTGGGATTATTATTTTAGATATTTTTTTATATTTTAGGATTTTTGACTCTTGGACCGGTAAGTAATGATATTTGAGTATGCATTCATCATTATAGTAACTTCAGATTATTTTCTGACAGGCATCGTTTTAGGAACACATGGAAAAATTGGTTTTCGGTAAGTTTTTAACATGATCTTTTATTCATTCTTGTGATTTTTTATTGAAAATGGTGATTAATATTAAATATAAAGTTTTAAAATGATGAAAAATATGAATAATTGGATGTTTAGTGGAATATGAAAAATGAGAATTTGTTTACCCATGTTATTCGAGACATAAGTGAACGATGGTTAAGGGAAGTGATAGCACCTCGGTTTTGAATGAATGGAAAGGTTTAAGGAAAATACTTTTTGTGATTTTCCTCTTACATTAATGTGATAAATTTTTCTTATGATTCATAAGACATGTGTTTGGAATTTTAGATATATTCCTCAATGATGATTCTTATTGAGAGGATGACAGGAGGATATGGATGGAGATGCTTCACCAATAGTAAAAACTGAGGCACTGATAGTGCCGGTTGAGGGAGTAGTAGAGAATTTTTGAGATACCTTCACTCGCATCATGAAATTTATGGAATAATACCCAGGTCGGGTTATGAAAAGCATGTCTGATATGATGACTTAATTCCAATTGCAGCACCCTCTATCTTTTACGGGAGAGGGTGGACCTGGGTGGGCTGAGTTTTGGATTGAGTCTATCTAGAATATACTTGACCACTATGAGACTTCTATAGAGAAGATAGTCAAATTGGATTATTATATGTTACATGGTCAGTATAAGTGATGGTGGGACATCCAAATGTGATATGGACAGCTGGAGACTATGGAATGGAAGGACCTTTGAGAGAAGTTCCTGGAGCACTTTTATCCAGACACACTCTGATGAGATAGAAAAGTTGAGTTCATGATATTGAATCAGGGTACAACTTTTATTAAGGAGAATTTAGGTCTATTTATATATTTAAAGATATTTTCTATAGTGTTTTAATCATACAAGGATACTGTGGAAAAGTAGTTTCAAGATGGGATTAAATGTGATATTAAGTCCCGTGTTAATATCTTCAGGCTGAAGAAATTTCTTGATGAGGTAAATTAGGCACTCATATCTGAGGGGAACCTAAAGAAGGCTTCCAATGAAAGAAAATTGGTTTATTCTATAAAATATTGAGTTATTTCTTCGGATATCAAGAAGAATTGTTATGAAAACTTCATCCAAAGAAATGGGAAGTAGAGTGGCCAGATAGATGGATCAGTTACATAGGATCTTATCCATGTTTTTTGCCACCAATGTGGTAGTTTACGACACTTCTAGAAACAATTTCCTCAACCACTAATAGAGTGACAAGACTTTATAAATATGGGACATATACAGGGGTTCAACAAGAACCTATAGCATACGGTTAGTTATGGAAGATCTAGGTAGATCCAGAGTGTGGGAATGTGATCTTCTACACCATATCAGTCTGGAAGCTAGAGTTCTACTGGACAAGGAGGTATATGTTGTGGAAATGGTGCTTCTAGAAAAGAGGAACCATATCAACAGAGTGGTGCAGCTCAGGGAAGTTAGACTACATCATAGAGAAAATGGGCAGGACAGTTACATGGTATTCATTATACACTTGTGGATAGTGAGGTTGTACTATTAATAGTGATAATTACTATTCTTATTGCTTCTATTTATATAGTTCCTTATTGGATAACGGTACCTCTCATTCTTGTATATATTCAAAACTTGTTAATGGTTTTAGTCTGGTGGTGGAGTTCATATGAAAGGTTATAACGATATATACAAAGTTGGTAGTATGATATAGAGACAATTGTTTGTTCAAGGTATGTTCTCTTAAGATTAGAGAGTTTTTTTTTATCTGGGAACTCTATATTCATGACATGTCAGGCGTCTAAGTAATTATACGTATGGAATATCTAGTCAAAATTCTTATCCCACATTTATTATTACTAGAGGAGAGTGAATTTCATGCCACCTAATAGTGACTGTTACATTCACCATGGAGAGTGGGATGTCTAAGAAGGGTGAGTATGGGTAATTACCCAACAACTATGAGTGCTCACATCACACGTTTCTAGTTTATTTTGGGATGATTAAGTCATAAATCATGATGTATTTCCACCTATAGTGTACCAATTTTAGGATGTGTTTCCAGAATACTTCTTAGGGCTGCCACCTAGGGGAGAGGTGGAATTCATTGTTGAGCTCATGTTGGGGGTTGATCCATTTTCAATTCCATCAACTAAATGGAACTGACAGAGCTTCAATATCTCAAGACTCAACTGGAGGAGTTAGAGGATAAGGGATTATTTGACCGAGTATTTCTCCTTGGGGTTCACCAGTTTTTTTTCCAAGAAGGATGATGGGAGTTTTCACTTATGTGTCAACTACCATAACTTGAAGCAGATGACTATGAGGAACTGGTATCCTCTTCCAAATATCAGGGATCTTTTTTACTAGTTGAGGGGAGCCTCTGTCTTTCACAATATTGACTTGAGATCTGGGTATCATCAGCTGATATTTTCAACTAAAAATATATCGAGAACTTCTTTCAGAATAAGGTATGGCCTATATGAGTTTCGCATAATGTTATTTGGGTTAATTAATGAACCCGTAGTATATATGTCCTTGATGAATAAAATATTTCATCCATACATAGATTAGTTAGTTATAGTGTCTGTGGATGAAATCATGGTGTACTCCATGACTCATGATGATCATGTCGAACACCTTAACATCATCCTATGTATGTCAAGAGATCATCGAATATATGAAAAGATATCTAATTTTCAGTTTTGTATTGATCAATTACACTTATTGGGTCACATAATCTTAGAGGAAGGTGTTTCTGTGGACCAATAGAATTTTCAAGAAGTTGTGTCTTGATAGTATCCCAAGAACATTTTCTATATCCATATCTATCTGGGGTTAGTTTGATATTACAAGAGGTTCATCCAGGAATTTTCCCAATTTGTAGCACCACTTATGGTCTTGACCAAAAAGGGGACAAAGTATTAATGGTTGGAAGCATGTGATAATTCATTCCAGTATTTGAAGAATAGTTTGAAATTGGAATTTATCTTTATCCTACTTGAACTAGATGAGGAGTATATAGTCTATTGTGATGATTTTGGGATTGGACTCAGAGCTGTTCTGATGAAAAGATATCGATTTCTGGCTTATGGGTCTTGATATTTGAGGCCACATAAACTAAACTACCCTACGTGTGAACTCTTGTTGGCTGCAGAGGTGTATGATTTGACGTGTTGGCAGCATTACCTGTTGGATGAGAAGTTCACTATTTATATAGATCAAAAGAGCTTAAAGTATGTCTTTTAAAAATGATACTTGAATCTCTGGAAGTGGATATGGGTTGATTATATTTAGTTGTTTGATTTTGAGATAGAATATATGCCCTAAAATGGAAATGGTGTGGCTGACACTTTGAACATTAAAACTTTAAATCAGGTTGTTAAGGAGTCTTGTGATATGTGGAAAATGAGGACTCAATTAGTAGAGGTGCATGTGGTTGTTTGGGAGAGTCATGGGCAGATGAATCTTGTATCACTTTCAATGGAGTCTAAAATTTTGAGCAAAAATAAAGATAGACAGTACGAGGATCTAGAGTTATTTTCCTTAAGTGAAATCCTTGAAGGTGGAGAGTAACCATTGGCTTGGAGCATAGACTAGGATGATATCATCTATGTCAGGAATTGGGTTGTTGTGCCTGCAATCAGGCGAGAGTAATTGATGTATAAATGTAATGCCTCTATGTTGGAAATATATCCAGGTGTGACCAAATTGTACTATGACCTCTAACAATAGTTTTTGCGTGCATGCATGAAAAAATAAATAGTAGGGTTTTTGACATGATGCTACACAAGTTAGTAGGTTAAGGTTAAGCATCAATGACCCGAATGTTTACTACAGTCATTTACCATTCGGAAGGGGAAGTGGGACTACCTTACCATGAAATTTATCATGGTTAACCAAAGGATGTCTTAAAATAATGAAACTACTTGGGTTGTTCTGGATAGAATGGTGAAAGTAACACATTTCTTGTAACAACACAAACTTTTATTAATGGAAATTCCTCTTGATTTAATTAAATTTCTTATTATGTAAAATATTTATATAACATATAAACGTCATTGGTTTTGTGATTTTAGATTTCAAAATACCGTTAATAATTGTTACCGTTTCTAATATAGCCATTGAATAGTGATCACATGATTAGTATAAATATAGGGCTTTAACAAATATAATTTACTCAGAAAAAGGAAGAGATGGCTTCATCCAATATAATGGCTCCTTACGAATCCCATTTATCAGAGCTTGGAAAGTAGGTAGCATCTCTGGGATTCACTCTTGACCAATCCCAAGTTGAGCTTCAACATGCTAAGCTCAGACGGAACCGCCTACGAGTGAAGTGGAAGTTAATAGAGATTTCCACCCGTGCGTTCTTATCTGAGCCTCCCCAAGAGTTTGTCACCATCACACACCATACCCTTTAGTATTATACAGGTGTTATAAGGGTTTATTTATCCAAACCCTGTAACTAAAATTATGTGCATTTTTTTGTATAGAATAAATAATATACATTCATTGTTACCTTTTCAATAGTTTTTTAAGAACAAATAGTATTTTTAGTTAATATTCAACTAAAAAATGTATTTTGATGAATTAATGTATTTTTGAATTAAATAATATTTTAATAAAATATTTTTACTAAATTAGATTTATTAAATTCAAATGATCATATAATTTTTATGAATACAATTGTGATTTTTATTAAGGTTTGAAGGTTATTTTTGTCAAAACCCATGAATTTTCGATAAATGACGGTTTTTTATTTTAAAAATAAAAATTCACAAATTTATAAAAAAATTTAGATAAAATGAATATTTGTTTTGGAATAAGGATGTCAAAATTATCCAATGGTGAATTTTTCATAAATTTCTGAGACATTCATATTTTGGGTAAAAAATAAATATCATTAATCATATAATGTGTTTTATGACATCATAACAAACCAATAGTGATGTAATAAAATACTATAAATTTTATTCTCGACCAATATATGTTTTTCCTTTAAAATAATTTTATTTTATATATTTTTTTAAATTTTATGGTGCCTTAGTGGATCCTCCAAGACTTAAAAAACATTATAACTTTTCAAAATGATTTCCTTGAGAGTGTGACTCACCTCCACATAAGAAATCCTGATATTTTAAGAATGTGAGCCATTGTCCTTATAAAATAATTTTTTCCACTCCCCTTTGTAAAGAAACATGGCAAAAAAATGGTTTTGTTTTTGGTTTTGATTAGTTTAATGTGTGGTGTCCAAAACCAAAATAATAAAGAATTCCCTATCTTTTCTTATATAAACCCTCCCAAGTTCCCAATTCCTCTTCACTAAAAGCCTTTAGATCTTTATCAACCCATTCCATCCTCTCTCTAAATTCGTTTCAAGGTGCCCCAAGCTCTCAATAATTATCTTTCAAGCTTCTCCCAGTCCTTTGGTATCACACATCCAAATAAGGGATTTCTTCCTCTCTCATTTTTGTCTAAGTTTATTTATGATTCTATACCCTTGTCATTTCAATTAGAAATTTTAGGGTATTATTTAGAACCTCCACTATACATCCCTTATTATGTTTTAATTATGATATACCAATTTCTCTCCCATTAAAACTTCCCATTCACACCTGTTGCCATGCCGAAATTTCATTCGGAATTTCTCTCTCTTCGTTTACATTCATACAATTCTCTTGTATTTTGAATCTAAATTCCATTATATTTTTTGAGAAACATTTATATATGACCCCATTATTATCCATTTCATGAACATATGATGAGACTCCTCATTATCTCTCATCAACCATTTTTATGAATTCTTATGTCACGTCGTCATACTGGTGAAATTGCACCCTGATTTTCCAAGCCAAAATCATTGTGAAGTGAATACCATGCCGATTTTTCTATCAAGGGTATTCACCTTCATTCACATTTACTTAATTATTATAATTTTTCATGTATTATTTCCACATTCCTTTATCTTGTAATAAATGATGATGTTTAATGAATCCATTTTATATGATCCATGTGGCACACTTATGCGTGAAATGAAATGATTAAGAAGGGTGCGACCTGATAATGGTCCAATGCATTGGGTAAGGATTAGTATCTTGATAAATCAAGTGAAATTAGGTTTTACTCATAATAATTAAAGTTAAATGAGTTTTTACTCATGCTCCATGTTAAATAAGCCTTGGATCGTGATAATATCATGTTAAATGTTGTGGACACATTTCCATGTGATGATAATCATGCTATATCTTGAATTTATGTTCATGTTTTACTTATGCTCCATTGATATGCCTATTTCCTAACATGTACTATATTATTCATTTTATTCCTTGTTTAATCCGTTACTGGGCTTTATAGATCACCATTTTCTTATACGTGTCCTCAGGTTATCCCATGCAATGCTAAGTTTGAAGGAATGTTGTGGTCATGTAAAATATGTTTTCAATAAAGATGTTGTGTTTTATGTTCTAAGTTGTTATGTAATGTTACTATGCCACAAATAAAATAGACCACTCAATATTGTATGTTTTATCAAGTCAATATTTTATGTAATAAATTATTTTTAAGTGTGAAATAAAGAGCATGGTTGTTATAGTTGGTATCATAGGATAGGATTGGTTATTTTTTGGATTAGGGTTAGAAAACCCTAGTGAGAGCCTTTGGAATAATACTAAGTATAATAAAAACATCCCTAAATTTTGGTGAGTACTTAGTAAATGTTTTATCAAGAAAATACATCCCTGTCTGGATATGAACGGGTAGAGGTGGCTCTGGCATAGATTTATCTAGGGATAAAACCTGAAAACACCACTTTGAGCTAGACTCGAACGGGAATTGGTGCACAACAATGATCCTTGCGGCAGTTTTGGTTACGACACTACCGGGGGATATTATTTGGTAAATTAAAACGCTTATATGAACCATTATTAATATAATTAAAAGAAATATCTTAAGAATATATGTTGGGAAATAGATCATGGATAACATAAATTGAAGCTGATAAACTCTTAAGTTAAGGAACTAAAAGTAATTTAAAAGTAATCTATTTTTGTATTTGGATTACCCTTTATGTGTTAGCCCTAAAGTTTCATTTATTCCAACCAAGGGCCTATTATAGGAGGACTTGGGCTAACAACCGATGCGAAGATCAATGTGACAACTATTTTAATGAGATGCCCAGTCTGATGGGGGTGGGAATCGCAAACTTTGTCATGATACTCTCTCAATTAACTCAAGTTTTGAATAGAAACATGGGTCAATAAAAACATTCAACCCCCTAAGAAAGAACAAGTCATAATCTATAGATTCTTGATACAAAGGCCTCCTACTTTTAATGGATTATTTGATCCCTCAATCGCTGACAATAGATCAACTCCATTCATAAGATCTTCTCCATCCTTCAATGTTCCGAAAAAGAGAAGTTTATTTTGGCTACTTATCGTATGGAAGTTGAAGATTGTCAATGGTGTAAATTGATCAAAAATATGAAGCTTGAGGAAGATATCGAGGAATTGGAATGTAAGGATTTTTGGAAAATGTTTTTCAATAAGTATTTTCCTCACACCTGCAGACTATAGATGGAAAGGGACTTCTTTTCCCTCAAAAAAAGATGACGAATACATCAGAGCGTATAAGGAAAACTTTGCATGCACGTTATGCCTCTGGATTTTTCATTACCCCCGAATGTATGGTTCCCCACTTTTTTGGTGGTTTAAAACTAAGCCTACAGAAATCCCTAGTGATCCGTGACTTTAAGAGATATGAGGAAATTTTTCAATGTTCCCTCAAAGTAGAAATGGATATCAAAGAATCTTAGGGGTATCATAGGGGTAAGAATTGTAAGGTGGATGTCAATTTTGGTGGTCTGATGGATAAATCCAACAATGATAAGAAAATATAGCACCCCACATGCCAAAGGTGTGGAAACAAGAACCCCGTGAATTGCCTAAAGGGGATGAGGTAATGCTTTAGGTGTGGAAGATAAGGGAACCTGGCCATTAACTCCTGACAAGAAAAACATGCAGCTATGATAGAAGAGAGGAACACTCCGTTTGACCCTCAACACGTTGTTCATTACTTCAACTATAAATAATCGGGGAAATTTGCAATCCAATTCCCTAATCCAAGGGTTTTAGGAGGAAACCAACAACCTCTAAGGCTGCAAGGATGATCTTTTTCCATCACTACCGATGAAGTGAACCCCAATAATGAAGTATAGATAGGTATGCTAATTATTCATTCTAGAATAGAGATTGTACTTTTTCATTCTGGTTATAAACATTCTTTTATATCCTAAAAGTTTATTAGAACAATCCCAACACCACCACAAATCACGGAAGTAAATATTTAGGTGACAACGGAAAATGGGGAAATCATTGAAACCCGTGAATATAACTCCTCCCATGTCGCAATTTGTGAATTGGAATTCTCATAAAAACTCATCATACTCCCTCTGGTGGAATTTTATGCAATTTGTGGCATGGATTTGCTTTCTTTATATATATCCAACATAAATTGTTGTGATGGGGAAATCACTCTCCATATGGAGAATCGAACCCTGATTCTATACAAGTTCAAGGAGGATGATTAATCTTCTTTAGCACCATCATCTCAAGTGTGGATATTACTACTCTATGAGCATGCATATCTGGCTTAGATTATTAAGTCTAAGGAAGAAACCATCCTTAAAGACATGACTATTGTCAGGGAATTATCTCAAGTGTTTCTCAGGTAATTTATTGGTCTTCCTCCTAGAATAGATGTTGAATTCTCAATTCATCTTATACCTGGGGCATTACCAATATCCAACAGCCCTTATAGAATGGCTATTATGAATCTTGAGGAGCTGAAGAAACAACTCCAGGATAATTTGTATAAAGGGTTTATACACCAAAGTGTTTCACCATGGGGTGAACCAGTCCTCTTTGTCGATAAGAATGATGGGTTAATGCACCTTTGCATTGATTATCGTGAGCTCAAAAAATCATGATAAATAACACGTATCATCTGCTACAAATTGATGACGTGTTCGATCAAATACATGGAGCATAATAATTCTCCAAGGTGAATTTTTTGTCAGGATATTACCAAGTAAAGGTGAAGGAGGGGGATATCCCCAAGAATACTTTTTGTACAAATACAGGCATTATGAATTCATAGTAATGACTTTAGGACTAACTAATTATCCATAAATATTCATGGAATTGATGAATAGAGTCTTTAGATATTACCTCAAAAAAAAATTGGTAGTCTTTATATAAGATATTCTAATATAATCCAAAACCAAGGAGGAGCATGATGATAATCTAAGCATTGTACTAGAGAACTTACGAAAGGAGAAGCTCTATGAAAAGTACAACAAGTGTGAGTTATGGTTGAATAAGGTCTCATTTTTGGGTCATATCGTCACAAGAAATGGGATATTTGTAGATCCCTCCAAGATAGTAGCAATTTTGGGTTGGATGAGGCCAACATCGATAACAGATATATGTAGCTTCCTGGGGTTAGCTGGATATTATTGCCAATTTTTGATAAGTTTCTCATGATTTTCAAACCTTGTTACCAAGTTAACTCAGAAGGGAGTCAAGTTTTCTTGGAGTGATGAATGTAAAGAGAACTTCAAGTGGATAAAAAAGGAGTCTTATCACTGCATTCGTTATCACATTACCCACAAGTGGATAAATTTTTGTGGTATTTAGTGATACCTTGAAGAAGGGCTTGGGTTGTGTGTTGATTCCAAATGACAAAGTCATTGCCTATAATTCAAGGAAATTTAAATATCATGATAAAAATATCCAACACATGATTTGTAGTTGGCTACAGTAATATTCTCTTTAAAAATTTGGTGACATTACCTCTTTGGGGAGAAGTGTGAAATATACATGGATCACAAAGTCCTAAAGTATATATTCATAGAGAAAGAGTTGAATATTAGCCAATGAAATGCTTAGAGCTGATCAAATACCATGACTACTCAATCCATTATGACCCTGAGAAAGTGAAAAAGGTGGAGGATGCTCTATATAGAAAGGACCCAACAATTATATAATTGATGAGAATTCAAAAGGATCCAATCTTTTTAGATTTGATGAATATGATCATGAGAATCATAAAATGGGAACATCATCAGTCCTTTCACAAATTATTTCTCAACCTTATCTTTTGGAAAGGTTAAAGGATGCTCAAAAGGATGATATGATAATTCAAAAGAAATTGGAAACATTCAAAAAAAGGAAAATCCTTAGAGTTCAATGTTCATGAAGAAGGAATTGTGAGATTTGGGTTAAGACTATGTGTTCCATCAAATCTAGATTTAAAGAATGAACTTTTGGATGATGCACATAGTTCAAATTTCTCCATTCGCCCGAGAAACACAAAGATTTATCGAGAACTCTAAGAAATTTATTGGTGGGATAACATGAAGAAGGAGATCACTGAGTATACTTCAAATTCCATAGTATGTCAGCAAGTGAAGGCTGGGAGGCAGAGATCTAAGGGGATGATGAAACCATTACCCATACCAGTGTGGAAATGGGAAAACATCATCATGGACTTTGTCACTGGACTTCCGAAGACATCCAAATGAAACAATGCAATCTGGGTTGTTGTGGATTGTCTTACAAAGACTGCACACTTCATTGAAATTTGGGAGGATTTTTCATTGGATAAACTGGAACAGATATACATCAGTGATGTGGTAAGGATGCATTGAGTACCATTATATATTGTATCTGATCAAGATCCAAGATTCACCTCTATGTTCTGGAAGAGTCTTCAACATGCACTGAATATTGAGCTGAACTTCATCACATCTTATCATCCACAAACGGATGGCCAGTATGAGTGAACTATCCAAACACTTGAGGACTTGTTGAGAGCATGCTCAATGGACTTCAAAGGAGTATAAGATCAACATCTTCCTATAGTTGAGTTCTATTAGAACAAAATCTTCCACTCAAGCATCTAAATGGATCCTTTTGAAGTCCTTTATAGGAAGACGATCCAAACACCGGCATATTGGGATGAAGTTGGGGAGCGAAAACTGCTAGGTCAAAAATGTTAAAAGAAATGGTGAAGAAGGTTAAGACCATACAACAACACATTAAAGCTACACAGAGTTGATAAATGAGTTATGCTGATAATCATCGATGAGACCTATAGTTTTATGTCGGAGACATGGTATTCCTCTACATATCACCATGGAAGAGAGTTATGAGATTTTGGAATAAGGAAAAACTTATTCCAAGGTACATCATCCCTTTTGAGATCCTTGATCGCATTGGAGAAGTGTCCTATCATCTAGAACTCCTACCAATACTATCTCAAGTACATGATGTATTCCATGTATCACTTTTGAGGAAGTACATACCTAACCTATCACATGTACTCAATCCATAGGTGGTTCCATTGGAGAATTACCTCTCCTATAAAGAGAATCCAGTGATGATCTTAGATCGTAGGGAAAAAGTTCTGTGAAATAAGACAATGACCCTTGTCAAGGTGTTGTGGAAAAACCACAAGTTGAAGAGGAAATTTGGGAATTAGAGGAAGTGATGAAGTAGAGTTACCTGTATACTTTTTAGTGTGGGAAAAGAAAATTTTTAGGGAGAAATTTCTTTAGGGGGGAAGATTGTAACGACCCATACTTTTATTAATAGAAATTACTCTTGATCTAATTATATATATTATAATTTAAAATGGTTATATAACTTATGGACTTCTTTGGTTTTATGATTTTTGATTTCAAAATACCGTTAAAATTGTTACCATTTCTAAAATAATCATTTAATAGTGATCACATGATTAGTATTAATATAGCGCATTAACAAATCCAATTTACTCAGACAAATGAAGTGATGGCCTCATCTAGTAGAATTTCTCTATATGAATCCCATTTGTCAGATCTCGGAATGGAGGTGGCGTCACTAGGATTTTCTCTTGACCAATCACAAGATAATATTTAACATGTAAAGATCAAACAGAACCGCCTATGGGAGAATTGGAAGTTAATAGAGATTACTACTCGAGCGATGTTATCTGAGCCTCACCAAGAGTCAGTCAGCATCGCACACCTTACTCGTCAGTCTTATGAAGGTGTTATAAGGTGTTAGGTAACAAGACCCTAGCACTATTATTTTGTGCATTATTTTTTTATTGAATAAATAACATACATTCATTGTTACTTTGTAAATTTTTTTAAATCACAAATATTAGTTTTAGTTAATATTCAATTAAGAAATCTATTTTGATTAATTAAAGGATTTTTGAATTAAATAAAATTTTATTAAAATATTATTACTAAATTTATTTTATTAAATAAAAATGATCATATAATATTTATAAGTACAATTGTGATTTTTATTAAGGTTTGAAAGACCTATTTGTCAAAACCCATGAATTTTTGATAAATGTTAGTTTTTATTTTAAAAGTAAAAATTCACATATTTAGAGAATTATTTTGATAAAATGAATATTTTTTTGGAATTAGGATATTGAAAATATCCAATGGTGAATTTTTCATAATTTTCTGAGACAGTCGAATTTTTGGGTAAAAATTAAATAAAGTTAAATTCTATAATTTGTTTTGTGACATAATAATGACCCAATAGTGATGTAATAAAATACTATAAATGGTATTTTAAGACAATATATGTTTTAACTTTAACATAATGTAATTATATATTTGTTTGATTAATTTTATGGTGCCTTAGTGGACCCTCTAAGGCTTATAAAACATTTTAACTTTTTAAAATGATTTCCTTGAGAATGTGACTCACCTCCACATAATCAAGCCTAATATTTTAATAAGTTAGGCTATTGAAATTATAAAATATTTTTTTCCACTCCCCTTTTAAAAAAACCATGGGAAAAACCATTGTTTAGTTGTGTTTTTGATTAGTTTAATGTGTGGTGTCCAAAACCAAAATAATAAAGAACTATATCTCTTTTTCAATATAAAACCACCCAAGATCCCTATTCCTCTTCAATAAAAGCCTTTTTATCTCTACCAACCTCTTCCCTAATATCTCTAAAATCCTTCCAAGTTTCCCAAATCTCCCAATAATCCTCTTTCAAGCCTCTCCCATGACTTTGGGATCACACATCCAAGTAAGGGATTTTTTCCTCTCTCATTTTTGTCCATGTTTCTTAATGTTGTTATACCTTTTTATTTTCAATTAAAAAAGTTGGGGTATGATTTCACACATCCCCTATTGGCCTAATTATTTTTTTAATTATTATATACATCTTTATCTCTCATTAATTCCTCCCATGCACACCAGTTACCATGCAAAAATTTTGTAAAGAATTTCTCTCTCCTCATTTACATTCAATCAATTATTTTGTATTATGAATCTAAATTTCATTCCATATGTTGGGAAATGTTTCTATATGAACCCCTTAATGTCCATTTTGTTTAAATATGATGAGACCCCTCTTTATCTCTCATAAATAATTTTTATGAATTCTTATATCATGTCAATATGCTGCTAAAATTGCACTGCGATTGTCCAAGCCACTGTCATTGTGTAGTGAATAGCATTCCCAATTCCCAATCAAGGGTATTAAACTATATTCACATTTACATATTGATTATATAGTTTCATGTATGAATTCAACTTTCCATTGTTGTGGAATAAATTGTGATGTTTAATGAATCCATGTAATATGATCTATGTGGCACACTTATACATGAAATGAAATAATTAAGAAGGGTGTGCCCTGATAGTGCTCCAGTGCATTGGGTAAATATTAGTATCTTGATACTTTTAGTGAAAATATGGTTTAATCATTATAATTCAATTTTAATGAGGCTTTAATCATTCTCCATGTGCAATTATCCTTAGATCATGCTGATATAATGTTAAATGTTGTTGCCACATTTCCATGTTATAATAATCATGTTATATCATGCCTTTATGTTCTTGATTCTCTAATTCTCCATTGATATTCCTATTTCCTAAAATGTACTATATTCTTCATGTTATGCCTTGTTTACTCTATTATTGTGATTTATATCTCATCCTTTTCTTATTCATGTCCTTATTTTATCCCATGAAATGCTAAGTATGAAGGAATGTTGTGGTCATGTAAAAGAAGTTTTTAATAAAGATGTTGTTTTTATTGTTCTAAGTTGTTATGTAATGTTCCTAAGCCCCAAATACGTTGGACCTATTGATATTCTATAGTGTATCAAGTGAATAATTTATGTAATAAATTATGTTTAAGTGGGAAATAAAGAGCAGGTTTGTTATATTTCTTTCTTATACGATAGAGTTTCTCAGTGGAGCAATTGGGAGAATTGTATATACGAGAGATAGTCTGTATTCAAAGGGTTCCATTGACTATAGTTTCAGATCATGGATCATGGTTTACATTTTTATTTTATAAGGGATTATAGGAAGCACTTGATACACATGTTTTATTGATTATGGATTTGCAACCATAGAGAGATGTGTAGTTAGAGTGTATGATACAGGTAATTGAGGATATGTTTCGAGCGTGTGTGCTAGTCCTTGGAGGATCTTGGGAGAAGCATCTATATTTTTTGAAGATTTCCTTTAGCAATAGTTTTCAAGAAATGATATGTATGGAACCATATGTGGAATTTTATGGTAGTCCATGAAGATATCTGATATGCTAGATAGAGGCATCTGAGTCCAAATTGTTGGGACCATGTCTCATATAGGAGAAATCCGAACAAGTTCAGCTGATTTAGAAATATATGGCTACGGCATAGAGTAGACAGAAGTAATATGATGATATAATTTGATAACCCCTATAGTTTATAGAGATTTATCAAGTATTCCTTTGGGTATCTCATAGGTTTTATCACCGCAAGATACTAAGACAGATAAAGTTTATGCCCATGTTTTTTGGACCATTTGAGGTCATAGAGATATTTGTGCCAGTTTTAACACCCCAAGAATTTGTGAATTGTTTTTTCAAATTAATTTAATATTTTTTATATTTTTCATTTCACACAATAGTGAAATTAATCTATTTTATATTAAATAACTATGTTTGTATTATGTGAACTATAAATAATATAAATTTTATCTTTCTATACATTGAACACCAAGGATAGCTTGTGTAACATTCAAGAATGACTTTCCTCAATCGCTTGCATAACATACATGGATGAGGTTTACTGAACAATAATATATTATTAAAATATTATATTAATACTTAAACCAGTTGTTAAGTTAGTAGTTATGAATAGTACTAACTAATTTATGATTACATAGGTTTAAAAAATTAAAAAAATCATTAGTTAAATTGAACCAATTTAATATAAAATGATTATTTAATAGAAAAACATTATTATGATCAAAATGTTTCTTTTATCAAAATAACATAAATTAATTACAATTAGTGAGTGATATTAAGGTAATATAAATATTATAAATTTAATCTTGTATATTTTATTTTAATCCAATATATTTGACAGGCATAAGATAAGAATAAATACAATTTTATGTATAAAACTCTAAATTTTTATTAAATGTACTTTAACCTCTTTTTAATATAGAACCCACTAAAAATCAAATTTTTGGAACTTTTATATATTTAATATGTTAAAATAATCTTAATATTTTTTATTAATACTTAAAAATTATGTTATGATTAAATTTTTTATTTTTCTGTAAGTTTTCATTTTTTTAATGAATACTTAAAAATAATTGATTTTAATTAAAAGATATTTTTCATATAATTTATTAATAAGGTTAAATTATATTTTAAATTGGTTTAAAAGTTTAATTAGATAATATTTTTGTCAATAAATCCATTTTAGGTCATCATAATTAATTTAATTTTGAAATTTACTATGAAATCATAACAAATTTTAGAATGTTTTAACTTTAAAAACCTGCATTGTCAACCCAACTGTGAGATTATATTTAACTTAATTTCTGTAACTTCTGTGATTATATTTTCACAAAATGAATTCCATATTTAAAATCAGAATAATTTATAATGTCAAATAAGGTCAACTTATATTTTGACCAAAAATATTTGTGAAGAAATTAAAATTAATTACCATGATTAAGGTTAAACTAAGCATAACAAATTTCAAAACCATACATTTAAGACCCAAAACGACCTATTCACTTTTCCTAAATCCATTTTATGGAAATATTTAGACCCAATATTCCCTAAGATATAATTTTTACCATTATCTAAGCACTATCAATAAAAAAATTTTCTTTTAAAATATTACAATAGTGCCACCCCTCCTCCATTAAAAAAGGCCTCCTCTAACTCTACTTCTTCACACCTATCAAGACAATTATGTTCAGAAATAATCTTCCCAAACAGCTTCTATACATCCCTCAATTATACCTTGAAGCATCCCCTTGTATAGAAAACAATCCAAGGAATCCTTTTTCCACAAACCAAAAGATGTTTTCAGATTAAGAGGTAACACCCTCCATAAAACTCCTTTTTTCTTTCTCCACTCCCTCAAATATTATTATTCCATGATTTGATTAAAAAATAGTATCCTAAAAATATTAGGTTTTTTTAATTATAAGTATTCTACCTACACTTACAAATACTTCCATCTAATGTGTAACGAACATAATGTTGACGTGTATGACAGACTACAACTTCTCTAAACAATGACTGTTCGTTTTTTCATTACCGCATCTCATTGTGAACATTTTGATGGAAACTATATTTATATATGTTATATATTATATTTATTAATTCTTTAATATTATGTAATATATTTACAACACTTATGTTTATACTTTCCATTTTGTGTTTATATGGTAATTTCGTTTGAGGAAGTGTGGACTACCACCCCTCAAAGCGATATGATTGGTTCACACACTACATGGAATGTATTAAAGATGGATTTAGTGAGTATATTTGATATAAATGATATAATAAAACTAATTAAATAAATAAATATGTGCATATATATATGTGTGTGTGTGTGTGTGTGTGTCTTTCTCTTTATTTCTTTCAACATGACAATTAAATGGAAATAGCATTCATGCATACATACGGCTTACCGTCTCCATGAATGATGTATTCCATTTGATAATTTTATATTATATGGATTATTATAATACACATATACTGAATATAAATTATATTTAAATCGTGGTTTAAATTATTGAAATAATGATATAAATATAAGGACCAAATATATAACAAATTAAGACACATGTGAACACCAAGAGGATATTACCCAAAGTGAAACCTTAACATAAAATTAGTAAAGAGCGTGTAATTTAGAGTCATAATAAAACTGTATATGTTACTATGTATAAGAATATGGTTCTATGTTATATGTATAAAAAATTTATATTTATTATATAGGAGTTTTTTATGAGTATTAAGAGAGTCAATACATAAGGTGTGAGGATTTCATCTCACTTTTTATTTCTGTGAGATACATGCTATGTTCACCACTCTTTACTTTTGTGTGGTGTATGTAATTTCCATAATTGTATTATATGTATCTTATAAATAAACTTAAGGGTATTCAAATTTCCATTTTATGATTATTATTTCATGGACTTTATGTTTCAAAATTTACCAAATCATTAAAACTGTTTTGTCTCAATTTTCCTTCTTTGAGACTCATGTTTAGTTGTGAACCTAAAATATTATTAGATGTGTATATACTTACATTTTACATGTTATATCTTTAATATCCTTATTTTGATGATATTTTATGCTTCCGTTAATTTATTTTTTACATGGAGGGTATGATCCCATGTAACCAAGTGGTAATATTATATTGAAACAGTCTCATCGTTTTTTGAGATTGTTAATGATTTTGACTATTCATTGAAATATTATGATCCATATATCAATAATATTCCTGAGTTTCCATATTCTATAATTATTAAATATATTCCCAAGTAGTAGTACTATTTTTCACTGTCTATTATTTAAGATATTTATTTTAAATAAAATCTGATCGTCACTCTCTGGTTGAAAATATATTATATTGAAAAACCTTGTGTCCAAAAATGTTTTCAAAATATATTTTCAAAAGATATTTGAATATCATTTTCAAGGAAAATTTATTTTAAAAATGTTTTATTATTTTCAAATATTCCTTTATAATTTTTAAATCAATTTTGAAATAAAAGGTGTTCAAAAGTATTTATGTTTTAAAACACTTTTTTTATGGAGAAATGATATTTTCCTCAAGAAATGTTTTTAAAAGATATTTAAAAATTATCTCCCATATAAGATAACATCTATCAGTGTTACTCGTGAATTTTTGTGGAAATTATTCAATTTCTCTATTCAGATTATTTCTCTCACTGGATTATGTTTTGATGTTTATGAAACATGTTTCTCTTTCAGTGGTTATATGGTTTTAAAAGACGCTTATCTTCACAGGTTATGTTTATGATGAAATAATTTTCAAACCTATATATTTTCCATAGGTCATTATATGAGTACAATTTTATGATATCCACTTCATTTCATGGGTTAAGATATGATATTTTTTAATGATATTGTGGCACTTGTATGTATGACTAAATTATGCGATGGGTGGGACCTATATCTCTCTTCAATGTATTGGGTAAATATTTTTATCTCAAGAGATACACATGGAAATAACAGGAAGTGAACATAGTTCAGTATTACATGGATTAAAAAATAAATGAAATTGATTAAATATTATAGTTCTAGAATGAGGAGTGAACTCAGTTTTGTAATACAAGGGTAGAATAGGGTGTGAACCATGTTCATTAATGGACTTTTTCCACTAATATGGTCTTGTAATTGATTCTTTGGCTACTATGGAAATCATATTATATGATTATTTGTTTTCTGCAATTATATGTTGTATTCCTGTGTTACGATTTCATGGATTATGTCCTTTATTTTTTTTGATTCATATATTATAAACATCCAATCTTTATTCCAAAATTCTTATTTATGATCTTTGATATGCAGGGTATGATATACAATTTTCATGATCATGTTCTTATACATTATTCTCAAGTTTATGCTTACATGTCCCCATTATTTACCCTTAAAAACATATGAGATCACCCCTTTTTATGTTTCCTTTCCCCTAGGTTATGAAGATATGTATTAAGTTTGATGTGTCTAATAATGGTTCTAGTTAAGAAGAACCTAGTGCGAGATTATGTATCTAATTTAGGTACCCATGTTTCCAAAGGCACTAGACTAGTACAATCATTGGGCATTTGTTTGTATAAAATTTTATGTATTCTGAAAATGTAATGTAATGTATATGTATGTCAAGATCAAGGTCATTATACAAGTGGTGTACCAATTGGATATTCTATATAAATACAATACTATTCTTGTTGTTTTCCATGTATCTCAAATTTGGTGGTATCACCCTGGCCCTTCTCTTGTGATCGAGGTAGATGATATTGAGCATGAGATAGATTCCTCCTTTTAGGAGAATCTGATATGTGTTTTGGATCATAGTGACACGAAAATGTGAAGAAAGACCATACCAATAGTTTGTGTATTGTGGAAACATGGGTGTGTACTAGAATAAACATGAAAAAGGGGAGTAAATATGTGGGCTTATTGGACTATCCTTTTTGGCATAGAATCATAGAGATGCTTGGGAGTGTAGATCACGGATGATATACTACAAGTTGGGGAGATTGTAAGATCCTGACCTTTAATAGAGTTTTCTCAAGGACATTTAAGGTCCTCTTTTTCCTTGATCTGATTAAATTTTATTTGGTCTTTTCCATGGGGAGTTTTTAGGAGGAAATTTGAGAAAAATGGAAGAAATAGGGTAGTGTGTGATTGGCATAGTGTTTTCCCTAACTGTATGCCCCTTTCCAACAAACCATGAAACCCGAGATAATAATAATTATATGGTTGGGCCATAATTTTTCAAATCATCTTCTCTCTTAGGAGTAATCGTAAAACCCCTACAAAAAAGGTTCGTTGTTTATTTACACGGTTGTGGGAAACCGTGTTCCCTTATTTATAATATTGTGCTTAACTTTTAGTTCCAAATAAAAACTTAGTTCTTTAATAACCTGACCCCCCCCCCCAAACTCACCATATTCAACCCAAACTCAAACCAACTCATTTTATCATGATTTTAGAGCCTCCCAGATGGATTAAAAAACATCCTGACCTCTATTATTCACAGTTTGAATCCTGAATCGAAGATATTCACCCCTCATTGTAAGAGAATCATATCCCATATGGTTTCTAATTCTTCCTTCCTCCCTTATCATATTATTTTGGTGGTTTTTTTTCCTATTTTGGGATAGATCTAGATATAATATTGTGGATATAGATCTAGTATTATAGATATAGATATATATTAAGGAGTGCTTGATTTTTTTATCTTGATTTAGAATTTAGATCTGGATCTCATTCTACACCATTACTCCTCTGAATTTTGGGTTTTTCCATTGGGTGATTGTTTATCAAATAAATGAGGTAGGTGGTCTATTATTCAAATCCAATATTCTTTAAATCAATTCTGTGTATGTTATTTTAGAATTTCTAGGGTTCATTTTTCAATTAGAATTATTAAATTGAATTAGTTAATGTGTTCAATTAATTAATTGAGGAATTGGCGATTTTATTGAATAATTGAATTGTGTAATTGAGATAATTAATTAATGAATGAATTATAAAAGTATTGAATTATGGAAGTGTGGAAAATTAGTTGTTGGACTAACTGTCGAAATTTTTAATTGTTAATTGATAATAACTAATTGATGAATTAATTATCAAAGTATTGAATTATGGAATCGGGGATAATTAATTATTGAATTAATTACCGAAATTTTTTATTTTGAATTAATAATAATTAATTGGTGAATTAATTATGGAACATTGAGATGGTCATGTTATAGTAATTAATTTTTTAATTAATTAATTCACTTTCTAGGGTTAATTAATTATTGAATTAATTAGAAAAATAGATGTGATTAATTAATTGTAGAATTAATTAATGGGATATAAATGATTAATTAATTATTGAATTAATTAAAGAAATTTATGTGATTAATTTATCATTGGATCAATTAAGAGAAATGAGTATGATTAATTAGTTACTAAATTAACTAGTTGAATGATTTGTGAAATGGTTATTTGTTTTATATAACTTGGTTGTGATTATATTGGCGTAGAGTAGCACATGGGTTAAACAGGGTGTGATCGAGGGATTATCAAAGGACCATGAGAGCGTTTGGGGAGGAAGACTGTGATGGGTTCAATTTTGATTTCTGACGGACTTTGATGTCCATCGAAAAAGAAGAATGTGAGAGCTTCTTTTCTTATATCCAAGATACTGTGAGATCTCTTGGATTTGGGATAGGGAAAATACCATGAGATCTTTCCCCCTTGTTTAGAAATAAATTATGATTCATTCAGTATCACTCACATTCGACCATTAAAGTTAGAGCCCTATGTTCACATTTCTCATGTTGGACTATTTTACATGTTTTATTCATTTTATCAGATATAAAATGTGATAATAAAAGGTAACATGAACATTCAGATATGAATCATTAAAATGAATGGTGAAAATCATTTAGACTCTGATCTGGGTCGAAGTTGGTATTGAGGTTTGGGTGTTCTCAAGAACCCAATGGTTTATGTGTTTAAATAAAGAATAATTAATAATGTGATGACTATTTACTAAAAATTGTACTTATTCCTTAAAAAACTACAAATATTTTTATTGACTGGATGTTTTTTTATATGACATTGGTGGTGGCATATTGATTTGTACTCACACCCTACTCAAGTTGCTAGATCAAAACCTGAATATAAATTATGTTTGTAGGATAGGATAAGGGAAAAGACCTTATGTGAGATGGCTTATTTTAGGATGAATCATGGAAGAAGGAACCAGATGTAGTTTGGGAACTACTTGGTAATTTCCAGTGTCTTTACTTTTGAGTTTAACTTTTACACTTGGAACATACTTTAGCATGGAATGTTTACTCTTCATTTTTTATATTGTATTTCTAGGTTCGGTCATCTTGTGATCTTGGTATTCTTCTATTTATGGTTATATGTTATTCAGTTATTGTTTATTATTTTCCAATGGTTTATTATAGTAATATCTTGACCCTAGAATCCTAGAGCCGGTGAATTATTTTATTAAAATGGTATGATCACAAGGAAAAAAATCCTCAAAAAAATGGAAATTTTAGTTGTTTTGGAAATCTAGATACTTACATGAGTTCAACATTAAAACATTAAATGAAATAAAAAAATATAAATTCCATTGGAATCATCTATAACTCCAATATTATACCTACAAGTCATTCATAATACACTTCTTCACATATTGGGGAAAAATAAAACATAAAAATATAGTGATCTTAGATGCTCAGTAAGGGTAAGTAATACAGTGAAAGTAATTATAAACATAAACACAAGGCATGGTGAGAAAAAAAACACATGCCTTTAAAAATATACTTTAGCATAATATTTAAATAATAAAATCTGAATTAATAATTCCATAATAAAACATAACAATGGATATTTTACTAGTTGAATAATCACATGGACTATCACTTACCTATCTCATAATGAGGGAAATGCATAATGATGGATATCTAAAACATAACTTCAAGGATTAATTCCAAGAATCTATCTATGGTTCATGCAAAAAACTTTTATTTTCATGTCTACATGCCAATAATATATTAAATGGGTTGTGCCTCATCCAAAACCATATCTAGTTTGTCTCAAAAGACCTACTGATGCATCAAGGGTATATAACGGGACCCAGTTTTCATATATTAATTCCAATGCATTCCTAATATGAACATGGATAAACATAAAAAACATATACATTCATATCTAAACTAACATATGAAATTTAATTAACTTAACACTAACCATTCAGAGGAATATGGGGAACGGCATGAAGATTGCACATCCCTAGTAAAACAAATCATAAACCATTAAATAAAATATGGTATATGATATAATAAAATATTAAATCCAATGATACATAATAATCAACAAGAGTGTTGAAATATTTGAACATACTCATATGAAATCATCAATCAATTCATGAGATAAATACTCTTTTACTTTGAAAAGAAGAGTTCTTTTGGAAAAATAATTGCATAAAACCATAAGTAAATTAATTTAATTTTTTCATAATAAAATGATTGATTTTATAAATATAATGGTGCCTAAAAATATATTATATAGTGAATTTTAAAATATGTAATAATTCAAGTAGTTCCTTTGAAACGGGCTTGTTTATCGGGAAGAATTTTTTAAAGATCTTTTTAATAATTGTAAATCACCATAAAATAAGGAAGGATTATGTTTAGTAAATATATAGAGAACATAAACACATAATTAATGAGTATTACATAAGATTAATTATTAATTTTATTAATATGTGTAGAGAATAAGATTAACCTAAAAGAAAATGGAGGTTCGGGTAGAAAACCCTTACCACTTTGTAATCAATCGAATCATATGACCCAAAATTAATAATCATAAAATGATACATTAAATACCATTAAAATAAATAGTTTCATGATATTGTACATAAATGTGAAGTATAAATACACCACATAAAATAAATTTTGGTGAGAAAAGCATATATCACGGAAATGAAAGTGAGTTGAGAAAACCCTTACCTTAGGTATGAATGTGTTCTAAACATGACCTTAAAGTCCTAGAATATGAAATTAGACCCATAAATAATTTAATTAATAACATATTATCAATGTATTAAATTTATTATAATTTTATTAAGTTAGTTTATGTCCTTTTGAAAAGTTATAAAATTGAATTCCTTTATTCTGGAGTGTTCATTTATTGATACTCATGATCAGTGTGATTGATTATAAGTATAGAAGTTCATATAGAATGGATATAATTCTCCAAGATTTAATTTATATATTATCAATTAAAATACAGAAGTTTAAATGGTTATATATATCATTTTTTTACATGGTATGAGGACGAATCATTAGATAATTCATTTAGTGATAATTGTTTAGATTTTTACGGCGGGTTTTCGATCACAACGAACTAGTTTTGTTCAATTATTTTGTATCATGTACAAATGATGGTTCCAGAATCATTAAATAAGATATAATAAATCTTTTATAATCTTTTTAAACTATAAAATTTTTTAATGAACATATTTGAAGGATAAATTCAAGAATGAAGGTTCTTCATCCACAAAATTTGTAATTTGGCACCTCTCGGACGATGATTTTGTTTTTAAAAGTAAAGAGAGATAGTAAAGATATTGATGGTGTATCTTTTATTAACATGATATAATTCTAGTATATATATGATTATGGAGTTATAATTATCAGTTTTTTGGAGGAGGTTAGGAGATAATAATAAATAAATAAGGAACTTGAAAAGAAAATTAATGGAAAAGGAAGAGGATTTTACCTCTTGGATACTCCACCTTGAAAATCTCTTTAAGGGGATTGATTTTGATATTTTTGAATGACCAAGATATCACAGATGTGGGTAGAGTATTGGGATGATATTTTGGGAATAAATTTTAGAACCTTCATGGTTTAGAGAAGTGAGGAGAAGAGGGAGTGAGGGTGGTTTTTACAGCGGAGGAGGGGGGTAATTTTTTAAAATCTCATTAATTATTTTATTAGTTTTCTTGAGAAAAGAATTATAGTTTTACTCATATGACCAAAAATTTTAATAATTTCATGTGATTTCGAACCAAGTGTGATTACATCACCCACACAACAACTGTGACTCAATAAATCATGTATTTAGCATTTATCATAAATTATCATATTTTACTATTCACCAATAATTCAAGTATTTTTTATAAATAAAAAGAATTAACCATTGACATTTTTTTATTTTAAGAATTAAAAAAAAGGACTCCATTTTATCAAAAAAAAATTAAAACTGTGAAATTAAATTTTTAGTTAAAATCATCATTTACTTGAACAATATTGTCATTATAATTAAAACTAATTTTATAACTCCTTGAAAATTAATTAAGGTCTCATTAAATTATCCTAAAATTATAGGAAAAGAAAATATTGGTTTGGGAATACATTTTTTGAAAACTAATTTTCTTTTAAACAAATTTATTAATTATAAAATTGTAATTAAATATTTATTACTCAAAAAAATACAATCACTTAATTATTAATTTTTAAAATAGTATATTTCATTATATAAGGAGCCTAAATTTTATTTATACCTTCATGTGTGAGGTTACTATTCATAAAGTTCATATTAATATTCATAAGGGTACATTACTATTCCTAAGAATAACATTACTATTAATTAAGGTAAGTTACCATTCACCAACAAAAATAAGTCCATCTTGTCATACTCAAAATATCTTACTCAACGCAACTATGTATGTCCATTTTTCAAAATTAAATTCACGTTGGTGGAAAAATTAAGTTTCATGTCTATGTTGTAATGGTTTTAATTATATAATTATAATAACAATGTTTTGTTTTATAGATACTCAGCGTTGGGTGTATCAAATATTCTATAAAATTTATTTATAAATCCTTGGGGTGTTACATTCTCCCCTCCATTAATAAATTGCATCCTCACAATTTTCACTTTTAAATTTAAAGTTTGACACTTGAATTTTTTTTGGGATACCCACAGTTGAAATGGGGTTAATAAAACATCCCCTTAATAAGAAGGAAAGGAAAAATGAAATAGTCACAAGAAAATTAGGCCTTCGAATAAGATAACATTAGTGTAATGTAAAAAAATGGACATATAGGTGAAATATAAATACCAATTTATGATGGAGAGTGATTGAGAATATATTTATTATAATGTTAAACATCATAAATACATAAATATATGATTGGTTTAAATACCATTAATTTCTTAAAATAAAATTTAATTGATGATGTTTTTGTTCTAAAATGATTTTCCTAGAGTTGATGGTTTCTTTTACTATCCCTATAAGCACTTCCAAAAATAAATATACTTGATGTTATAATCTCATCCTTTGGTTGTGATTAAATCTATATCCACTAAACTTCTTAAAAAAATATAGATATTCAAGATGTTATTTTATACTTGAATAACTTTGATCAAATGATCCATAAGTCATTCCCTCAGCCTTTCAATGCTTAATAAAATCAAAAAGGTTAGAACAGTTTATCCAAAATCATAATTTGGTCTTAATCCATTCCATAAGTAGTTAACCTTAACACTCAAATAAATTATGTCTTTCCAAACATTAAATTCCAAATATTTAGAATAAAGTTCACCTAATATCATATTTTCCCCCAAAACAACATAATGTATCTCTTATACAAAATATTCTAATACCTTGATCACCATTAAACCTTTATAAAACATGCATGCTTCAAATACCTTAAAGAGGTACTTCATTACAACATAATTCATGAATCTAAAAAATAAATACTTTAATTATTCCTCTTAAACTGTAGTAACAACATATGATTGGCCTTAATCCCATTGCTTCTTTTGGTGTATATTCTCTTGGAGTTCAGGGAATTCATTTTCCTAGTTCCCTATATACATACATTTGAACCATTGGACATTTTAAAATTCATTATTTCCCTTATAATCTTGAGTATGGTGGCTTTTTTCTACACACATGAAGAAAAATCATTTTCCTTTTAACCGTGTACCAAGGTGTTTCCTTCCACAAGTATCACATGTTAGAAAATCCATCTTTCCCTTCTTCCTATTATCAATATTATTCTTTTTCATCCTCTTTTTCTCTTGTTTACCATACTAACCATATGAATTATAGAATTATTTCCCTATATTGATAGTGCAAAACACTATATCCTCATATGTTGAGAATGTTTGGGAGACTAATTTCCATCATATAATTGGCTTAAGGTCATCAAAGAAACAATCAATCTTTCACCTTGGATTACATATGTAGTCGATGGAATGTCTTTCTAACCATGTAAAGTTGGATTCATACAGAGCAACATTGTCATCCTCTTTTTATATAAGAATTAATAATTTTCTCTCCATATCTTGTGAGGGAATTATTTTTCTAATAAAATTTCCTTAAAATCCATCCATTATATATTTTCAATTTCTTTTTCCTCCTTTGTATTTTTAATTAATGACCACTATTGATATTCATATCCTAAGAGATGGTATAATTATATGATAACCTTATCTATTTTATTACATCCCATAGCTATAAATATCTTCTCCAAATAACTTATCCATTTTTCTTCTACAAAATGGGTTTGCAGTCCCCCTGAATTATGGAGGTTGTTGTTGAATTAAGTGGTCTAACATTGCTCCTCCACATTATGGATTAGGATGTTTTCATATGGGTAAGGTTATTGTTTATAACTTGATTTATCTATCCTAGTATAGTTATAAGTTTCTCCACGTCATTCGTAGCTCGAGGACCAACATCATTATCTTGTATAGGAGGAAAATACCTAAATGTAATACGTGTATTCATGCAGTTTCCATTCCATCCACTAGGCACTATTTCTAAATAATGGAATAAATTATATTAAGTTATGAATCATAATTTATAGTCTCAACTAGTTAATTACTTAGCATAAATTAAAATATTATGCATATATAATCTCATAATCATAAACATGGTTTCTTTGAAGAAACATTTACCTTTTAAATCATTCATAATGGCTTGGAAAGAAATATGGAATATTCCAAAGTATATCCCATAAGAGTTTCAAACCAGGTGCGTAGTAAGGCCCTTTTTAGTCTATAATGTTACCCTAAGTCAGCATTGAAACGCCTTATCATAGTTCTTACTCCTATGTATATTTGTTCCAGAACCAGTTCCACTTTTAGTGTCTAGATAGGGATATATTTTCTAGGAATGTCTACATAATATATAACATACTAGAATTATATGATGTTATTGAATTCTTATCCCCAAACTATATCTTAGGGTCTTGTTCACTAATATACATTATCTATATCTAGTTTACAAGGTTTTTACTAAACTTCCTCTGATACCAACTATAACACCCTCACCCTAGAAGCTCGGATCCAATGCATTATTTTATTACATTGGTATGATTACAAGGAACCAAATCATATAGGAAATAATATTTTAGTATTTTTAGAAAAAAATATAAATTCATAATTTAATAATTATAACATAAAATAAAATACAACATATAAATTCCCTTAGAATCATCCAGAACTCCGAGATTATCCCTGAAAGTAATTCATAATACACTTCTTCACATCCTGGGGAAATATGAAACATAAGAAAGGGGTGAGGTTAGATGCTCAGTAAGGGTAAGTAGTACAGTGGAAGTAGTCATGAACAAAACTGCTCTTCATGGTGAGAAACTAAAAGCACATTCCTTTAAACATATACTTGAGAATAATATGGTAGGAATAAAATTTGATTGAATAATTCCTTAATAAAACAAAACCATGGATAATCTACTAGTCTAATAATCATATAGACATTCAATTACTTGTTTTATAATGATGTAAATGAATAACTACGGATATCTATAACATAACTTCAAGTATTCATGCCAATAATATATCAAGGCTTCATTCCAGAATCAGTAATTGTCATGGCTACATGCCAAGAATTTATTAAATTGGTAAGGCCTCAGCAGAAACCATATCTAGTTTGTCTTAAGAGACAAACCGATGCATCAAGGGGATATAGAGGGTCCCAACCGTCACATATTAATTTTAATTCATTACTCATATGAATGGGGATAAAAATAATAAAACATATACATTCATATTGAACCTAACATATGAAATGTAATTAGCTTTCTCCAATCATTAAACATAAACACTAACCATTCAGTGTAATATGGTGGATGATATAAAGATATCATATCCACAATTAAACTAATAATAAAAAATTCAATAAAATATGGTAGATGATATCATAAAATATTAATCCCAATTAGACATAATAATAAATAATATTGTTGAAATAGAAGAAAATACTCGTACAAAATCATCGAGTAATTCTTGAGATAAATACTCGTTTTCTTTGAGAAAAATAGTTCTTTTGGAAAAATATTTGCATGAAAACAAAAGTTAATTTATTTAATTATTTTATAATAAAATGAGTTATTTTATAAAAATAATCGTGGGAAAAATAGATTATATATTGAATTTGAAAATATGTAAGAATTTGAGTAGTTCTTTTGAAACAAGCATGTTTATCGGGAAGAATTTTTGAAATATCCTTTTAAAACAAGTAAATACACATAAAAGGGATAAGGTTTATTATTGGAACACATATATAGAACATTAAAACAGAATTCATGATGAGTACATAAGAATAATTAAGAATTTTATTAAGGTATGTAGACAATAAAAATAACCTGAAAGAAAATGGAGGTTTGGGTAGAAAACCCTTACCACATTATAATCAATCGAATCATATGACCCATAATTAATAATAATTAAATCATACATTAAATACCATAAAAATAAATATTTACATGATATGATACCTAAATTGGAAGTATTCATACACCACTCACAAGAAATATTGGTGATTAAGGCATATCTTAGGGAAAATAAAGTGAGTTGAGAAAACCCTTACAATATGTCTGAATGTGTTCTACACATGACCCTAAGGTACATAAATATGAAATTATATCCATTAATAATTTAATTAATAACATATTAGACATGTATATAATTTATTATAATTTCTTTAAGTTCATTTATGTTCTTTTGATAAGTTATATGATTTCATTCTGTCGTTCTGGAGTGTTTTTTTCTTAATATTCCAGATTAGTTGGCTTGATTATAAGTATGGAAGTTCGTGTGGAATGGATATAATTCTCCTGGATTGAATTTATATATTTCTAATGAACATTCAGATGTTTAAATGGTTATATATATCATTTGGTTACATGTTATAAGGATGAATCATTAGATAATTCATTTAGTGATACTTGTTTATATTTGTACGGCTGTTTCTCCATCACAATGAACTAGTTTTGATCAATTATTTAGTATCATGTAAAAAATAATGGTTCTAGAATCATTACATAAGATATAATATATATTTTGGAATCTTTTTCAATCATAAAAATATTATCATGACCAATCTTGAAGGAGAAATTAAAGAATTAAGGGTTGTCATCCACAAAGGTTGTAAATTGCACCTCCCAGATGATGATTTTATTTTTAAAATAAAGGAGAGATAGTAAAGATATTGATGATTTATCTTCCATTAACATGATATCATTAATATATATATATATATGATATTTTATTTATCAGGATCATTTGGACAAAGGGGTGAATAGATAATAATAAATAATTAAGGTACTTGAAAATAAAAGAAAAAGAAAAAGAAAGAAGATTTTACCTCTTGGATACTCCTCCTTGATAATCTTTTTAAAGGGATTAGTTTTGGTATTTTGAAAAGTTCAAGAGATCTTGTACATGGGGAGAGGATAGGGAAGAGTATTTTTATGAACTTTTGGATTATTAAATTCTTAGAGAAGTTAGGAGAAGATAGATTGAGGGGTGGTTTTTATAATTGAGTAATGGGGTATTTTTTTTTTGATATTTATGATGTATCTGAACTCGCCAGGTCCTCCCGGCGCTCTCGGCTCTCCTGATGATTCTCCTTCACATTTATTCTAGGTTTTGCGGTTTTTTTCGGTGGCGATGGTGATTCCTTCTTCAATCGGATGTCTCCGCACTCATTCAGTTCTCCAGGCACTCCTGGATCTCCTGAAGATTCTCCATCCCCTTCATTCCAGGGTTTTGTGTTTCAGCTCAGCGGCGATGGAAATTCCTTCATCGATCAGTTATGTCTTCTCGTTCTTCTCTTTCTCTATCTTTCCCCCTTATCAACTGATGTTTTTTCTGGTGTAGATAGCATATGTCGCTCACTGCCCCTCTTCCTGTCTAACCTTGTGCATCGAACCTGTAGAGACCCAAACCATGACGTACATGGGAATTAAATTACTTTTGTGGAATGATTAATACATAACAAAAACAAAAACACAAGGACCGTAATATTTTAGTGTCTTTGGAAACTCGGAACATAATCTTCTAATAATGGTGAAAGATCTTCAACATATCCCATAAAGATCATCCCCTTTTGTTTTCTTACCTAAAATCTTTCTTTATATACTAGGGAAAATAAAACATATAAAGGGTGAGCTCAAATGCTAAGTAAGGGTAATCATGGAGAAAATAAAACAAATCATATACATTTTAACTTAAAAACATGAACATAATGTTTAAACATAATGATCTTGAGAAATGGCATAAAACATGGTAGTACGTAACACATAGATCATAAAGAAACATTAATCCTGATCAAATAGCATGGGGATAAAACATGTAATTGTGGAAACCATTAAGCACATGTTATGATTTCCATAGTAGCCATGGAATTGCTGCCAAGACCATCTTAGTGGACAAAGTCCCTTTCTGAATCGATTTCACTCCTCGTTTCAGTCATGTAACACTGAAGCAGATTAACTTACCGTTCCAGCCATGTATATCTCATGAGATATAAATCTTTTCCCAATGAATTGGAGGGAGATATAGGTCCCACCCATCTAATAATGAAATAATTCTTACTTGTGAAACAACATAAACATAAATCATTCATCATAACACAAATAATAAAAATGGGTTTCCTAAACATCATCCCATCATAAAATAATCCATATAAAAAAAATGGTTATCGTTTCATCATAAGAAAAGTGAAACCATGTAAATCATAGAGATATTATAGTTGAAATATACACATATAAAATAATGTCATCTTAGATGGAAAATGGATTTGATAAAACACTTGAAAAAAATTATTGAGGAAAATATTCTTTCTTCCTAAAAATAATTTTCTTTTCACAAAATGCCATGCAATTTTTAAGGAAAAGTTTTTTAAAAAAAATTCATGAAATCTTTTAGAGTAAGCTTCATGAAAATAAGGCATTATAAATCCGTAATAATCCGTTCATGCCGTATAAGTTAAAAAAACATTCTTCTCGTACTTTTGTCAGAAAAGTCAAAAAGTACATCGTATTGTAAACAAAAGAAATATTCCTTCCATATGATGTGGTAAAAGTAAAAAAAAGTAAAAATAACTTTCAAAATACATGGAAGAAAAGTAAAAATTTTATGAAAACATTATGAGAACATATGGACACAGATAATAAACATAACCCCAGTAAATACTTACGAATAAACAATCTCGGATAAGAATGAGATTGAAATAATTATCCCTTACCTTAGGTCTGATATGATTCATACGTATCTGAACCTCTTGTATAATGATATAAATAATGTCATTGAATTATTACAGAATCATATTCATTGTTATGATATCATATATGGTTTACTTATGACTTTATATTACCCGTTCTTTTGTAAATTCGATGTAAAAGCAGCGATTTGGGTAAAATTGTTTCATTTATTGTGCATGTTTCAGCTTGTTGTTCTTGATATTATTACTTATATCCTGATTTAATTAATTCAAGAATGTAAAAAATGTTTTATATATAATATATATTCATCATATACATATATATATATGATAGATAGATAAATTGAATGAAATACACCGTTCATGGAGACAGTTGGTCGTACGTACGCATGAATGATGTATTCGTTTCCTTATTGAATTGAATGGAATTAAGTAGATGACATACATATATATATACATACATCCAGTATCATTATTATGTCATATATATCATTATTATTAATTATACATACTTTATAATCATTCATTAAAGGTTAACATGGAGAATGAATCTCATCGCGTTGTGGAGACGGTAGTCCGTACGTACGCACGAGCGATGATATCATTCCCATGATCGTGGAACTATATTGAAGTGTATGTATAATATTTTAGAATCAATATCACTTTACAATAATCATATATAGTTATTTATTTATACCATTATACCCATCCAAGTAAGGTGGTGGTCGAAAACAGATTACACCACAGTGTGGAGACGGTATTCCATAGGTACGCACGCGCAGTTATTTAGTTTTCCGTAGGATGGATAGAAGGTGAAATAGGGTTTTTAAATATTTATAATAACATATAAGTATATAATTAATACTTATGTTATTACTTTATAATGATAAAACTAATGAATAAGAAGTAGAAGAAGAAAGAAACTTGAGAGAATCAGAAGAAGAGATTACCTCTTCTTCGACGCACCTCCTGTAAGCTTCCTCTTAAGGAATTCGAGTTGGTATTTTTACAAGACCATAACCTCCAGAATATTTCTAGGGAATTGGAGAAGAGAAATGGGTAGGTTTTTGCCGAGATTCACGGTTCAAAAGGGTGTGAAGAGAAGAGGGAAGGGGTGCCCTTTTTATAAGGGAGGAGAGGGGCACCTTTGGAACAACTTAAAATATTATTTAATAATAAAGTCATATTCGGTTTATAATAGCTCCAAATTGATTTATTTCTATTCTAAAGTTAGTATGGGTTGAAATACTCTCAAACAATATATTTTAGATGGGTTTGGGTCATTATATTAACCTTATCTTTTAGTTTTAACTCTTAGTTAATTAGATTGACATTTTCCATGTCACTTTGTATTTTTATATTATATGGTTAATTAACTTACCATATGCATCCAAGTGACCCCAAAGTGGTCCATTAATGATACAACTATCATGATATAAGTATCTTTGCTGATCCTTCGATTTTTTGGAATATAATAACAATTAATAATATAATATGTTTTTTTAAAAACTATTTTATGTCAATTTTGACACTATTTGGTAATTGATTTTTGTTAAAATCATAAAAGCATGATTAGTTAAAAAAAGTTAATTAAATAAATACTAACATGTCATATTAACCTATAAAATTTTTGTAATTCATAAAAAGTCTCAAATTACATTTATTTGGGTATTTATTACATCAATTATGTTAATATTTCATTAATAAGATAATTAATACATCATCATTGTGTCACAAATAAATCCAAATATTTATTGTCTAAAAATTATAACAAAAATAACATTTTGTAGGAAAACTTTTTATATTTCTAATGAATATTTATAGTAGAATTTATCTTATGTATAACCCTATATTAAAAATGATTTATTTATTAAACATTGATTTTAACTATTTTAACCCTTCTTTAAATAAATTAATAATAAATGTCCTAATCTATTCTAAGTGGACTTAAATGGTCATATTTTATTCTTAAGGTTGTTTTTGGTCGAATTACACTTATCCAATAGAATTAGGACATGTGTTAGGGTAATAATAATATCATTTATACCCTTAATTGCCCTATTTACTTTTAACCGTGGTAAATAAAAGTAAAAAGTTACTATTCACCAAAAATTATTTTTATCTCATTGAACCACATTTTAGTCCTTGATATTAACTGTGCCTCTCGGATTTTTGAAATTCCACTCACAGAAGTGGTAAAATTATGTTTTATGTAAGTTTGCAAAAAGCTCCTAGGAGGTAGGTAAAAGACGGTGAAAAGTTCAATAAAATTGTTATATATAGAAAATTATTATAAAATGACTCCTTTGAATTAAATTGAACTTATATATGTATTATGTATCAATTTTTACCTAAAATAAATTTAAATAAAATAAATAATTATTTAAATAAAAAGTCTGTTTTTAAATAGTAACCTAGTGTTTTCACTATTCATCAAAAATTGAAAGTTTTCAGAAAAATACCAAAAATTCACTCTAGTCTAATTTCGATATTCTGAATCCAAAAATGAAGTCCATTTTGAAAAATAAAATTTCTAAAATTTGAAAATTTGGGTATTACTATTCTTAACGGCTAGTTCATAATAATATTATAAAAATATCTTGTTTAGTGAAACTTGGTATTGCGTACTACACACACTATCGAGGAAGGACTAGATTGCGTGTAATGAAAGCCAAGTCAGGGATGCGTGTAGTGAAAGAACAATTTGGTGTTGCGTATAACACAATCAAAACTTATTTCATTCATACATTAAACAATATCTATACTTAATGTTGCGTAGAATAATTTCCACAAAACGAACTTGAAATTGTGTTTAACACGATCCAGGAATAGTGTTGTGTATACTACAAGCTAATACGGTGTTGTGTATAGTACAAGATAAACTTGGGGTAGTGTATAATATAAGAAATATATGAAATTAAAAGAATATTTTTCATAAAATCTCTGGGTGTTACATTCTACCCCCCTTAAAATGAATTTCACCCTCAAAATTCGTTGGGGTTATAAATGGTTTACTAGATGAAAGTTTACTTAATAGAAACCCACATCGTAAAAAGGAATACCAAAATGTGACTTTAAAACTAAATAATGAAACGTAATGGTTACACGGATTAACTAATTAATGGGTTTCCACATAGTAGAACATAGGTGAAAATATGGATATGGAAGAGAAATATAACCATCAACTTCCGATGAAGAGTGGTAGAGGACATGGCTATGAAAAATCCAACAATCAGAAAGCCATAAATTTGTGATGATCAAAGGTACCATCTGATTCATCAGATATGAGAGCACTAGGAGAACATTTTTTTTTTGAAGATTATTTCCCTAAAGTTGAAGAATTGTTGAATTAAAAGAAATACTTACTTGATTTTGGTACAATCTCACCATTGCTCGTGCCTCAAATAATTTCCACTTCATCTCTTAATGAAATGAAGTTGAATTTGTCTTCTATGAAGTGTTAGCATATTATGCGATAGAATGATAGGTCATTCCATCTATTTCTATCACAAAAATTTTAGCAAAATTTATTAAATATACAGAAGTCCATCTACGCTGAGATTAATCGTATATGGTTGCAAAAATGAACTTATACTTTATCTATCATTGTAACACCCGAGACTTTTATGTTATATAAATCATCAAAGGAATCTTTTTCTACACACAACACTTTCTTGGCTTGCTTTACACAAAATCGCGACCTTCCTCGATAGCTTGCGTCGTACGCAATACCGAGTTTCACTAAACAATGATATGCTATTAAAATATTATTAAAACTAGCCGTTATGAATAGTAATAACCACTTTTTGAAATTTTATAAATTTTATTTTTCAAAATGGACTTCATTTTTGGATTCGGAATATCGAAATTAGCCTAGGGTGAAATTTTGGTATTTTTCTGAAAACTTTCAATTTTTGATGAAAAGTGAAACCACTATGTGGTAGTTAAAAAACTGAATTTTTCCTAAAAAATAATTTTACTGCTTCTGTGAGTGGAATTTCAAAAATCCGAGAGACACGGTTAATGTCAGTAAGTAAAATGTTGTTCAATGAGATGAAAATAATTTTTTTTGTGAATAGTAACTTTTTACTTTTTTTACCACGGTTAAAAGTAAATAGGGTAATTAAGGGTAAAAATGATATTATTATTACCCTAACACATGTCCTAATTCTATTGGACAAGTGTAATTCTACCAAAAACAACCTTAGGAATAAAATATGACCATTTAGGCCCACTTGGATTAGATTAGGACATTTATTATTAATTTATTTAAAGAAGGGTTAAAATAGTTAAAATCAATGTTTAATAAGTAAATAATTTTTAATATAAGGTTATACATAAGATAAATTCGACTATAAATATTAATTAAAAAGATAAAAAGATTTACTACATAATGGTATTTTATTTGTAATTTTTAGAATTTAAATAAGTAAATTTATTTATGACACAAATCTGATGCAGTAGTTATCTTATTAATGAAATATTGGCATAATTGATGTCAAAAATACCCAAATAAATGTAATTTGAGACTTTTTATGAATTACACTAATTTTATAGGATAATATTACATGTTAGTATTGATTTAAGTAACTTTCTTCGAACTAATCATTCTGTTATGATTTTCACTAAATATCAATTACTAAATAGTGTCAAAATTGACATAAAATTGTTTTTAAAACAAATATTATATTAGTAATTGTTATTTTATTCCTAAAAATATAAGGTTCGGCCAAGTGACTTATATAAGGTTATATATATTAATAATAAACAACTTGGGGTTCTTTTTGCTGCTTATAGTAAGTTTATTAACCTTATAGTATAAGAACACAAGGAGACACGGTAAAAGTAAAATTATTTAACTTAATGTTAAATCTAAATGATGAGGTTAAAATAGGAACCTAAACTTGTATAAATTCTATTGGATGAGAGTATTTAGACCCATCCCCACCTTAGCTTCGAAATATATCAATTTTGAGCTATTTAAAACCAAACTTGACTTTATAATAAAATAATATTTTTAGTTTTCCCAAAGGAGCCCCTCTCCTCCCTTATAAAAGGGCACCTCCTCCCCCACTTCCTCACACCACTTTGAGCCTTCAAGATCGTCCAACCCCTGCCAATTCCTCATCTACACTTCCCTAGAGACAACCTAGAGGTCCTGGTCTTCTTCAAAGACCAATTTTAGTGCCCTAAAAGAAGGTCTCAAAGAAGGTCTCAAAGAAGCACTTCAAAGAAGAGGTAATGTCCGTTACCGATTCTTTCATCTTTATTTCTTCTTCCACTTCTTCTTCTTTAGTTGTTTCATTATAAAGTAATAACATCAGTATCACTCATATAATGATATGTTATTATAAGTATTAAACAACCATATTTCACCATCTATCCATCCTATGGAAAAAGAAATCACCACGTGTGCGTACGTACGGAATACCGTCCCCACGCCGTGGTGAAATCTATTTTTCCACCAACACCTTACATGGATGGGTATAATTGTGTAAAGAATAACTATATATGGTTATTATAAAATCATACTGATTCTGATATATTATACCATCCACTCCAATTCTATTCAATATTTATGGTAATGATATCATCGCTCGTGCGTACGTACGGACTACCGTCTCCACGACGCGATGAGATTCATTCTCCATGTTAACTATACATGAATGATCATAAAGTATATATAATGAATAATAATGAAATATATGACATAATAATGATATTTTATTTTTGTATATATATATATTTATTTCATCTACTAAATTCCACTCAATTCAATAAAGAAACGAAAACAGCATTCATGCGTTTGTATGGCCTACCGTCTCCATGAACGGTGTATTTCTTTCCATTTATCGATCCATTATATATATGTATATTCTGAATATATATTATATATAAATCATGTTTTACATTCTACATTTAAGTAATCATGATCTAAGTAATCATATGAATAATTACAAGTTAAAACACGAACGATAAATGAGACAATTTTACCCAAAACGCTACTTTAACATGAATTTACAAAATAATGGGTAATATAAAGTCATAAGTGAACCATATATGATATAATAACAATGAATATGATTTTTTAATAAGTCAATGACATTATTTAAATCATTATACAGGAGTTTCGGACACTTACGAAGCGAATCGGACCTAAAGTAAGGGAAATATCACAATCTCATTTTTATCCGAGATTGTTTATACTTTAGTATTTATTGGGGTGTATTTTGTCATCCAAATCCATGTTTCCTAAATATGTAATATTATTTACATCCACCTAAAATTGTTTAAATCCAATTTTACCCTTCGGTGAGTATTTAGTAAAGGATATGAAAGGAATCTTTTGTCGTTTTTCATACAAGGTACTTTTTTTACTTTTCCGACAAAAGTACGAAGAATGTTTTTTTAAATTATACGGCATGAATGGATTTTTAAAACATTATTTCCAAGAATCTTATTTTACAAATTTTCAAGTTTATTTTTAATCAACTTCTTTTAAAATTGTATGACATGTTAAGAAAGGAAAATGTTTTTGAAGTAGAAAGGATATTTTCCTCAAGAATGGAGTTCAAGTGTTTTATCAAAATAATTTTCCATCTAAGATAATATAGGGTTCTGTTTATATCCATATTATTACATTGATATGATTATGTTGTGATGGATATATTTTTATGAATTCCTTTATCTTATATGAACTTTTTTATGATGTCATGATGTTTAAGATTCCCATTTTTATTACATGGGTTATGCTATGATGTATGGTTTATGATTTTGTGGCACACATAAGAATGGTATAATTATGAGATGGGTGGGACCTATATCTCCCTCCAATGCATTGGGTAAAGATTTTATATCTCATGAGATAGACATGGGTGGAATGGTAGGTTATACCGGTTCAGTGAAACAGGACTGAAACGAGGAGTGATCTCGGTTCAGAAATGGACTGTGTCCACTAAGATAGTCCTGGAAATGAGTCTTGACTAATAAGAAATGATTATATATGATTATGTGTGTATGACACAAAGTTTCATGTTTTAAGTTATTATTATTGTGATTACATTTCACTGCCATGATTTATCCCATGTTATGAAATTATGATCTCTTTTGCAGGTTAAGATTTCCAAAAGTTATGTGCTTATGTATATGATGTGATTGATATTTCTTTTGTTTACCCTTACTGAGCATCTGAGCTCACCCTTTTGTATGTCTTCTTTCCCCAGGTCAGGAAGAAGGATATTAAGTAAGATATTCCAAAAGGGACTATAGATATGATGAAATAAATTGGAGACATTGTATACGTTCTATGAACCAGTTTTTTAGGTTTCCTAGTTTCTAAAGACACTATACCTATAGGGTCCTTTCTTGGTTTTGTTATATGTTGTAATAAGTGTGCTTCAATTCTGAAGTAATAACATTGTATGTAAAGTATTGGTCGTTATAGTTGGTATCAGAGGAAAGGTATAGTCAACCTTTGGAAACTAGGATGTGAAAGCCTTAGTAAGAACCCTAAGGATAAGTCTAAGCATAGAACACAATCTTAGTGTTTTAGAAATGGACATGAATAACCTAGGATAAGACCTTAATTGTGAAATTTTATTCTTCATTATGTGGTTTTCCTATTATAATTAGTGTTGCTTACACTATTCTTCTTGGTTTTAGTCAATGGTTGGAACCTGAAAGAACCGTGTTAATGCGGAATGCGACGGGTAATGCAATGATTTTCCCCCTGAGCAACCAAATGTTATGGGAGCTGGAATGCAAAATCTTGTAGCCATGATCACACAACTTTCTCAAGCTATGAATCATTCAGGACTTCCAAATGAGCAAAGGAAGGAGCAACATTATGTTTAATCCTTCATGAGACAGCGTCCACCTTCATTCAGAGGGTCTACTGATCCATTAGTTGTTGATCAATGGATTAGTACTACTGAAAAGATATTTTTAGTTCTTCACTGTTCTGAGCATGATAAAGTCATCTTAGTAGTGTATCATTTGGAAGTTGATGCTGATCAATGGTGGAATTTTATTATGAATACGAAGCGAAGGGATGAAATTTAGTCCATGGAATGGGATGAGTTCAAGAACTTATTTTTCAATAAGTACTTCCCTCGTATTCTCCAAACAAAGATGGAGAAAGAGTTTCTTGAACTGAAGCAAAAGGATGATGAATCTGTTGGTACCTATGAACCAAATTTTACAAGACTTGCAAGGTACGATTCTGTTATTATTATCCAACCTGAGAGTAAGATCGATTGATTCTTTAGTGGCTTAAAACCAAGTCTTCGAAGGGCCTTAGCCATAAGGGACTTCAATAGCTACGAGGAAATCATTCGATGTGCTCTCAAGGTTGAGATGGAGATTGGAGTAACCCATCAGTCATATAGGTTTGATAAGAAGAGGAAAATGGAATTCAAAGGAAAATATAAAGATCACACTGAAAAGAAGATGAGCATTCCCTTATGCTCAAAGTGTGGAAAGAAACATGGAGGGAGTTGTCTTAAAGGGACAAGTAAATGTTTCAAATGTGGAAAGGAAGGTCATCGGGCATTTGAATGCTGCGATGATGGGAAGAAGATGTCTAATGATGCAAACAAAGGAAGGGATACATAGTATGAACCTACTACACTTCAATGTTTCAAGTGCAAGGAGATGGGACATTTTGCCAATAAATGCCCCAATCCAAGGGTTGATGATGATGTTCGACGTCAACAAACTATTAAGGCTAAAGAAAAAAGAAAGTCACATCCAATTTCTATCAGCGATGTGGAGTACGATAACGATGTGGTGAAAGGTACACTTACCATCCACTCTAAGTAGAAAATGTTTTATTTGATTCTGGATCCACCCACTCCTTTATTTCTGAAGAATTTTATAAGGGTATCACCGTATTACCTCAACAATTAGATGTTGAGTTAGCTTTGACAACACCTAATGGTACAAAAGTCGCATCAAAAGTTTATAATTCTTCTCCGATCAAAGTTTTTTGGAAATTGCTTCCTGAAAATCTTGTGATCCTTCCTATAGTGTAATTTTATGTGATTCTTGGCATGCATTGTCTTTCTTTATATGGAGCTCATATCAATTTCCAAAGAAGGTAATTCACATTTCATATTCCAGATCAATCTATGATCGTCTATAGATGAAAGGATGAACATAACCTTCCAGTGGAAATTTCTTCCATTTTATGGGTATTGATTCCACTAAATGAAGGTTATTTATCTCAAATGGTTGGTGATAAACCCATGATTAATAATATGCCCATTGTATGGGAGTTTGATGATGTCTTTTCGGAGGAATTACTGGGTCTTCCACCAAATCGTGAAGTTGAGTTTTCAATGTAACTCGTACCGGGTGTTTTGCCTATTTCAAAGACACCTTATAGAATGGCCCCAATTGAGTTGCAAGAATTGAAGAAGAAACTCCAAGAGATTCTTGATAAGGGGTTTATACGCCCCAGTGCGTCACCTTGGGGAGCACCTATTCTATTTTTTAAGAAGAAAGATGGATCAATGAGACTCTGCATTGATTATCTATAACTTAACAAGATCACTATCAAGAACAAATATCCTCTCCCATGCATTGATGACCTATTTGACCAACTACGTGGAGCTCAATACTTTTCCAAGATCGATCTTCATTCAGTGTATCATCAATTAAGGGTCAAAAGGGAGGATATACCAAAGACGGCTTTCCGTACAAGGTATGGACACTATGAATTTATAGTGATGCCATTTGGTCTTACTAATGCCCCTGCTATCTTCGTGGATCTAATGAATAGAGTCTTTAGAGACTATCTTGATCAGTTTGTGGTAGTCTTTATAGACGATATTCTTGTCTATTCAAAGAGCAAGGAAGAACATGAATATCACTTGAGAATTATGTTGAAGACCCTGAGAAAGGAGAAGCTTTATGCCAAATTTACCAAGTGTGAATTTTGGCTTCAAAAAGTTTCATTTTTGGGTCACATAATCTCAAAAGAGGGGATATCTGTGGATCCAGAAAAAACAGAGGTTATCGAAAGATGGTCGAGACCAACAACAGTAACTGAGATCCGAAGTTTTCTTGGTTTGGCTGGATATTATCAACGTTTTGTGAAAGATTTTTCACGATTATCTAATCCACTCACCAAGTTGACTTGGAAAGGATTTAAGTTTGTTTGGATGGAAGAATGTGAAGAGAATTTCAAGGAGTTGAAAAGAATGTTATCCCGTGCACCTGTGCTCACACTGCCTTGTAGTGGAGAAAGTTTTGTGATCTATAGTGATGCATCCAAGAAGGGATTGGGGTGTGTTCTTATGAAAAATGATATGGTGATAGCTTATGCCTCACGATAGTTGAAAATCCATGAGCAAAATTACTCAACACATGATTTGGAGTTAGCTGCGGTAATCTTTGCATTAAAGATTTGGAGGCATTATCTTTATAGAGAAAGGTGTGACATTTATACTGATTATAAAAGTTTAAAGTATATTTTCACACAAAAGGAGTTGAATATGCGTCAAAGAAGATGGTTGGAGCTGATTAAGGATTATGACTGCTCAATCCATTACAACCCTGGGAAAGCAAACAAGGTGGCAGATGCATTAAGTCGACAAGACCATGCCAGTTTATCCATGATGAGGATCACAAAAGATCCAATATTTATGGATTTACAAAGGATATATCTTGGAATTATAATGGAAGGGGAAAAATTATATCTTTCTCAAATGAATGTTCAACCATCTATACATTTGAAGATTAAAGAGGCACATAAAGAAGATGTCGACTTACAAAAGAAGGTGAGAAATGTTCTTGAATTCAACCTTGATTGTGATGGGATAATAAAGTTCAGGAATCGGGTTTGTGTTTCCCCCATCTCGGAATTAAAGAAGGAGCTGCTGGATGAGGCTTATAGTTCTTCATTCTCTATTCATCCTGGAAGCACGAAGATGTATAGGGACCTGAAAGAGTACTTCTGGTGGGATGGCATGAAAAGAGATGTTGCTGAATATGTCTCTCGATGCTTGGTTTGTCAACAAGTTAAAGCTGAGAGACATAAGTCTAAGGGGATGTTACAACCATTACCCATACCCGAATGGAAATGGGAAAACATCACTATGGACTTTGTCAGAGGACTTCCTAAAACATCCAAACACAATAATGCTATCTGGGTCCTAGTTGATCATCTTACAAAGTCTTCACACTTCATTGCTATTAGAGAGGATTTCTCTCTGGATCAGCTTGCCAGGATATATGTAAAGGAAGTGGTAAGATTGCATGGTGTACCACCTTCTATTATATCTGATCAAGATCTGAGATTTACCTCGAAGTTCTGGCGAAGTCTTCAGCATACTCTGGATACAAAGTTGAGTTTTAGCACTGCTTATCATCCTCAGACAGACGGTCAGTCTGAGAGAACAATTAAAACTCTAGAAGATATGTTGAGAGCTTGCTCTATGGATTTCAAAGGTAGTTGGGATCAACACCTACCTTTGGTGGAATTTTCTTATAATAATAGCTTTCACTCTAGTATTCAGATGGCTCCTTATGATGCTCTCTATGGAAAGAAATGCAGGACTCCAACTTGCTGGGATGAAGTTGGGGAAAGAAATCTATTAGGACCCGATCTCGTTGATGAAATGGCAGAAAAGGTTAGATCTATTAAACAACACATAAGAGCATCTTAGAGTCGATAGAAAAGTTATGCCGACAACCGAAAAAAAGACCTAGAGTTTGAAGTGGGTGATAAAGTGTTCTTATGAATATCTCCCTGGAAGAGGGTCATGATATTTGGAAAAAAGATGAAGTTGAGCCCTAGATATATTGGTCCTTTCGAAATACTGGATCGTGTTGGGAAGGTGGCTTACCGATTGGCGCTTCCACCGAATCTCTCTCAAGTTCACGATGTGTTCCATGTATCTCTCCTGAGAAAGTACATACCTGATCCTTGACATGTACTCAGCTCAGAAGTTGTACCACTGGAGCAGGATCTTTCTTATGAAGAACAACCGATAGAGATTCTGGATCGTAGTGAAAAATTCCTACGAAACAAGACCACTCGATTGGTGAAAGTTTTATGGAAGATCCACCAATTAGAAGAAGCTACATGTGAGCTTGAGGATATGATGAGAGAGAGGTATCCTCATCTGTTTGTTACAAAGTGACGAATTTTGAGGGCAAAATTCATTTTAAGGGGGGTAGAATGTAACACCCAAGACTTTTATGTCATATAAATCATCAAAGGAATCTTTTTCTACACACAACACTTGCTTGGCTTTCTTTACATGAAATCGCGACCTTCCTCGATAGCTTGCGTCGTACGCAATACTGAGTTTCACTAAACAATGATATGCTATTAAAATATTATTAAAACTAACCGTTATGAATAGTAATAACCACTTTTTAAAATTTTATAAATTTTATTTTTCAAAATGGACTTCATTTTTGGATTCGGAATATCAAAATTATCCTAGGGTGAAATTTTGGTATTTTTCTGAAAACTTTCAATTTTTGATGTATAGTGAAACCACTAAATGGTAGTTAAAAAACATAATTTTTCATAAAACTTAATTTTACCGCTTCTGTGAGTGAAATTTAGAAAATCTGAAAGACACAGTTAATGTCAGTAAGTAAAATGTGGTTCAATGAGATGAAAAAAAATTTTGGTGAATAGTAATTTTTTAATTTTTTTTACCACGGTTAAAAGTAAATAGGGTAATTAAGGGTAAAAATGATATTATTATTACCCTAACACATGTCCTAATTCTATTAGACAAGTGTAATTTGAACAAAAACAACCTTAGGAATAAAATATGACCATTTAGGCCCACTTGGATTAGATTAGGACATTTATTATTAATTTATTTAAAGAAGGGTTAAAATAGTTAAAATCAATGTTTAATAAGTAAATTATTTTTAATATAAGTTTATACATAAGATAAATTCAACTATAAAAATTAATTATAAAGATAAAAAGAATTCCTACATAATGGTATTTTATTTGTAATTTTTAGACTTTAAATAAGTAAATTTATTTATGACACAAATATGATGCAGTAATTATCTTATTAATGAAATATTGGCATAATTGATGTCAAAAATACCAAAATAAATGTAATTTGAGACTTTTTATGAATTCAACTAATTTTATAGGATAATATGACATGTTAGTATTGATTTAAGTAACTTTTTTCGAACGAATCATTCTGTTATGATTTTCACAAAAAAATCAATTACTAAATAGTGTCAAAATTGACATAAAATTGTTTTTAAAACAAATATTATATTAGTAATTGTTATTTTATTCCTAAAAATATAAGGTTCGGCCAAGTGACTTAGATAAGGTTAATATATTAATAATAAACAACTTGGGGTTCGTTTGGCTGCTTATAGTAAGTTTATTAACCTTATAGTATAAGAACACAAGGAGACACGATAAAAGTAAAATTATTTAACTTAATGTTAAATCTAAATGATAAGGTTAAAATAGGAACCTAAACTTGTCTAAATTCTATTGGATGAGATTATTTAGACCCATCCCCACCTTAGCTTCGAAATATATCAATTTGGAGCTATTTAAAACCAAACATGACTTTATAATAAAATAATATTTTTAGTTTTCCCAAAGGAGCCCCTCTCCTCCCTTATAAAAGGGCACCTCCTCCCCCTCTTCCTCACACCACTTTGAGCCTTCAAGATCGGCCAACCCCTACCAATTCCTCCTCTAAACTTCCCTAGAGACATCCTAGAGGTCCTGGTCTTCTTCAAAGACCAATTTTAGTGCCCTAAAAGAAGGTCTCAAAGAAGGTCTCAAAGAAGCACTTCAAAGACGAGGTAATGTCCGTTACCGATTCTTTCATCTTTATTTCTTCTTCCACTTCTTCTTCTTTAGTTGTCTAATTATGAAGTAATAACATCAGTATCACTCATATAATGATATGTTATTATAAGTATTAAACAACCCTATTTCACCATCTATCCATCCTACGGAAAAAGAAATCACCACGTGTGTGTACGTACGGAATACCGTCCCCACGCCGTGGTGAAATCTATTTTTCCACCAACACCTTACATGGATGGGTATAATGGTGTAAATAATAACTATATATGGTTATTATAAAATCATACTAATTCTGATATATTATACCATCCCCTCCAATTCTATTCAATATTTAATGGGAATGATATCATTGCTCGTGCGTACATACGGACTACCGTCTCCACGACGCGATGAGATTCATTATCCATCCACATACAAAGGTTAATCGCACTTCGGTTGTGGGTTCGATTCCAACATCCTTATCTGACGCGATGGGTTGTCACCCATCCTGCAGGTTTTCCTTTTTATAAAACTACATTACTATAACATCCCATAAATAATATCGAAAAAAGTTCTATCCTTAAACAATACCAACTTATGTCCAATATAATCCATTCCAATATTTAGGCTTATCTAAAATACTTCTGTCCAATCTCATAGTATAAAGAAAACAATTATTAGAGATGTCATCTTCCGAGCATGTGAATACCATAATTTATCCCCCATATATCATACGATATATCTTATTGGTCAAATTACAAACATGTTTTTGCCTTAATCATGTATTCTCTTGAAAAATTAATACCCATTGAACCTTAGTGAAAACATGAATGTTGTTAAAATTTAACACTTTCCACATACCAAAATCCCAAAAATTCTATATACTCAAACCATAATATCACTTAGTCTTTATATCAGTCATGAGCTCATGAATACAATCAAACATCTCATTATATTCTTATCCCTTCATTATGCGCATATCATCTACTTTCCAAAAATATCTGAATAACCTTTCATGGTTTCCGGTACCATTTAACATATACTTTTAAATAATTTAGGAAAAAAAATAGTGTAAAAATCCTTATAAGTGTCTTTATTCCATAGTACCATTACCTATACAACATAACTCTTGATAAACATAAATCATTCTACTACCTTCTTAAACCATTGACCGAGCTTCAACAATTATTTTATCTCACATATCATTTGTAGTCTCTTCATCGTCATCAACATAAATACTACCCATACGACCACGCTAATTCTATTCATGAGACTTTCCCTTAGGGCATTGATTTGCATAATGCCCATACATTCCACATTGAAAACATTTAATCATTGTGATGTTGTAGAAATACCATTATCCTTTTCCATCGTGTTAACTGAACCTTTTCCTTTGCACTTAATGGGTTTGTGTCCTTCTTTTCCACACCCAAAGCATCTTCCAGTTCCTCTTAAACATTCTCCCTGATGCCTCTTCCAACATGATTTATATGAGTGAAATTGAACTTTCTTTCCTCTATAATCATCATGAAACTTCATATTTCTCTTATTATATGAGTCAGGATACTTACCAAAGTTGAGATTATTGATCATATTATGAGATTGATAACTAGGCATAATAACGATGTTTGGACTTCCAAATCCAATTTCATTTGGTTGCTCATTAATAATATCGTTCCATTGTCCATCATATCCTCCATTATCGTGAATCTTCCTGTTTCCAACCATTTTCTAAAACCCAAAAAGAATAGTGTGAGAGGAAAAAATTATAATCAAGGGGGATTACCTTCAATATCTAACATCTTAGGTTTAATTCTAATATCGTTTCCATAATTGTAGGAATATAAACTATACTTATACTTGACCTTAGGGACATCCCTAGACATACCTTAGAAATATCTCTAGGGATCTCACTAAAGTTCTCGCATCCTAGTTTCCAAAGGATAACTAAACCGAACCTCTGATACCAAATATAGAGACCCAAAGCTTGACGTACATGGACATTACATTAATTTTGTAGAATGATTAATACATAATAAAAACAAACACACAAGGACCGTAATAGTTTAGTGTCTTTGGAAACTCAGAACATAATCTTCTAATCGTGGTGAAAGATCTTCAACATCTCCCATACTGATCTTCCCCTTTTGTTTTCTTACCTAAAACCTTTCTTTATATCCTGGGGAAAATAAAATATATAAAGGGTGATCTCAAATTCTCAGTAAGGGTAATCATGGAGAAAATAAAACAAATCATATACATTTGATATAAAAAACATGAACATAATGTTTAAACATCAAGATATTGAGAAATGGAATAAAACATGGATGTACGTAAGGCATAGATCATAAATAAACATAAATCCTGATAAAATAGATTGGGAATAAAACATGTAATTGTGGAAACCATTAACCACATGTTATGATTTCCATAGTAGCAATGGCATTGCTACTAAGACCATCTTAGTGGACAAAGTCCCTTTCTGAATCGAGTTCACTCCTCGTTTCAGTCATGTAACACTGAACCAGATTAACTTACCGTTCCATCCATGTCTATCTCATGAGATGTAAATCTTTACCCAATGCATTGGAGGGAGATATAGGTCCCACCCATATCATAATTAAATCATTCTTACTTGTGCAACAACATAAACATAAATCATTCATCATAACCCAAAGAATAAAAATGGGTTTCGTAAACATCATCCCATCATAACATAATCCATATAAAAAAATGGATATCGTTTCATCATAAGAAAAGTGAATCCATGTAAATCAAAGAGATATTATAATTGAAACATACACATATGAAATAATGTCATCTTAGATGGAAAATGGTTCTGATAAAAAACTTGAAAATAATTCTTGAGGAAAATATCCTTTCTTCTTAAAAATCATTTTCTTTTCACAATATGCCATGAAATTTTAAAAGAAAAGGATTTTGTTGGAAATATTCATGAAATATTTTAGAGTAAGCTTCATGTAAATAAGGCATTATAAAACTATAAAAATCAGTTCATGCTGTATAAGTTAAAAAAACATTCTTCTCGTACTTTTGCCGGAAAAGTCAAAAAGTACCTCGTAAGGTAAACTAAAGAAAGATTCCTTCCATATGATGTGGTAAAAGTAGAAAAAATTAAAAATAACTTTAAACATACATAGAAGAAAATTAAACATTTTATGAATACATTTTGAGAAAATATGGACATGGATAATAAACATAACCCCCGTAAATACTTACGAATAAACAATCTTGGATAAGAATGAGATTGGAATAATTATCCCTTAACTTAGGTATGATGTGATTCATATGTATCTGAACCTCCTGTATAATGATTTAAATAATTTAATTGAATTATTATAGAATCATTTTAATTGTTTTGATATCATATATGGTTTAATTATGACTTTATATTACCCGTTCTTTTGTAAATTCGATGTAAAAGCAGCGATTTCGGTAAAATCGTTTCATTTATTGTACGTGTTTCAACTTGTTTTTCTTGATATTATTTCTTATATCATGATTTAATTAATTCTAGAATGTAAAACATGATTTATATATAATATATATTCATCATATACATATATATATATATGATAGATCAATAAATGGAATGAAATACACCGTTCATGGAGACGGTACGTCGTACGTACACATGAACGATGTTTTCGTTTCCTTCTTGAATTGAATGGAATTAAGTAGATGAAATACATATATATATATATATATATATATATAAAGTATCATTATTATGTCATATATCTCATTATTATTCATTATACATACTTTATAATCATTCATGAAAGGTTAACACAGAGAATGAATCTCATCGCGTCATGGAGACGGTAGTCCGTACGTACGCACCGGGGATGATATCATTCCCATGATCGTTGAATTATATTCAAGTGTATGTATAATACTTCAGAATCAATATCACTTTAAAATAATCATATATAGTTATTTATTTACACCATTATACCCATCCAAGTATGGTGGTGGTCGAAAACAGATTACACCACGACGTGGAGACGGTATTTCGTAGGTACGCATGCGCGTTGATTTCATTTTCTGTAGGATGGATAGAAGGTGAAATGGGGTTTTTTCATATTTATAATAACATATAAGTATATAATTAATAATAATGTTATTAATTTATATTGATACAACTAAAGAAGAAGAAGTAGAAGAAGACAGAAACTTGAGAGAATCGGAAGAAGAGATTACCTCTTCTTCGACGCACCTCATTTAAGCTTCTTCTTAAAGAAGTAGAGTTGGTCTTTTGAGAAGAAAAGAACCTCTAGAATGATTCTAGGGAATTGGAGAAGAGAAATGGGTAGGGTTTTTCCGAGCTTCAAGGCAAATAATGGTATGAAGAGAAGAGGGAAGGGGTGCCCTTTTTATAAGGGAGGAGAGGGGCACCTTTGGAACAACTTAAAATATTATTTAATAATAAAGTCTTATTCGGTTTATAATAGCTCCAAATTGATTTATTTCTAATATAAAGTGAGGATGGGTCTAAATACTCTCAACCAATAGATTTTATACAGGTTTGGGTCATTATATTAACCTTATCTTTTAGTTTTAACTCTTAGTTAATTAGATTGACATTTACCATGTCACTTTGTATTTTTATATTATATAGTTAATTAACATATCATATACATCCAATAAACTCCCAAGTGGTCCATTACTGATACACATATCATGATATAAGTATTTTGGCCGAACCTTAGATTTTTATGAATATAATAACAATTAATAATATAATATTTGTTTTAAAAACTATTTTATATCAACTTTGACACTATTTGGTAATTGATTTTTGAGAAAATCATAACAGCATTATTAGATAAAAAAGTTAATTAAATCAATACTAAAATGTCATATTAACCTATAAAATTAGTGGAATTCATAAAAAGTCTCAAATTACATTTATTTGGGTATTTATAACATCAATTATGTTAATATTTCATTAATAAGATAATTACTGCATCATCATTTTGTCATAAATAAATTAAATTATTTAATGTCTAAAAATTATAAATAAAATCCCATTATGTAGGAAATCTTTTTATATTTATAATGAATATTTATAGTTGAATTTATCTTATGTATAACCCTATATTAAAAATGATTTAGTTATTAAACTTTGATTTCAACTATTTTAACCCTTCTTTAAATAAATTAATAATAAATGTCCTAATCTAATCCAAGTGGACCTAAATGGTCATATTTTATTCCTAAGGTTTTTTTGGTCGAATTAAACTTATCCAATAGAATTAGGACATGTGTTAGGGTAATAATAATATCATTTTTACCCTTAATTACCCTATTTACTTTTAACCGTGGTAAATAAAAGTAAAAAGTTACAATTCACCCAAATATATTTTCAACTCATTGAACCACATTTTAGTCCTTGATATTAATCGTGTCTCTCAGATTTTCAAAATTCCACTCACAGAAGTGGTAAAATTATGTTTTATGTAAGTTTGCAAAAAGCTCTTAGGAGGTAGGTAAAAGACAGTGAAAAGTTCAATAAAATTTTTATTTATCGAAAATTATTATAAAATGACTCCAATGAATTACATTGAACTTATATAGGTATTATGTATCAATTTTGACCTAAAATAAATTTAAATAAAATAAATAATTATTTAAATAAAAAGTCGGTTTTTAAATAGTAACCTAGTGTTTTCACTATTCATCAAAAATTGAAAGTTTTCAGAAAAATACCAAAAAGTCACCCTAGGATAATTGTGATATTCCGAATCCAAAAATGAAGTCCATTTTGAGAAGTAAAATTTAAAAAATTTCAAAAAATGGGTATTACTATTCTTAACGGCTAGTTCATAATAATATTATAAAAATATTTCATTTAGTGAAACTCGGTATTGCGTACTACACACACTATCGAGGAAGGTCTTGAATGCGTGTAATGCAAGCCAAGTCAGGGTTGCGTGTAGTGAAATCATTGTTTGGTGTTCTGTATAACATAATTAAAACTTATTTCATTTATACATTAAATAAAATCTATACTTAATGTTGTGTAAAATAATTTTCACAAAACGAACTTGAAATTGTGTGTAAGATGAGCCATGAATAGTGTTGCGTATACTGCAAGCTAATAAGGTGTTGCGTATAGTACAAGCTAAACTTGGTGTAGTGTATAATAGAAGATTTCTATGAAATTAAAAGAATATTTTTCATAAAATCTCAGGGTGTTACAGAACCTCCATGTTGGGTCCGTCTGCTGGAGCTTCAGATAGTTTGGGTTGGCGTCGGTGGCGGCATACAGTGTCCTACTCCACTCCTCTAGTTGACCCACCCATAGTGCTCGACTCCATTTTGGTCTGTCTCGATGAAGGATTCGGGTCAACTTGGGATGGTATTGGAGGTGAGCTTGCAGTGGCTCTTGTTCGTGTTCTTCACCGGCACTGGATTCTTCTTATCTTATGATTTTCTTCTTTCTCTCTTGGGTTCAGTGCTTCTACCTGGTGTTGTATTCCTATTTCCATTTGATTTTTCGGTCACCTTCTTGGTCTTAGTTGTTGCTGTGATGTGGGGTTTGAACTGGCGATGTGTCTTGGGTTCCTTCTTATTCTACGAGATGTGGTTTCCGTCATGACGATGGTCCTGATGTCCTGTGATGTTATGTTTTGATTCTTTTTTGATGGCGAAGATGGTGTTTTACGATGGCGATGATGGGGTTCTTATCGGAAACGAATGTGGTTTCTAATGAGTGGCTCATGTGGGCGCAAGAAACTTCTATGATGGTGGTCTAAAGCTGCAATGGGGTGATGGTCGATGGTCTTGTTCCAGCAATGTGGTGGCGAAGTGGTGTACTCAACTGTCAGGGGGCGCAGCTCGAGACAGCTCGTTGCTCGTTGTTTTGTAACCCGGGATGTTCAAATTTTAAATTTAGCAGTTGTTTCATCTTTTTTTTAAATTTTGAATTTTGGTAATTTTTTTTGTATTTGGTTGTTTTGAGGATATCACTTTTCCTTAAAGTGGCTTTTAAAAAATACAAAAATATGATTTGGATTGGAGGGGTAATGTTTGAATATCTTATTCATTATTTTATTAATTTTCTCAAGAAAATCATTAGTGGTTGACTCTTGTGACCAAAAATAGTAATAAGTGTATGTGAGTTTGAAAAATGTGGGATTACATCATCCAAACATCACCTATGACTCCATAAATCATGTATTTAGCATTTATCGTAAATTATTGTATTTTACTATTCACCAAAAATTCATGTATTTTAGAAAAATACAAAAAATTCACCATTACAATATTTCTACTTGTATAATTTAAAAATGTACTCCATTTTATCAAAATAATTTTCCAAGTATTGGAAATTTAATTTTTAGTTAAAATCGTCATTTACTCAAAAAATGTAGTCTTTAAAATTTAAACTGATTTTATAACACCTTTAAAATTAACAAAGGTGTCATTAAATTATCCACAAACCATAAGAAAAAAATATTGATTTAAGAATAAATTTTATGAAAATTAATTTTATTTTATAAAAATTTATTAATTATAAAATTGTAATTAAATATTTATTACTTATAAAAATATCAACACTTAATTATTAATTTTTAAAATATTCTATTTCATGTATAAGGTGCATAAAGATTGTTTATACATCCGTGGGTGAGGTTAATATTCACAAGGGTCACATTACTATTCCTAAGGTTACATTACTATTCATAAGGGTAACATTACTATCCATAAGGGTAAGTTACTATTCACCAAAAAATAAGTTGATCTGATCAAACTTCAAATATCTTACTGAATGCAATCGTGTATATCGGTTTTTTGAAATTCAATTTAAAGAGGTGACAAAATTAAGTTTCATGGCTAGTGTATAACTATCTTTCTTAGATAATTATAATAACCAAGTTTTTTCGTAGAGACTCAGTGTTGTGTGCATCGTATTTTCTATTAAATTTATTTTTAAAACCTTACGGTGTTAAAATTACTCTGATAAAGTAGGGTATAGTATCCCTATGATTGATATTAGACCTGCATTATTAGTTAGTAGCCTCTGGTATATAAGGAGGCATGCTTGAGTTCTTGTGTCGGTCCGTCTCAGGGCACCAATGTGTGGCACCTAGGTCGGGAAGGAACAATTAATGAATGATTTTATGTATTTATAAAATTAAAAAACTTAATTCTAATGTATTTATAAAATTTAATGGTTAAAATATGAATAATAAAATTTAATATGATTGTGTTAAAATTATTGAATGTTAAAAAATAATATTTTTTTAAAGTACTATTATTGTAAGTATTATGTATTTTTTATTAATAAATTAAATTTTCCCATCTAAATGATGAATGTAGTGTAACAATCTAATTTATTAAAAATAGGTTAACCATTTTTAAATTATTAATTGATATATAATAATATTACAAACACTTAAGTTTTAAAAATAATTATTTCTTTAAAAATAATTTATATATATATTTTATGTTTTTAGTTAAAAAATATATTTCTCAAATTAAGAAATTAAATTAGATTAAATTAATTCAAAATTTAGTTTTATCATGTCAAAATTGTGTTAGACGGGTTATCCCATTTTTTTTAATTATTATGGTAAATAATTAAACAAGGTAAAAGTTTTTAAAAAAGAGTTCACATATATTAGAAAAGATTTTAATTAGTAAAAATGATATTTATGCATTCTAAAAGAATTTATTTAGTTTTAGGAGTTAACAAATCGCCATCATTTACTCACTTAACTCACATAAATCCCATGTGATTCCATCTTTACCCTTCACCTAACTTAAGTTTCTAAGAAAATGTCTCTCATTTTCACCTATAAAAGGATTTATCCACTATCCCTACCAAACCAATCCATTACATGGATACTCTCTTTAATACCTAAAACAATTACACTCTTAAATCCTTCTTAGACATTGGGTATATTTTAGTTTCAATAAGGAATCCTAAATCATTCATTTTGAAGGAGCTCTATTTGAGCAAGAGAGAATTCATCAAAGTATGTATCTAGTTCATTCACCATATTTATTAATTATATTATATTATATTTTGTTTATAAATATAATCATTCATTATATTTAAGTTATATTACCATCATTATACTTCTTATAAAATTATATTACTCTTATATAATTCTATGCTCTTACATATTTCATTAGTATAACATGTTCTTATTTTGATTTCTCAACCACCTACAAGAATGATGTTATATTAATATCATTATTTTCATCATGAATACATACAAAGACATACATAATGGTGAAATATGATATTCACAAGTAATTAATGTCATGAATATTTTTGGAACCCTTGTCTTATTAATCACCGAATCATGTTTATTATGATATTAATGACTTTTATGTTTTATAATAGCATTTTACATCATCAAGCATATTGTCAAAATTTTATATAAGTATGAATATCCATTGAGGTTTATTCACTACCTTAAATAACTCTCCATTGAGGTTAAGTCACCTCCAGCGCTGAATCACTATTTGGAAGGTGTCACCGCCAAGGATGTCCCGCCTCTAGAATGGATTCTTAGTAATATATGAGAAAAATTCACCCCCATACGATGACTCATCATTGGACAAGAAATATGGAAAAGTATGGAAAATTACTACCATTAGAAATGATCTACGAAATTTTGGATAAGTGTTAGAAATACCTACTTCCATACCCGAGTCACTATTGATGATGATCTAACACCAGAATGGAAAATTGGAAAAGTGTTCGGATGACTCACTGTTTGCCTAAGTCACCACTAGACAGACTCACCTCCAGATATTATCTCATCATTCAAGTTGACTTGCCACTAGATTTTGTTTAACCCTTTAAAGGATTCAATGACACTATTCTATTTATATTGAATTAATTATTTCTAAAAGTTATGTTATATAATATAATGTAGAAACTTATTTTAATGATTATTCTTAAATTTTTTTTCAAAAATGCATTAAAGAATGTGTCATCCTTGAGTAAAAGGATGTAGAAGATTTTGACAATTATTCATACATGATACTCTTAAAATAAGTATAATACTATCTCATGTATATATATTGAGATCTAATAGACATGAATTCATAAATAGTGGAATTCACGAACACATGGATTGTTCCACTTCCTAATAGATTTCATGTCGCATCTATCCTACAAACAATTGTGTGAAAGTGGAGATCCATGATCATTCAGATCCTCTAATATTTTCAGAACAAAAAATATTTTGTGATACTTTTTTCTACTGAGAGTTTCATAAAATCAACTCAAGAATCAGTTCAAACAACATTCAAGCAGTCACGAGCCACAAATATTATCATATAGATAAATACCATCTTATCTACATCATTATTTTCCCTTTTTATTTATTTAATTTAATTTAGATAAGTGTGTGTATACTCTATATTTATAATATAAAAATTTTATCCTATGCTAGAACTAGTTGATAATATATATCTTCTTAAACTATTTTACACTTATTTTCCCATGTGTTGTAAAATAGGTCCTTGTGTGGATGTCTTTGATTCATTCTTACAGTTTTTACTGAAGAGGTCTATGTATGGCCTAGAAATCATTTCTATTACACACTTGATCCATTTTGTGGGTCATATATTATTTTATATAATTTTCTATACAGTGGGTTATTTCCAAGTGGAGAATATTAGGCCTTGGCATGAGACTAAATCTCTTGTATTTTATTCTATTGTGTGTTTTTTTTGTTTTTTTCATTCTAAGATTTAAAACTAAATCTTTTTAAAAATTTAAACAAACACAGTACTTTGATAGTTAGTATTTATTAGTTTTTATATATGATTTTGATCAAGTGTATTGATTTCAAAAATTAAATTAAAATTTTGTTTTGTTTTAACTAATACTTAATCAATCATTGAGAAATATTGTAAAAGATTAGAACTTATATTGATCTATTGTTTAGATTCACTGGGATATTTTAATACATATGCATGTTATAGTTGTGTACCATGGTTGTAATCAATGTATTTTTTAGTTATTTTTAGGGTTTATAATATTATTAATAATAAGATATAATATAAAACATACTTTAGTGAACCAAAACTGATGAATGATATACCAAAATTTTTATAAGTTAAAATGAAGGATCAATAATTTAAGAAATATTTGGATTATTTTTCTATGATTTATTACTCTAATTATTGTTTTTTTTATACTCACACTAAAATTTTGGTTTTATCCAATGGTTATAACTAAGAGTGATCAAGTTAACAATCATTGGGATGTATAATTAAAAGATTCTTATTAACCAGAAACCAAATATGATGGGATTTTGAGTGGAAAAAAATCTATTCTCACCCTTCTCTCTCAGGAAGTAAATAATAAAAAATCATATAGAAATGCCTAAAACACCAAGTAAGGAACAAATTTTCATTTAATCCTTCATGTGGAAACATTTAATCTAATTTAGTGGTTACTCTCATCCACTAATTATTGATCAATGGATCAATATAATATAAAATATATTTTCTATTCTCTACTTACCAATTCATGAAAATGTTATGTTAGTTTTATAAAACATAGAATCTGAAGCTGATCAATGGTGGATTCTCATGATTAATAGGATGAAATATAAAGAAATTGAATTAATGGAATGAGAGGAGTATAATAAGGTGTTTTTCAATAAATATTTCCCATAAATTCATTACAATAAAATGAATAGAGTTAATTCCTAAAGCTGAACCAAAAGGTGGATAAATAAATTAGTACATATGATGTAAAATTCATAAGAATTTCAAGGTACACTTATAGTTTTTCCATTGACCCTTAAATTAATATTGATCATTTATTTGGTGGTTTAAAACCAAGTCTCTAAAATAGTTAGATATAACGGACATTTCTAGCAATGAATAAATTTATTGATGTTCTCTAAAGATGGAAATAGAAATTGGTGAATCTTATTACTCTCATGGTTTTGGTAAAATAATAGAAAAATAATGTTTTTTATACTCATGTGATAAAACCAAAATATTAAATAAAATTAACCTTCTTATATATTGAAAATTTGGTAATAATTATGGTGTAATCATCTCTAAGGAACACGTAAATAATTCAAGTTTATAAGAGAATGTCATCTAGAACATGAATGTCAAGGATATATGAAGACTCGATCTAAAGAGATAGAATGAGAGAAATAATGACCTAAAACACCACCCACACCCAAAATATTCAATTATAATAAATATGGGAATTGATCCAAAACGTTAACCTGTAACACCCTAATATTTTTTAAAATATTTTTTTTTGGAATTAATTTAAACATTTTGATATTTTTATTTTCACATAAAACTGAATATAGTTTGTGTTATATAAAAGTTCAAAATTTGGTTTGTGTTTCACACAACACAAAGTTATTATTGTGATCCATGAAACACTTAGATTATCCTTTAGTATATGAAAAACTATATTCTTCTTGTGTTACTTTCAATGTATAGTTCCTTCGGTAGCTTGTGCAGCATGTGAGGCTTAGTTTTACCAAATAATAATGTACTTTTAATAATATTATTAAAATATTATTATATTTTTCACCTAGCTGTTGGAATGAAAGTTATGAATAAGATTAAATAAAATTATAAAAAAATGGTTTATACATGTATATAATAGGGATTATTTAGTAACCACTTAACTATAAATGAAATTAAAACCCTTTTGAGAATATAGGAAATCTTTTACTAAAAATCTATATCAAACACCTTTTAACTTCATAAATAAATCAAACCACTTTTGAAAAATTAATTTAATAATATATATTATTTTAAATCAATTATTTAACGTTTATCATATGTGTTTTATAGACACTAGATAAGAATAAATCCAATTTTATGTGTAAATATATATTTTTTTCTAAAAGTTAATTTTACCACCTTTTAATGAAGAACCTATTTTAAATATATTTTTTTAAACTTTTATAATTTTTATTTTAAAAAATAAACATAAACTTTTAAATAATTACATAAAATTTTACTTTGGGTAATATTTGGGTAAATTTATGAGATGTTTAATTTTTTGATAAATAGTGAATAACAATGAATTTAAATTGAAAACTGATTTTCCATCTAATTTATTTATATAGATAAATTATATTTTAAATTTTGTTTAATATATAATAAGTTCAATAATACATAAATCAATCCAATTTAGATAATTTAAATCAATTTCACATTTAAATTGTATATGAAAATATTTCAATCATTTAAATATTTTCTCTCTAAAAAACTACTATCACGACATGTTTGTGGGATTAATGTAAAAATGAGTTTACTTTGTGGTTAAAATTTAACATAAGGGAAAAAATAACCTAGAAAAATGTCCAAAATTTATTTTCTGAAAATATTTATACTATATCCTCCATTTTATCTAACTTTATACATTATTTTAGTCATATTATGTAAGGAAAACCTCACAATAGTGTTTACCTTTTTGTATTTACACAAATGACACTCCTCCATCAATATAAAAGGGCATGCACACACCTCACTTTTTCACACCTATCAATCCATTTGGTTCTTCCAAAACATACCCAAATATTCTACAAAATCCCATCCTATCATTCTATAACTCTCACTTTAGTCATAATGTGATCCAATTTTGTTTTTTAGTGCAAACCAAAAGGAATTACTCAAAGAAGAGGTAACATCCTTCAACAAGAACTTTTGTTTTTTGTTTCAAACCCCTAAAATATTCATGTTAAGTTCTTATATAATAAAATAATTATTAAAAATATAATAATATTTTTTATGTTAAGTTTTATACCTACATATGTACACACTTTGATCAAATGGGATATACAATCATCATTATTGTGTAAGGTGGACTACTACCTCAAGAATTGATGTCATTCATTCTTCCGTTACAACCTTTAAAAGTTGGTAAAAATGATAGAATTATAGTTTTCGTATTATAAAAATTATATTTATAATGTATTTCTGATTTTTTAATTCTTATATAACACATACCATCATGATTTACATTTTTTGGGAATACGATAACTTCATTTGTGGACATGTGGACTATCGCATCCTCAAAGAGTGATGATTTATTCACACTTTAAATGGAATTTATTAAGGATGGGTTTAGTAAAATTATAAAAAAAATATTACCTAATAATGGTAATTTAATTATAATATATTTGTATATATACATATATTTCATTTACTTCCTTTCTTTCAATATGACAAGAAAATGGAAACAGCATTCATGCTTTCTTATGGCCTAACATCTCCATGAACTATGTATTCCATTTCATATTTCTATATTTTATAGATTACTAGTATTCTTACCTAAAAAATTTTGTGGGATTTAAATTTTAAATACTATCTAAAATTTTATCATGGTTTCATTAGTAGGTAATAATAAAATATATAGAAAAAAATATATGCAAAGGGTGATGGTTATAAAAGTATACTTAATTATCTAATGGATTACTTTTTCCCCCAAAACCCTTCATTTTTTCCCTCGATTATTACAACCATATAAAAAACTTCACAAATTACATCATTTAATCTTGTAATTCCAATGTGGCATATCTCTAAATCATTGAATAATTATGAGAAATATGAATTTAAAATAATATATAGAACTTTAAGATTCAATTAAACCGCATTGCTTCAAGTGGTAAAATATAATATGCTATACAATTGAAACTAAGGGATGTGAATTTGGATTTTCCCAGTAATCCATAGTCTAAAAAGTTACAAATGATAGTTATCCTAATGTATCAAATGGAACCACAAACCTGAGATATAGTCTTTATCAACTCCCTTATTTGTCTCTTTTTAAAGAAGCTTTTTTCAAAGTAATCCCCACTGAAGACTCCTCTTCCATATTATCTTCAATATCCATCATTAAATACCTTCATTTATAGAACATAAAAAAATTATATACCAAGTATAAAGACAAACAAAAAATATTGCTAAAAATTTCAAATAGATAAGAAAAATATAATTAATAACTATAGTATTAGTATCTCGTATTCTGAAGAAAATAATTCTGTTTAATAATACATAAAATAAAAAAACACATATGAAGAAATTTGAAGTACTTAAATGTTATAAGTTATTTGAAACAAAAAGAAAATAAAAAATCGATGTAAATAATTATTTATGCCACATTGATTAAATTTAATTACAAATAAAACCTGTGAAACTAAATCTAAATTCGTGAGAATTAAATATAGAAATTTAGAGTAACAATAATCTCACATAGACATGGTAAGGAAACATGGAATGGATTACTAAATAAAATATAAAAAAACATGAAAATGGATATTTAAAAATCACATTCTATTAACTAAAATATGTAACAAATGCTACTGAATATTAATTACTTCCAATACATAAAGACAATTAAGGTTTTTTTGAAACTGGAGTTCAATATAATTGAACCAAAAAATAATAATATGGAAAATATGTACTAATATAAGAAATTAATTAAATTTGTGAAACTATTTAATTATTCTAAACATAAAATATACTCAAAAATGTATGAATATGTACATAAAAAATATACTCTATTATCCAATGACATTTATTTAAATTATGTGGACTACTTAACATAATATACACCTTCCACTACAAATTATATTAACTTCTTAACATAACATAAAGTGTTGATATCAACATTATGTTATGTTATAATTTAATGTCGATAGGGGGAAAGAATGTTAGGATTCATTAAACGTGTTATTCATCTAACAGATAAAGAAACACATTGATTAGACTTGGAATACATCTCTAATACCATTGATTTGTTTTAGGGGTTCATCATATGAAAAATGGTAATGAAATCAAGCACATATATATGCTCTACCTATGATTTATAGAATCATATGTAATGGAAAAAAATATAAATAATTCATAAATGAAGTGATGTGTGATCTATCCTTAACTCTTCATTGCACAGTAGATTACGAAAACCTTTGTAGCAAATGAAATTCCTTGGAATGTAGATAAATTCATTCATAACTGGATTATGCATGCACTTATCCTAAAATATTGGTCTCACTGTATTACATCATATTAATCATATACATAAGTTTTTAGGGCACACAAAACAATATATAGTGGGTTAAATATACTATTAGTGAATAAAAATTACTAATGGACATATATAAAGTTCAAACACATACATTGGGTTCAATATACATAAGTCAATAGAAACACACATATAGTTGAAATAAAACATATTAAAAATTAACATACTAATAGTCAAAAAAATATAATGAATGTGGATAGAAACACATATATAGTGGTTTCAATATGAATTGAATACAACATATTAATAGTGAATGTAACATATTAATAGTGAACAAAAAATAGTATCAATTTACTCAACATGCCAACCATGAAAAAATAATGAACATAACTAAAAGTGGATGTCATAACTTATTATCTTTTGGAGGACTATTTTGAAGTTTGATCTTGTTTAGATAAGAAATTATCAATAACATTCCCCTATAATTTAAATCTCTTCATTCATCAATGCATGAAAAATAAATTTTTATTTATCTAAATATTTAGTTTAGTCAACCAAGATAGATACATAGGAATGGATGTCTCTGTTAAGGAAATGTGGAAAAATATTAAATAAGGTACCAATTTATCATTCAACTTTGACTCATCAACGAATACTTCAAGTCTTCCCTCATTCAATGGATTTTATAATCTATGAATTTTACAAAATAATTTCAAATTATTGGATGTAATTTATAAAAAAATGAAAGTAATAAGAATGAAAGATTTTAAATTCTTGTGAAGTAAAAACCATAAAATATAGAATGTTCACCTCTCACTTCCCTTATGAATTTTATTGATAATGAAATGAAATAGTCTAATCTATCACTGCTATATGAGATTGGAAACATTATTCAAAATTAAAGATATTGAAAACCCTCATATCCTGCCTTTCACTCTATATAGTATAGTTATTTGAATCGGGAATATTAAATATTTCATATTCTACAAAAAATGTTTAATTTTTTTAATATAATATTAAAATAAAACATAGATATTTGATTTAATTTTTATTAATTATGATACTAGCATATGCACCATGTATATCCACATAATGAAAATACATACAAGTTATTTCAATATTGTAAAACCCTGTATATTCTCATATATAATCCATCATAATCGCATTTTGTATTTAAAAAACATATAATTTCCCAATATAACATTAACATATACACCCAAAAACATATAATAATAACCATTTCCATTAAAATAAAGTAATCAGGATGTATTACCAATTTTTTAATGTGTTATTTGAGATTTATTCTGACAATCACTTATATTGTATCCCCCTTTCATGCATCATTCATGGACACAACCAATAAACAAAAATAATGGAATGATATAATTATAGCTAAAAATAATATGATAAAAGGATCAAAGCTTAATTAATAGTCGATTTGGAAAAAAATTATCATCACTAACACCAATATAAAATTGATGTAAAATATAGCATAAAACATCATGAGTAGTGGATTCATACTTATTTAGTCACCATCTAGGGTTCTTTTGTTGAATTTTTATTTCTTCAAAAAGGCCATGTAAGATAATTACTCAATTAATATTTTTAAAACATTTTGAAACAACATAATAGAAAATAATAAAATTGATTTCGAAGGTATTTGTAAATTCATATCTCAATGTTAAAGAATATCATCTTAAAATCTAAGAGTATAACTAATAAATTAAAAAATTCAGAATGAAAAATAATTAATATAAGAAAATTTCCATAATAAGGAACTAGAACTAGTTCTACAACTATGTACATAAAATCAAAAAATGGGAAGATACAGAGAATGAGATGTTAATAAGTAGTTGTAGAGGAAACAATTTGAGTGGAATCTTACTTAAAAAGGGTGTAAATAATATTTGATAGGCTGACCAATATGAACTTGTTTCGGATCCTCTTAGACAATAATGAACTAGTATGAAACTCAATGATTAGTATTTAAAAATACGTATCCTAAAATAGAATTAGATCATAAAACTGAAAAATAAAATCTTAGATAGTATATTGGTTTTGGTTAATGTTGAAAGAAAAATATATGACATTTATCTAGTCTTATAAAAGAATCAATTCTTCCACATTAGAATCTCTAGAAACATTTTCCTTTATGGAATAACCCCTTATAAATAATGTCACAACAACTTTAAACCTATAAACTATATGAATTCAAGTGTAATTAGGTTTTTTTTATGAGCATTCAGCAATTGAGGATAATTTTTAATTAATAGTAGCTAAATTTAAATACATGAGATGTCTACTGAAGGATGATACATAAATGAATGATAAAATCCATCACCTTTTGATAAGGGGCCATGTACTCTAGCTCATGAAAAGATAATAATTGTAATTATCACCAAAATACACAAAAACTCTTGATAAACAACAATCAATAGCGATGAAAAGAAATAGAGAGTGAAACAGAAGGTAGTGGAGAAGAAGAACTAATCTCATGGTGGGGTGAGAGACCCCATCAAAGGTATTCCCATCATTACCTCTTGGGTTAATCAGGGTTCTAATATCTCCTAGTAACTTTGTATAAATGTCAATTTTCTCTGATTTATTATTCATCCTGAGGATAAAACCTTCTTGACCTGTAAATAGTTGAAGAAAACAGCATGAAAAAATATAGCAAGAACAAACCAAAACACGCATACTAATTTAGAACCAATTGAATACTGGAGAAAATAAGAGTGAATCAAAACCCAAACAGTAGAAATGGAATCTATATCTAAGTAAATAGACTGATCATCATCAAAATATACCATTCCACGTGTGAATCAAAAGTCATGAGTCATGGTCTGCTGACCGAGAACTTAGAACATTGGAAGACTGTAGAGAGATGGAGGCATAGATGGGAATGGGGAGTAGCGGAGTAGGGGAGAAGGGGGAGAGGGGGAAGCAGAGTGAGATGATGATAACGATGGGGAGATGAGAAGAGATATAGGGGAGTGGAGGGATCAGATACAGGATATGGGAGGCAGGAGAAAGGGAATGTGATTAGTAGTGGCAGTGGTGATATGGTGAGACGGCGAGACAACGAGACGGAGAGACAATGAGATGGTGAGACACAAGAGTTGGAGAGAAAATGAAATTGAGAACGATTAATGTGAAATGGATTTCGCAAGATTGTAAAAAGTTAGGGAGAAGTAATAATAAATGGTGGGTGTGTAGGGTTTCGGTTAGTCAATGATTGGAAGGTGAAATAAATCATGGGAGTGGAGAAATTAGAGGGATATGGAGAGAAGGGATAGTGAAATGTGTAGAAGAAATCACAAGAATTAGAATAAATAATAGATTATAAATACATATATATTGAATATATATGATAATTTTATCTTGTTTTAAATTATTTAAATAATGAAATAATTATACAAGTAATAAGATCGAGAATAACATGTCAAAATATATATGAAAAATAAATCAATTATTACCTGAAACGTAACTTTAACATGAATTTGTTAATAAACTGTTAATATAAAGTCATAATTAAATCATATATGGTATGATATATAATAATATGGTTTTTTTAGATTTATAATAAAGTTATATTTTGTATACAAGAATTTTGAATGTTTATGAATAAATTCAAGACTTATGTTATTGGTTTTTTATATCACTTTTAATTATATGATATATATGCTATATTCACCACATATTCTTTTTTGTTGTTTATATAATAAATATTAATGTATTATATGATTATAATCCTTAAATTTATTTGTTTTTATATATCCATTTTTTTATCTCTCTTTTATGGTATTTATCATTCAAAAAGTTACCAAATCAGTAAATTAATTTTGTCTCCATTTTCCTTCTTTGAGACCGATGCAAATTTATGCACCTATATACTTCTATGTAGTGTATATAATTCCATTTGACATGTTATATTATGAATTTACTTCTTTTAAAGATATTTTAAGATTCATGTAATGTTATTTTCTCATGGGGATTGTGATTAAATGTTACCAAAGTGGTTAGATTTTACAGCTACAACCTCATCATTTATAGGGATTGTTAACAATTATGCATCTATTAATTAAATATTTTGAAATATATATCAAGGACCCTAATAAATTTTATTATACTCTGTTTATTCCTAATATATTCAAGTAATTGTACCATTTTCCACTCTTTTTTACTTATGATAATTATGAAAGTGTTTTTAATAAAATCTAACTTTATCTCCCTCTTTGGTTGGAAATATATTTCCCTTCAAATCCATGTTTTCTAAAAAATAAGAAATTTTATAATATTATCCTATTATTTTTAAAATAAATTTTTACCCATGTTTTACCCTTTTTAAAATGGTTTTAAAAGGAATATTCTGGGCATTCTATGATCAAGGAGCTTTTCTAAACATGTTATAGTGAAAAAGGAATGTTCAATGTTTACATATTTACCTACCATCATGACCATAATTTCGTTGACAATTCACATTCATGTTATAGGGTTATTTTTATAAAAAAAACTAATAATATTCTAGAAATTTATTGTTTTTAAAGTATTTTTCAAAGAAAAATGTTTTTAAAATATTTTCAAGATTTCTTTATATGTTTTCAAAGAAAAAGTTTTCAAAATATGTTTAAGCTTCCTTTATATGTTTTCAAAATAATTTTCAAAGAAAACTATTTTACAAATGTATTTGTAATTTAAAAATTATTTATCAAAGTATAAATGATATTATCCTTAAGAAAATATTTAAATGAAATTTCAAATTTTTATTTATAAGAAAATGATTTTTTTAAAAAAATTATCAAAGGGATTTTAAGGGAAAGAATTTTTTCATTAAAAAATGATCCATGTAATCTCAAAAATCCTTCTCCATATAATATGAAATCCTCTGATATATTTTATTTTTTTCTGTGCATATTATCCAATGACACTATTCTTATTCATTCTTTGAATTGTTTATTTTTAATTGTAATGTTTTTTATGGAACCCTTTTCTATTCCATGGGTTATACCATCATAAAATGATTATAAAACCCTCTTAATTTCATAGGTTATCATATGATCAAATTATTAATAACCATGTATCGTTTCCAAATGTTATAATAATATGAGATTTTTATAATAACCATTTCATTTCTTGGGTTATTATTTCATGTTTATGAAACTCGTCGCTTTTTATGGGTTATGATATGATGAATGTTTTTTTATCTTATGAAACACGTATGTATGATTTCATTATATTATGGGTGGGACCTATATATACCTCCAATTCATTGGGTAAATATTTATATCTCATGAGATAATTATGGGAATAAGTCGACTAGATAGATCCACTAAAGGAATAATGTGTAACCTGATCAACTATGAAGAAAGGGATTCTACTGGTGATGGTGGTGTGTCTCGCCCAGGTGGTATAGCCACCTATGCATGAATCTGATTACATATTAAAATTATTATGAGTGAACCTTATTATATGTTCACAATGTTATTCATGGAACTAGTTGATTTTCCATATGTTTATACATGGGCCTAATTATATGTTCACAATTTTATGAGTGAACCTTATTACGTGTTCACATTATAATTCATGGACCTAGTCTAATGTTCATATTTTTATGCATGGACGTAATTTCATGTTGAAAATGTTATCAGTGAACCATATTATGTGTTCAAAATGTTATGTGTTGAACTAGTTTCATGTTTATATGTTTATACGAGGGCCTAATTATATGTCCTTGACTTAATGAGTGAACCTGTTTCCTTTTACACATGTTCACAATTTTATTATCTGATGTGTATTCCACATTTCAATGTATTATTCCAATTATATTCTATCACAACTCATGCTCTTTGATTTCCATATGATTCATGTCTTATGAACTCCCATCCTTATTCCATGACTCATGATTATAATATTTGATATGAAGGTTATGATCTTCAAATATTATGATTATGTTCTCATTCCCTTATGTCCATGTTATTCTTATATATCTCCATTATTTTTACCCTTACTGAGAATATGATCACATACTTTCTTATGTTTCCTTTCAATGGGTTATAAATAATGTTTTTAATTTGGAGTACTAAAGTGAAAGATCATTACAAGATATGTTTTAAATCTCTCCCCAAATTAGAAGAATGTGTTCTCAGTTTCCAAAGACACTAAAGTATTATGGTCCTTCGAGATTTACTTGTTTAATGTTCTGAATATTCATCTAAAAGGATGCAAAATTCTTTTATGTTAAGCTAGGTCGTTATAGTTGTTATAAAGTAATGGTTTGGTCAACCTTCGGAAACTAGGATTAGAAAACTTTAATGAGATCCCTAGGGACATTTCTAAGGATATTTCTTGGGATATATATCAGGATAATCCTATGGTGTCATATATTTAGAAAATGTTTCATGATTTACATACTATAATTAATTTTTCAAGATTATGTAGTTTTCTACTATAATAAGTGTTTCTCACCCTATGATTTCTGGTCTTATTCAATAGCAGGAACTAGAAGAAACTAGGTTAACATTGAATTATTCAGATGTGGAAAGTATGGGCATTATAAAAATATATGTCCTGAGTGGAAATCTCATAAAGAGGATCATGAATGTTTTACGAGTATTTGTTATACTGATGAATATAAAAAGGCCATGATTGACATGTGAAATGTCACGACCCGTCCTCGAGGCCCGTGTCGTGACTACCCCAAGCCCGCCTTCCATAAGCCAGGGGCTGGTGACTAGCACCAAAGGCGTAAATACCGATAGAAAGGGAAGGCATTTCCTTTATAAAGTAAACAATCACCACTTAGTACGCAAGCTGAGTAAACACTAATTAAACTGAGTACAAAAGTAAGTGATGGAAAGTAAATGGGTCAGAATACAAACCCAACTGAAAGTAAAGTAAGACTAAAAAGAAAGTACAGCAGCAGAAAATTAAAGCAGCAACTCCGAGCTGTCCTCTGGAAATCCCACCTGAAGGGTGGGTACAGATAGTCTCCTCTGCTCCTCGGCTCCAGTCATCCACTCTGTGTACCTCCCATCCAGTGATCCACCTCCAGGTACCGTCTAGCTCCACGAGCTCCCACCTCGATCAGCGTTGTCTATTGTTTTCATCCAATACAACGTAGTGCAGGCAAAACCCGTGTAGGGGTGAGTATATGCTACTCAGTTGGGACCCCGAGACCCTAGAAAGTCTCCCCGAATCCACGAAGGATAAACCACAAAGGAATGATACAATAAAAAAGTAAAAACCAACTCTACTTAGGTATATTCCCATACATATACCTAAGTCATCAATTCTAGATTGGCTCCAGCACACGAGCCCAAGTACACCCCAGTCCACTCAGGAAAACATAACCCATTCCACATAGGAATTCACAACCCAACCCACACAGGAAGGCACAAAAATCATATCGATGATAATGATTGTAAGTTAATACTCATCTCACACAGGTATAATCTTCATAACGCGATATAGATATATCATATATAGCCACTAATTCATCTAAGCTATCGGACCCACATAGGATACAAGACCAGCTAAGCTGTCGGACCCACAAAGGATACAAAACCAGCTACTCCGCCGGACCCACATAGGATACAAGTACAGAGTCAAATACTGCCGGACCCACAAAGGATACAAGAACAGTAGTCATTGTCATCGAACCCACGGAGGATCCCAATATGGTCATTGTCACTGCCGAACCCACGGAGGATCCAAGTACAGTCATCCTCGCTGCTAAACCCACGGAGGATCCCAGTGTAGTCGTCATTGTTACAGTCGCAGCCTGCTCTAGGATTCTCGCACACAGCACGCTCGATTCTAGGAGGGTCTGCTCCATGAGCCAAGAGGGTGATACATCAACTGTCACGAAGTCCAAATTTTATGTATCATAAAGTTTTGTCTCGTCAAAAGGAACTCAACGCGATAGATGGTGCGTCAATCGGACGCCCGGTCTGAGAGTTATTGGCTTTTTCGTCCCAGGGGCCCGGTTGGTTTTTAAGCCAAAACCATCCCAACCGTACTCCAACTACATCCAAACCACAAGCGAAGTAAGCCAAAAGAACCATCTCACTAATAGGAATCCAACAAAGTTTATGGCACTTCAATGAGACGTCCGGAACTCAAGTTATAAGTGTTTCCGCTCCGAGGGCCCGGTTGGTTTCGTGTTTGAACCAACCCAGCAGTACCCAAAGTTCTCCGAAACCTGATTGTAATATTCCGAAACGTCCGTCTCGATCCATGGATCACTACTCAACTAACGGTGCATTGATCGGAGGTTTTTATCCCATGTTATGGGCGTTTGAACGGATCTGTCTGAAAATTGGGGGTTTGGGCCCAGTCCGACCCGGCCAAATACCCCCTGGATCGACCGGAACTGGGTCGACCCAACCCGGGTCTAGGTACATCCTATTAGGACGCGGCCCAGCCCAGATGGCGCGGTCCGGCCCAGTGCGGCGGCCCAGCCTAGCGCGGGCGGCCCGGCCCGGCACGGGATGCGGCTCAGCTTGAGGCCAAGCTGGACACGGAGGGGGGAGGTGTTGCCTCCCTCATTTTGAAATGGAGGCTCCCCATTTTTTGTGGGGTCCACCCTAAATAAACCAGGGGTTACACCCCCCGGATTCTCAGAAATGGCCGGCCCTGTTGGCCGGTCGGTGAGCTGCCGTGGGACCCCCCGCAGGTCGCACCTTCCGACGCGCCGGCGGCCGGCTGAGTCCGGTCGCCTCCTCTGCACTGCTGCGGTCCCTGTCTGACTGGCATGGCGTGACGGCGCCATGCACCTCCACCTCGGCCCGCCCTGGTAGTGTCCTCCTAGTGCTCCGGTGTGGCGCACAACACTGCGCCCCTCCGTCGCGGCCCGCACTTGGCCGCGACCACCTTCGGCTTCACCGGTGCGGCGCAACGGCGCCGCGCTCCTTCGTCGCGGCCTACTCCGGCCGCGGTTCTCTCGTTCCCGCACGGTGCGACGGCACCGCGTCGCCCCCATTCCAAACCATAAAAAATACCAACAACAAAGTGGTAAGAGGTTCGGCCGTGTTCATGTGGTCTGACCTCCTCCCGTTATATTGATAACAAGCATCCAAGAAATAATGAAGAACGTCAAAATAATAATCCTTGAATGATGAAAAAACCCCTACCTCAAAGTAGTTCACAGAAGCTAGCATTGCAAAAAACGGTGTCGCGGAGTGTGGCTCCGTAAACGTCGATGGAGGACGCCTGAGGAGGAAATGACGTCTCACACCGGCTGTGGAGAGGAGAAGGAACGATGTGTCGATCTCTTCTTGTGGTTTCAGCGTTCTTTGACGAAGAGTGTTGTTCTTCGCAGAAGGTTGAAGCTCTTCGAAGGAACAACATAAGGGATCTCTCCTTTTCTTCACACAACAAAAGCCAAACAAAAATAAAATAAGGCTTTGCCTTATTTTATTTACTTATTCCAACAATTCAAAACTTCAAAAGTTGAATTCACCTAATTAATTTTGAGTTGTCAAAATTAATGGTGTGCTAAGTTGGCAACATTAATGTGAGGGAGAGTCACATAATTTAAGAGGGGATGTTTAGAGTAGTTACGGAAATTGAAGGAGTGGGGCTCGTGTGGGCCCCACCTCACTAATATCCTACCAAGTGGAGTTAGGATGTAGTGGGTCCCACCCCAACTTCCACAACTAGGTTGTAATTACTTAGAGTAGAAATAAAATTGTAACACATATCTTATGTCACTCTTCAATTAATCCATTTATTTAACAACTCCTCCTGTGCAAACGCAACTCCATAAAATGTCTTCTTAAGCAAAAACTGGCATTTCAGTTTCATCGGTGCCTTCGGATATTGATTCCGAGCACCGGTTCAAAAGTTAGAAAAACCCGCTTGTTCGTTCACTGACTATACCCAAGCTAAACTTCGGAAATTGTTTTCGGGCACACCTGGCCTCGGAATCAGGTGCCGTCAGAAACTTCATACTCGTAAAATCCCAAAGAATTTATGAAATAAAATTTCATTAAATTTACGGTTCTTTACATTACTCCAACCTCAGGGTTTTACGTCCCCGTAAAGTTACATCACAAACTAGGGGAATAAATGGGGGTATTGAGCACGCATATGAGTCTGTTGCTCCCAGGTGCTATCTTAGAGGTTCTCGTGCTACCACCTGATGCGCACTAGAGGAATCGACCATCCATGTAGGAACACTCTTGTCGATCCTCAATCTCCATCGGGACCTCTGCAAAAGTCACCCCGTCATCGATGTTTAGCTCCCCATGGTCAATGATATGCGTCGGGGCATGCACGTATCTCCTCAGTTGAGATACGTGGAAGACGTCGGGTACCCGTTGCAACTGAGGTGGAAGAGTTAGGTGATAAGCCACCTCACCTATCCTATTGAGAACCTAGAATGGTTCGATGAAGCTTGGAGATAACTTGTCGCCCCGACCAAATCTTCGTAATTCATATCAAGGTTAGACCCGTAAGAAAACATAGTCACCATCCTCGAACTCTATTGGTTTCCACCTCCTATCAGCATAAGACTTCTGTCGGCTCTGATCTGTCCTCATCCGCTCCAAGATGACATGCACCTTCTCCGTCATGGCCAGGACCATCTCTGGTCCTACAAGTGCAGACTCCCCAGGGTCTGTCCATCACAGAGGTGATCTACGAGGTAGGACGTAAAATGTCTCGTATAGTTCCATCCCGATGGTGGTGTGGTAGCTTTTGTTGTACGCAAACTCCACCAAAGGTAGGTGATCCTACCAACTACGACCAAATTCAAGAACACATGCACGGATCATGGCCTCGAGATTCTGAATGGTCCTCTCCATCAAGCCATCCTTCTGATGGTGAAATGTGGTGCTTAGGTGTAAATGAGTCCCGAATACCTCATGTAACCCCTTCCAAAGCCGGGAAGTAAAGAGATCATCTCGATCGGAGACGATAGATGATGGAACACCATGAAGCCTTAGGATCTTCTGAATGTAGAGGCATCCCAAGCTCTCCACTGAGCCCTGCTCTCTGATGGGTAAGAAGTGGGCCAACATGGTGAGTCGATCGACGATCACCCAAATGGATTCGTGTCCTCTGGAAGTACGTGGAATCCCAGTCACAAAATCCATAGATATCCCATCCCACATCCACTCCGGGACCTCCAAGGGATGTACCAAGCCAGCTAGTACCTGGTGCTCCACCTTCACCTTCTGGAAGGTGAGGCATCGTGAAACGAACTCTGCCACCGCCTTCTTCATACCCGGCCACAAGTGTTGTCGTCTGAGATCCTGGTACATCTTTTCCACTCTTGGATGTACCGCTAATGGGGAAGTGTGAAACTCTCTCAACACCACCTCCTATAAAGCAGCTAGTACAATGGTACGTCCTCTGAAAAGGAAGATGTGCTCCCCTCCTACAGAGAATCCATCAGGTGCCTGTCCTGAGGATATCTGTGCGCATCGCATCTCACAATCATCGTCCCCACGTTGTGCCTCTCTAACCCGCCGAAGAAGTGGTGGAGTGACTATGAGCGACTGTAAAAATGTTGCCCCATCTCTATCCATTAGGATATCTGCAAAGCATCTAGCTTCTATGTCGCATCTCCAAGTAGCTGAATGCCCGTCCTCCTACTGAGAGCATTGGCTACTATGTTCCCCTTCCCAGGAGTATAGACTATCTCAAAGTCATAGTCCTGGAGGAACTCGAGCCATCGCCACTGTCTCAGGTTCAGGTCCTTATGCAAGAAGATGTACCTGAGACTCTGGTAGTCAGAGTAGACTTTAAAGAGCTCTCCCATCAGATAGTGCCGCCACATCGTCAGAGTGAAGACCATTGCTGCTAACTCCAGGTCATGGGTAGTGTAGTTCTTCTCGTTCTACCTCAACTGTCGTAATCCATAGGTGATCACTGCCCACTCCTGCATCAGGAGACACCCAAGTTCGGTCCCTGATGCATCGTAGTAGACTACGTACCCTACTCCCTCCTCCGGTGGCCTCAAGATGGGTGCACTGGTCAATCTCTGTCTCAGCTCCTGGAATCTCTGCTAACATCTATCTGATCACACGAAGGATTTCCCCTTCTTCATCAATGCTGAAAGTGGTGCTGCAACTCTGGAGAAGTCTGGCACAAATCTCCGATAGTACCCAGCCAGACCTAGGAAACTCCGCAACTCCGCCACACTCCTGGGTGGCTCCCAAGCTAGCATTGCCTCGATCTTCGCAGGATCCACCGCAACTCCAACCTCAGAGATGACATGCCCCAAGAAGTGGACTTATCGAATCAAGAACTGACACTTCGAGAGCTTACCATAAATCTGGTGCTCTTAGAGTGTATCCAATACAACCAGCAAGTGGTAGGCGTGCCCCTCCTCAGTAGTCGAGTAAATCAATATATAGTTGTTGAATACTATGAAGAATAGATTGAGGTAAGGTTGGAATATCATGTTCATGAGACTCATGAACACTTTTGGAGTGTTGGTTATGCCAAAAGGAATAACCAAGAACTCATAGTGGCCATACCGACACCTCAAGGTCGTCTTCTGCACATCCTTGTCTCGAACTCTGAGCGGATGATAGCCTGACCTAAGGTCTATCTTCGAGAACCACCATGCTCCCTTGAGCTAATTGAAGAGGTCTTCAATCCTTGGAAATGGATACTGTCACACCCATCCTTTTTTATATTACATATTTCATTATTTCTGTTGGGCATCAGATAATTCGGATCAAGGCCGAACTTAAAATTTCTGATTTTTTTTTGAAATGCACATTTTGTCCTTTTCGGCGTTCAGTGCGCCGCTGTCAAAGCCGTGCGACGTCACTCGGTTCTCCGCACGCATGCTTGACGTGCAACCAATCAAATAAAGGAGTTATTAATAAAGAAATAAAATTTTAAAAGAGGGATAAAATGGAAATAAAATTAATTAAGAAACGTGATAAAATTTAGGGGTTTGTTTTAATTTTGAAAGATGTTCTTATCATTATTATTGTTAGTTGTAAAGATAATAATTTATTTGGGTTATTATTATTATTATTATTAGTTTTATTTTATTTTGTTTTATTTCATTTTATTTTTTTTATTTTATTACTAACTTAAATCTATTGTTATCATTATTATTGTTATTTCTATTTTAGTTTATTATAATAATTATTGTTTTGGTTTTTAGTTTTGGTTTATGTTTTTATTTAGTTTTATTTTTAATTGAATTTTGCTTTAAGTTTTTATTTATTTTTCTTTTGGGGTTTTTTTGGGCTTGCGGACCCTCCCTCATGTCTTTACCTTTTTTCCTTTTCTTTTTTTTCTTTCTCTTCCCCCCTTGCCCCTTTCCCTCCAACCTGTCGTGCCCCAACCCCCCAAACCCTACCTCTCTTTTGCGCCGCGCTCCCCTACCTTACACAATGGACCATCCGCCGTCGGCTCCCCGTCCGACTTCCCGCTCGCGCCGCTTCCATCCCCCCCCCCCCCCCCCGGGCAGCCCTCGACCCATCGCATCCCCCTCCCGCTGGCTCCCAAGTCCAGTGCCGCCCCCCTGCTCCCGGCCTGTGCTTCCCCCTTGATCCCTCCTCACCTGCACCGTTCGACGGACAAACCGCCGACCCCCTGTTTCCAGCTCGGAACCACGACGGAGCTCCCCTACGATGCCCCTTCCGGTGACCGTCACTGTCCGCCAACTCCCCCCCCCCCCACCTCGTGCAGTGACTTGGGTCACTGCTATGTTGGTTGCGGCTCCCCTTTTTTCCAGAATCTCCTCCTCTTTGCAGGTGTAACGCGGTTTGGTGGATTTTTTTTCCAAGCGCGACGTGCCTCCGCACCTCTCCAGCGTGCTCAGACAGCCCCTGTATCCATACCTCAGGGTCTAATTTGAGTTTTTTGTGGTGTGTATCATGTGCGGATGAAGGTCCACACAAGATTCATGAAAATTCAACACTGAGGTAGGTGTTTTGATTCCTTGACATCACTTGATTAATTTAATATGATTGTTTAGATATACTAATGTCCTCTTTGGTTTGATTTTGTGGTGTGCTTGGTCTGAAAAGGGGGATTTTAAACATGTCTTCGGGTGATGATGGATTTCGCACCGTCTTTGCATATGCTTCTTGGTCCGAGGTAGGTGGTTCCACTCTTAATTATTATCTGATTAAATTAATTGGCAATTAATTAATTGAGTATGTTATTTATTTAATCTTCATTTTGCGAAATTGTTCTTCTTTGAGGTTTGATTTTGTCTTAATTATTTGTTATCATTTTTATATTTTATGTGTGTGTTTTTTGTTAATAATTCATATCAAATTGTTCACTAATTTTTTTATATTCTACCATTAGCTTATTATGTTGTGCTATTAGTGTGATTTTCTAGAAACCCATGTCACGCTGGTTTAGCGCTTTATAAATTGTTAAATCTTTAATTAAATGATATTTTTGTGCAAATCAGGTTTCGATAATATTACGTCATGTGTTTGGTTTTAAGGTGTCCTTTTAAATAAAACCAAATTTATTGTTAGTGAAAACATTATTGTGTCTTTTGTTAGCACTAGTGTTAAACCACTCAAATAGTTTCTTTTATTTAATTGGTGTAAGTGGTGTGGATTTAACTCTTGATTTGGCGTCGTGTGTGTTTGGTTATGAAAGAAGGTTTGGTTGGATTTTTTTGTAAATTCATGCTCTTCTCTTCAAAATTTGGTTATTAAAAAGCTTAAATGTTTTATTAAATAGCTATTAAGGATTCAAGTTGTTTTAATTGGTCATGTAGGAAATGCAGATTGAGTTTTGGGACATTTTAGTGTGCGTATTATTTCAAATGGCTTTTGTGTGTGCGAATGGTGGTTTTTGGTGTGCGTGATGTCATGCTTGGTTTGACTGTATGATTATGAAATGTGGCGTGAACTTTGTATTACTTGATCACAAACGGGAAGCCTGGGTACTAGGTGGGCGGACTAGACTAGCATGCTGGTGATACGGGAGTGGCCTCAGCCCAGTTTCACTTAGCGGGATTGACGCTTACAACACTAACTAAACATTGGATGATGACTGGAGACCACTACGGTAGGAGGTGTTTCCCTTCTGGTGGCTCGTGCACGGGAATGTATGATATGGTTCACCGAGATGTGAGATTCTAGGGTCCCACTTCTCTCTAGTATCTTTAGGGTCTCCCATGTATTGTGCTCTTCCTCTGCTTGCTGCTCACCGACGGCACACAATGTGACGTTGGGGCTACCAAGAAAAGTGTGTGTGCGTGTGTACGTGTGTGCGTGCGTCTGTGTGTGTGCATGTGTATGTGTGTGCATGCGTCTGTGTGTGTGTGCATCTGTGTGTGTGCATGCATGTGTGGGCATGCGTATGTGTGTGTAAGATAATTTAAGGTGTTTTCCTTTTAGAGAAGTTTCCCCTTAAAAACTATTTTCATTAAAATTCTTTAAACACTTGTTTATTTTTATTCTGTGAAATTGAAAATGTATTTTTCTTTTAATAATTATGCGTGGAACCTTTTCTCGGTGGCATCCTACTGGGCTTTTAGCTCACACCCTACATACACCCTTCGGTGTATGTAGTTTCTGTTTCTTCTGCTTTCCAGGTTGTGACTTTGTGCTCAGTGATGGTGGTTCGAGTTGCAGTTGGTTTTTTTTCATGGAGAGTGGTGTCTTGTGGCCTCTCTTTTGCCGGGTGGTTTGAGTAAGAGCTTTATTTTCTGCTATCGTCTTTTCTTTTTAGTTCTTGGTTCGAGTTTTAGACTTTAGAAATGTCAATAGTTTAAAGACGTGTTTGGTTGTTCTTTTTTTTCAGTTTCAGTTTATTTATCTGGCTAGTTGTTTTTTTATGTCTTTTATTTCGGGTAAAATCGTTCCCACTTGTTACTTACGATACCCGGGAACTTGTGCCAGCCCGTGCGGATCAGGAATGCCCTTCGGGTCTTGCCGCATACCGGGTCGGGCGCTGGGTCGGATGGGGACCCGACCTGGTACGTAAAAAAATGGTATCAGAGGGCAAGGTTTTCTCTCTTGGGTCGTGTTCTTTTAAGATAGAGTCATTGTAGAGAAAAGTTAAGGTTTTTGGGAATCGATGTCCTGGCTACGAGTAAGGTTCCTGGCCAGCACACCTCGTGGAGGGAGTCTTGTTACCAAAGTATGTTGAGTTTTGTTTGTGTTTTTGGTCCTTGCGGTTAATCTTGTCTAAGGGAAATGAAGAAGGGGTGAGTTCAGTGGTCTTAGTGAGCTCGCAGGGTCTGGCAAGCCATGTGGAGCTGGGGACGCTGTCCTAGAATACCCTCCGTGGTAGTGGCGTGACTGGAATATGGCCGCCAACCATACGTTACAGTCACCCACTGACACAAGTTTTCTCTTGCGTTATTTCTCGTCTCCTTGTTTTGGATTCATGGGAGTTTGGTTTTTAAGTAAAAATGTTTTGGTCTTGGAAAATATTTTCAAATGAAACTCTTTAAAAATAAAATGATGTGAAACGTTTGGAAAGTGTGGGTTGGATGTTTTGGTTTTGAAAAAAAAATGGAAAGATTTGGTTTTTCACCTTGGGGCTCTTATGGGCAACCACATGCATGAGTGTATACGAAAAGGGAAATGGTTAACGGCACGAGCGGATGAGTTCCTAGATGGATACGAGGTGTGTGCCGGTGTGGCACGAGAACATGCATGTGCGAGGCCCATGGGACACCATTGCTATTTGTGCAACTCACTGGCTTTCTTGTCTTCAAAATATTTTGTTAAATGAAAATTTGGTGTTTTAGTAACCGGCGTTTTCATGGTGTGTCCTTGTGTTTTTTGAGATGTTGGATGTGTGGCATTATGAGCTAAGTACTCTTTCTGAATGGTTTTTTTATTGAGTTTAAATTCTTATTTAGAAGTTGGTATGCAAGCATGTAGCTAGTAAATTCTTTTGAAAAGTACATCGGGGAGCCCTTGTCGTTGTTTCCCCTGCATGTTTGGTGTTCACCTACAATATGTCTTGACCATTGGACCAGTGTGATTTGGGTCCATGTTATTATTTCTTGATTAGTGTATGCCCCCATAAAGTGTTGACATGTGATTTAAGTGTGGCCACGGGCATTTCGTCGTTGGTCGACCCTCCCATTGATCAGAGGAATATCTTCTTGAATTCTAGAATTGAACCCACCTCTCCCTTTTACAACAAGTGGATCCTCCCGCAGCGGGATGATAGTTGTGAGGGGAGTTGAACAGAGTTTTGTTTTCTTTATGTTGTCAGAGTCATCAGATATGAAATTTGACATCATTGCATTTTAAGGTTCCCCTGGAAATGACGAAAGGAATTCCAGCGGGAAAGGGTGAAGGCGGTTCGGAATTTTTAGTTTTGACTAGTTTCTTGAAGGGCCTTGTAGTATTCACATCGGTTTCAAGGTTCATGTTCAGTGACGTCTTACAGCATGAGGTCCCTTTGGAAGTGGTAAAAAAGACCCCAGTGGGGAAAGGGTGGAAGAAACCCTATGTTGTTGGTGCGGTCTATCGTTCTAAATGACCTCTGGTCTTTGGTTTGTTTCGTTTAAGGAAAGGTTCGTGTTAGGCTACTAGTTTGGCAGACCATGTCGTATGAGGCTGCTATGGTCGTTTGCAGGAATCACATGTTGTTTAAGACACGGTTTAAGGTCTTTCTCAGCGTAAAGTTCCTCTCAGTAGCAACGGTCATGTTCAGGTGACGATTGGTGGTGTCGTGTTCTCATTTAGTATGACAAAGGGTTATGTGCATGCACCATTTCAACTCTGGTGTTGGTGAATGTTCCTCGTATGATCAGTCAGATGTTGTAATGTGTTGTGTTGTTGGTGTTGTCTCAGTTGAAGTGAGGTTGCGTGTGACACCAAAAAGAGAAGCTTCACATGGGAGTCCTCAATACCTGACTGCGAGGTAGGGGATGCTTCAAACATCAGGGCTCCAGCCATAGGACTCAGAGTGAAGCTGGCACGTGGTCAGGAACCCCGGGAGTGTACGGGACCCCATCCTGATTTCTGTCATCGGTGTCGAGAGTGAAAGAAACATAAATTTTTTTCTATGGTTGTTTCGCTCTGAATGAGTCATCTGGTTTCATTAGGTTTTCGCAACCACGTGGAGGTGTGTTCGTCTCGTGCATTAAAGTCTTGGCGGTTGCGTTACACTGGATGTAGTCGCTTTAGTGGTCCTTATGAGAGTTTGTTTGGTAACTCAGTCTCAAATCCTAATGGTGTTCATCCAGGAAATTTTGAGATGTTGGTTGTGGTCGGCTGTGGTTTTGACCCCTAGTGGTTAGGCCCCTCCCTCCCCGCCCCGTATGGTGGGGTGTTTGGTCACCATCGAGATTTTTTTTTTCAAAGTTCTATATACTCTGTTAGTTCTAGTGGCGGCAAGACCCACGCTGGGTCTCGCACAAAGTTCTCTAGAATAAATTAGTGTTGGCCTTTCTTTAATGGTGGGGAGTCCACTCGAACCTCCCCGTATCGGTTTTCCAGTCCCGTCTTGGGCATTAGTAGGTTCTTAATAGTGGGGAGCCCCTCAGGCATCCCCACATTAACCTTTTTGTTTCTGTTTCAAAAGATAGGTTGGTAATAAGTGATAAGAGTGTTTCGTGGACGTGGTATGACCTTTTTTTTATTTCTAGCCTAATGGTGTGGTTTTTGTTTAATAGTGCTTGAGGAAATTTCGGCTTGTAAAGTTGATATCCGTGGGTGCGAGGGATCATCTTCTTAAACAATCAACTGGAGGTTTTTTAGCTCTTTGGGGAGGGCGACACATATCAGAAAGTATTTTAATGCATTTATTGATGTTGTCTTTGAGTCACTTTCTCTGAGCATGATGTTTCTCTCTCTCTCTCTTTTCTTGATGTTTGTGGGGATCCTATTTGATCCTTAGTGGGGTGTCGTTTCCTACTTTGGGTCTCAGCCTTAGTTGTGGATTTCCGGGGACGGAAATCTTTATAGTGGGGAGAATTTTCACACCTGTCCTTTTTTTATATTACTTATTTCATTATTTTTGTTGGGCATCAGATAATTCAGGTCAAGGCCGAACTTAAAATTTCTGAGTTTTTTTTTTGAAATGCACTTTTTTGCCTTTTCGGCGTTCAGTGCACCGCTGTCAAAGCCGTGCGATGTCACTCAGTTCTCCGCAGGCATGCTTGATGTGCAACCAATCAAATAAAGGAGCTATTAATAAATAAATAAAATTTTAAAAGAGGGATAAAATGGAAATAAAATTAAAGAAGAAACGTTATAAAATTTAGGGGTTTGTTTTAATTTTGAGGGATGTTCTTATCATTATTATTGTTAGTTGTAAAGATAATAATTTATTTGGGTTATTATTATTATTATTATTAGTTTTATTTTATTTTGTTTTATTTCATTTTATTTTTTTTATTTTATTACTAACTTATATCTATTATTATCATTATTATTTTTATTTCTATTTTAGTTTATTACAATTATTATTGTTTTGGTTTTTAGTTTTGTTTTATGTTTTTATTTAGTTATATTTTTAATTGAATTTTGGTTTATGTTTTTATTTAGTTTTCTTTTGGGGTTTTTTTGGGCTTGCGGACCCTCCCTCAAGTCTTTACCTTTTTTCCTTTTCTTTTTTTTCTTTCTCTTCCCCCATTGCCCCTTTCCCTCCAACCTTTCGCGCCCCAACCCCCCAAACCCTACCTCTCTTTTGCGCCGCACTCCCCTCCCTTACACCATGGACCATCCGTCGTCGGCTCCCCGTCCAACCTTCCGCTTGCGCCCTTCCACCCCACCCCCCAGTAGCCCTCGACCCATCGCATCCCCCTCCCGCTAGCTCCCAAGTCCAGTGCCACCCCCCTGCTCCCGGCTTGCGCTTCCCCCTTGATCCCTCCTCACCCGCACCGTTCGATGGAAAAACCACCGACCCCCTGTTTCCAGCTAGGAACCACGCTGGAGCTCCCCTCTGATGCCCCTTCTGGTGACCGTCGCTGTCTGCCGACCACCCCCCCCCCCCTCGTGCAGTGCCCTGGGTCTCTGCTATATTGGTCGCGACTCCCCTTTTTGCCGGAATCTCCTCCTATTTGCGGGTGTAACGTTGTTCGGTGGATTTTTTTTTCAAGAGCGACGTGCCTCCGCACCTCTCCAGTGTGATCAGACAGCCCCTGTATCCATACCGAAGGGTCTTCTTTGAGTTTTTTGTGGTGCGTATTAGGTGCGGATGAAGGTCCACACAAGATTCATGAAAATTCAACACCGAGGTAGGTGTTTCGATGGCTCGACATCACTTGATTAATTTAATATGTTTGTTTAGATGTACTAATGTACTCTTTGGTTTGATTATGTGGTGTGCTTGGTCTGAAAAGGGGGATTTTAAACATGTCTTCGGGTGATGATGGATTTCACACCGTCTTTTCAGAAGCTTCTTGGTCCGAGGTAGGTGGTTCCACTCTTAATTATTATCTGATTAAATTAATTTGAAATTAATTAATTGAGTATGTTATTTATTTAATCTTCATTTTTCAAAATTGTTCTTCTTTGAGGTTTGATTTCGTCTTAATTATTTGTTAGCATTTTTATATTTTATGTGTGTGTTTTTTGTTAAGAATTCATATCAAATTGTTCGCGCTTTTTTGTATATTCTATGATTAGCTTATTATGTTGTGTTATTAGTGTGATTTTCTGGAAACCCATGTCACGCTGGTTTAGCGCATTATAAATTGTTAAATTTTTAATTAAATGATATTTCTTTGCAAATCATGTTTCGATAATATTACATTGTGTGTTTGGTTTTATGGTGGATTTTTAAATAAAACCAAATTTATTGTTAGTGAAAACATTATTGCATCGTTTTTTAGAACTTGTGTTAAACCACTCAAACAGTTTATTTTTTTTAATTGGTGTAAGTGGTGTGGATTGAACTCTTGATTTGGCTTCGTGTGTGTTTTGTTATAAAATAAGGTTTGGTTTGCTTGGTGTGTAAATTCATGGTTTGGCCTTCAAAATGTATTTATTAAAAAGATTAAATGTTTTATTAAATAGATATTAAGGATTCAAGTTGTTTTAATTGGTCGTGTAGGAAATGCAGATTGAGTTTTCGGACATTTTAGTGTGCGTATTATTTCAAATGGATTTTGTGTGTGCGAATGGTGGTTTTTGGTGTGAGTGATTTCATGCTTGGTTTTAGAGTATTATTATGAAATGTGGCGTGAACTTTGTATTACTTGTGCACAAACGGGAAGCCTGAGTACTAGGTGGGCGGACTAGACTAGCGTTCTAGTGATATAGGAGTGGCCTCGGCCCAGTTTTACATAGTGGGATTGATGCTTACAACACTAACTAAACATTGGATGATGACTGGAGACCACTACGGTAGAAGGTTTTTCCCTGCCGGTGGCTCGTGCACGGGAATGTATGATATGGTTCACCGAGACGTGAGGTTCTAGGGTCCCACTTCTCGCTAGTATCTTTACGGTCTCCCATGTATTGTGCTCTTCCTCTGCTTGCTGCTCACCATCGACACACGGTGTGACGTTGGGGTTACCAAGAAAACTGTGTGTGTGTGTGTGTGTGCATGTGTGTGTGCGTCTGTGTGTGTGCGTGCGTACGTGTGAGTGTGTGTGTCTGTGCTTGTGTGTGCATCTGTGTGTGTGTGTGTGCGTGTGTGGGTGTGCGTACGTGTGTGTAAGATAATTTAAGGTGTTTTCCTTTTAGAAAAGTTTCCACTTAAAAACTATTTTCATTAAAATTCATTAAACACTTGTTTATTTTTATTCTGTTAAATTGCAAATGTATTTGTCTTTTAATAATTATGCGTGGAACCTTTTCTCGGTGGCATCCTACTGGGATTTTTTCTCACACCCTACATACACCATTGGGTGTATGTAGTTTCTATTTCTTCTGCTTTCCAGGTTGTGACTTCATGCTCAGTGATGGTGGTTTGGGTTGCAGTTGGTTTTTTTCACGGAGAGTGGTGTCGTGTGGCCTCTCTTTTGTCGGGTGGTTTGAGTAAGAGCTTTAGTTTCCGCTGTCATCTTTTCTTTTTAGTTCTTGGTTCGAGTTTTAGACTTTAAAAATGTTCATAGTTTAAAGACGTGTTTGGTTGTTCTTTTTTTCAGTTTCAGTTTATTTATCTGGCTAGTTTTTTTGTCTTTTATTTCGGGTAAAATCGTTCCCACTTGTTACTTACGATACTCGGGCACTTGTGCCAGCCCGTGCGGATCGGGAATTCCCTTCGGGCCTTACCGCAGACCGGGTCGGGCGTCGGGTCGGATGGAGACCCGGCCTGGTTCGTGACAGATACTTTTTCTTCATAGTCACCTGATTCAAGCAACAGTAATCAACACACAGTCACAGGCTCCTGTCTGCCTTCTTGGCGAACAAAATCGGGGAAGCCCAGGGTGAAACACTGGGTCCGATGAATCCCTTGTCCTGTAAGTCTTCCAGCTATACCCATAGCTCTTGAAGCTCAGCAGGAGCCATCCGATATGCTGGAGTAGATATCGGGAATGTCCCGGGGTACAGGTCAGTATAGAAGTCTACATCTCTGCGAGGTGGTAGTCCTGGAATGTCGTCAGGAAAGATGTACATATACTGATCCACCACTACAGGAAAACTCGGACTCCGCACGTCCACTGCTCCTAGGATGAGGCTAGCCAACTGATGAGTGATCGGTTGTCCTCTCCTCTACATGAGCCCATCATGTGCTGTAAAGGATCCCTTCTTGTCGGTGAAGGTGAACCTGCTCCCATCGGTGCAGACACACCACACCTTGCGCCTAATATAGTCAATCTGAGCATGGACTGTAGATAACCAATCCATGCCTAAAATGATGTCGTAAGTCCTCGACGCCGCTACAAGAAGATCCAAGCGAAATCTCCCACCTCCTAGATTAAGCTCACACTGCTGGCACCAGTGCGTAATCGTTAAGTCTGCTTCCGTATGTGTGTCTAGCTGTAAGGATCGAGCCAACGACTCTGTCGGAATCTCTGAGCTCCGAACAAGGGCAGCGGCAATGAAAGAATGACTCGATCCTGTGTCTATAAGAACTGCAACAATGGTGGAGTAGAAACAGATAGTACCTCGAATGTAACACCCCAAGCTTCTATGGTACGCTTCTCTTTGAATAATGTGATAGCGTGTGTTGTACGCAACACCGAGTTCTAACACACCATAACCAATCAAACTAGCCGTTATGAATAGTAATACCTACTTTTTGAAATTATATATATTTTATATTTTAAAATGGACTTCATTTTTGGATTTGGGATATCGAATTTAGCCTAAGGTGAAATTTTGGTACTTTTCGGATAACTTTCATATTTTGATGAATAGTGAAAGTTACTAAATTTTAATTAAAAACAACTTTTTTAATCAAAATAATTAATAGTAATAAATTATGAATTTGAGTGGTTTTAAAGTATATTTAGAATATATTTTTACCATTTAATATAATGTTGGTCATTGGACATAATTTTACAATTAAACCGAACATAAACAAGTGTCAATCTTTTGATAGTTATTATCTCTTAAAAACACACTTTTTGTTTTGACAGCGGGAATTAATTTTAAATTAATTTCTGCCACTTCTATGTTTTGAATTTAGAAAAATGGATTCCATATTTGGAATCAGGATGTCCAAATTGTGTAAATAGGTAACTTTTATTTTTAGACATTTTGAATAATTACTGTGGTAAATATTTTATTTACCATGGTTAAGGGTAAATCTGGTAAATAAGGGTTAAAAAAGAATATTATAATAATACCAAATTACCCTAAAACGTCTCCTAGCCTTATTGGTCGATACAAGTTCGACCATAGGCATCTTTGGGTCGATTTTGGGACCCCATGGTGCCACTTGTAGTTGATAGGGACACTTGTTTTTAATTAAGTTAAAATGAATACAAAAATAACACAAGCATATATCTTTTAGGAAAACAATTATTACATAGGGTTATATATGTTGGATTTTAGATTATAAATATTCATTAGAAAGATAAAATGATTTCATACATAGTTATATTTTATTTATAATTTTTATACATTAAATAATTTAATTTATTTATGACACAATGATGATGAAGTAATTACTATAATAGTGAAAAATTAAAATAATTGATATTATAAATACCCAAATAAATATAATATGAAATATTTAATGAATTAAACTAATTTTATAGGATAATATGATAGATTAGTATGGAGTTAATTGACTTTTTTCGAAGTAATCAATATGTTATGAGTTTCACAAAAATCAACTATTGAATAGTGTCAAAATTGACATAAAAGAGTTCTTAAAACAAATATTATATTATTAATTGATATTAAATTCCTAAAAATATAAGGTTTGGCCTAGAAACTTATATAATGATAGGTTCATCATTAATGGACCACTTGGGGGTCTCTTGGATGTATATAGTAAGTTTATTAACCATATTATATAAAAATACAAAGAGACATTGTAAAAGTGAAACTAATTAATTTAGAGTTAATACTTAAAGATAAGGTTAAAATAAGTACCCAAACCTGTCTAAATTCTATTGGTTGAGTTGTTTTAGACCTATACCCACCTTAAAATTTAAATAATCATCTTTGGAGCCATTGGAAACCGAATATGAATTTATTATAAACTAATATCTCTAGCTTTTCCAAAGATGCCCCTCACCCCTCTTATAAAAGGGCACACCTCCTTCTCATTTCTTCACACCTTGAAAGCCTTTTGGTTCGTCCAAACTCTACCCAAATACTCTCCCAACTTCCCTAACTACAACCTAGAGGCCTTAGTTTGATCAGAAAGCCAACATAAGAAACCCTTTTGATCAAATCAAAAGGAAGAACCCGAAGAAGAGGTAATGATTTCACCACCCTTTTCCATGTTCATTTCTTCTTCCACTTCTTCTTCCTTTGTTGTTACCATTCTAAAATAATAACTCCAGTATCATATATATACTGTGATGTCATTATAAATATGGTACAACCATATTCAGTATTCTATCCACCCTTTGAATAACATGTCACTATACGTGCGTACGTACGGCTTACCGTCTCCACATCGTGGTGTAATTGTTATTCAATATATTATTATTTGGATGGGTATAATATTGATGTGTAACTCATGTAAATAATAAATATAACATGTTAATGATTCTGTATATATGATATACCATCCATTTATATATTATTTTAATATCAAAAGAATGATATTGTCGCTCGTGCGTACGTACGGACTACCGTCTCCACGAACACGATGAGATTCATTCTCCATCGTATCCATTCAAGTATAATTATCATTTGATGATTTAAAAATGATGTTTAAGGACTTGATATCATTCTTTATATGAATAATATACAACCTATCCTTTACAAACATGTCTTACGTAACAAAACATACAAAAGAAAACAAGTAAGTTCACACCCGAAACAACGATAATACTAAGATATTATTGTCAAATCAATATTAAAAGATCATATATGATATCATATTAATGTATATGATTCTTGTATAATTTAATAACAATTATTTCACCATTATACAGGAGTTTAACCTACCCCAACCAAGGAAAAGTACAAGGTAAGGGTTATTTCACAATCTCTTCATTATCCGAGGTTGTTTATACGTAATAATCTACGGGGATCTCTTTATCATCCACATCCATGTTTCTTAAAAATGTATTTCAAAACATTTTTACTATTTACAAGAATATGGGTTAAAATCATTTATACCCCTGTTTGACTTTTTGTAATAGTTTTATAAAGGAATCTTTCCGTCGTTTTCCAAACAAGGTGCTTTTTAACCTTTTCGACAAAATTAAGGTAAGAATGTTTTTTTAACTTATACGGCGGGTGCGGCTATTTTCCGCCGTTATAAAATCGTCGAAGCTTCCCTTACAAGCTTATAAGAAGATTTTCAAAGAAAATGTTTTATTTTATAAATATATGACTCTTAAATTATATCAAAATAGAAAGATATATTTCTCTAAAAAGAGTTTTGATTTCATCTATGTCAACATCCTTTGATGGATTTTACGCTTATTTGAAGTTGATTTATTATGATACAAAACTTCTATATTGTATTGAAGTTTTTGTGATATGTTTGACTGTGGATGTACTATTTTTATACCATTCATGGTTTATGGTGAAAGTATTGACATTTCGTATGCTAGTTTTAATACGAATGTTTATGTTATGTTTAAACCTTTTCATATGGGAATGCATTGGACTTAATATGTGACGGGTGGATCCTTCTATAGCTCCTCGATGCATCGGTAGGTCTCATGAGACAAACTAGTGTATTGTCACATGGCCTTGACAAAATCTTATTTGTAGTCTTGGCACGGGCCTTGGCTATGTGGTTATGATAGTCTGGCATTATGCATTCCAACATTATGAAAGTGGTTATTGATATTACATGTGATTATTCGATTATTATAATATCCATGTGAACAAGTAAATGACATTATTTTATTTTAGTTTTACCATACTATGTTGAAGTTCAAGTTTAAAAGGCTTTTGTTTTAGTAATGCATTGCCTTAAATGTTTATGCTTATTTTGAATGTTCCGCTATATTGTTATCCTTACTGGGCATTTGAGCTCACCCCTTTTCTATGTTTTATTTTTCCCAGGAAGTGAAGAAGTAAATTATGAGTGACCTACATGGATATTATGAGGGGATAATAGTGTGGACTGTGGAGACATTATGTTGTTGTTGTAGTTTTTCATTTTATGATGTAATGTAAAACTTATGAATATATCTAGTGTTTCCAAGGCTACTAAACCAATCGGTCTTTTGAGATTTGATCTTTCTTGTGATCATGCTAATGTTATGTAATAATACACCGACTCTGGGTAACTAGGGTCGAGGCGTTACATCGAATTATTGCTGGTGCGCCGTGGTCGTAGGCCTCCACTGCCTGGAGCTGGGTCTGTGTCTGTCCACCAGCTCCCTGTGGTCAAGGTGGACCTCTTAGTGGTGGTTGTGGTAGAGACTCAAAATGTCATCCACCACCTGCTGCTCGACCAGCTCCTCTGCCTCGTCTACCTTCTCCCCGCAAACTGCCACGGTTGAATCTCTGCCTCTGCCTGGGTGGTCCCTCAACTGTCTGCTGCTCCTATGCCCAGCGAGTCGGTCAGTCATGAGCTATATGGCCCTGCCCACTGCATGCATAGCACTGTCTGCTCCTCATAAGGCTGGCTCTGCGCCGTGTGCACCGCACCTCTGAGCTAGTATCCTGAGGTCATCCGCCTGATGGTATGATCCGCTTGGACCCCTGTGACATCCGTCGACTACCAGCTACAGAAGACTCCTCTACTTGTTGCCATGTGGTAGGTCTCGATGTCGGTGTAGGCTCAGTAAGAAAGCTCTCTACAAGAAGGGCTCCCTCCAGTACTTCTACCTATGTTGGAATGCTAAGGGAGATCATCGAAGCCCTGATCTCATGCCTCATTCCCTGCTCGAAGGTCCGGGCCCAGAAGAATGGGTCTCGTACCATGTCCATGGAGTAGCACGAGAGATCGGTAAATCTCACCGAGTACTGGGATACAGTCATGTTACCCTGCCACAGTTGTAGTAGCTCCTGGATGCGCACCACACGGAGGGTGGTTGGAAAGAACTCTGAGTGGAAGAGGCTCTCGTAGTCCGTCCAATGAAGAGATGCCTCACCGTGCACCTGGAGCATTAGGCTCCACCATCTACCTGATGCCCCGTGTAGGAGACTCGCCGCAAGGATCACCATGAGGTCAGCTTGTATCCCTACTAATCTGAAAACTCGAACAGCAGCCTCTAGAAATTCCTCGGCTGCCTGAGGGTCCATCCCCCTACGAAACCTGGGCAGTCTCTGATGCTGAAACTCATGCAGTGCACTAAGGCGACGTGCACTCTCAACTGATGTGGCTGGTGGCATCAGTGGCTCGGTGGGTAGAGGTACCGTCAGTGCCTCCGCTGTAAAGGGGCCCTGCACTAAGGCCTCGTCACTCGGTGGGATTCCGTCTCACACAAAGCTCGGAACCCTAGCTGGCTGTCGTCATGGGGCTATCCTGAAAAAAAACAGGTGCGCCACAGTCAATACAGTATACCTGGTGAGATGAAACAATGTAATAACAAAGAAAACTTTTGAAACACACATGCAATCAATGTTTTCATTCATTGAGTCAGAAATCAGAAGTCAGGGTCCTGGTGTATGGATACATCGGCCGCCGCACCAACACTGGACTCCCTGGACTGATAACCACACTCAATACCCTTAACATTATTGCTTCACATAGAATAAATATCAGAGTCCTGAGTTCTGTAGTAGAACCGAACTCCTCTGATACCAATTTGTCACGACCCTTCTTCAAGGCTCGTACCGTGACTACCCCAAGCCCGCCTTCCCTAAGCCAGGGGCTGGCGACTAGCACCAAAGGCGTAAATCCCGATAGAAATGGAAGAAATTGCCTTTATAAAGTAAACAATCACCACTGAGTATGCAAGCTGAGTAAACACTAAGTAAACTGAGTAAAAAATTAAGTGCTGGAAAGTAAATGGGCCAGAATACAAACCCAACTGAAAGTAAAGTAAAACTGAAAAGAAAGTACAGCAGCAGAAAAGTAAAGCACCAACTCTGAGCCGTCCTATAGAAATCCCACCTGAAGGGTGGGTACAGATAGTCTCCTTTGCTCCTCAGCTCCAGCCATCCGGTCCGTGTACGTCCCGTCCAGTGATCCACCTCCAGGTATCGTGCAGCTCCATGAGCTCCCATCTCGATCAATGTTGTCCGTCGTCTTCATCCAACACAACGTAGTGCGGGCATAGCCCGTGCAGGGGTGAGTATACGATACTTAGTAGGGACCACGAGACCCCTGAAAGTCTCCAAGAATCCACGAAGGATAAACCACAAAGGAAAGATACAATAACGAGGTAACAACCAACTCTACTTAGGTATATGCCCATACATATACCTAAGTCATCAATTCCAGCTCGGCTCCAGCACATGATCCCAAGTACAACGCAGTACACTCAGGAAAACATAGCCCATTCCACATAGGAATTCACAACCCAATTCAGACCAGAAAGCACAACAATCATATCGATGATAATGATTGTAAGTTAAGACTCATCTCACATAGGTATACTATTGGTAAAGCGATAGAGATGATCAGATGTAACCACTGATTCATCTAAGTTGTCGGACCCACATAGGATACAAGACCAGCTAAGCTGTCAGACCCACAAAGGATACAAGACCAGCAACTCTGCTGGACCCACATAGGATACAAGTACAGAGTCAATACTGCTGGACCCACAAAGGATACAAGAACAGTACCCATTTCCATCGAACCCACGGAGGATCCCAGTACGGTCGTCGTCGTTGTCGAACCCATGGAGGATCCAAGTACAGTCATCCTCACTGCCGAACCCACGGAGGATCCAAGTACAGTCGTCCTTGCTGCCAAACCCATGGAGGATCCAAGTGCATTCATCACCGTTGCAGTCGCAGCCAGCTCTAGGGTTCCCGCACACAGCACGCTCGATTCCAGGAGGGTACGCTCCATGAGCCAAGAGGGTGATACATCAATTGTCACGAAGTCCAGAGTTGATGTATCACAAAGTTCCGTCTCATCAAAAGGAACTCAACATGACAGACGGTGCGTCAATCGGACGCCCGGTCTGAGAGTTATTGGCTTTTTCGTCTTAGGGGTCCGGTTGGTTTTTAAGCCAAAACCAACCCGACCGTACTCCAATTGCGTCCAAACCTCAATCGGAGTAATCCAAAAGAACCGTCTCGCTAAGAGGAATCCAACAAAGTCGATGGAACGCCAATCGGACGTCCGAAGCTCATGTTATAAGTGTTTTCGCTCCGAGGGACCGGTTGGTTTTGTGTTCGAACCAACCCGGCCGCACACAAAGTTCTCCGAAACCTTGAGTGTAATATACCGAAATGACTGTCTCGATCCAAGGATCACTATGAAACTAACGATGCATTGGTCAAAGGCTTGTAGCCCATGTTATGGGCATTTGAATGGATCTGTCTGAAAACAGGGGGTTTTGGCCCGGTCCGACCCGACCCAATACCCCCGAGTCGGCCCGAACTGGGGCGACCCGACCCAAGTCCGGGTCCGGTCTATTAGGGTGCGGCCCGGCCCATCTGGAACGGTCCATCCCAGCGCAAAGACCCGGCCCAGCACGCGTGGTCCGGCCCATCACGGGCGGTCCAACCCAGCGTGGGCGGTCCGGCCCAGGGGGGTCCGGCCCAGCGCGGGCCACGGCTCAGCTTGAGGCCGCGTTGGACGCGGAGGGGGGAGGCGTTTCTTACCTCATTCTGAAACGGCGACCCCCCATTTTTGGTGGGGTCTTCCCTAAAGAAACCTAGGGTTACGCCCCCCAGATTCTCGGAAATGGCCGACCCTGTTGGCCGGTCGGTGAGCTGCCGCGGAACCCCCCGCGGGTCCCGCCTTCCGACGTGCCGGTGGCCGGCTGAGTCTGGCCGCCTCCTCTGCACCGCCACGACCTTAGGCCATGGACTCTTTCCGACCGGCGCCGCGCCCCTCTGCCGCGGCCCGCCCTGGTCGTGGCCTTCTGGTGGTCTGGCATGGCGTGACGATGTTGTGCCCCTCTGCCACAGCCCGCACTTGGCCGCGGCCACCTTCGGCTTCACCGGCGCAGCGCGACAGCGCCGCGCTCCTTCATCGTGGCCCACTCCAGCCACAGTTCTCTCGTTCCTGTGCTGTGCGATGGCACCGCATCGCCCCCGTTCCAAACAACAATGAAGACCAACAACAAAGGGGGAGGAGGGTCGACCCTGTTCGTGCGGTCCGACCTCCTCCCTTTATATTGATAACAAGCGTCCAAGAAATAACGAATAACGTCAAAATAATAATCCTTGAACAATGAAACAACCCCTCCCTAAAAGTAGTTCATGGAAGCTAGCATCACGGAAAACAGCATCGCGGGGTGTGGCTCCGTTTACGTATACGGAGGACGTCCGAGGAGGAAATGACATCTCACACCGACTGCGGAGAGGAGAAGGAAGGGTGTGTCGATCTCTTCTTGCGGTGTCGGCATTCTTCGACGAAGAGTGTTGTTCTTCGTGGAAGGTTGAAGCTCTTCAAAGGAACAACACAAGGGCTCTCTCTCTTTCTTTGCACAGCAAAATCCAAAAAAAAAATTAAGGCTTTGCCTTATTTTATTTACTTATGCCAACAATTCAAAACTTCAAAAGTTGAATTCACCTAATTAATTTTTAGTTGTCAAAATTAATGGTGAGATAAGTTGGCAACATTAATGTGAGGGAGATTCACATAATTTAAGAGGGGAGGTTTAGAGGAGTTAGGGAAATTGAAGGGGTGGGGCTCATGTGGGCCCCACCTCACTAATATCTTATCAAGTGGAGTTAGGATGTAGTGGGTCCTACCCCAACTTCTACACATAGGTTTTAATTACTTAGAGTAGAAATAAAATTGTAACCCATATTTTATTTCACTCTTCAATTAATCTATTTATTTAATAACACCTCCTGAGCAAACGCAACTCCAGAAAAGGTCTTCTTAATCAAAAACTGGCGTTGCGGTTTTATCGGTGCCCTCGGATTTTGATTCCGAGCACTGGTTCAAATGTTAGAAAAACATGCTCGTTCGTTCACTGAACGTACCCGAGCTAAACTTCGGAAATTGTTTCTGGGCACACCGGGCCTCGAAATCAGGCACCATCAGAAACCGCGTACTCGTAAAATCCCAAAAAATTTAAGAAAAAAAAATTTCTTGAAATTTATGTGTCTTTACGTGAAAGGTATGCGATGGTTTAACAATATTTTTCACATAAAACATAAGAAGCATGATTAAATTAAGGTTTACAGCCCTAAAGAAATGGTTTATATTCCATATTCTATGAATGGGGTATTAAGTATCAAGATGATGAATCCTAAGTAATTTTTTAATAAAAAATATGGATGATTTAAGTGTATATGAATTAGATTTTAAGAATTATATTATATGAATCATGAATTATAATCATTAAACTAAGGATTTAAATGGATATATTGAATGGTGATAATGAAATAGAAAAGTTATTTTATGGAACATTAATATTTTTTTTAAGGTAAGGTAATCCTTAATTTGTTACTGATGTTACAAAAATTGTGTTTAGCTTGAATAAAAAGGTTATTGATATAGATAATGTAAATTGCATAGTATGGATTCTCAGGAAAGTGATTATTGATTTGTTGACAAATTGTTATATTTCATCATGGATGAATTTTTAAAATTCTTTTTTTTAAGGAATATATCTAATAATCTTTATAATAGGGAAGCATGCATGTTTTCTAAAAGGATTTAAGGTAATTCAGGTTATTACTAGGTTTCAAGATAATATATGATGGATGTATTCACATGTTTTGAATTTGAAAAAATAGAGTTACATTATGATATATGAGAGATCAATGTTGAATTAATTTTGAGAAATTTAGTGACCTTATTTCAAAAGTTTTCAATTTTCATCTTTTGGAAAGCTGAAAAGGTTAACTATTTATGGAATGGTTTAAGTTAAACATCATATGATGTTTTAGAGATTAAATTATTATCTCATCATATGGGGATTTATGAATATTGGACAACCTATTATATCCATTTTTTGTGATGATAATTAATGATATATAGAAAGAATTATCATTCTACTTATAGATCTTATGATCTATTAGTGCTTCAGGTATAAAATAAATCACCTTTAATTTTTTGTGTATGAGATGAAGTGGAAATTTTAGGGTGAGATTGTGCATATGAAATATAGTAAGTATATTTACTTGTGAAAATTCTCTAACATTAGGGATAGGCTCCTAAATATAATTTTATCCTGTTTTCATCATTTTTTATGATATCATTGGATTTTTTTCAAGCCTCTTTTTTTATGGATTTGTGATTGTTAATTTTCTACTCACTATGTTCTCTATCACTCTCCATCAGGAATTGATAGTTATATTTCACTTAAATGTCCATGTTTTTACTTGCAAACTATTTTATTCTATATGGAAACCTAATTAGGAGTTACCTTGAGTAAATATTATGTTTCTAAATATCTTTTTTTTAAAGGAAGTTTTGGTGTTCATTTTTATGATGTGGGTTTCAATAAAAGAAACTTTCATGTATTAAAACTTTGATAACTTAGAGATGAATTTCAACTGATAAATGAATTTTAAGAAGGGTTGAATGTAAAACCCTAATATTTTTTTTAAATATTTTCTTTCAAATTAATAAAAACTTTTTGATATTTTTTATTTCACATAAAACTGAATATATCTTGTGTTATAAGGATGAAATAACTTTGGTTTGTGTTACACACCAAACCAAGTTAATCTTGAGCTAAAAACACTAAGATTATATTTTGGTACATTAAACACAATTTTTTGATTATGTTACACACAATCATGGGTTCCTTTTATATCTTTCATTACACGTCAACCCTTGTTTTACAAAACTACATTGCACTAATAATAATCTTATTAAAAATTATTATAGTTTCACCTAGCCGTTGGAATGGTGGTTATGAATAATATTAATTAAAATTATGAAAATATGGTTTTAAAATGTATATAAAAATAATTATTTCTTAACCAATTAACAAGAGATTAAAATAAAACCCTTTTGAAAATGTAGGAAATTTTTGCTGGAAATATCTATAAAACACGTTTTAACTCAATAAATTAATTAAACCACTATTAATAAATGATTTTAATAATATATATATATATATATATATATATATTATTCATTCAATTATTTAATGTTTATATTATGTGTTTTATATACAATAGATAAAAATAAATCCCATTTTACGCATAAATATAAATATTTTTTCTAAACGGTTATTTTACCACCTTTTAATAGATTACACATTTCAAATAAATTTTTTGAAACATTTATATTAATTATTTAAAAAAATAAACTTCTTTTCTAAAAAAATAATACCAAATTTTACTTTGTGTAATTTGATGGTATTTTTGTAAGAAGTTTCATTTTGTGATGAATAGTAAAAAACCCTAAATTTTAGTTAAAAACTAATTTATCATCTAATTTATTTAAAAATTTAAATTATATTTTAAATTGTTTTTAAGGTATAATTATTACAATTATACATCAATAAATATAAGTTATCTCATTGAAATCAATTTCATATTTAAATTTTATATGAAAACATTTGAAGCTTTTAATCATTTTCTCTTTAAATACCCACTTTCACGACACATCTGTGGGATTAATTTTAAATTAATTTCATCAAATTGTGTGGTTAAAATTTGAAAAAAAATTATTACATATTTTTAAACATCATAATTTATAATTTCTAATAAGTTCAACTTATTTTTTGACCAAAAATATTATTGAAATTAATTTAAATTAATTATAGTGATTAAGGTAAAAATGAGTTTACTTAGTGTCTAAACTTTAACTTAAAAGAGAAAAGTTTACTAGAAACATGTGAAAAAGACATTTATGGCTATATATATACCATATAATCACTTTTATATAATTTTATTCATTATTTTAAGTTCATTATGTAAGGGATACCTCTCAATAGTGTTTACCTTTTTGTATTTACAAGAATGTCACACCTACCCCACTATAAAATGTCACTCATTCCCCTTACATATTCATGCATCTAAATCCATTTGTATCATCCAAAATCTATCCAAATAATTTCTCAAATTCCATAATTTAATACTATAAGACTCAATTTTTTCATAAATCAAACCAAGTTAGTCCTTAGGTGTAAACCAAAAAGAATTACTCAAAGAAGAGGTAACACCCTTCAACAAAAAAATTTGTTCTATTTTTTCCCCATCCTCTAAATTATTTTTATTATGTGATTTTATAATAACCTAAGTATCATAAATATATTTATATTTTTTTATTTTAAGTTTTTTACCTACACCTACACAAACTTCCATCAAATGTGATACGTAATCATCATCCGTATGTATGGAGGACTACCACCTCTTGAACTGATATCATTCATTATTCCATTAACACCTTTAAAGGTTGGATATAATGATATAATTACTAATTTTATATGATATATATTGTATTTACTATGTATCTATGATTTTTAGTTATTATATAACATATACCTTCAGGCATTCCATTTTTTGGGAGTACGATAACATCGTTTGTGGATGTGTGGACTACCGCCTCCTCGAAGTGATGTGATTCGTTCACACAATATATGGAATGTATTATGTATGGATTTATTAAATTTTTATGATATATATGAAATAATAATTCTACTATAATTATAATATATATATACCCACAAAAATATATATTTTATTTACTTCCTTTCATATAATATGATTAGAAAATGGAAATAGCGTTCATGCGTACGTATAACTTATCATCTCCATGAAATCTGTATTCCAGTTAATATTTATATATATTATAGATTATTATGAATACATATAGAATGAATGTATATTATATTTATATCATTCTGGAAATAATTAAATCATGATCTATGTAAGAGTATTAATAATAAAATGTCAAAACATATACAAAAAACAAAGCGATTATTACCCAAAATGTAACTTTAACATGAAATTGCTAATAAATAGATAATATAAAGACATAATTAAATAATATATGGTATTATATATAATAATATTGTTTTTCTATATTTATAATAAACATATATTTATTATATAGTAGGTTTGAATGTTTACAAAGAAAGTAAAGACTTAAGTTAAGGGTTTTCTCGTCTAATTTTTATTTCTATAAGATATATGCTATATTCACCACTTATTATTTTGGGTGTTGCATATAATTATAATGAAGGTATTTTATAATAATTATTCATAAATTTATTGGTATTTACATATCCATTTTATGATCTCTCTTTAATGGGATTTATGGTTCGAAAAGTTACGAAATTGTTAAAGTAATTTGGTATCAATTTGAATTCTTTAAAACACATGCCAAGTCATGCACCTATATTCCTATAAGATGTGTATATACTTCCATTTTATGTGTTATATCATTAATATACTTTTTCGTGATATTTTAAACTTCATGTAGTGTTATTTTCTCATGGGTATTATGATTTAATGTTTCCAATGTCGTAACAGTTATATTACTATAATCTCCTCATTTATCAAAATTGTTTATGATTATGGTTCCACTAATGAAATATTATGATATATATATTAAATAAAATACCATTAATTTTTTTCTCCAATGGTTATTAATGGTATATTTAATTAATGGTATCGTTTTTCCACTCTTTGTAACTTATGATTATTAAAAACCTTTTTTAAGAATACCCAAATTTATCTCTATCTTTCTTCAGAAATCTATTTTACTTCAAAACCATGTTTTCTAAAATAGTTTTTAAAAAAATTTATACAATTGTACTATAATTTGTAAAATAAATTTTTACACAAGTTTTATCTTTTTAAAACTGGTTTTAAAATTAAGCTTCTTATCATTTTCTGATCAAAGTACTTCTCTAAACCGGTTATATTATAAAATGAATGTTCAGTATGTGTATATTTACCCAACATGATGACCATCTTTTCCTTGAATATTTATTTTAACGTTTTAAATTTTATTTTTAAAGAATTTTCTTTCATCATATTCTAAAAATTTGTATTTTTTAATGTGGTTTTCAACCAAAAATGTTTTCAAAAATGTTTGAATATTTATTTATTATTATTAAAAGATATTTTCAATTAAAAGGTTTTAAAAATGTTTTCAAGATTCCTTCATAAGTTTTCAGAGATAATTTCCAAGAAAAAGGTTTTCAAAATGTTTTTTTATATAAAAATATTTTTTCAAATAGAAAAGGATATTTTCCTCAATAAATGTTATAAATTAAACATCAAATCATTATTTATAATAAAAATATTTTCTAAAAAATCTTTATGAAATAGATTTTCAAATAAATGATATTTTTATAAAGAAATGTTCCAAGAGATCTTGAAAAATTATTCTCTATATAATATTACATAGTTTGATATAGTTTATTCTTTACATTGGATACGATCCAAGGAAACATTTCTTATTCTTTATTTGAATGGTTTATGAGTAAATTGAAATGTTATTTTAGAAACTCATTTCGGTTCCATTGGTTATACCCTGATAAAATGATTGTGAAACCCACTTCATTTCAAATGTTACTCTATGATTAAATGACTAAGAAAAATACATTTTTTCCATATTTTTTAATAAAATGAACTATTTATCATAATTATTTCATTTTTTGGGTTAAGATAGAATGTTTATGAAACCCATCTCATTTTATGGGACATGATATGACGAATTTTTTCCTTTTTATTGTTGAAGACATATGTATGATTTCATTATATAATAGGGGGGACCTATATATCACTTCAATACAGTGTGTAATGATTTATATCTTATGGTATAATGATGGGAACAAAGTATTGATCCTCTATGAAGAAAGGGTTGTCATTGGGAATGGTGGTGTGCCCCACCCAAGAGGTATAGCCATCTATGCATGAACCCAGTAACATGTTCACAATGTTATGAGTGAACATTATTACATGCTAACAATGTTATGTATGGACCTGGTTTCATATACATATGTTTATGTATATACCTCATTACATATTCACAATGTTATGAGTGAACCCTATTAAGTATTCACAATGTTATGTTTGGACTTGGTTGCATGTCCATATGATTATTCATGGACCTGATTACATGTTTACAATGTTATCAGTGAACCATATTATGTGTTCACAATGTTATGCATGGACCTCATTTCATGTACATAAGTTTATGCGAGGGCCTAATTTAAAATCCTTAACTTAATGAGTGAACCTATTTCTTTTTACACATGTTCGCAATGTTATAAGGTAATGTGTATTCCAAAATTCTATGTTTTATGCTAATAATATGATCTCACAACTCATTCTCTTTGATTTTCATATGATTCAAGTATTATGACCTTCCAATCAATATCCCATGACTCATGATTACGATATTTAATATCCATGGGTATTATCTTTAAATGTTATTATCATGTTATCATACCCTTGTATCAATGTTATGCATACATATCTCCTTTATTTTTACCCTTACTAGGCATCTGGGATCACATTTTCTTATTTTTCCTTTCCCTATGTTATGAAGAATGTTTTTAAGTAGGATAACTGAAGAAGAATATCTTTATGGGTTATTTTTCAAATCATTCACCAAATTAGAAGAATTGTTTTCTTATTCCAAAAGACACTAAATGTTTATAGTCCTGAAACATTTACATTTTTAATGTGATAAATATTCATCTAAAATGATTTAATATCCATGTATGTTAAACATGGGTATATATATAACCAAACCAAGGGTTATTGAAAAAAATTAACATTAAAAACCTAATAATCAAAAAAAATAAATGTAAATTATATGAAATCACAACAAATCAAATGGGACTTGAAAATGAAATTCTAAAAGGTACACTCATCATTCAGTCTAGAAATACAAACGTATTAATTAATTTTTTTAATCCACTCTTTTGTATTTATATAATTTTCCAAGGGCATAAAATCACCACATGAATGATTATATATTGAATTATCAATAACAAACCCTAGTGGTATGTTGATTTCATCCCTTGTCTATAAATCCTATATGATAGATGTTTTGGGGAATTCACTTCATTTAAATCTCATTACTCTCCCAATAATTGAATTTCATGTGATTATGGGCATAAATTTTTACTCTTTATATAGATCACATATTAATTGTCTGGACATGGAAGTCACACTTCATATATAGAATCAACCTATAATCATTTATTATTTTTAGGATAATTATGTACTCCCTATGTAATTTTCTTCCATTAAATGAGTATTAGTACCCATTAATATATGATATTTGGCACAAATTATTCGGATAAAGATTAATATTGAAGATACTTTTATTATTTGAGAAAATTATATTGTACTTCTAGAAGTTTTGTTGGGTATTACCCTAGATTATGTGGATGAGGTTTCTATAGAATTCTAGCCTAGTCTTATGGTTATATCAAATACTCTTATAGAATATGCCCAATTAAATTGGAATAATTGAAGAGGAAACTCAAATAAAATATATATAAGAGTTTTATACAACTAATTTCTTCACTAAGGGGTGCATAAGTCCACATTTTTATGAAGAAAGATGGATTGATGTGTCTATTTGTTGATTATCATGAACATAAAGATATTATAATAAAAAAGTATGATCTAGCCTTTATTGGTGACTTTTTTAATTAGATTTTAAGGTATTAGTACTTATTAAATATTTACCTTCAATATGGATATCATAAATTAATGTTTAAAAGGGATGACATAATGATGACAGGCTTTGGTACAAGATATGGATATTTTGAATTCTTAGTTATGCCATTCAGACTTACAAATTCCCCTATTATCTTCAAAAATCTGATGAAAATATTCATTATTGGTAAACTTAATCAATTTTGTATAGTATTTATAGTTTATATTATCATATATTTAAAGATAAAGGAAGAGTGTGCATATCATTTAAGTATTTTGCTTAATCCCTTATGAAAAAGAGATCTTATATTCTAAATTTTGAAAGTATGAATTATAGTTAAATAAAGTACCATTGTTGGGAAATATAATCATAATCAAGGGTATATATGTGTGTATTACAAAGATATATGTGATTTAAAAATATCTTAAACCAAGAACTATAATAGGGATTTGTAGTTTTCATGGATTGGATGAATACTATCGATACTTTGTGATAAATTTATCATGACTATCAAATTCACTAACCATGTTAACTTATAAGGGATTGAAGATACTATAAATAGATTAATTTGAAGAATATTTCATGTATCTGAAGATATGGTTAGTCATTTAACCTATACTCACACCACCATGAACTATAGAAATATTTTTATTATATATTGATGCATAAAAGAATGGATTAGTCTGTGTTTGTATGAAAAATGACATGGTGGTATCATATCTATCATGTTAATTAAAATCTAATGGGAAGAATTAACCAGTGATTTATTTGGTGATATAATTGGTGATATTTTTATTTAAGATATAGAGACATTATATCTATTGTGAAAATATGACATATATACTTATCATAAGAGATTAAAGTATACATTCCAATAAAATGAGTTAAACATAATCCAAAAATATTTGGTTGGGGTTAATAAAACACTATGACTACTCATAACATTACCACCATGGGAAGGAAAACAAGTTATCTAATTCCATGAGTATAAAGGATCATGTTACCTTATCTATGATCAGGATTGAAAAAGACCCAATAATCCTATAATTTTAATGGGTTGACCTTGAAATCAAAATGAAAGGGGATAAATCCTATCATTCCAAAATCACTACTCAACCATCCATCCATGTGAAGATTAAGGAGGTGCAGAAGGATGGTATGGAGATATAGAAGAAGGTGGGGAATATTCTAATGTTTGAATTTGATAGTGATCGAATTATAAGATTTGGGAAATGAATATGTGTTCTATAAATACTATAATTGATTAAAGAGATGATAGATGATTCACATAGATCATCACTCTCTATATATATTTAAAGAAAAAAAAGATGTATAGAGATCTCAAGAATCATTTCTTGTGGTAAAATATGAAGTGGGAGATTGTAGAGTATGTATCATGATGCTTGTTATACCAGTAAGGCAAGGTACGATGATAGAAGTCTAAGGTGATGATGAAACCATTACCTATACATATATTGAAATAGAATAAATTCACCATGGATTTTATTATTTTTATTACAAAGACATACAAAGGACATAATTTTATTTGGTTTATAGTCTATCGACATAAAAGTCAGAACATTGCATTTTTATTTAAAAACAATTCCCACTCAATCAAAATTCCAGGATATATATATAGGAATTGGTAAGGCTTCATGGAGTATTTATTTCCATTTTATCTAATTTAGATCATAGGTTTACCTCAATGTTCTAGAAAAATATTAAAAAATCATTAGATATAAAGTTGAGATTAATTACTTTTTATCTTCTTCAAATAGATGGTTAATATTAAAGGGCCATTTAAAATATAAAATATATTTTTAGATCCTATTAAATTGATTTAAAAGGTGCTTGGGATCAAGAGTTTCCATAGTTATAGTTCTCATATAAAAAAAATTCCATTATAGCATCAAAATGGCACCATATAAGGATTTGTATGGGAATAGGAACAAAACTCTAATATATTTGGATGATGTGGGAGATAAGAAGCTTCTAGGACCAAATATTTCTGAAGAAATGTCATAGAAGATTCAAACCATTCATAAAAACATTGAATAATATAATATTCAATAGAATATCTATGCTAATAAAAATAAATAAGATCTAGAGTATGAATTTGGAGATAAGGTATTCCTTCGAATATCACCATGGAAGAGGGTTATGAGATTTGGGAATTATGTAAAATTGATCTGTAGATATATTTTCCCTTTAAAAATACTTGATCATGTGGGTATGGTATATTATCTTATTTCAAATCATCAAAACCTATTGATGGTTCATGATGTGTTACATGAATCTCTTTTGAGGATGTACATAACATAACCTTCAAATGTGATAAACTCAAAAATGATATATCTTAAGAGGAACAACCAAAAGAAATCATAGATCATAGATAGAAATAACTAGGAAAGAATAATTTCCACTTGTTCAATATTATCTAGATATATCATAAGTTTGAGGAAGAAACATGGGAACCTGAAGATGTAATGAGGTAAAAGTACCATTATATGTTTCCATCATAGTGATGGGATTTTGAGGGTGAAATTATTTTAAGGGGTAAAATGTAACACTCATTGATTTTATAATTTATTTTCTTCCATTAAATAAATAATATATTTATTTGATTATTTCAAAAACAAAATTAAACTAACATGAACCATGATACATTTTATTGAAATAAAGTATTACAACAAAAGATAAATTATCATAAATTATCATAATATAATATTAAACTTTATTGAAAAATGTACAAATGGAATAAATATTCATGTAAATAAAAATATCATGAACATAAAATATTCATCCTCATGGTTTTATATGAATATTATATCATGATTGAAACAACAAGAATAAGGTATAGAATTTGAAATAAAATATAACTATTGAAGGAGAAGTAAATGAATAGGATTAATGATTCTAAGAATATATGTAAGATTATATATGTTAATTAAATCCTAAAGGTATATATGTGGTCATTAGATTTATGGTTATTAGAAATGTGGTCAATTTATGTATAGTTTTTGGGTATTAATGTTTCCAATAATTATGTTTAATTTGTGTAATTTTAGTATCAAATTGAAAATAATATAATTCAAGAATGAAGTAATAAGATAATATATAATTAACACTTTTTATTATAAAAATATTTATTTTTAGTATTTACATATTATTATTTTTATTATTAAACAATTATTTTATGTTTTTAGAAAATTCAAAAAAAATAATATTAATGTATTAATAAAATTAAATTGTGAGATAATTAATTATTAAATTTAATAGGATTTCGTCAAAGTTATTTGATATTAAAAATGATATCTTTTAAAGAGCTATTTTTTATGATTAGTTTATTTTTATCATAAGAAATTAAATTAGATTCTTTTAAATGATTAATCTAATGTAATGTGTCAATTTATAACAATTAATTTAACACTTATTTAATTATTAATTGATATAAAATAACATTAAAAACACTTAATGTTTAAATGGTCACTTTTCTCTAAAATAATTTTTTATATAGATTTTAAGTTTTCATATCAAAGTTAAATTTCACATATTTAGAAAGTAAGTTAAATTAAATAGAATCCAAAATTGGCATCATCATGTTAAAATTTGGTAATATAGGTCAATTAATATTTTTTAACTACCATGGAAAATAATTAAAAATGGATAAAGGGGGTAAAAAGAGGTATATTATCATGTCTTTAATTTTTTTAAATTAAATTTTTATTTATGAATTATTATATTCATTTATTAGTTTTGGTAGTAAAACATAAATGTATCACCAAAATCTCCATATCCAACTCACCTAAATCATATGGGATTCCATATATACCCTTCTCCTACCTTATGATTCCCAGGAAATTTTCCCCATTTTCACTTATAAAAGGATCTCTCTTATACCCCCCTTATAAAATATTCTACGTAAAAAATATCTTAAATAACTAATCATTTTCACTATATTTAATCATTCTTAGATGTTGGGTAGATTATGGTTGTAATACGGAAGCCTAAATCCTTCATTCTAAAGGAACCCCTTTTGAGAAGGAAAGAATTCATCAAATTACCTAGTTCTCTACCATATTTTTCAATTATCATATCATATATACTGTTTAAAAATATACTTTTCTACTATAATGGTGTTATATTAACAGAATTATTCTTTTAATAATGTGATATTACTATTATATAACTCTATACTCTTAGTTATTTCATTTTTATATCATGTTATTGTATGGGTCATTTCAACTACCAACATGAATGATGTGATATCAATATCATCAATTTCATCATTAATAAGTATCAAAATATCAATATTTATTATATATAATATTAAATACTTATTTATGTCATGAATATGATTATGGAAGACTAGAATATAAATTAATGTCTATTATAAAGTAACATGTTGTTATCGAAAAAGTACTTGAAACATGATCACCATGTATTCCGTTATCATGAACAATGCCCATGCCTTCTATCAAATGAACATGGGACTACATAAAACATTAAAAACATTTATTACAATACCTTTATAAATATATTAATGATAAATTTTTTATAAAATAACAAGTGCGGACATCTCCATTAAGAATCTTACATGAAAACAGCCAAAATTAATAACATTTAATAATGAAAATAAACAATAACAAACTAATATATGTGTAATGAATTATTATAATTAAATATTAAAAAAGCTAATATATATTAATAAGTCTCTAAAATAAGTTATTAACATGGTTGTGTTCCTTATACATGAGGGTAAATCACTTTCTTATAATTCAAAATTAAAGGTAACAGTTTCTCATCTCAATTTTCCTTTCAGTGAGATATATTCCATATTACCAACATATCATATTTTATGTGGTATATATAATGACCCATTTAAATTTTTTATCATAATTTCATGAAATTAAATGGATTTTCCAGTATATCTCATGTATTCTCTTTCATGTTTTTTATTCAAATGTTACCAAAACCATGGGTGTTTCTTTACCAATCTCCCTTTGAAATTAAGATTGTTTATAACTAAATTTAATTTACGGTAAATTTTATGTTATCTATCTAAAAAACCCCATACATTTTATTATCCTCTAGTTATTCTTTATTTTTATAAGTATTCTTACCATTTTAACTCTATTTGGTTCACAATTCAACCAAAAGTTTGTTAGTAAGTGGAGCCAACCATATCTCTTCTTTTTTACCCAAAATATTTCTCCTCCATGTCTATATTATATATTTTTTTTATGGATTTAATTATCTTTAAATAAATGGTTTCATAAGGTATTTTTAAATAAAATTTAATTTATTTACCAAATTAATATTTTTAAATTTTCTTATTATGCTCATTTTTTGCCAACATTGACCATGTTTATAAATATATGAAATTGATCTCTTTTTAAAACATTTTTTGCATTAACACATTTTCCTTCCTTATTCGTTAGTTTACATTAAAAAACTTCATATACAAATTTTAATGGATTTAAAAATTAATTTATTTTCCCAATGTTTATTAAAATATTTTATTTTAAAATTAATGGTTTCAAAAGTAAAGGATATTTCTTTTTATTTTTCAAATGAATTTTATTATTCTTTTTTAAAAGTGTTTTTACTATATGTAACCATCATTTAATGTTTCTTATGCTTCACTAATTATGTGATATAATTATACCATGTACATTTTTCTCTATATGTCTTATGATAATGTCTTGTTTAATATTTCATGAAACCCATTCCTTTCCCATTTTTTAATTATTATGTGATGGAATTATAAATGTTTTTAATCTTTTTTGGCACACATATGTATGGTTTATCACAATGATACTAGGGGTCTATTATATCAATTTAATTATTTTGGTAAGGTTTTATATATATTAAGATAAAAAATTTTACAATAGTAGTATCCTAAACTCAAAGGGGTGCATATTTAGTATTTCATTCCCAAAAGGGTACATAGGAAGTGTCTCAATCCCAAAAGTGTAAACATGTAGTATCCCAACCCTATAAGCATATAAAGGTAGTATCATATGCCTAAAAAGGGTATACAGGTTATGATCCCAAGCCTATTTTGTTATGGGAAGGTAGTTAGCCTAGTCCATTATGTGATGAATGTATTTATGGTTATCCTTGACACAAGTTATTAGTTCTAATTTGTGCCATATTTTCATGTTATTATGTTATATTCTTATGTATCATAATTATTGACTCATGTTTTCACTCCTATGACTCATGTATTATGTTATACCAAAATAATTATAAAATGACCCTTGATTTATGATATATATCTTATTAGGTATGATTATTTTATATTATATCCATGAACCTTGATTATTTTCTCATAACCACATCTTTGTCTTATTCTCACCTATGATCTTTGATTATTGTCTCTTTTTTATCCTTTATAAGAATATAGGCTCACACATTTATTATTTTTACATTTCCCCATGCCATGAAGAATAATATTTTGTATGATATGTCTATAATTATATCATATATGAAAATATTTTATGGGTTATGTCAAATGACATCTATAAAATAATATAGAAATAAATCTTGTTTACAAAAACACTAAACCTATATGTTCTAGGTTGTGAATTATTATTATATGTAAGAAATAATTCATACAAAATGAAGTAATTTGTATTCATATTATATATAGGTCACCTAAATTGGTTTTATAATTTGGTTTAGTTAATTTTGGAGACTAGAATATGAGGAATAAGAGGATATAACTTAAAACATCCTTTTATGAACCAAATGTGAAGTAGGATGAACCTAAATTGTCATAATTTTAAATGAAGGTAACATAATTTGTGACATCTTGGGGTTTATTTTCTATTATTTCTTACTCTTAATAGAGTTTCTTAATACTTACACTAACCTTTTTGGTTTTAGTCAATTGTTGGATGTAGGAGGAATTGAGTTAACAATGACTAAAATGGACACTGAAATTATTATCCTAATTATAAACTAAATGGGATTGGATATGGAGTAAAAAAACCATTTTATAGCTCACCCAACTCACTCAAGCTATCAACAATAATAGGAATCATGAAGAACTCCCAATGTGTCATTAAAGGAAGAAATATGCATTGTAACATTTATACAATAACTTTTTCCTCCTTTAATAGTTTCCTTGATCTATTAATTATTTGAAAATGTATCATTAAATAAAAAATATATTTTCCATTCTCTAGTGATTTTGGAATGAAAAGTATATATTAATTATTTACCATTTATAAGGTGAATATGATCAATGGTGTATTCTCAACAAGAATGTGAGGTAATATGAAGAAATCAACTCCATGGAATAAGAGGATTCTATAAAGGTAATTTTGAATAAATATTTTTGTCAGACTATTCACACTAAAATTAAGAGAGAGAACTCTAAGAGTAAAAAAAATTGAAGATGATTCTATTGGTACATATGAATAAAAATTTACAATACTTTCAAGGTATGATTTTTGTTAAATCATTGACCATAAAATCAAGATTGATCATTTATTTGGTGTATTAAAACCAAGTATTTGAAAAAAAAATTCTATAAGGGACATTGGTGGCTTTAAATAAACTACATGATGTGCTCTAATAGTGTAAATGGAAATTAGAGACTCCAATTATTCTCATAGTTTTGCACAAAATTAGAGAAAAAATATATTTAATATATTCTTCAGTGATAAAACCATGGAGGAATGAAAATTCAACTTCCCGTATGTTGAAAATTTTTGTAAGAAACAGAGTGTAACTGTCTCCAAGAAATAGGTAAATAATTAATGTATGGAAAAGAAGAACATCAAGCACGTGAATGATGAGAATATATTAAGAGACCATATAATGACATGGATAAAGGGAAATTAGGACCTAACACCACCAACACTTTAATACTTTAATAATATATAGTATGGTAATTACACTAAATTACACCAAACTAAGGGTTAATGAAGACAATCAACCTCATAAGATAAAATAGAAATGGAAATCGTATGAAATCAAAACTAAAAAAGTGGTTCATAAAAATTAAATAGTAAAAATTACTCTTAAAATTCACTATAGAGATTTAATTTTTTAATTTGGTTGTAGTTCTACCTACTCCTTTATATATAGAAAATTTTATAAGGGAATAAAACCACCACCAATATGATTATATGATAAATTTTCAGAAAAAATATAGTGTTATTAATATTGTATCTCATGTTTATAAATCCAGTATGATAAACTTTTTTAGTAATTTTCTTCCATGAATTTTTATTATCCTCCATTTAGTTGAATCAGATGTGATTTTGGGAATGGATTGGCTCTCTCTATATAGATCTCATATTAAATTTTTGGATACAAAAGTCACATTTAATATCCTGAATCAAATTATGATCATTTATCTTGGTGAGGAAAACTATTAACTAAATATATACTTTTATTAGATTTTATGGGTCTTAATACCTAATTATGAATGGTATTTAAATCAAATGGTTAGGGAAAAGTTCAATATTGAAGATAATTATATTTTTTTAGAATATTTTGATATATTTTCAAAAGAGTTTATTAGTATTCCACATATCATCAAGATGAGTTTTCTATAAAAGTCATACCTAGTGTTATGCGTATATTAATGAAAAATTATAGAATAAACCTTATTATATTAAAGAAAATAAAAAAACTCTAATAAAATATGGATAAGGTTTTTATTTTCCAATGTGATTCAACATGGGGGAACCAATCCTCTTTGTCAAGAATAAAGATGAATCAATGTGTCTCTTCATTTATTATGGTGAACATAACAAGATCGTGATCAAGAACATGTATCATCTATTGTGTACTGATGAATTTCTCAATCATCTATGTGGGGGTCAATACAATTAACATATTGAAATATGATATATATATATATATCATCTATTAAGGGTGAAAATTGAGGATATATCCAATAAATATTAAAATATAAAATATAGACTCTTTGAATTCGTACCAATACCATTTAGACTTACAAATTCACCCACTCTATTTATGGATCTGATTAATAGAGTCTTTAGAGATTACCTCATCCAATTTATTAAAGACTTTATATATGATATTCCCATATATTCCAAGATAAATGAATAGCATGGCCATCATGTGAGGATTTTGTTGAAGACCATAATAATTGAGAAACTATATACCAAATTTGGAATGTGTTAATTTTGTTTAAAAAATGAATCATTCATCGGTTATATAATCACAACTGAAGGTATAACTATTGACTCTTCAAAGATATAGGTGATTAAAGAATATAACAGACCAACCAATGTAATGGATATCCACAGTTTTCTAAAAATGGGTATATATTATCAACACTTTTTGAGAAATTTATTATTATTGTAAAATCTACTAACGAAGGTAACTCAGAAGGGATTCAAGTTCCCTTGGATAGTTTAATGTAAATAAAATTTCATGTAGTATAAGAGAAGAGTTGTCACTACACCTAGACTCACACTAACTTTAGTAATGAAGGGTTTTTAATATAAAATGATACATTAAAGAATGGATTGAGGTGTGTACTCATAGAAAATTACATGGAAGAATCTAACATCTCATGTCAATTAAAGTTCCCTGAGAAAAATTATCCTATGAATGATTTAGATCTATAAGCATTGATATCATTATTGAATATATGGAGGCATTGCCTCTATGGTGAAAAGTTTCAAATATGTTGATCACAATATCTTATATTATATATTAAAAAATAATCACTTGAATATATACTAGAGGAGATGGTTAGAATTGATCAAATGTTATTATTGATCAATACAATACCTCCCGATGAAGGGAAACAAATTTGAAGCTATGATCAGGAAGAATCATGCAGCCATATCCATGATGATGATTTAAATATTCATATAATCATGTAATTTCAAAGGATAGACCTCACAATCATAATGTAGGGGGAGTAATCCCATATTTACCAAACCACTTCTTAACAATCTATCCTAGTGAATATCAAAGAGTCACAAAAGAATGATATAGAGTAGTATAAGAATATACGAGATATTCTAAAGTTCAACTTTTATAAATATGGAATTATAATATTATAGAAATGAATATGTGTTCCATCAATACTATCATTGAATAAAAAAATTTGGGTGATGCACATAGCTCATCATTCACTCCCCAACCTAAAATAAAAAAGATATGAATATTTCTCAAGAATCAATTTTGGTGGGACAATATGAAAAAGGGATTTCTATGTATCTCAAATCATGATATTCAGTAAGTTAAGGAAGAATGAAAAAAGTATAATGGGATAATGAAACCATTACCTATACCTATATTGAAATGAAAGAAAATCATTATGGATTTCAGTTTTAGTCATCCAATGACTTTAGAAGACCATAATGTTAATTGGGTTACATTTGATTTCTTTATAAAAATTGTATATTTTATTTTTATCTAATAAGATATCTCTCTCAGTAAATTTTCCATTATATATATAAATAATGTGGTATGTATGAATAGAGTGCCAATTTAAATTGTATATAATTCATATCCTAGGTTTTCCTTAGAGTTCTGGAGAAGCCTTCAATGGTAATTGATGAAAAACGTTTCGATTTAGCATTTCTTATCATCCTCATACCGATGGTCAATCTAAAAGGACCACTAAAACTCTATAATATATTATATGATCATATTAAATGGTTTTAAAAGTGATTGGAATCAGCTCCTTTACTTGGTGGAGTTTTAATATGACAATAGTTTCCATTCTAGAAATCAAATGACACTATATGAGGATCTGTGAGGGAAGAGGTGAAAAACTCTAACATGATGGGATGATGTTTTAGTGAGGAAGATTTTAGGACTAGTTCATTCTCAATAAATGTAAGAGAAAATTCAAACCATTTATCACGACATTAAAAATACCAAGATACAACAGAAGATCTATGAAGATGATCATTAATGACATCTGGACTTTAAAGTTACATTAATAAAAAACTGGTTTTATCAAATGCCAGAGATTTAACAGCACTAGCTAAAAACTTTTTTAAGGACACCTTTTATCAGTGCTAAAAAATCTCTGTTACATTGAGGCATTTATTAGTGCTTTTTTACGAGCACTGATAAATGGGGACTTTTATCAGCCCGTAGAAAGAATCCCTCATAAAGGGGGGTTATCAGTGCTTTTTTAGAAGGGATGATAATGACCCCCCCATTATCTGGGATTTTTTAAAAGCACTGATAAAAGTAAACATCAAAAAAAATATTTTATTAAAAATAATATATAAATATATAAATATTTTTATATTGATATAAATATAATATATATATTTTGAAATATTTTTTAGTTAAGTTAAATAGGCATTTACACTTAAAATATAAGACATATACTGAAAATGGTGTATAAAATAACTAAAAAATATTTTCAATTAAAAATTTACTTATTATTACCAAGTAATAGTCATTTAATATCAATTTGAAGATAAAAAAATCAAGAAGATAATAAAATATCTAAAATAAGTTGAAAACGTAACTCAAACATCAAACAACCAAAAATTTTGATATGGTGTCAGTTTAGGATCTACCACATATAAAATCGATGCATGCAATGAGATCTATATTGTCTTTATTGAGGATAACCCTGATTAGTATTTTATTGTACGCCAAAAAAGGCCCATAAGGCCTCTAAAAGTGGGTTTTTAGTCACAGTACCCCAATTTTTTAACTTTCGATGGATTTTAGGCCTCATTTATTGAGGAATATTTTCCCTTTTTAGTGGGGAATGAATTTATTCACAGGGATCACATTCATATTGATATTATGGATTTAAATTTTATCTTTTTTCATAACGTAATTTTATTTGTAATCAAATATATAAATATATATAAATATTTTTTTAAATATTCACACATAAAAAATTAGTTTTATAAATAAATAAAATAAACATATTGAAAAATAAAATATATTTATTATATATAAAAATATATATAAATTTATGGATAAAAATGTGATGAAATATATATAAATATATATATATCATTAAATGTAAAACAAAACAGTATGGGGTAGTGGTAAAGGCATTGGATGTATAATTGGGGGGTCTTAGGTTTGAAACTCGCAAGAGGAAAGGGTGAACAAGAGAGGCTAGTATTATCTGAAGCACAGATAAAGGGGTGGGAATATTGGAATCACTAATAAATGGAGGTGGGTGGGGCATGGTAAAAAAATTATATACTCTTTATCAGTAGGGCCTTTATCAGCACTAAAAAAGTGATGTTAAAGGACCCATTTAATAGTTATTTTTTAGTGCAATGCTTTTTTAGCACTGATAAAAGTTTCAGGATTTTTGCTACACTTTGATTATTAGAGCTATTTTAGCACTGATAAGGGTTTTTCTAGTGATGTTAAAGGCTGATTTGTTTAGTAGTGTTAGTCACAATTTATTCCTTCGAATATCACCTTGGAAGAGGTTTATGGGGTTTCTTAAGAAGTATAAATTAATCATTAGGTACATTGGACCTTTCCAAATCATTAATCTTTTTCCAATGGTAGCTTATCATATTAAATTTCTACAAAACCTCTCATAGGTTCATGATGCATTACAAGTTTCTCTTTTAAAGAAATACATACATGACCTTTCACATGTGTTAAACTTAGAGGTTGTTCCACTGGAACACAACCTATCTTGCAATAAAAAATTATTTTAAACCTTGGATCATATACAAGAAGTACTATAAAACATCATCCCTCGCCTAATTAAATTTTTATACGGAATTCATGAGTTTATGGGAGATACATGGGAACCTCAATATGTAATGAGGTATAATTTCACTTATCTAATTCTATCAGAGCAATAGAATTTTGAGGGAGATATTATTTTAAGGGGGAAAAAAGTAACACCCCGTTATTTTACAATTTTTTATTAAATAAATACTATATTAAATATATTATTTCACATAAAAAACTAAAATAGAGTAAACCTCAAAATATTTTACAAAAATAAAATATTAACAAATAATTTATAATAATACATTATTAAAATACAATATGAAACATCATTTAGAAAAATACAAATGGAATAAATTCATGGGTAAATAAAAATACCCCAAATATAAAATATTTATTCTTGTTGTTCTCTAGTAAGATCATCACCCCACTTATAATAATGTAAATAAGAAATAGAATAGTAAATTTTACAGACATTCTTAGAGTGACATAAATTAAAAGGATGGATGATTCTAAGAATGTATGTAAGACTATATATAGTAATGAAATATGACCATTATATTTATGGTCATTTGAGATATGGTCATTAGAAATATGGTTATTGGATATATGGTGTATATAAATGCATGTATCCAATAGGTATATTAAATTTATGTAATTTTTAGTGAAAATTGAAAATAATATAATTCAAAAATGAAATAAAAATAGTATTTAATTAAAATATTTTATTATAATAATATAATTTTATACATTACTTATTATTATTAATAAAATAAAAGAATGATTTGATATATTTATAAAATAAAATAAAATATTTTAATATCAATGTGGTGAAAAACTTTAATTGTTAAAATATTAATAATTAAATTTAATAGGATGTGGTTAAAATTATTTAATGTTTATAAATGATATTTTAAAAATAACTATTTTTTAAGTAATGTGTATTTTTATATTACTAAATTAAATTGATTACCATTAAATTATTAATATAATTTAATTTTTCAATGTATAAAAAATATTTTATCTCTCATTTAATAAGTAATTAATATGAAATGAGATTTAGAACACTAAATTTTTAATAATTCATTTTTCAGTATAAAAAATATTTATATATATTTTACATTTTCATTTAAATGTTAAATTTTTAATATTTAGAAGTTAAATTACATTAAATAGAGTCTAAATTTTTAATCGACATGTCAAAATTGGGAAGGATGGGTCAAATTATTTTTTTTTAATGAAATGGTAAATAATTAAACATTATAAAAGGGGTCAAATAGAATTAAATTATTATGGCATGAATATTATTAAATGAAAATGATATTTATGAATTCGATAATTTATTTTTTATTTTTCGGATTCAAACCTAAATTCATCACCAATATTTCCTATCCTAATACCCATGTGATTATATCTTTACCCTTCACCTAACTTAATATTCTAAGGAAATGTCCCTCATTTTCACATATAAATGGGTCTCTCCCATATCCCTCCCAAAACACTCTTTTACTTCAAAAATATCATTAATCCATACCAATTTATTCTCTCATAAATCCTTCTTATATCTTTGTTATCTTTTGGTTCCCATAAGGGAGCCTAAATCATTTAATATGGAGGAACATGTTTCGAAAAGGAGAAAATTCATCAAAGTACATTGTTATTCGCCATATTTTTCAATTAGATTCTCATGTATTCTATTTATAAATATAATTATAAGTTTTAATAATGTTTTATTAATATCATTATACTTATTAAAAAGTGATATTATTATATATCTCTATTATCTTATTTATTTCATTAGTAAAATTTTTTCTTGTTTGGGTCGATTAATCCACCTACGTGAATGATGTTATATCAATATCATCATTTTCAAAATTAAAAAGTATAATGACATGAAAAAAATTGATATATGATATTAATGATTAATTTATGACATTAATATGATTCTTTATTAATGAAATAAAATTAATGTCCATTATAAAGTAACTTTTTGTTATTGTAAAATTATCCAAAACTTGCTTGTCATGGATTACGTTCTCATAAACCATACCCATACCATCCAGCAAGTGAACACAATACTACAAAAATAATTGAAACAAAATGATTATAATTCATCTATGAATATAATAATTATGAAATTGGTATCAAATAAAAATTATTAACATCGGCATTATGAAACTTATGTGAAAAAAATCAAAAATAATAAAAGATCTCAAATAAGTTGAAAACATAACTCAAACTTCAAATGACCATAACTTTTGATCTGGGTGTCCGTTTGGGATATACCACATGTAAAATAGAATCTTGGGATGATCTATAAATTTTGTTTATTGAGGAGTACCGAAATTACTATTTTATTTTATGCAAAAAAAGGCCTAGAAGACCTCCAAAACTGAGTTTTTAGTCACGGTACCCCAATTTGTTAACTTTCGATGGATTTTAAGCCTCATTTATGGGGGGAATTTTTTCCCTTTTTAATGGGGAATTAATTTATTCACAGGGATTACATTCATATTGATATTATTGATTTTAAATTCTATCATTTTTTATGACGTAGTTTTATTTATAATCAAATATATAACAATATATACATATTTTTTATATATTCACAAAATAAAAAATTAATTTCATAATTAAATAAATTAAAAAAAATTAAAAAAAATATATTTATTAATATATAAACATATATATAAATATATGGATAAAGATTGTGAAGAAATATATTTATATATATATATATATATCATTAAATGTAAAACAAAATAGTATGGGGTAGTGGTAAAGGTGTTGGATGTATAAGGGGGTCTTAGATTTGAAACTCATTGGAGGAAAGGGTACACATGTGAGGCTGGAATTACCGAAAGAATTTATAAAGAGGTGAGAATTTTGGAAGCACTGATAAAGGGGTGTGGGTGGTGCATGGGAAAAAATTATATACCCTTTATCAGTGGAGCCTTTATTAGTGCTAAAAAAGTGATGTTAAAGGACCATTTTAATAGTGATTTTTTAGCGCTGTTAAAGGGGTCCTTTAACAATTCTTTTTTAGCACTGACAAAACTTTTAGGATTTTAGGTAATATTTTATTATTAGCACTTTTTAGCATTGACAAAGGTCTTTTCTAGCACTATTAAAGGCTGATTTTGTAGTAGTGTTGGAAACAAGTTATTCTTTAGAATATCACCTTGGAAGAGGGTTATGTGGTTTGGTAAGAAGTATAAATTAATCCTTAGGTACATTGGGCATTTCAATGTACTTATTTTTTTTCTAATGGTAGCTTATTATATTACACTTCCATAAAACCTCTCACAGGTGCATGATGCATTACATGTTTCTATTTTAAGGAAATATATACTTGACCCTTCACTTTTGTTAAACTTAGAGGTTGTTCCATTAAAACATGATCTATCTTACAAGAAAAAATTGTTATAAACCTTGGATCATAGACACAAAGTACTATAAAACATCATCCCTAACCTAGTTAAATTTTTATAGGGAATTCTTAATTTTAAAGAAGAAATATGGGAACCTCAAGATATAATGAGGTATAATTTCACTTATCTGTTTCTATCAGAGCAATAGAATTTTGAGGGAGATATTCTTTTAAGGGGTTAAAATGTAGCACCCCACAATTTTACAATTTTTTTATTAAATAAATACTATATTAAATATATTATTTCTCATGAAACACTAAACTAAGATAAACTGCAAAATATTTTACAAAAATAATACGTTAAAAAAATACAATAATAAATTATTTGAATACAATATGAAACATCATTTATAGAAATAAAAATGGAATAAATCCATGTGTAAATAAAAATATCCCAAACATAAAATATATATTCTTGTTTTTTTCTAGGAAGATTATCACCCCAATTATAATAATGGAAATAAGGAATAGAATTGTAAATTTGATAGACATTCTTAGAGCGATGTATATTAAAAGGATGGACGATTGTAAGAATGTATGCAAGACTATATATAAGAATGAAATATTACCATTATATATATGTTCATTGGATATATGGTCATTAAAAATATGGTTATTGGATAATGGTGTATAGGAATGCATGTATCCAATAGGTATATTAAATTTGTGTAATTTTTAGTGAAAATTGAAAATAATAAAATTTAGGAATGAAATAAAAATATAGTATTTAATTATAATATTTTATTATAATAATATATTTTTATACCTTACTTATTATTATTATTAAAATTAAAGAATAATTTGATATATTTATAAAATACTATGAAATATTTTAATATCAGTGGGTTGAAAAATGTAAATGGATAAAATATAAAAAATTAATTTTAATTGGAGGTGGTTAAAATTATTTAATGTTTATGAATGATATTTTAAAAATAACTATTTCTAAGTACTATGTATTTTTATCTTACTAAATTAAATTAATCACTTTTAAATTATTAATATAATGTATTGTTTCAACATATAAAAAATATTCTACCTCTCATTTAATTAGTAATTCATATGAAATGAGATTTAGAAGACTTAACGTTTAATAATTATTTTTTAATTATAAACAATATTTAAATATATTTTACATTTTCATTTAAAAGATAATTTTTTAATATTTAGAAGTTGAATTAGATTAAAGGGAGTCTATATTTTTAATCAACATGTCAAAATTGGAAAGTATGGGTCATCTTATTTTATTATTTCAATGGTAAATAATTAAACAATGTAAAGGGGGTCAAATAGAATTTAATTATTATGGAATGAATTTTGTTAAATGAAAATTATATTTTTGAATTAATTATTTTTTTATTTTTTGGATTCAAAACTAAATTTATCACCAATATTTCCTCTCCTAACACCCATGTGGTTATATCTTTACCCTTAACCTAACTTAATATTCTAAAGAAATATCCCACATTTTTAACTATAAATGGGTCTCTACCCTATTTCTCCCAAAACACTATTTTACATCAAAAATATCATTAATTCATACTAATTTATTCTCTCCTAAATATTTCTAAGATATTTTTTATCTTCTAGTTCCCATAATGGAGCATAAATACTTTAATCTGAAGGACCATGTTTCTAGAAGGAGAGAATTCATCAAAATTCAATTTTATTCACCATATTTTTCAATTAGATTCTCGTGTATTCTATTTATAAATATCATTATATGTTTTAATAATGTTTTATTAAAATCATTATACTTATGATAAAATGATATTATTTTTTCTCTCTATTATCCTTTTTATTTCCTTAGTATAATTTGTTCTTGTTTGGGTTGATTCATCCACCTACATGAATGATGATATATCAATATCATCATTTTCAAAATTAAAAAGTATAATGACATGAATAATTTTGATATATGATATTAATGATTAACTTATGTCATTAATATGATTATGTATGAATGAAAAAAATGAATGTCCACTATAAAGTAACTTTTTGTTATCGTAAAATTATCCAAAACATGCTTTTTGTGG